>JARQOD010000004.1:34971888-35149960 GCA_033576555.1 Oophaga sylvatica
CATCAGTACTCATAAAAACCC
Source organism: Oophaga sylvatica (assembly GCA_033576555.1). Classification (NCBI taxonomy): domain Eukaryota; kingdom Metazoa; phylum Chordata; class Amphibia; order Anura; family Dendrobatidae; genus Oophaga; species Oophaga sylvatica. The sequence continues at coordinate 34,971,910 of JARQOD010000004.1, forward strand.
CCCCCCAGGGGGGGCCCTTCTCGATGAAGAAAAGGGGGGTTTTGGGTAAAAAAACCCCCCACTTCCCTTTTTCCCCCAAAAAAGGGGGTTTGGGATATGAGGGGAAAAAGCCCCCCCAAGCCGTACTTGCTTTTGCAATAATGTTTTCCCTGAATAGGAAAAAATTTTTGTCCCCCAAAAAAAAAATTTTTGACAATTTCCAAAAACTCACCCCGCCAGAAATTAAAATTTCGGACATTTTTCAAGTACTTTTTGGGGGTTTGCAACCGTCTTTAGGTGTATAAAAGTATAAAGACTCAACGAAAAACTCACACCCACATTCTCATCCATCGGGATCCCCCCTTTTTTTTGGGACCCCCCCGAAACCCTCACTATGGGGAAGATCCACAACCATAGGTTTCAAAAAAAAATCAAAATAATTGGTTTTAAGCATAACTCCCATTACCCCCAAAAAGGGACCCCGGGGGGATTCTCTTGCTTTGTGTATTTAAAGGTAAAAATAAACACATGCCACCTTGGGGTATTTGGGAATTAAGTTATCCCTCATTTCCCCCTTGGTGGGGACCCCTTTCCCTCTAAATGCTCCCCCCCAAAAATTTCACCAATTTCTTTTTTTGTATTGTATTTTTTTAAAGGGGGTTCAAACTTGTAACAAAACGCCCCCCCAAAAATTTTGGTCGGGGGTTTTTCCCTTTTTTCATAAAATTTTTGGGGGGCCCCAAAATCACCAAAACCCCCCCCCTTTTTCCCCGCATTTTTATAATCCCCCCCCCCTTAGGTTGCGTATTCCTCAATTTTTTTTCCCCTTTTGGACAAAGGGTAAACCCCCTTTGGGGAAAACAGGGGGTGAAATTTTCTAAAAAATTCGCGGGTGCCCCAATTTTTTACAAAAAATTTAATTTTGGGGGAAAATTTTTAGGGGGGAAAATTTTTTTGGGAACGGGTGGCTAAACCCCCCCTTGAAAATCAATATATCACCCTCCTCATCTAATTCCCCCAAAAAAGAGATGCTTCAAGTTTTTTGTTTTCCCAACATCACCATTTTATTTCTTTCATGAATTTTTTTTTAAATTTAAAATTTCGGGGCAAAAAGGGTAGGTCTGCCACTGCTGCAAAAATTTTTAAGGGAGGCCGGGGGGGAAAAGGGAGTCCAGATGAGTACTTCAATATGGGGTTTTTTCAGTACAATATCAGATAAATTGATTCCCTTTGTAATTTTGAAGATTAGTGCTTTCCTCCTACCCTTTTTTTTTAGTGGTCAAAAAAATTTTGTTAGCATTCCTTTAAAATTTTAAAAAATTTGGAAACCCCCACTTTTTCCTCTTCTCTGGATGAGACCGGGGTAAGATGAAGACTGATACAAATTTTCCTTTCTTTTTTGGGGGTTTTCCACCTGAAAACCATTCCGTTTTTAAAAATCATTAAAATCTTTTTGGGAAAATTTTTTTAGTTTTATATCCTTGATTTCCCTTTTTTCCCAAAAATTTTTTGGGTATCCAGTCCTTTTAAAAATTTTTTCTACTTCCAATCCTAAAAATGTTTTCAAGAAATTTTTTATTTTAGTTTGCCAATATCGGGTGTCCCTTTTTTTTTAGGCTTTTTTTTTATCCCCAAAAAAAACCCAAAATTTAAAATTGGGGGAAATATTGCAACTTTTTCCCCTGGTTTTTTTTATAGGGGCTTCCCCAAAGGGGATGAAAGGCATAATCCTTACTCAAAAAACCCCCCCCGGGGAAAAAATTTTTTCAGATAATTTTTTTAAAGAGGCCCCTTTTTTTCCCCCCCATTCTAGTTCTTTTTTTAAGCAAATTTTTCATTTCACTCTTTTTGGGCTGATTTTTGGGCCCCCCCCTTTTACGAACAAATTTGGTACAACATCGCCCCTTTAAAAAAACCTGTCCCTACAAGTTTGCCAGGTATGATCCCTTTTTGGTTTTAAAAAATTTTCCCCCCAAAAGGGGGTACTGAAAAAAGTACAGAGATAAGGTCAAAATATAAACCTATGATTGTTTGCCAAAAAAAGGGGGTTCCCACATACAATTTTAATCCCCAAAAAACACTAGAAGCCCATTGCCCTAAAATATTTTTCTTTTTTTAAAAAAACACGTAACAAAAAAATTTTAAAAAAGCTTCAATCCAAAAATGCTCCCAAGGTTAATATGTATGACTATCAAATTGCCCGCATTAAATCATGTGCCAAAAAAACGGGGAAAAAACAAAAAATTTTTTATTCATGTATCTAAATGGTGAGGGGGTGATTACACAGCAAAATGCTTTAGATGAGGTATTCAAAATATACAAAAATGAATGTTCAATACGGAAAAAAGTTTTCAGGTTTTAAAAAGTACTAAAAAGGGGGATTTTAACCTCTTCAAAAGTCAGATTACCAGCTGATTCACTATCAATAGTATTTTATAGCACAAAAAAGGCCCCAAAGATATACAAAAAAGGATAGAAAATCTAATAAAGGGACAAAGAAGGGCCCCATTCCACTTTATAGTTACCCTATCAATCCAAAGGGGGGGGGGGACCCTATGTTTTGGGATAATAAAAAGAGATAAAGGTTGGGCCTTTTTTTTTTCCCCCCCCCGTAACAAAAATGGGATAGGTGTAATGAAAATCAATGTATAGAAACTTTCCACTGTACTTAAACAAAATTGCTGGGCGGAGTATTTTATAAAAAAACTTCATGGCAGTGGATTTTAAAAAAAACTAAATAACAAGCACTAAATGTTTAGAGTTACTGACATGAAAAAAAACAAAGGGAATAGTAAACAGAGTAAGACATAAGACCTTTGAACTGGAGCCCCCCGGGGGCCCGACGCGCGTTTTGCGTTAGTTCGTCCTGGGGGTGATATGTGTGGGGTTTTGGAAAATTTAAAGTGCCCTTTTATATGTTTTCCCAAATGAGCAACACCTTTTTAATTTTTCCCCCAAAAGGGGGGTTGTTGGGGGCCCCGGGGTGTGAGTACCCGGAGGGAAAACCCCCCGGTGCCGGGGCATTTTCCCCCCCCCCACGCGTCAAAAGGGAAAGGGGAAAGGGCCCCAGCAATTTTTCCGGTTTTGACGCGGCCCCAGGGAAAGTCCGCATAAAAATGATAGCGTCCTCACCCGGGGGGACCTCCACCCACCTCAGAGTAGAGGGGCCAATCAGCCCGAGGAACGTCAGCAGGCAAAGGTAAAAACCCGGGGAAACAAAACCCAAAAAATAAAAAAAAAACCGGAGGGAAAAAAGTTTTTTGTGAAAAACACTGCCAAAATTAAGGGTACTAAATTTGGGTTTAAAAACCCGTAGATGGCATTATTTTTTTACTTTATTTAAAAGTAACTAAAAGGGGGCTAGGACAGGTTTACCATACTGAAAATTACCTCAACATAAAAAGCGTGTCTATTATTAATAAATAAAAGAAAAAATTTTAAACCCCCAAAAACTACAAATATTTTAAAAACTAATAAATCAAAAAAATTAAAAAATAAAAAATATAAACACATTTTTCGATGGGGTCAAACGGAGAGGACATCCAAAATTATTATAAAAAATTTTCCGTGTTTATTTTTCCCCGGAAAATTTAAGATTGTAAATTTCTTGGACATTTTTTATCCCCCTAATGCCTCTACCCAACCTTAAAGGGGCAAGGTCAAAAACCCCCGTAATTTAAAAAGGGGGACAGGTAAATAAAACCCCAAAAATTTGCAGGTAATTTTTGGGATTTTAAACTGGTACGGGGCCTCACTGGATGGGAAAGGATAAGCACGTTTCTTTTTAATTGAATCCCACCATTACAGGAAAGAAACCCCTTTTTTGGGCCGCAGACCGAAGCTTTCCGGTTTTGTGGCCCCATAATATTTTGTGTACTAAATATCTTTTATTATTCGCCTTCTTAAGAAATTTAAAGGTGTCGAAGGAAACTTTCTCCAAGGTTCTATCATTAGCAGAGTTCCAATTTTTTTTCCAGGTTTTTTGCCTCCACCATTTATCATTATATGTAGATAAAAAATCTAACTTTTGTTGTCTATATTTTTTTTCTATTTTTGGGGATCAGTAATTGGTGCGTACAGCCCGTTTTGGGTTTGTTTGAAGCCCCTTTTTATGCTGAATATCCTCTTGCTATAAATCTAGCGGGTAGCTCCCTGGCTTGCTCCTCAAAGGCCTCCTCACTCGAGCAGATTCGTCTTGCCCTCAAAAACTGACCGGTTGGGATACCCTCCCCCAAGATTTTGGTGAGAGAATAGGGGAAAATAGAATTCACCGCCGTTTCTTTTTCGTGTACGTTTGTCTGTAAAAAAACCATTACTCCCTTATTATTAGGTGTCAAGGAAGTCGATGCTGGTCTGGCTGTACTTTCATGTCAACTTAATATTCAGGGTTGTCATTCAGAAAAAAAAATTAAAAGGTCCTCTCTGTCCCCGCCGATCATCAGTACATCATCAATATACCGGACCCCCGACAGGACCTTCTCGATGAATGCAACTGGGTTGGTAAAGAAAATCCACGTTCCCACATTCCCAAAAAGAGGGTTGGCATAGAGGGGGCAAATGCCGCCCCCAAGCCGTACCTTGCTTTTGCAGATAGATGTTTTCCCTGAAAGGAAGTAATTGTGCTCCAAAGCAAATTTGAGCAATGTTACCAAAAACTCGCCAGACCACATCAAGTTCGGACACATCAAGTACATTTTAGTGGCTTGCCGCCGTCTTTATGGTGTATAGATGTTATAAAAACTCACGCAAAACTCCCATCCACATTCTGCATCCATCGGATCCCCTCATTTTTTGAGGACATCTCCCCTTCCCTCACATAGAGGGAAGATCCACAAAAAGGTTTCAAAAAAAAATTAATATTTGGATAAAAACCTCGCATAAGCTCCCATTACCCGAACCAAGGGACGCCCAGGGGATTCGTCTTGTCTTTGTGTACTTTAGGTAAGAAATAAACACATGCCACCTTAGGGTATTTGGGAATTAATTATCCCTCATTCCTTGTGATGACACCTTCTCTAAATGCTCCCTCCAAAATTTCAAACCAAATTTCGTTTTTATACTTAGTATTGATTATAGTCAAACGTTGATAACATATTTATCCCGCAAATTTTCTGAGGGGTTCCTTTTCATATAATTTTTGGCCCCTATCACCACATTGCCCCCTTTGTCCCAGGTTTTATAATCACCCCCCCTTAGGTTCGTAATTCCTCAATGCTTCCTTTGACAAAGGGTAAATTACCTCGTAACATGTGGTGAAATTTTCTCAAATTTCCCCTGGGGACCAATTTTACAAATAATTTAATATTGGGGAAAATATTTAAGGGGGAAATTTCTTGGGAACTGGTGGCATAAACTTACCCTTTAATCAGATATATCACCCCCCTCATCTAATTCCTCCAAAACAAGATACTTCAAGTTCTTTAGTATTCCAAACTCACCATGCTATTTCTTTCAGTAATTTTTTTGAGAATTAATTTTTCGTCAAATAGTTGGTCTGTCACTGCTGCAAAAGAGTTAAATGAGGCCGTGGGTGAAAAGGAGAGTCCTAGACTGAGTACTTCAATTTGAGGTTTTGTCAGTACAATATCAGATAAATTGATTACCTGTAATTTTGAAGATGTAGTGTCATTCCTCCTATCCCTTCTTTTGTAGTGGTCATAAAGTCTTCTGTTAGCATTCCTTCTCAAATTGTAAATTCGGCTACCTCCACTATTGTCCTCTTCTCTGGATGAGACCGAGGATATAGATGAAGATCTGATACTACTATTACCATCTCTTTTAGTGGTTTGCCACCTGTAAACAGTTCCGTTCTTAAAATCATTAAGATCTCTTTGGAATTTTCTATCTTAGTATCCTTGACTTCCTTTTCCCATATTTTTTAATTGGGTATCCATGTCCTTATAAAAAGTTTCTACTTCCAATCCTGAAAGTGTTTCAAGTAATTTTATTTTAGTTTGCTCAATATCGATGTCCAATTGATCTAGGCTTTTTTTATTATTCCCAATTAATAACTCAATTAATGATCTGGAGCAGATATTGCAAGCTTCTTCCCATCTGGTTTTGAATATAGGGTCTTCCACAGGTATGACGGCATAATCCTTACTCTAAACCCCCGAGGGACAAGATTTTTGGCTAGATAATTTTCTAACGAGGCCTTAGTCCACCACATTCTAGTTCTTTTTTTAAGCAAATTTTTCATTGCACTCTTGAGTAGAGTTGAGCGATACTTTCCGATATGCTAAAGTATCGGAATCGGAATGGTATCGCCGATATCACTAAAATATCGGCGATACCCGATACCGATACCGGAAGTCCCATGTAAGTCTAGGGGAACAAAATATCGCAACTAAAAAAACCCCATTCTTTCCTTGTAAACACTAAATATACACACATAGAATACATAAAATATATATTACATGTCATTGTGACATATATATATACATATATGTATAGTTTATACACTTCTACATAGTAAAATATCCTCTCATTCAATTGCCGGGTAAAGCCGGCTTCAGTGAAAAGACAAAGCACCCGACATGAAATGACACTTGGTGTACATAGGGTTAACCATGTCTTTTCATGTGGTTTGCTATCTAATTTGCACAAACAATTAAATCAGACTATGTGTGCAAAATTTCACACCTGTAGGGGTTAATTAAAGGTGTAAATTCGTTGTAAAAAAACGGACTTTTTTTGCTACGAATTTACACCTTTAATTAACCCCTACAGGTGTGAAATTTTGCACAATGTTGATTTAATTGTTTGTGCAAATTAGGCTGGAGTCACACACAACCACAAAAAATCGGTCCGTTTTAGACGGTCGACAATCGGATCAAAATAAAACAACACACATCCTTCTGGCATCCGATTTTCCTTCAAAGATGCGATTTAAATCGCATGTGTGTGTACCTTGTAACATCCGATTTTCATCCGACTTGCGAGATTTTCTCGCAGGCTTGCAAAACTGACATATAATGGATCCAAAAGAATAGTATTTAAATGCCAAAAGAAAGAATAGATATATACACATATATATATATATATATATATATATATGTCATTGTGACATATATATATATACATATATTTATAGTTCTTACACTTCTACATACTGTTATAGCCGCTAATTCAATTGCCGGCTTCAGTGAAATCACAGAAGCCGACATGAAATGATACATTGTTTCCACACATTTAACCATGTAATTTCATGTATTTTTATATATGTTTGAAACATACAATTACATGAGTATATGTGTGCTAAATTTCAGACATGTAGGGGTTAATTAAAGGTGTAAATTCGTTGTAAAAAAAACGGACTTTTTTTTGCTACGAATTTACACCTTTAATTAACCCCTACAGGTGTGAAATTTTGCACACATAGTCTGATTTAATTGTTTGTGCAAATTAGGCTGGAGTCACACACAACCACAAAAAATCGGTCCGTTTTAGACGGTCGACAATCGGATCAAAATAAAAACATCACACATCCTTCTGGCATCCGATTTTCCTTCAAAGATGCGATTTAATCGCATGTGTGTGTACCTTGTAACATCCGATTTTCATCCGACTTGCGAGATTTTCTCGCAGGCTTGCAAAACTGACATATAATGGATCCAAAAGAATAGTATTTAAATGCCAAAAAAAGAATAGATATATACACATATATATATATATATATATATATATATATATGTCATTGTGACATATATATATATACATTATATTTATAGTTCTTACACTTCTACATACTGTTATAGCCGCTAATTCAATTGCCGGCTTCAGTGAAATCACAGAAGCCGACATGAAATGATACATTGTTTCCACACATTTAACCATGTAATTTCATGTATTTTTATATATGTTTGAAACATACAATTACATGAGTATATGTGTGCTAAATTTCAGACATGTAGGGGTTAATTAAAGGGGTAAATTAGTTGTAAAAAAACGGACTTTTTTTGCTACGAATTTACACCTTTAATTAACCCCTACAGGTGTGAAATTTTGCACACATAGTCTGATTTAATTGTTTGTGCAAATTAGGCTGGAGTCACACACAACCACAAAAAATCGGTCCGTTTTAGACGGTCGACAATCGGATCAAAATAAAAACATCACACATCCTTCTGGCATCCGATTTTCCTTCAAAGATGCGATTTAATCGCATGTGTGTGTACCTTGTAACATCCGATTTTCATCCGACTTGCGAGATTTTCTCGCAGGCTTGCAAAACTGACATATAATGGATCCAAAAGAATAGTATTTAAATGCCAAAAGAAAGAATAGATATATACACATATATATATATATATATATATATATATATATATATATATATAAATATATATATATATATATATATATGTCATTGTGACATATATATATATACATATATTATAGTTCTTACACTTCTACATACTGTTATAGCCCCTAATTCAATTGCCGGCTTCAGTGAAATCACAGAAGCCGACATGAAATGATACATTGTTTCCACACATTTAACCATGTAATTTCATGTATTTTTATATATGTTTGAAACATACAATTACATGAGTATATGTGTGCTAAATTTCAGACATGTAGGGTTAATTAAAGGTGTAAATTCGTTAAAAAAAAATGCGTGGCTCCCGCTGTATTTTCTCCACCAGACAGACAAAGCAAGCGAGTGGGGGCAGATAATAATAGCCTAGGGAGGGTACATTTTTTTTGTGCCCCCCCTGGCTACTAACATCTGCCCCCAGACACCCCAGAAAGGGCAAATCTATAATTAGATTCGCCCTTTCTGGCACTTTGCCCGTCTATTCCCATTGCCCTGTAGCGGTGGCGAATGGGTTAATCTCACCTTACTGTCACCTTGCAATTGAAAGGTCACTTTAAGCCAGGTTAATAATTGATAGCTGTCAATTAGGCAACTATCAATTATTAATCCTATTGTATGAAAGAAAAATCAAACACACACACTTTAATAAAAAATAAGTTTAATGAAATAATCACACAGTTTTTGACCATATTTTATTTTCCTGCTAAAACCATTTCCTGTAATAAAAATAAAATAAAAAAGCAAAATTATACTTACCAATCCGATGTACAGTCAGGTCCCACGGTGTAATCCATCAGAAAGGGTTAACAGGTTACAGGTCGCAGAGAGCTAATAATGCTGTCTCAGACCTGTATTCCCCTGAATGAATAAGTTCCTCTCCCAGTGAAAGTAGAGGAATAGATTCATGAATGGAGCTTAATTGATTTCTTGCCAATTTAACTGTAGTGACCTGACCTAAAGGGAAAGTGGACACAATCAATTAAGCTTCATTCATGAAACACATCCTCTCCTGTCGCCAGGAGAGGAACTTATTCATTCATGAGCTTTGAGCTGAGCATGCAGGATTACTTGCACTGCTTGGCTCAAAGCTAGTTAACCCTTTGTGAAGGATTACAGCGTGGGACGTGACAGATCGGCGGAATAGGTAAGAATAATGTTGTTTTATTTCTTTTTCTTTATTTTAGGAGATCAATGGCTTCGCACGGATTTAGTGTAAAATAAAATATGGTCAAAAAAATGTGTTTTTATTTCATTAAAATTATTTATTCTTAAAGTGTGTGTGTTTTTTTATTTACTTCAATAGGATTAATAATTGATAGTTGTCTAATTGACAGCTATCAATCATTAACCTGCCTTAAAGGTCACCTTTCAATTGCAAGGTGACAGTAAGGTGAGATTAACCCATTCGCCACCGCTACAGGGCAATGGGAATAGACGGGCAAAGTGCCAGAAAGGGCGAATCTAATTATAGATTTGCCCTTTCTGGGGTGTCTGGGGGCAGATGTTAGTAGCCAGGGGGGCACAAAAAAATGCACCCTCCCTGGGCTATTATTATCTGCCCCCACTCGCTTTGCTTTGTCTGTCTGGTGGAGAAAATACAGCGGGAGCCCACGCATTTTTTTTCAACGAAATTACACATTTAATTAACCCCTACATGTCTGAAATTTTGCACAAATACACTCATGTAATTGTATGTTTCAAACATATATAAAAATACATGAAATTACATGGTTAAATGTGTGGAAACAATGTATCATTTCATGTCGGCTTCTGTGATTTCACAAAACCCGGCAATTGAATTAGCGGCTATTACAGTATGTAGAAGTCTAGGAACTATAAATATATGTATATATACATGTCACAATGACATGTATATATATATGTATGTGTTCTATGTGTATATATCTATTCTTTCTAGTCTTTATTAAAGCTGTCAGTGTGATTTTACAGTATAGCCGGGGATGAATTGCCGGCTTTTCTAAAGGACACCGATGCGATTTCATCGCAAGTCACACAGTGTGGTCCGTTTGTAATCAGATTTTTCATCGCTCCCATAGACTTGCATTGGCGATTGTCGACCGACAATCGGTGACAGTGGCAGCATGCTGCGATTGTACACGGACGTTTAAAACGGACCACAAAAAATCTGATACTGGGAGCTGCTCCATAGATTAACATAGGTCCGACTGCAATGCGATATTTCATCGCATTGCAGTCGTCCGATTTTGTCGCCAGTGTGACTCCGGCCTTAGATAGCAAAGGACATGAAAAGACATGGTTAACCCTATGTACACCAAGTGTCATTTCATGTCACCCGACATGAAATGACACTTGGTGTACATAGGGTTAACCATGTCTTTTCATGTCCTTTGCTATCTAATTTGCACAAACAATTAAATCAGACTATGTGTGCAAAATTTCACACCTGTAGGGGTTAATTAAAGGTGTAAATTCGTTGTAAAAAAAACGGACTTTTTTGCTACGAATTTACACCTTTAATTAACCCCTACATGTCTGAAATTTAGCACACATATACTCATGTAATTGTATGTTTCAAACATATATAAAAATACATGAAATTACATGGTTAAATGTGTGGAAACAATGTATCATTTCATGTCGGCTTCTGTGATTTCACTGAAGCCGGCAATTGAATTAGCGGCTATAACAGTATGTAGAAGTGTAAGAACTATAAATATATGTATATATATATATGTCACAATGACATATATATATATATATATATATATATGTGTGTATATATCTATTCTTTCTTTTGGCATTTAAATACTATTCTTTTGGATCCATTATATGTCAGTTTTGCAAGCCTGCGAGAAAATCTCGCAAGTCGGATGAAAATCGGATGTTACAAGGTACACACACATGCGATTAAATCGCATCTTTGAAGGAAAATCGGATGCCAGAAGGATGTGTGATGTTTTTATTTTGATCCGATTGTCGACCGTCTAAAACGGACCGATTTTTTGTGGTTGTGTGTGACTCCAGCCTAATTTGCACAAACAATTAAATCAGACTATGTGTGCAAAATTTCACACCTGAGGGGTTAATTAAAGGTGTAAATTCGTAGCAAAAAAAGTCCGTTTTTTTTACAACGAATTTACACCTTTAATTAACCCCTACAGGTGTGAAATTTTGCACACATAGTCTGATTTAATTGTTTGTGCAAATCAGATAGCAAACGACATGAAAAGACATGGTTAACCCTATGTACACCAAGTGTCATTTCATGTCGGGTTCTGCATTTTCACAAAAGCCGGCAATTGAATTAGCGGCTATTATACTATGTAGAAGTGTATGAACTACAAATATAAATATATATATATATGTGTCACAAATTCAATGACATGTATATATATATATGAGGTGTAAAATTGCTGAAAAAAAATGCGTGGGCTCCCGCCCTATTTTCGCAACCAGACAGACAAAGCCAGTGAGTGGGGGCAGATAATAATAGCCCAGAGAGGGACCATTATTTTTGCCCCCCCCCGGCTACTAACATCTGCCCCCAGACACCCCAGGAAAGACAAATCTATAATTAGATTCGCCCTTTCTGGCACTTTGCCCGTCTATTCCCATTGCCCTGTAGCGGTGGCGAATGGGTTAATATGGGGTTAAAGCCACCTTGCTATTGAAAGGTGACCTTAAGCCAGGTTAATAATTGAGAGCTGTCAATTAGACAACTATCAATTATTAATCCTATTGCATGAAATAAAAATAAAACACACACACTTTAATTAAAAATCATTTTAATGAAATAAAGACACATGTTTTTGACCATCTTTTATTTTACTGCAAAAACCATTTCCTGTAATAAAAATAAAATAAAAAAGCAAAATTATTCTTACCTATCCCATGCACAGTCAGGTCCCACGGTGTAATCCTTCAGAAAGGGTTAATGTTTACTGCAGGGACCGCAGCTAATGCTGCAGCCTCACAGTAAACCCCAAATGAATGAGTTCCTCTCCTGCCTGACAGGAGAGTAAAGGCTGGGTGTCACATAACGATACACCAGCGATCCCGACAACGATATGCACTTGTCAGGATCGCTGGTGTATCGCTACATGATCGCTGCTGAGCTGCCAAACAGGCAGCGATCTGGGACAGCGACACTGCGGGTAACATCGCTTAAGGGCCCGTCTCACATAGCGATATCGCTACCGAGATCGCTGCTGAGTCACTAGTTTTGTGACGCAGCAGCGAGCTCACCAGCGATATCGCTGTGTGTGACATTCAGCGACGATCAGCCCCCTGCCGGGTATCGCTGATCGTCGCAGAACTGTCAGGACCTTTTGTTGATCGCTGGTTTCCCTCTGACAGGCACGCATCGCTGCGTGTGACAGGCGGGAGACCAGCGATCCGCTGGTAACCAAGGTACACAGCGGGTTTCCAGGCACCGCGCAGCGCTTGGAAACCCGCTGTGTACCTTGGATACCAGCTCCCTGCATCAGGGCGCTGGTATCCAAGGTACACAGCGGGTTTCTAGGCACAGCCCCGCGCCTGGAAACCCGCTGTGTACCTTGGTTACCAGCGGATCGCTGGTCTCCCGCCTGTCACACGCAGCGATGTGTGCCTGTCAGCGGGAAACCAGCGATCAAAGGTCCTGACATTTCAGCGATGATCAGCGATACCCGGCAGGGGGGCTGATCGTCGCTGAATGTCACACACAGCGATATCGCTGGTGAGCTTGCTGCTGCGTCACAAAACTAGTGACTCAGCAGCGATCTCGGTAGCGATATCGCTATGTGAGACGGGCCCTTAAGTGGAAAGCTTAATTGATTGCTTTCCACTTTCACTTCAGGTCAGCCAGGGACACAATCAGTGACGTCAGAGGGAACTGATTAACAAAAATAGGGGTTCCCTTCGAAAAAAAAATGGCGTGGGGTCCCCCCTATTTTTGTTAACCAGCCAGATGAAGCAGACCGCTGAGGCCTGGATTTTCAGGCTGTTAAGGAGCCAAGATCCATGGACCTTGCCAGCCTGATAATACCAGGCCACAGCAGTCTGTATATCTTGGCTGATTAACAAAAATAGGGGATCCCCTCGAAAAAAATTGGCGTGGGGTCCCCCCTATTTTTGTTAACCAGCCAGATGAAGAAAACCGCTGAGGCCTGGATTTTCAGGCTGTTAAGGAGCCAAGATCCATGGACCTTGCCAGCCTGATAATACCAGGCCACAGCAGTCTGCATATCTTGGCTGATTAACAAAAATAGGGGATCCCCTCGAAAAAAATTGGCGTGGGGTCCCCCCTATTTTTGTTAACCAGCCAGATGAAGCAGACCGCTGAGGCCTGGATTTTCAGGCTGTTAAGGAGCCAAGATCCATGGACCTTGCCAGCCTGATAATACCAGGCCACAGCAGTCTGCATATCTTGGCTGATTAACAAAAATAGGGGATCCCCTTGAAAAAAATTGGCGTGGGGTCCCCCCTATTTTTGTTAACCAGCCAGATGAAGCAGACCGCTGAGGCCTGGTTTTTCAGGCTGGTAAGGATCCAATATCCATGGACCTTGCAAGCCTGATAATACCAGGCCACAGCAGTCTGCTTAGCTTGGCTGGTTAACAAAAATAGGGGATCCCCTCGAAAAAAAAACGGCGTGGGGATCCCCCCTATTTTTGTTAACCAGCCAAGTAAAATGCAGACTGCTGCGGCCTGGTATTAAAAGACTGTCAAGGCCCATGGATTTTGGCCCTCAACAGCCTGATAATACCAGGCTACAGCAGCCCCACATTTGGCGCATCAAAAGATGTGCCAATTGTGGCACTTTACCCGGCTCTTCCCACTTGCCCTGTAGCGGTGGCAAGCGGGGTAATAAGGGGTTATTGTCACCGTTGATTGCACGGTGACAATAAGCCCGGTTAATAATGGAGAGGTGTCAATAAGACACCGATCCATTATTAATCCCAAAGTTATTAAATGTATAAAAAAAAGACACAGCAAGAAAAAAGTCTTTTAATGAAATAAAAGAGACAACACAGTTTTCATTTCTTTTATTACTCTCTCATTCCTGCGACGCCATCGATCTCCTGTAAAAAAAGAAAAAAAACAAACCAACAGTATACCACCTGTCCGACGCAGTCCATAACGACAGTCCCACGACGATCCAACTCTGCTACATCGCAATGACAGGCAGAGCCTGTCATTGCAACGCAGCACAGCTGATTACCTGCTTCCCCGGCGGTGACGTCATCGGACTGACTGCTTTACGGCCGCGATTACCCAGCAGTCACTGCAGTTATCGCGAGAAACTGCATGTGACCGCCGGGGAAAGAAGATGGCGGCCATGAAGCAGTGCAGGACGTGACCGCCGGAGATCTTCTGCCAGGTAAGTGCCGCTGACTCCTGACAGACCCGACCGACGGACACTGACAGTGACAGTGACAATCCCGATTCCGGTATCCGATAAGACGAAAATATCGGAACTCGGAATCGGAATTCCGATACAGCTAATATCGGCCGATACCCGATATTTGCAGTATCGGAATGCTCAACACTACTCTTGAGGTCTGATTTTTGCCCACCTTCTACAGAACTATTGGATACAACATCGCCTTTAAAAACCGTGTCCATACAAGTTAGCCAGGTATGATCCCTTGGTTTAATATCCATACTGGCAGATACTGAAACAAAGTACAGAGATAAGGTCAAAATATATCCTATGATTGTTAGCCTAGAAAAATGGCACTTCCCATCATACAATGTAATCCAAAAAGCACTAGAAGCATATTGCCATAAAATATTTACTTTATTAGAAAATATACACAGATAACAAAAACATTTAAAAATGCGATGTCAATCCAATATGCTCCCATAGGTACGTATGTATGACTATCAAATTGCCTGCATTAAATCATGTGCATATCAGCGGAAATGGCAAATTTATCATTCATGTATCTAAATCGGATGTAGGAGATGATTACACAGCAAAATGCTTATAGATGAGGTATATCACAATATATACAAAAATGAATGTTCATATACAGGATATAAAGTCTTACAGGTTGAAGCTGTACTAAAGGATTCATTTGAACCTCATTCAACCTAGTCATATTACACAGCTGATTCACTATCAATAGTATATATAGCACAAAGTGCCTAAAGATATACAAAAATGGATAGAAGTATCTAATAATATGGGACACAATGAGCCCTATTCCACTTTATAGTAGATACCCTATCATATCCAAAGGGGCAGGCACCCATATGTATGGTATAATACAATATAGATAAAGGTTGCCTTCTTCCCCTACAGATAACATAAATGCATAGGTGTAATGAAAATCAATGTATATGAAACATGCCACTGATACTTAGCAAAATTGCTGTCGGAGTATATAGATAAAGAAAGCATTCATGGCAGTGGATTAGAAAGTTCTAAATAATCAAGCACTATAATGTGAGAGTTACTCCGACATAGAAAAAGCAAAGGCAATAGTAAACAGAGTAGAGACATATACGACCTTTGAACTGGAGCCCGGATTCCCCGACGCGCGTTTCGCGTTAGCTTCGTCTCTGGGGGTGAGTATGTGTGGTCTGGTAATTAATGTACCCTTTTATATGTTTCCCAAATGAGCGATCACCTGTTTAATTTCCTCAAATGGAGGGTGTGTTGGAGCTCCCGGCGTGTGACGTACCCGGAGGACACGCCCACCGGATGCCGGGTCATTCCCCCCTTCCGACGCGTCAGGAAGGGAAAGAAGCCACAGCATTTCCGGTTAGACGCGTCTCCCCCGGCAACGTGCCGCATCACATGATAGCGTCCTCAGCCGTCTGGCACACCTCCACCCGACGCGTCAGAGTAGAGGCGGTCCAAATCAGCCCGAGGAACGTCAGCAGGCAATGGTAAGCCCAGGGCAGCAACCAACATATTACAACAAACCAGGAGGAATAAAATGTCTATTTGTGAAAAAACACTGCCAATATATTAATGTGTATCTATTGGTTAATAACCTGCTAGATGGCATTATTGCTCACATCATAAATGTAACTAAGGTATCTATGGACAGGTTTACCATACAGTGAAAATATACCTCAACATACATGCAGTGTCTATTATTAATAACTACAGAAATATACGGCACACAAAATCTACAAATATATTAATCAACTAATAAATCAAAACAATTAAAAAATACAAATATAAACACATGCTGCGATGGATACAAACGGAGAGGACATCCAAAGATTATCTATAAATGTTGTCCGTGTTTATCCCAGGATCTGTATAGCTGGATAAGGAAAAGATGTTCGCTTATTCCACAATCGGACTTGATCAGGAGAAGATGTTCACTTGTTCCATAATCAGACCTGATCCAAAGAAGTATATCATAATCTCTATTTTCACATCCGGAGATTTCTTCTATGTACGATTCTTGCTTTGACCTCACCAAACATTTCACATATAGGTAGTATGCATGTGTACTAAAAAGTAGCAACAGAAAAAATTAAAATCAACAAGCCCAAAACCACTAAAATTATAAGAAGGGGGCAAAGCTCAGAACCTCATTGAGTCCCTCGGGTTGTAGGGAGCCTATTTTATAGATCCATTTGGTTTCTGTTTGAGCTAGTTTTTTTCTCCAGTCACCACCTCTAACGTCCACAAAAACGTTGTCTATCCCCATTACCTGCAATAATCCAGGGTCGCAGCCATGGTACAGTTTGAAATGCCTAGGTATGGGTTTCAAAATTGTAAGATCGTCAATTTCTTGGGCATTTTTTATATCCCTGTAATGCTCTCTGACCCGAACATTCAAAGGTCTAGAGGTCATACCCACGTATATTTTAATGCAGGGACAGGTAGCATAGTATACAACCCCAGAAGAATTGCAGGTAATGTGTTGGGTGACTTCAAACTGAGTACTGCCATCACTGGATAGGAAGGATGAAGCACGTTTCATGTTAGGACATGAGATGCATCCATTACATGGAAAGAAACCCCATTTTGGGCCAGCAGATCCAAATGCTTTCTCTGGTTTGTGGCCTCCATAATAGCTGTGTACTAAAGTATCTCTTATATTATTCGACCTTCTATAAGTAATAGAAGGTGTCGAAGGGACAACTTTCTCCAAGGTTCTATCAGTTAGCAGTAGTTGCCAATATTTTTCCAGGGCTTTTTTGACCTCCCACCATTTATCATTATATGTAGATATAAATCTAACTTTTTGTTGGTCTATATTTTTATTTCTATTTTTGGGGATCAGTAAGTTGGTGCGTACAGCCCGTTTGGCTTTGTTGAAGCCTCTTTTTATGCTACGTTTTGAATATCCTCTTGCTATAAATCTAGCGGATAGCTCAATATCGATGTCCAATTGATCTAGGCTTTTTTTATTATTCCCAATTAATAACTCAATTAATGATCTGGAGCAGATATTGCAAGCTTCTTCCCATCTGGTTTTGAATATAGGGTCTTCCACAGGGTATGACGGCATAATCCTTACTCTTAACCCCCGAGGGACAAGATTTTTGGCTAGATAATTTTCTAACGAGGCCTTAGTCCACCACATTCTAGTTCTTTTTTTAAGCAAATTTTTCATTGCACTCTTGAGGTCTGATTTTTGCCCACCTTCTACAGAACTATTGGATACAACATCGCCTTTAAAAACCGTGTCCATACAAGTTAGCCAGGTATGATCCCTTTCTTTAATATCCATACTGGCAGATACTGTAACAAAGTACAGAGATAAGGTCAAAATATATCCTATGATTGTTAGCCTAGAAAAATGGCACTTCCCATCATACAATGTAATCCAAAAAGCACTAGAAGCATATTGCCATAAAATATTTACTTTATTAGAAAATATACACAGATAACAAAAAACATTTAACCCCTCTCTGACATTAGACGTACTATCCAGTCCATAAAACCCGTGCCATTCTGCCCATGGACGGGATAGTACGTCATAGGTGATCAGCTGCGCTCCTGAGGGAGCGCAGCTAATTGCCGCCGGGTGTCAGCTGATTATCACAGCTGACACCCGTGACTGTGTGTCAGGAGCGGTCACGGACCGCTCCCGGCACATTAACCCCTAGCATACCGCGATCAAACATGATCGCGGTGTACTGGGGGCACAGGGGAGGATCGCGCAGGGTGGGGGCTCCCTGCGCGCCCCCCTGAGACCCTCAGACCAGCGCGATGTGATCGCGCTGTTCTGAGGGCTTCCTCCCTCCCAGGACCCGGATCCAAGATGGCGCCGGGGTCCTGGAGGGAGGCGGCTACCTCAGTGCCTGCCGAGAGCAGGCACTGAGAAGCCTGCATCTATGCCTGTGCGATCGCTGGTGTGACAGAGTGCTGTGCACACTGTCACACCAGCGATCTGATAAAATACTGTGATGTCCCACCCTGGGACAAAGTAAAAAAGTTAAAAAAGTAAAAATAAACATGTGTAATAAAAAAATCCAAAATAAATAAAAAAAAATATATATTCCCCAATAAATTCATTTCTTCCTGTAAATAAAAAAAACAAAACAATAAAAGTACACATATTTGGTATCGCCGCGTCCGTAACGACCCCCCCTATAAAACTGTCCCACTAGTTAACCCCTTTAGTGAACCCCTTAAAAAAAAAAAAAAAAACGAAGCAAAAAATCGATGCTTTATCATCATACCGCCGAACAAAAAGTGGAATAACGCGCGATCAAAAAGACCGATGTAAATAAACATGGTACCGCTGAAAACGTCATCTTGTCCCGCAAAAATCGAGCCGCCATACAGCATCATCAGCGAAAAAATAAAAAAGTTATAGCTCGCAGAATAAAGCGATGCAAAAATAATTATTTTTTATATAAAATTGTTTTTATTCTATAAAAGCGCCAAAACATAAAAAAATGATATAAATGAGGTATCGCCATAATCGTACTGACCCGAAGAATAAAACTGCTTTATCAATTTTACCACACGCGGAACAATAAAAACGCCTCCCCCAAAAGAAATTCATGAATTGCTGATTTTTGTTCATTCTAACCTCCCAAAAATCGAAATAAAAGCGATCAAAAAATGTCACCTGCTCAAAAATGGTACCAATAAAAACGTCACCTCGTACCGCAAAAAAATAAGACCTCACATGACTCTGTGGGACAAAATATGCAAAAATTATAGCTCTCAAAATGTGGCGATGCAAAAAACTATTTTTGCAATAAAAAGCGTCTTTTAGCGTGACAGCTGCCAATCATAAAAACCCGCTATAAATAGTAAATCAAACCCCCCTTTATCACCCCCTTAGAAAGGGAAAAATAATAAAATTAAAAAAATGTATTTATTTCCATTTTCCCATTAGGGTTAGGGTTAGGGTTGCGGCTAAAGTTAGGGTTAGGGTTGGCGCTAAAGTTAGGATTAGGGTTAGGGTTGGGATTAGGGGTGTGTTAGGGTTAGGTTTGTGGTTAGGGTTGGGACTAGGGTTAGGGGTGTGTTGGGGTTAGGGTTGGAGTTAGAATTGGGGGGTTTCCGCTGTTTAGGCACATCAGGGGCTCTCCAAATGTGACATGGCGTCTGATCTCAATTCCAGCCAATTCTGCGTTGAAAAAGTCAAACGGTGCTCCTTCACTTCTGAGCTCTGCCATGCGTCCAAACAGTAGTTTATCCCCACATATGGGGTATCAGCGTACTCTGGACCCCAATAGTTATTGTGCAATTTGTCCTATTTCTTCTGTTACCCTTGGGAAAATAAAAAACTGGGGGCGAAAATATCATTTTTGTACAAAAAAAATTATTTTTTTGTTTTTACGGCTGTACATTATAAACTTCTGTGAAGCACTTGGGGCTTCATAGCGCTCACCACACACCTAGATAAGTTCCTTGTGGGGTCTATTTTCCAAAATGGGGTCACTTGTTGGGAATTTCCACTGTTTAGGCGCATCAGGGGCTCTCCAAATGCGACATGACGCCCCCAGACCATTCCATCAAAGTCTGCAATCCAAAACGTCACTACTTCCCTTCCGAGCCCCAACGTGTACCCATACAGTAGTTTTCTCCCACATATTGGGTATCAGCGTACTCAGGACAAATTGGGCAACAACTTTTGGGGTCCAATTTCTCCTGTTACCCTTGTAAAAATAAAATATTGGGGCGAAAAAAAATCATTTTTGCAAAAAAAAAAAAAGATTTTTTATTTTTACGGCTGTGCGTTATAAACTTCTGTGAAGCACTTCGGGGTTAAAAGTGCTCACCACACATCTAGATAAGTTCCTTGTGGGGTCTATTTTCCAAAATGGGGTCACTTGTGGGGGGTTTCCACTGTTTAGGCGCATCAGGGGCTCTCCAAATGCGACATGACGCACCCAGACCATTCCATCAAAGTCTGCAATCCAAAACGTCACTACTTCCCTTCCGAGCCCTGACGTGCGCCCATACAGTAGTTTTCTCCCACATATTGGGTATCAGCGTACTCAGGACAAATTGGACAACAACTTTTGGGGTCCAATTTCTCCTGTTACCCTTGTGAAAATAAAATATTGGGGGCGAAAAAAATCATTTTTGTAAAAAAAAAAGGATTTTTTATTTTTACGGCTGTGCGTTATAAACTTCTGTGAAGCACTTCGGGGTTCAAAGTGCTCACCACACATCTAGATAAGTTCCTTGTGGGGTCTATTTGCCAAAATGGGGTCACTTGTGGGGGGTTTCCACTGTTTAGGTGCATCAGGGGCTCTCCAAATGTGACATGACGCCCCCAGACCATTCCATCAAAGTCTGCAATCCAAAACGTCACTACTTCCCTTCCGAGCCCCGACGTGTGCCCATACAGTAGTTTTCGCCCACATATTGGGTATCAGTGTACTCAGGACAAATTGGACAACAACTTTTGCATTCCAATTTCTTCTGTTACCCTTGTGAAAATAAAATATTGGGGGCGAAAAAATCATTTTTGTAAAAAAAAAAAAAGATTTTTTATTTTACGGCTGTACGTTATAAACTTTAGTGAAACACCTGGGGGTTCAAAGTTCTCACCACACATCTAGATAAGTTCCTTGAGGGGTCTAGTTTCCAAAATGGTGTCATTTATGGGGGTTTCCACTGTTTAGGCAGATCAGGAGCTCTCCAAACACGACATGGCGTCCAGCCAATTCTGGGTTGAAAAAGTCAGACGGCGCTCCTTCCCTTCCAAACTCTGCCATGCACCCAAACAGTGGTTTACCCCCACATATGGGGTATCAGCGCACTCAGGACAAATTGCACAATAACTTTTGGAGTCTTGTTACCCTTGGAAAAATAAAAATTGGGGTGAAAAGATCATTTTTGTGGAAAAAATATGATTTTTAAATTTTACGGCTCTACGTTATAAACTTGTGTGAAGCACTTGGGGGTTCAAATTGCTCATCAAAAATCTAGATAAGTTCCTTAGGGGGTCTAGTTTCCCAAATGGGGTCATTTGTGGGGGGTTTCCACTGTTTAGGCACATCAGGGCTCTCCAAATGCAACATGGCATCTAAACTCAATTCCAGCCAATTTTGGTTGGAAAAAGTCAAATGGTGCTCCTTCCATTCCGAGCTCTGCCGTGCGCCCAAACAGTGGTTCCCCCCCACATATGGGGTATCAGCGTACTCAGGACAAATTGTACAACAACTTATGTGGTCCAATTTCTCCTGTTACCCTTGGGAAAATAAAAAATTAGTGACTAAAAGATAATTTTTGTGGGAAAAAAATAGGATTTTTTATTTTCATGCCCGGGCATTATAAACTTGTGTGAAGCACTTGGGGGTTCAAAGTGCTCACCAAAGATCTAGATAAGTTCCTTAGGGGTCTAGTTTCCAAAATGGGGTCACTTGTGGGGGTTTCCACTGTTTAGGCTCATCTGGGGCACTGCAAACGGAACATGACCCCCATTAACGTCTGCATTCCAAAACGTTACTACTTCCTTTCCAAGTCCTGCCGTGCGCCCAAACAGTTTCCCCCCCCACATATGGGGTATCAGCGTACTCAGGACAAATTGGACAACAACTTTTGGGGTCCAATTTCCTTGGGAAAATTCAAAAATTTGGGACTAAAATATCATTTTTGTAGAAAATTTATTTATTTTTTTTTCACACCCAGGCTTTATAAACTTTTGTGAAACACTTGAGGGTTCAAAGTGCTCACAACAGATCTAGATAAGTACCTTAGGGGGTCTAGTTTCCAAAATGGTGTCACTTGTGGGGGGTTTCCACTGTTTAGGCGCATCAGGGGCTCTCCAAACGCGACATGGCATCCAATCTAAATTCCAGCCAATTTTAGTTTGAAAAAGTCAAACGTCGCTCCTTCCCTTACGAGCTCTGCCATGTGCCAAAACAGTGGTTTTCCCCCACATATGGGGTATTGGCGTACTCAGGAGAAATTGCATAACAACCTTATCTGTCCATTTTCTCCTTTTACCCTTGTGAAAATAAAAAAAAAGTTTGTAAAAGATCATTTTTGTGGCTAAAAAGTAAAATATTCATTTTTTCCTTCCACGTTGCTTTAGTTACTGTGAAGCACCTGAAGGGTTAATAAACTTCTTGAATGTGGTTTTGAGTACCTTGAGGGGTGCAGTTTTTAGAATGGTGTCACTTTTGGGTATTTTCTGCCATATAGACCCCTCAAAGTGACTTCAAATGTGAGGTGGTCCCTAAAAAAAATGGCTTTGTAAATTTTGTTGTAAAAATGAGAAATCGCTGGTCAACTTTTAACCCTTATAACTTCCTAACAAAAAAAAATTTGGTTCCAAAATTGTGCTGATGTAAAGTAGACATGTGGGAAATGTTATTTCCTAACTATTTTGTGTGATATATTTCTCTGTTTTAAGGGAATAAAAATTCAAAGTTTGAAAATTGCAAAATTTTCAAAATTTTCGCCATATTTGCGTTTTTTTCAAAAATAAACGCAAGTTATATCGAAGAAATTTTACCACTAACATGAAGTACAATATGTCACGAGAAAACAATCTCAGAATCGCAAAGATCCGTTGAAGCGTTCCAGATTATAACCTCATAAAGAGACAGTGGTCAGAATTGTAAAAATTGGCCCGGTCATTAACGTGCAAACCACCCTTGGGGGTGAAGGGGTTAAAAATGCGATGTCAATCCAATATGCTCCCATAGGTACGTATGTATGACTATCAAATTGCCTGCATTAAATCATGTGCATATCAGCGGAAATGGCAAATTTATCATTCATGTATCTAAATCGGATGTAGGAGATGATTACACAGCAAAATGCTTATAGATGAGGTATATCACAATATATACAAAAATGAATGTTCATATACAGGATATAAAGTCTTACAGGTTGAAGCTGTACTAAAGGATTCATTTGAACCTCATTCAACCTAGTCAGATTACACAGCTGATTCACTATCAATAGTATATATAGCACAAAGTGCCTAAAGATATACAAAAATGGATAGAAGTATCTAATAATATGGGACACAATGAGCCCTATTCCACTTTATAGTAGATACCCTATCATATCCAAAGGGGGCAGGCACCCATATGTATGGTATAATACAATGTAGATAAAGGTTGCCTTCTTCCCCTACAGATAACATAAATGCATAGGTGTAATGAAAATCAATGTATATGAAACATGCCACTGATACTTAGCAAAATTGCTGTCGGAGTATATAGATAAAGAAAGCATTCATGGCAGTGGATTAGAAAGTTCTAAATAATCAAGCACTATAATGTGAGAGTTACTCCGACATAGAAAAAGCAAAGGCAATAGTAAACAGAGTAGAGACATATACGACCTTTGAACTGGAGCCCGGATTCCCCGACGCGCGTTTCGCGTTAGCTTCGTCTCTGGGGGTGAGTATGTGTGGTCTGGTAATTAATGTGCCCTTTTATATGTTTCCCAAATGAGCGATCACCTGTTTAATTTCCTCAAATGGAGGGTGTGTTGGAGCTCCCGGCGTGTGACGTACCCGGAGGACATGCCCACCGGATGCCGGGTCATTCCCCCCTTCCGACGCGTCAGGAAGGGAAAGAAGCCACAGCATTTCCGGTTAGACGCGTCTCCCATACCCATACCTAGGCATTTCAAACTGTACCATGGCTGCGACCCTGGATTATTGCAGGTAATGGGGATAGACAACGTTTTTGTGGACGTTAGAGGTGGTGACTGGAGAAAAAAACTAGCTCAAACAGAAACCAAATGGATCTATAAAATAGGCTCCCTACAACCCGAGGGACTCAATGAGGTTCTGAGCTTTGCCCCCTTCTTATAATTTTAGTGGTTTTGGGCTTGTTGATTTTAATTTTTTCTGTTGCTACTTTTTAGTACACATGCATACTACCTATATGTGAAATGTTTGGTGAGGTCAAAGCAAGAATCGTACATAGAAGAAATCTCCGGATGTGAAAATAGAGATTATGATATACTTCTTTGGATCAGGTCTGATTATGGAACAAGTGAACATCTTCTCCTGATCAAGTCCGATTGTGGAATAAGCGAACATCTTTTCCTTATCCAGCTATACAGATCCTGGGATAAACACGGACAACATTTATAGATAATCTTTGGATGTCCTCTCCGTTTGTATCCATCGCAGCATGTGTTTATATTTGTATTTTTTAATTGTTTTGATTTATTAGTTGATTAATATATTTGTAGATTTTGTGTGCCGTTATATTCTGTAGTTATTAATAATAGACACTGCATGTATGTTGAGGTATATTTTCACTGTATGGTAAACCTGTCCATAGATACCTTAGTTACATTTATGATGTGAGCAATAATGCCATCTAGCAGGTTATTAACCAATAGATACACATTAATATATTGGCAGTGTTTTTTCACAAATAGACATTTTATTCCTCCTGGTTTGTTGTAATATGTTGGTTGCTGCCCTGGGCTTACCATTGCCTGCTGACGTTCCTCGGGCTGATTTGGACCGCCTCTACTCTGACGCGTCGGGTGGAGGTGTGCCAGACGGCTGAGGACGCTATCATGTGATGCGGCACGTTGCCTGGGAGACGCGTCTAACCGGAAATGCTGTGGCTTCTTTCCCTTCCTGACGCGTCGGAAGGGGGGAATGACCCGGCATCCGGTGGGCGTGTCCTCCGGGTACGTCACACGCCGGGAGCTCCAACACACCCTCCATTTGAGGAAATTAAACAGGTGATCGCTCATTTGGGAAACATATAAAAGGGCACATTAATTACCAGACCACACATACTCACCCCCAGAGACGAAGCTAACGCGAAACGCGCGTCGGGGAATCCGGGCTCCAGTTCAAAGGTCGTATATGTCTCTACTCTGTTTACTATTGCCTTTGCTTTTTCTGTGTCGGAGTAACTCTCACATTATAGTGCTTGATTATTTAGAACTTTCTAATCCACTGCCATGAATGCTTTCTTTATCTATATACTCCGACAGCAATTTTGCTAAGTATCAGTGGCATGTTTCATATACATTGATTTTCATTACACCTATGCATTTATGTTATCTGTAGGGGAAGAAGGCAACCTTTATCTATATTGTATTATACCATACATATGGGTGCCTGCCCCCTTTGGATATGATAGGGTATCTACTATAAAGTGGAATAGGGCTCATTGTGTCCATATTATTAGATACTTCTATCCATTTTTGTATATCTTTAGGCACTTTGTGCTATATATACTATTGATAGTGAATCAGCTGTGTAATCTGACTAGGTTGAATGAGGTTCAAATGAATCCTTTAGTACAGCTTCAACCTGTAAGACTTTATATCCTGTATATGAACATTCATTTTTGTATATATTGTGATATACCTCATTTATAAGCATTTTGCTGTGTAATCATCTCCTACATCCGATTTAGATACATGAATGATAAATTTGCCATTTACGCTGATATGCACATGATTTAATGCAGGCAATTTGATAGTCATACATACGTACCTATGGGAGCATATTGGATTGACATCGCATTTTTAAATGTTTTTTGTTATCTGTGTATATTTTCTAATAAAGTAAATATTTTATGGCAATATGCTTCTAGTGCTTTTTGGATTACATTGTATGATGGGAAGTGCCATTTTTCTAGGCTAACAATCATAGGATATATTTTGACCTTATCTCTGTACTTTGTTACAGTATCTGCCAGTATGGATATTAAAGCAAGGGATCATAACTGGCTAACTTGTATGGACACGGTTTTTAAAGGCGATGTTGTATCCAATAGTTCTGTAGAAGGTGGGCAAAAATCAGACCTCAAGAGTGCAATGAAAAATTTGCTTAAAAAAAGAACTAGAATGTGGTGGACTAAGGCCTCGTTAGAAAATTATCTAGCCAAAAATCTTGTCCCTCGGGGGTTAAGAGTAAGGATTATGCCGTCATACCCTGTGGAAGACCCTATATTCAAAACCAGATGGGAAGAAGCTTGCAATATCTGCTCCAGATCATTAATTTAGTTATTAATTGGGAATAATAAAAAAAGCCTAGATCAATTGTACATCGATATTGAGCAAACTAAAATAAAATTACTTGAAACACTTTCAGGATTGGAAGTAGAAACTTTTTATAAGGACATGGATACCCAATTAAATATATGGGAAAAGGAAGTCAAGGATACTAAGACTAGAAAATTCCAAAGAGATCTTAATGATTTTAAGAACGGAACTGTTTACAGGTGGCAAACCACTAAAAGAGATGGTAATAGTAGTATCAGATCTTCATCTATATCCTCGGTCTCATCCAGAGAAGAGGACAATAGTGGAGGTAGCCGAATTTACAATTTGAGAAGGAATGCTAACAGAAGACGTTTTGACCACTACAAAAGAAGGGATAGGAGGAATGACACTACATCTTCAAAATTACAGGTAATCAATTTATCTGATATTGTACTGACAAAACCTCAAATTGAAGTACTCAGTCTAGGACTCTCCTTTTGTCATGTGTGCATCGCCACGAAGATCGTCGCGGTTGCACATTCTGACTTCTCACAGCTGAGTTGCTGTTTCTTTGTGTTTGGCAGTTAGGGAGTTAATTCTGTCTGTGCTCAGTTCTGGGACTGGGTGCAGTTTCTCCCGGCTGCAATTAATTATTTGTTGATTGGTTTCCTTTAAATCTCTGGTTGTCTGTGTTGGGAGTTGCAAGTGAAATTCTTCATGCAGACCACAGATAGGATTGTATCTGTATAGACTTAAGTTAAAGAGCTCCTTAGTTGTTTTAAGCTCACCTTGCTTAGAGTTTAATATCCCAGATCATTTATGTTCCTTCTGTGTTTGAGTGTGTATGCAAGTCTGTGTTTTCTCCAGTCTGTCTTATATGTCTAATCTGTGTATTTAGCAGAGATCAGCCCATATCCCTTTGGTGGTAATCAGAATCCTTCTTAGGACTGATTACAGGGTTCAGGGACTGATAGGAGACAGGGTTAGGCTGGAGACTTGGACCTCTGAACCATTATCAGTACCTCCAAGGTGAGGGATTAGTTAGGACCCCAGTTTAGGGTCAGGTTAGACCCCCGGTCCTCCTCTTTCCTGTGACAGTGTATCAAGTCCTCAAGATTAACCCTGAGTTCAACGGATATCGTGTCAGGTAAATCTATTCTATATTTACATGCTGATGTTGCTAATCTATATGTTGTATAGAGTGTTGTTCTTTTAAGAATAGTTTACTGACATCGTACACATATCATAAGACCGCGTGACATTTTCACTGGCCCATAAAATTATTCCCAGTTGCCATGGATCCAGTAGCCCAGCTGGCTCTGCAGTTGCAGGGATTATCCATGGAGCTGACGGACATTAAGTCCAAAGTTTTGTCTCCCTCGGAGCAAACCAGATTTGAACCTAAAGTAGCTCTCCCGGACAGGTTCACTGGTGGGCGAGACAAATTTTTTACCTTCAGGGAAGCATGTAAATTGTATTTTCGGCTTCGGCCTCGATCATCAGGGAGTGAAGAGCAGAGAGTGGGAATTGTTATCTCGCTCCTACAAGGGGACCCTCAATCCTGGGCCTTCTCCCTTCCTCCGGGATCCCCGGCTCTACAGTCAGTAGATCGATTTTTTACTGCCCTGGGTTTGGTATATGATGACCCAGATCGGGTCTCTCTTGCTGAGACAAAATTACGTAAGATACAGCAGGGAGATCGTCCGGCGGAGGAATTTGCTTCTGAGTTCCGTAGATGGGCCACAGATACTCAGTGGAATGACCCAGCTCTTAGGAGCCAGTTTTGTCATGGGCTTTCTGACAAATTAAAGGACGTTTTGGCTCAGTATGATTCTCCTCCATCACTGGAGGCTGCTATGGCCCTAGCTATCCGTACTGATAGACGGCTCCGGGAGAGGTGCGAGGTAACTCCGCCCCTGTTGTTACTCCACCTACTACTAAAGTCTCTTATGTTGAGGTTCCCTTGTCTGTTCGGAGGAGCCTATGCAGTTGGGAGGGACATCATTTCGTAGGAGGGGATTGGCGGTACGCCGCAGGACTAGAAGGTGTTTCTTCTGCGGGAAAGAGGAACATTTTGTTGGGGGATGTCCATCCCGTGCCTTGTTGAGCAAAAAGTCGCCGGAAAACTGTTAATCCCAGGTTGTGTGGTGGACGACAACCTGGGAGTATGTATTTCGTCCGCTAGTTCTTCTCAGTTCCTTGTACCAGTGGAGGTGGTGGTTGGTACGAGAGTGGAGAGATTTTCTGTTCTTCTTGATAGTGGGTCCGGGGCTAATCTGGTTGACGCTCAGTTTGCTCAGGCTCAAGGTATGCATCTGAGTGTATTGGTCAAACCGATCCCTATATTCTCCATTGACGCCAGGCCTCTCGGCCAAGGTAGCTTTGTTCATGAGGTTCATAACATTGACCTTCGGGTAGGGGCAATACATAGGGAACTATTATCTTGTTATGTGTTGGAGGGTCTACCTACTCCTATTGTGTTGGGACTTCCTTGGTTGGTTAAACATAACCCTGTGATTAATTGGCAGTCCAGAGATATAAGCCAATGGGGGGAGTTTTGCAAAAGTAACTGCATGAACACAGTCATCAGTGCGGTCGTGCCTAGTACTTTGCCTCCTTTTTTGGAGGACTTTGGGGATGTGTTCTCTGAGGAGGGGTGTCAGGAGTTGCCTCCTCATCGCGTGTATGACTGCTCTATTAATTTACTTCCTGATGCTAAGTTACCTAAAGCTAGGTTATATAACCTTTCTGGTCCTGAGAGGCAGGCTATGAAAGATTATATTTCGGAAAGTCTGGCCAAAGGGCATATTAGACCTTCATCTTCCCCAGTGGCCGCGGGGTTCTTCTTTGTGAAGAAAAAAGATGGAGGCCTACGCCCTTGCTTGGATTTCCGCGAACTTAATCGGATTACTGTTCGAGATCCGTATCCACTCCCTCTGATTCCTGATCTCTTCAATCAAATTGTTGGCGCCAAATGGTTCTCTAAATTGGATCTCAGGGGGGCGTATAATCTGATTAGGATAAAAGAGGGGGATGAGTGGAAAACGGCGTTTAACACGCCGGAGGGACATTATGAGAACCTTGTCATGCCTTTTGGTCTGACTACTGCACCAGCAGTATTCCAACATTTTGTTAATGACATTTTTCGTCATCTGGTGGGGCTGTTTGTGGTCGTATATTTGGATGACATTTTAATTTACTCACCAGATCTTGTGTCTCACCAGGAGCATGTGAGACAGGTGTTGCAGATCTTGCGAGACAATAAACTATACGCCAAACTGGAAAAGTGTGTATTCGCCGTACAGGAACTTCAGTTTTTGGGTTTCTTGGTGTCAGCCTCCGGTTTCCGTATGGACCCTGAAAAGGTGAGAGCAGTGCTTGAATGGGATCAGCCAGAGGATCTTAAGGCTCTGCAGCGTTTTCTGGGGTTTGCTAACTACTACCGGAAATTTATTTGTAATTTCTCATCTGTTGTCAAACCTCTCACTGACATGACAAGAAAAGGGACGGATTTTTCTAAATGGTCGGACAAAGCTTGCCAAGCTTTTTCCTCTTTGAAAAAATGTTTTGCTTCGGCACCCGTTCTCATCCAACCAGATGCATCACAGCCGTTCGTTGTGGAGGTGGACGCGTCTGACGTAGGGGTGGGTGCAATATTGTCCCAGGGTCCGTCCCCTGGTAAATGGCATCCGTGCGCTTTCTTTTCTAAAAAATTGTCGTCCGCCGAAAGGAATTATGATATCGGCAATAGGGAACTTTTGGCCATTAAGTTGGCTTTTGAAGAATGGCGTCACTTTTTGGAGGGGGCAGTCCACCCGGTCACCGTCATTACTGATCCACAAGAACCTGCTGTATTTGGAATCTGCTAAGCGTCTGAATTCCAGACAAGCTCGATGGTCGTTGTTTTTTACCAGGTTTAATTTTGTTGTCACTTATCGCCCTGGATCTAAGAATGTTAAGGCGGATGCCTTGTCTCGCAGTTTCCCAGGGGCCGGGAAAATGGATGACCCGATTCCTATCCTTCAGGAGGGGGTGGTAGTGTCGGCTGTATGTTCTGAGCTTGAGGAGGAGGTGTTAGAGGCTCAGGGGGACGCCCCTGCAGGACCTCCAGGGAGACTGTTTGTCCCAAATCAGTTGAGACAAAAGGTTATTGAGGCACATCATAATTCTGCTTTAGCAGGACATCCAGGGAGTAAGGCTACTTTAGATCTCCTTTCTCGCCGGTTTTGGTGGCCTAACGTTAATAAAGATATTTTAACTTTTGTCGCGTCCTGTGGGGTTTGTGCTCGCTCTAAGACCCCTCATACCCGTCCGTCTGGGACCCTCTTACCCTTGAAACTTCCGGAGCGTCCATGGACTCATTTGTCTATGGACTTCATCACGGACCTTCCTCAGTCGTCAGGGAAGACTGTCATACTGGTGGTTGTTGACAGGTTCAGTAAGATGGCACATTTCATTGCTCTTCCTGCCCTCCCTAATGCTAAAACTCTGGCGCAGGTGTTCATTGGGGAGATTGTGAGACTTCATGGGTTGCCTTCTGATGTGGTGTCAGATAGGGGGTCTCAGTTTGTGTCCAAGTTTTGGAGGGCATTTTGTTTACGTCGGGGGATGCAATTGTCATTTTCCTCGGCTTTTCATCCGCAGACCAATGGTCAGACAGAGCGTCTGAATCAAAGCCTAGAGACTTATCTTCGGTGTTTTGTCTCAGAGAACCAGGAGGACTGGTCTTCTTTCTTGCCTCTGGCAGAGTTCGCTCTTAACAACAGGCGGAGCGAGTCCACTGGTAAGTCCCCGTTTTTTGGGGCATATGGTTTTCATCCCCAGTTTTGTACATTCAATGGGGGGGGCCCTTCTGGGGTTCCTGAGGAGGAGCGTTTCTCGTCGTCACTTGCTTCAGTGTGGAGAGGTGTATTGAATAATCTGAGTGCTATGGGGAACCGTTATAAACGTATGGCTGATAGGAGGAGAGTTTCTGGTCCAGATCTTAATGTGAACGATCTGGTATGGTTGTCTACCAGGAATATAAAACTTAAAGTTCCCTCCTGGAAGCTGGGCCCCAGATTCATCGGGCCGTACAGGATCAGTTCCATAATTAATCCTGTGGCATTTCGTCTGGACCTCCCTCCTACGTTTAAAATTCATAATGTGTTCCACAAGTCATTACTTAAGAGGTACGTGGCACCAGTCATACCATCACCTCTACCTCCTCCTCCAGTGGTGGTCAATGGTAACTTGGAGTTTCAAGTGTCAAAGATCATTGACTCACGTCTGAATCGCCGGTCCCTTCAGTACTTGGTGCATTGGAAGGGGTATGGTCCAGAGGAGAGGACGTGGGTTCCTGCGTCTGACATTAACGCAGATCGTTTGGTGCGGACCTTCCACAGAACTCACCCGGGCAAACCTGGCCCTGAGGGTCCGGAGGCCCATTGTAGAAGGGGGGGTACTGTCATGTGTGCATCGCCACGAAGATCGTCGCGGTTGCACATTCTGACTTCTCACAGCTGAGTTGCTGTTTCTTTGTGTTTGGCAGTTAGGGAGTTAATTCTGTCTGTGCTCAGTTCTGGGACTGGGTGCAGTTTCTCCCGGCTGCAATTAATTATTTGTTGATTGGTTTCCTTTAAATCTCTGGTTGTCTGTGTTGGGAGTTGCCAGTGAAATTCTTCATGCAGACCACAGATAGGATTGTATCTGTATAGACTTAAGTTAAAGAGCTCCTTAGTTGTTTTAAGCTCACCTTGCTTAGAGTTTAATATCCCAGATCATTTATGTTCCTTCTGTGTTTGAGTGTGTATGCAAGTCTGTGTTTTCTCCAGTCTGTCTTATATGTCTAATCTGTGTATTTAGCAGAGATCAGCCCATATCCCTTTGGTGGTAATCAGAATCCTTCTTAGGACTGATTACAGGGTTCAGGGACTGATAGGAGACAGGGTTAGGCTGGAGACTTGGACCTCTGAACCATTATCAGTACCTCCAAGGTGAGGGATTAGTTAGGACCCCAGTTTAGGGTCAGGTTAGACCCCCGGTCCTCCTCTTTCCTGTGACAGTGTATAAAGTCCTCAAGATTAACCCTGAGTTCAATGGATATTGTGTCAGGTAAATCTATTCTATATTTACATGCTGATGTTGCTAATCTATATGTTGTATAGAGTGTTGTTCTTTTAAGAATAGCTTACTGACATCGTACACATATCATAAGACCGCGTGACACCTTTTCACCCACGGCCTCATTTAACTCTTTTGCAGCAGTGATAGACCTACACCTATTTGCACGCAAATTAATTCTCAAAAAATTACTTGAAAGAAATAGACATGGTGATGATTGGAATACTAAAGAACTTGAAGCTATCTCTGTTTTGGAGGAATTAGATGAGGAGGGTGATATATCTGATTACAAGGGTAAGTTTATGCCACCAGTTCCCAAGAAATTTCCCCCTCTAAATATTTTCCCCAATATTGAATTATTTGTAAAATTGGTCACCAGCGAATTTGAGAAAATTTCACCACATGTTACCCGAGGTAATTTACCCTTTGTCCAAAGGAAAGCACTTGAGGAATTACGCAACCTCAAGGGGGTGATTATAAAACCTGCGGACAAAGGGGGCAATGTGGTGATATGGCCCGAAAAATTATATGAAAAGGAAGCCCTCAGACAATTGCGGGATAACGTATGTTATCAACGTTTGACCTATAATCCAACTACTAAGTATCAAAACGAAATTGGTGAAATTTTGGAGGGAGCATTTAGAGAAGGTGTCATCACCAAGGAACTGAGGGATAACTTAATTCCCAAATACCCTAAGGTGGCATGTGTTTATTTCTTACCTAAAGTACACAAAGACAAGACGAATCCCCCTGGGCGTCCCATTGTGTCGGGTAATGGGAGCTTATGCGAGGTTATATCCAAATATCTAGATTTCTATTTGAAACCTATGGTTGTGGATCTTCCCTCATATGTGAGGGATACGGGAGATGTCCTCAAAAAAATTGAGGGACCCCGATGGATGCAGACATGTGGATGGTGAGTTTTGACGTTGAGTCTTTATATACATCTATACACCATAAAGACGGTCTGCAAGCCACTAAAATGTACTTGATGATGTCCGAACTTGATGCTGGTCTGGCTGAGTTTTTGGTAACATTGCTCAAATTTGCTTTGGAGCACAATTACTTCCTATTCAGGGAAAACATCTATCTGCAAAAGCAAGGTACGGCTATGGGGGCGGCATTTGCCCCCTCATATGCCAACCTCTTTTTGGGAATGTGGGAACGTAGGATTTTCTTTACCAACCCAGTTGCATTCATCGAGAAGGTCCTGCTCTGGGTCCGGTATATTGATGATGTACTGATGATCTGGCAGGGGACAGAGCAGGACCTTCTTGAATTTCTTTCTATTCTGAATGACAACTCCCTGAATATTAAGTTGACATGCAAGTACAGCCAGACCAGCATCGACTTCCTTGACATCCTAATAACTAAAGGGAGTAACGGCTATTTACAGACAAACGTACACCGTAAAGAAATGGCGGTGAATTCTATTCTTCACGCAACTTCCTCTCATCCAAAACCATTGGTGGAGGGTATCCCAACCGGTCAGTTTTTGAGGGCAAGACGAATCTGCTCGAGTGAGGAGGCCTTTGAGGAGCAAGCCAGGGAGCTATCCGCTAGATTTATAGCAAGAGGATATTCAAAACGTAGCATAAAAAGAGGCTTCAACAAAGCCAAACGGGCTGTACGCACCAACTTACTGATCCCCAAAAATAGAAATAAAAATATAGACCAACAAAAAGTTAGATTTATATCTACATATAATGATAAATGGTGGGAGGTCAAAAAAGCCCTGGAAAAATATTGGCAACTACTGCTAACTGATAGAACCTTGGAGAAAGTTGTCCCTTCGACACCTTCTATTACTTATAGAAGGTCGAATAATATAAGAGATACTTTAGTACACAGCTATTATGGAGGCCACAAACCAGAGAAAGCATTTGGATCTGCTGGCCCAAAATGGGGTTTCTTTCCATGTAATGGATGCATCTCATGTCCTAACATGAAACGTGCTTCATCCTTCCTATCCAGTGATGGCAGTACTCAGTTTGAAGTCACCCAACACATTACCTGCAATTCTTCTGGGGTTGTATACTATGCTACCTGTCCCTGCATTAAAATATACGTGGGTATGACCTCTAGACCTTTGAATGTTCGGGTCAGAGAGCATTACAGGGATATAAAAAATGCCCAAGAAATTGACGATCTTACAATTTTGAAACCCATACCTAGGCATTTCAAACTGTACCATGGCTGCGACCCTGGATTATTGCAGGTAATGGGGATAGACAACGTTTTTGTGGACGTTAGAGGTGGTGACTGGAGAAAAAAACTAGCTCAAACAGAAACCAAATGGATCTATAAAATAGGCTCCCTACAACCCGAGGGACTCAATGAGGTTCTGAGCTTTGCCCCCTTCTTATAATTTTAGTGGTTTTGGGCTTGTTGATTTTAATTTTTTCTGTTGCTACTTTTTAGTACACATGCATACTACCTATATGTGAAATGTTTGGTGAGGTCAAAGCAAGAATCGTACATAGAAGAAATCTCCGGATGTGAAAATAGAGATTATGATATACTTCTTTGGATCAGGTCTGATTATGGAACAAGTGAACATCTTCTCCTGATCAAGTCCGATTGTGGAATAAGCGAACATCTTTTCCTTATCCAGCTATACAGATCCTGGGATAAACACGGACAACATTTATAGATAATCTTTGGATGTCCTCTCCGTTTGTATCCATCGCAGCATGTGTTTATATTTGTATTTTTTAATTGTTTTGATTTATTAGTTGATTAATATATTTGTAGATTTTGTGTGCCGTTATATTCTGTAGTTATTAATAATAGACACTGCATGTATGTTGAGGTATATTTTCACTGTATGGTAAACCTGTCCATAGATACCTTAGTTACATTTATGATGTGAGCAATAATGCCATCTAGCAGGTTATTAACCAATAGATACACATTAATATATTGGCAGTGTTTTTTCACAAATAGACATTTTATTCCTCCTGGTTTGTTGTATTATGTTGGTTGCTGCCCTGGGCTTACCATTGCCTGCTGACGTTCCTCGGGCTGATTTGGACCGCCTCTACTCTGACGCGTCGGGTGGAGGTGTGCCAGACGGCTGAGGACGCTATCATGTGATGCGGCACGTTGCCTGGGAGACGCGTCTAACCGGAAATGCTGTGGCTTCTTTCCCTTCCTGACGCGTCGGAAGGGGGGAATGACCCGGCATCCAGTGGGCGTGTCCTCCGGGTACGTCACACGCCGGGAGCTCCAACACACCCTCCATTTGAGGAAATTAAACAGGTGATCGCTCATTTGGGAAACATATAAAAGGGCACATTAATTACCAGACCACACATACTCACCCCCAGAGACGAAGCTAACGCGAAACGCGCGTCGGGGAATCCGGGCTCCAGTTCAAAGGTCATATATGTCTCTACTCTGTTTACTATTGCCTTTGCTTTTTCTATGTCGGAGTAACTCTCACATTATAGTGCTTGATTATTTAGAACTTTCTAATCCACTGCCATGAATGCTTTCTTTACCTATATACTCCGACAGCAATTTTGCTAAGTATCAGTGGCATGTTTCATATACATTGATTTTCATTACACCTATGCATTTATGTTATCTGTAGGGGAAGAAGGCAACCTTTATCTATATTGTATTATACCATACATATGGGTGCCTGCCCCCTTTGGATATGATAGGGTATCTACTATAAAGTGGAATAGGGCTCATTGCGTCCCATATTATTAGATACTTCTATCCATTTTTGTATATCTTTAGGCACTTTGTGCTATATATACTATTGATAGTGAATCAGCTGTGTAATATGACTAGGTTGAATGAGGTTCAAATGAATCCTTTAGTACAGCTTCAACCTGTAAGACTTTATATCCTGTATATGAACATTCATTTTTGTATATATTGTGATATACCTCATTTATAAGCATTTTGCTGTGTAATCATCTCCTACATCCGATTTAGATACATGAATGATAAATTTGCCATTTACGCTGATATGCACATGATTTAATGCAGGCAATTTGATAGTCATACATACGTACCTATGGGAGCATATTGGATTGACATCGCATTTTTAAATGTTTTTTGTTATCTGTGTATATTTTCTAATAAAGTAAATATTTTATGGCAATATGCTTCTAGTGCTTTTTGGATTACATTGATTCTTGTGAAAGTTTAGAGGCATATAAATAGCACTAGTGTAAGAAATGTAGCTGGAGCTATTAAAGAAGGACTGTGAGGGGCCAAAGCCAAGAGTGGACAAATTCAATGTCAAAAGGTAATTTCCTTGGTGCTATTAAAGGGTTGACTGGGCTAAGGATGACCATATGAATGCTGACAGTGTGCAGTGTGCACGTTGTTAGGATTCTCTAGTGTTACAAGCTTGTGATCAAGTGAGCACAAGTGTGCAATTTGCATACTTTTGCTCACAATCCAACTAGATGTGCTCTTCCATTGACAAAGGACCAACATGATATTCGGCATGGTACCATAAATATGGAAACTGAATATTTGCATTCATGTGACTGCTCACGCTCACTAACAATATCAGAGTATCCTGTCAGCGCTCACACTGATCTCTGCATTTGGAAATTATGAGTAGCACAGAACGACTGTAGACTTTCATCGAAAGCCTTGACAAACCTCTTTAAGTGAAAATTTGAATGGCAGTAATGTTTGCCAAGTTGCTCAGTTTTTCTTGAAGTGTCCCATTAATTTTTGCATTGCCTAGTGATTTTTCCTTTTTCAGCTTTAATTTTTTACTATGCTTCTTTTAAGAGTCATAACTTTTTTATTGGTTGTTGTATTTGTGAGATGAGTTGTAGTTTCCAATAATACTATTCATTTTATCATATAATATGCTGAAAAATTGGAAAAACTCCAAGTAGGATGAGATGGTGAAAAAAAAGGCAAATCTGCCGTTGTTTTTTGGGGTTTTGTTTTCACAACATTCTTTATACTGTAAAAATGACCTGGCAACATGATTTTCCAGGTCAGTATGTTCTTGGCGATACCAGATATATAAGTTTTTATTTCTATATCTTATTGCTAGAATTTTGCATGAATCAATAGTGCATGTGAATGTAAGAAACTTTCTATTATATCTACTTCTTATTCTTTTATTAGCCATTTCTTCCCCCCCCCACCCTAAATCTATCCTCCACAGCTCAACTCTATTTAGAAAAGAGAGGCTGCCAGTCTAGTGATGTATCAAATTATGTCCCTTTTCTTATACTCTATGGGGAGGAGAGGCAGTTGGAGGAGTTTAGGAGCAAAGTATGGAAAAAAGAGGAGGGAGACAAAGAAAGATTGTGCTGGGCATTCTAACAAGTCTTTTACCTCATACAGAGCTGGATTCACATCTACAGTGATCACATCTGCTGTGTAATTACCTCCATATTTCTACTGCTTCCTTCTGTGTTCTAACTATGGAGTGAAGAGAAGTAATCAATCTGCGAATGCTATGATGTGTATGGGAGACATCATAGCAGATAGTCACCCCCTAACAGCTCATAGTCAAAAGCAAATTAAAGGCAGAACATTCAGATCAGAAAACTGGTGAGAATTCTGGATGCAAGACATATTGTGACCAAAATTAGTCATTCCTCATGTACATACACACAAAAGCTCACTCTGAAAAAGTATTTGAAGGTATAGTTAGTTAGATACCCTTTAAATTGAGATTGAGGTGCTGTTCAGTTGTTCTTATTTTGTGGTGTAAAATTGGAGGTGGTGACTGTATATACATTTGACTGATCACTATTCTTTAAGTTTATAGATATTTGGCCTGGGAGAAGAATGTTTGATTGAAATCTGATTAGGGTCAATTCAAAGAAAAGCATGCCTTGACATGGCTGGTGGGCAAACAGGAATTGGCAAATTTTTGCATTAATTACTTATTTGATATAATGCCATTTAAAATAATTAATATATTCAACGTATACATATACAATATATTGGATCACGAAGTGCGCTACTGTACTGCCTTATTCTTTGATACATATATATAGATATATTCATATATATATAAAGTATAACACGTTACAGATACGTTTATTCCTAACTAAAACCACAATTTTTAATTGTAGCCTTAGAATAAAGTGGAATTTTGCATTTAACAGAAACCACCTACTAAACACTGAGGTTATGAAGAACGAGCAATTGAAAAGATCAATGTGCTCTTTTAATC
The DNA here is from genome assembly GCA_033576555.1 of Oophaga sylvatica. NCBI lineage: Eukaryota > Metazoa > Chordata > Amphibia > Anura > Dendrobatidae > Oophaga > Oophaga sylvatica. The sequence goes on from JARQOD010000004.1 coordinate 35,010,823, forward strand.
CTATACAGAAACAAAAGACACTTCCATTTTACTAAATAGGTGCTCTCTTGGTGAATAATACATAAAGAGACCTCCCATGACTGCTTTTAAAGCCTTTGTAGAACAATAGTAATCATTGACGCCTATCCGCAAAACCCAGGGCAATGAGTTACATTTGATGCCATTAACCTTGAAAGTGAAAAATGAGCGTCTTGGAACTATTATGGTCATGAAACATCGTTAGAATATTCACATCCAATAGATCATTTGCTTTTTCTAATCCATTTCTAAAGAGTAAAAGAAATTACTCTGCGCAATACTTTTGATATCTAGAAGAAAAAAATACAATGTAAGCTCTTTTTTTTTCCAAGTAGAATATTTTCTCTACATGTAGATGTGGTTTTTAAACCCTCATCCCCATTAATTGTAATAAAATTTGCTTTGGATTATCAGTGCTGAATTTGCACCTTAAAGGGATATTCTAAAGTTTGAAAGTCATCCCCTATACATTGGATAGGAGATAATTTCCCGATAAGTGGGTCTATGATCGTTGGTAACCCCACTTATCCCTAGAGCCAGTACTCTGAAGAGACCAGCGTAAATGGAGTGGAGGGTGATCATACTCATTTCCCCTCCATTCACTCTCAATGTGAGCGCCCAGACAGCAATGGATATCATTGGTGGTCCGATTAAGAACGAATGGAGGGGATATGCGCATGATCATCAACCACTCATTTGCACAAGTTTGGTACTCAGTAAAGATGAGCGAAACAGGTCGTTCATTTTCAAAAATCGCAGATTTTCGCCAAAGTCGGGTTTCATGAAACGAAATGAAAAACGTGGAGTGAGTTCGGTCACGTGTTCAGCCACCATTTTGCTGGAGTCGGTTTTTAAAGCTTCAAATGTAGGGGAAAACCTACTCCAGCAAAATGGTCACCGAACACGTGAGCGAACTCACTCCACGGTCGGGTTTCGTTTCATGAAACGAAACCCGACTGTGGAGTGAGTTCGGTCACGTGTTCGGCGACCATTTTGCTGGAGTCAGTTTTCCCCTACACTTTTGCAGGACAGCTTGGCCAGACGGTCAAATTAGCACAGCGTGCAAGACCTGAAAATTTATCCCATAGTCGGAAGAGTGCAGTGTGGCACATTTTTGACCAAAATCCTATTGATGTGGCAAAGGTTATCTGTAAGAAGTGCGGAAGGACCTTTAGCCGAGGGAAAAGTCTCCGAAAATTGAATACCAGTTGCATGCTCAGACATTTAAACACCATGCACTTGCAAGCGTGGACGGACAACAAAACCTCACTTGCTTTGAAAGCCTACATTGCCAAACTGATCACATTAGAGATGATGCCCTTCCGTTTGGTTGAAAGCGCAGCTTTCCGAGAGCTCATGGCCTACGCTGTCCCACACTATGACCTTCCCAGTCGGCACTTCTTTTCTAGAAAAGCCATCCCTGCCCTCCACTTGCATGTGAAAGACCGCATTGTCGATGCACTCAAACAATCAGTGAGTGGAAAGATGCACCTCACAACAGATGCATGAGCCAGTAGGCATGGCCAGGGCCATTACGTGTCCATCACTGCGCACTGGGTTAATGTGGTGGATGCAGGGTCCACAAGGGACAGCGGCGGTGGGACAGTGCTGCCTAGCCCCGATATAGGCAAGAGTTGGCTGTAGGCGTTCAACCCTCCTCCTCTTCCTCCTCCTCCAGAAGCAAAACCTCATCGACAGAGCGCAGTTGCACGAGCACTTCATCCGCAGCTGCCAGTGTTGCACACGAGGTGTCCCACTATCGATCAGCTAGTGGTAAGCGTCAGCAGGCTTTTTTAAAGATGATGTATTTTGGCGACGACACACCGCGGAGGTACTGGCTGACTACTTGCAGAGAGAAACTGAGTCATGGCTGGGCAGTCTACATCTTGAGCCAGGCAAGGTAGTCACTGATAACGGCTGTAATTTTGTGGCAGCCATAGCCCTGGCAAAACTCAGACACATACCTTGCCTGGCTCAAACTTTGAATCTGGTGGTGCAGTGCTTCATAAATATTTATCCGGAGTTACCAGCCCTGCTCCTTAAGGTGCGAAGACTGTGCTCGCACATCCGTCGCTCGCCCCTAGACTCCAGTCGTATGCAGAGGCTGCAGCGATCACTCCACCTCCCCAAGCACCACCTGCTGGTAAGCGCAGACGACGCCATCATAAGCATGAGCATCCCACTTATGTGTCAGCTCATGCAAACTTTGATGCACATAAGGATCAGGCGTCTGCAGTGGAGGAGGAGGAGGGAAGCCTTTATGACAGTCAGGCATTGTCAGCTCAGAGAACTGTCCTGGACGAGGTGGAGGAAGAAGAGGAAGAGGATGAGGATGAAGGGGGATGATTATTTTGGGGAAAATGATGCTTCTCAGGGGGCAAGAGAAAATGTTGGCTTGCCAAGGTTAGGTACAGGGTTTGTGCGTGAATGGAGGGATGTGGATTTGGCAGAAAGTGCTCCTTCGCCCACCACTGGCAGTGCATCATTGACACCTGGAATATTGGCCCACATGTGTGATTATGTCTTGCGGATCCTAAAAAGGGACCCCCCCATTGCCAAAATTATGAAGGATGACGAGTACTGGTTGGCCAGCATCCTTGATCCACGCTATAAAGGCAAATTACAGAACATCATGCCACAGGAGAACCTAGAGCCAATATTGGTGAACAAACAAGCAACTCTGGTAAACCATTTGTTAGAGGCATTCCCAGCACACAACAGCAGTGCAGGTTCTACCACAAACCGTACTGGGCCAAATGGAAGAGGTGTTCGTGGTGCTGAAGTGGCATTGGAGACAGGGGTTTCATGACCATGTTGTGGACTGATTTCTCTAGTACCGCTCACACGTCTGGTAATACTGAATCGATTGCAACAAACAGGAGACAACAGTTGTCAACTATGGTTCAAAATTACCTCTCTTCCCCTATCGATGTTCTCCCTCACAGTTCATTCCCCTTTGACTACTGGGCCTGTAAACTGGACACCTGGCCTGAATTGGCACAATATGCCTTACATGAGCTCGCTTGCCCTGCTGGTAGTGTGCTATTAGAAAGAGTCTTCAGTGCTGCTGGATCAATCCAGACAGAAAGAAGAACCCGGCGGTCGACCCAAAATATAGGTGATCTCACCTTCATTAAAATGAACCATGCCTGGGTTTCAAAGGATTTTTTACCACCTTCCCCTGATGACACATAGGTTGCCAGCAAAATGGCTCGCTTTCTCCTCCTCTTCATCCGACTTCTCCAATTCCTCCATTTGCAGCTGCTGAACGTCCAGCCTATACCTCAACATATGCCAGTTTTTCCTGGTGCACCTGGGCAAGTGCCGGTGCCCTGAGCAGGTGAGGGGGCCTTCTCGCCGTCAGAGACACCGGCGTACTATGAGGGGCCCTGTGCCAGTTCGCATTGCCCACAAGTGTGCCCTCCTGCTAGCTCAGGGCCCCAGCACTTGCAATATTTACCTCTCCCTTCTCCACCGCTGTGACGTCTTCCACGTTTCCTGACAGTGACATTCAGGTCAGAGAGCGTGATGATGTCACGTTTGTGCGCCCTCTGCCTGAACAGTCACAGTGCAGAGAGCAGGAAGATGGCGACGCTGAGGAGTCCAGAGTAGAGCAGTGCCCAGCGAGGAGAGGTATTTCTTTTTTTTTAATGATTGGAGCAATATATGGGGAGAATTATACACTGGAGCATCATATGGGGTTCATTTTTATGGGGCATCATATAGGTAATGGAGCATCATATGGAGCACATATGGGGCCTATTCTGTATGGAGCATCATATGGAGCCCATTCTGTGTGGAGCAATATATGGGCCTCATTATTCTGTGTTGAGCAATATATGGGGCTCATTATTCTGTATGGCACACTATGTGGTGCCCATAATACTGTATGGAGGACTATACTGTCCGTTTTTGAGCTATTGTAGAATTTAAAATAGATATCAGTCATGTAATGTAAGAAGTGAAGTATTTGGCATTGTACTATACCTATATTTCTCTGCCGTATCGGAGCATCATGAATTGTGGTATGTGTTAAAGGGGCCCACTGAGACTCTTTGGCCCGGGGCCCACGAAAACCTTGAGCGAGCACTGCCCCCCCACAACTTTAGCCAAATAACTCCCAGTTTTCAATGCGTTACTATTATTATAAAGTTAATTAAGGTTGCCAAGCTTAAGTAATGAGAATTGATGTAGTTGGCATTGAAATGGGCACTGTAGGTGTGTTTACTGCCGACTTTTATTCCCCATTGACTTGCATTGGGGTCGGATTTTCAAATCCGACCCGACCATTTCCGTTAGTCGGTCGACTTCGTTCGACTCGACTTTTGAGAAAGTCGGGTTTCACGAAACCTGATTCAACCCAAAAAAAGGCAAAGTCGCTCCTCTCTAGTACTCAGAATCAGTCAGTGTCCCAGCGGCCCAAGCCCCAGAGATACCTATCAATAGAGGATAACTTCAACACTTGAGACAATCTCCTAAAAACTACAGCAAATACATAATGTACAGTCTAATCCTGGAAAAACCGATTCAGCATAAGGTGATGATACGCTTAGTACAGAGAGTACATGACATATTCAACAAAGAACCCCAATGAAATGTAACTCACTCTGCTTGTATCAATTTTTCATAAAATGTTCCATTGAGTTTTGCAACATCTAGTGATTTTTCATTTTTGAGCTTTGGTTTTTTTTCTCTACTTCTTTCAAAACTCAACTTTTTTTTGTTTTTTTGTCAGTATAGTCATATGAGGGCTTGTTTCTGTGGGACAAGTTGTAGTTTTCAATAGTACCATTAATATTATCATGTAATATACTGAAAAATTGGAAAACTTCTGCATAGGATGAGATGGTGCAAGAAATTGTTTTCTGGATTTTGTTTTCACAGCATTTCCTATACTGTAAAAAAAGACTTGGCGATATGATTCTCCAGGGCAGTACAGTTACAGAGTATATTCTTACTTCTGTATCTTACTGATTAAAACAATTTTAAACATTGTAAAAAAAAATTGTTTGTGTCGCTATTTGCATTTTTTGATTGCTTTTTATGGCATTTTTGGTGTGAAGTAGGCAACAAAAAAAACAGCAATTCTGATATTTCAATTTTTTTTCTTTTGCTATTTTTCTTAATATCATTTAAATTATGTTGTATTTTAGTAGATTGGACCTTTATGGACATGACTACACCAAATATTTTTATTTTTTTAACTGAAAAAGGGGGTGATTTAAAGGTTCATATTTTTAATATTTATTTTTTGGAATATTTTTTTCTTCATTTTTACTTTATTTTTAATCACAGTAGTGAACTTGAACTTACGATTGTTTGATTGCTTATATTATATAGTATAACTGATGTTCTTCTATGAAGCCCAGCCCAAGGTTGTGCTTCGGAGGAGGACCAAGTTGGCAACTATGGAGGACTTCATCAGGCCCCCAGCTGCCATGCTACTCCATGACAACAACATTTAACTGATTAAGTAGCATTGCAATGCTGCTGTCAAACAGCAGTGTTGGGAGTGAGCTCTGGTCGCTGTTGATAGAAGGCGAACTGTGATGAAAAACTAGGGTTCCAATCTCCTGCTTGTCTTCACTCCTTACTGCAATATGTGGTTTGGTTGAGTATGAGTGATGCTACTCAATTTATAGATTACAGTACTGATAGAGATTGCAGAGTACAGGGCCGTCCTAGTTGTGTCATCCCCATTCACTATGGATGCAGTGGCATCGCAGATAATTAACTATGCTTCCCCATGGGAGATGAGGATCCTAATTCTATTGTTTTTTGCTGGTACAAGTGGTGGAAACTTTTAGTGATCAGACATTTATTACCTCTCCACTGGATAAATCATGAATACCTTTTGTAGTAAAACATCTTTAAATGGACAGACAAAAAAAGCAACTTGCAAAATAGTAAGTAGTATCTCCCTGGCAATAGGACAACCTCTTTCGAGACATCTGTTAGAACCAAATTCGAAAAAGGTCAACTAAGAGTGGCTCTTGCTGTAGGAGGTCGTTCCCTTCAATGAACTAAAGGGTTAGTCATTCATTGGAAGGTCTGGCATGTAATTATATAGTAGTTTTATGCAAATAGATATATGATACTGGAACTTGATATAACCAAAAGGTTAAACTACTTGCAGACCACCCAAAGACAAAAAATTATTGTCTGGTTTGTATGTAATAATAGCTTATCCCTTACATGTATAACCTCAGGCACAAAAACTGGAATATCAATGAGCAACAAAAGGAACCATACAGTATAAAGTGCCACTTAAAATAGTTTTTTTATTAGGGTCAAAATAGACAATCAATAAATAGTACAATATCACATAGATACCTATATCATAAAAATTCAACAGGCTGCTGCCATCTAAATATAGGGACTAATATCCAACACTAATACCAATACAACTCATGTACAAAAGTGCAAATTAATTGCTGAAAATAAACACTGTGTGTAATGCTGATGCTCACCTAGCTAATAACAACATACTATCAGCGTATACAATGCCATAAACTACACTTACATGAGAGGTGGGTCAAGTGTGGCGTCCCCCAAGCGCCTCAACGCGCGTTTCGTCTCTTCCTCAGGAGGCGAACGCTAGAGGAAGGGGTATTGCACATTAAATAGTCTGAGTGGCCAATCAATTTTTAATCACAGCCGGTGTCTGCATAATAGATGTAATTATAAGAGTATGATCAGTGCGTTTCCGGTATTCCACTGCGCATGTGCCACCAACGTCATCCATCACCTTGGACACACTGGGACGCAGCCATGGATCAATTTACATGGTCCATCATATGGCCAGTGCACTTCCGGTATTCTATTGCGCATGCGCTGCCGACGTCATCCATCACCATGGACACAGTGGATCGCGGCCGTGGAACACAAGCTTACATGGTCCGTCAGACAGACGGCGCATGCGCCCGGCTCCCATTGTCCGCTCACCATTGCATCATGGATTTAGTCAGCTCGGCATGCGTCAAAAACCGGAAGCCACTATATCGTGAGTTGTTACTGCAATAGGTATATATTAAATCGGCACATGTGAACGCATAACTAAAGTGTCCGTGCATATATAAGTGAAAATTATGGCATTTAACACTAATCAGTGATATTCTTATATCAATCTTGTACATACTGCAGATCATAAATAACATCATTCCTACGTGAACAACAATATATACAGTTATATATGATATAGCAATGTAGAACATAGATTTAAATTTACATATACAAATGTGACCATATAAAAGTGACATAGTGCTTCATAATATGCGAACATATATGAAATATTTAATCTACAATACAGTAAATACATTAATATTATTCAATTTTATATTAGAAATATACGTAGAGAAATGGATGACTAGGAAAATATATCCCATCATACATCCATGTGTAAAAACATACGTCTGTAACATATATATCCTACAATTATCATCCAAACATATCCATAATATACCCACGTGCACATTATATCTTATATGCAAAGCCCCCAATTAAACAAATATAAAATTGCACCAATTATATTATACACTTGATTGCAATAAAATACATGAACCGAACTATTCTTTAAAGACTGCATATTCAGGGTTGACATCAGGCCCACCGGACAGTTCATTCTCGTGCAATATAAACCCAATGAATTCCACCATACAAATAAGAATGGATACTGCCTTAAATAAAAAGACATATTATTAACATAACATCACATGTGACCAATTTCACAAAAATATCCACAGCTGGACAAACACCTAAATTGGGAAATTTTTTGGATTTCATAAATAGGTGTGTTGGAAAATTGCTTACCATTTGTGGATTTTCTCCATCTGCAAGAGACTCAAGTATGGCCAGAGCCTCTTGTTCCTGTGTCGTATCAAAATCAAGCCCATTGTTGCTTAGTACATCATGTTCATCTCCTGCATTAGGACTGGTCAAATTTATGTTCAATTTTTCATGGAATCTTTTCAAAAGTAATTTTCTTGCAAACAAATGCACATCTTTGATTACCGTAAATGTGTCATTTATAGATGTGTGGATTTATAGATTACAAACGGTCACTCCACTTGGCCTCAACGAAAATTTTGGGTTGAGTTCCTTTCTGTAGATTATTTGGGATTGGTATTTTAATTTTATTTTTGGTTTAGGGGAGGGGGAATATTATTTGGGTTGTTTTATTTTGATGTATGTATTCTGTATATAGTGACTATATTTCACTTTTTAAATGTTTGAATTATATGTTATGTTAATAATATGTCTTTTTATTTAAGGCAGTATCCATTCTTATTTGTATGGCAGAATTCATTGGGTTTACTTGATATTGCACGAGAATGAACTTTCCGGTGGGCCTGATGTCAACCCTGAATATGCAGTCTTTAAAGAATAGTTCGGTTCATGTATTTTATTGCAATCAAGTGTATAATATAATTGGTGCAATTTTATATGTGTTTAATTGGGGGCTTTGCATATAAGATATAATGTGCACGTGGGTATATTATGGATATGTTTGGATGATAATTGTGGGATATATATGTTACAGACGTATGTTTTTACACATGGATGTATGATGGGATATATTTTCCTAGTCATCCATTTCTCTACGTATACTTCTAATATAAAATTGAATAATATTAATGTATTTACTGTATTGTAGATTAAATATTTCATATATGTTCGCATATTATGAAGCACTATGTCACTTTTATATGGTCACATTTGTATATGTAAATTTAAATCTATGTTCTACATTGCTATATCATATATAACTGTATATATTGTTGTTCACGTAGGAATGATGTTATTTATGATCTGCAGTATGTACAAGATTGATATAAGAATATCACTGATTAGTGTTAAATGCCATAATTTTCACTTATATATGCACGGACACTTTAGTTATGCGTTCACATGTGCCGATTTAATATATACTTATTGCAGTAACAACTCACGATATAGTGGCTTCCGGTTTTTGACGCATGCCGAGCTGACTAAATCCATGATGCAATGGTGAGCGGACAATGGGAGCCGGGCGCATGCGCCGTCTGTGTGACTGACCATGTAAGCTTGTGTTCCACGGCCGCGATCCACTGTGTCCATGTGTCACGGGTGTGTCGCCACGAAGATCGTCGCGATTACACAACCTGACTTCTCACAGCTGAGTTTCTGGTGCTTGGTGTTTTTCGGCAGTGAGGGAGTTAATTCTCCCTCTCTCTGTGCTAGACAAGGCCAGCCTCGCCCAGCTGCAATTAATGCTGCAGTAATGGGATTCCTTCAAATACCTGCCAGTCTGCTAAGGAAGTGTCGGTGAAAGCATTCATGCAGACCAGCAGAGCGGATCGTGGTATTGTGAAGTCTGAAGTGAAGAGTGCCTGGTGTGGTTTTCTCCCTCCTCACTTTATTGTTTATCTCCTTACCCGTTGGTGTTCCCTCTGTCTGTAGTTGTAGAGTGAGTTTTGTATGCAAGGTGGTCTTTTGTTTTACCCCTTGTTCTGTCTCGCTCGTCTTATACTGTGTGTAGGCATCTACCTTCCCGTCCCCTGTGGTGGTGATCAGGGTCCTTCTCAGGACTGGATTACTGAGGGTCAGGGATTCACAGGAGATAGGGTTACGCTGGCGTCCTGGACCTCTGTACCATCAACAGTACCTCCAGGTAGAGGGATTAGTCAGGGCCCCAGCTTAGGGTCAGCATAGACCCCGGATCTCCTGTATACAGTGACAGCGTGACACCATGGTGATGGATGACGTCGGCAGCGCATGCGCAATAGAATACCGGAAGTGCACTGGCCGTATGATGGACCATGTAAATTGATCCATGGCTGCGTCCCAGTGTGTCCAAGGTGATGGATGACGTTGGTGGCGCATGCGCAGTGGAATACCGGAAACGCACTGATCATACTCTTATAATTACATCTATTATGCAGACACCAGCTGTGATTAAAAATTGATTGGCCACTCAGACTATTTAATGTGCAATACCCCTTCCTCTAGCGTTCGCCTCCTGAGGAAGAGACGAAACGAGCGTTGAGGCGCTTGGGGGACGCCACACTTGACCCACCTCTCATGTAAGTGTAGTTTATGGCATTGTATACGCTGATAGTATGTTGTTATTAGCTAGGTGAGCATCAGCATTACACACAGTGTTTATTTTCAGCAATTAATTTGCACTTTTGTACATGAGTTGTATTGGTATTAGTGTTGGATATTAGTCCCTATATTTAGATGGCAGCAGCCTGTTGAATTTTTGTGATATAGGTATCTATGTGATATTGTACTATTTATTGATTGTCTATTTTGACCCTAATAAAAAAACTATTTTAAGTGGCACTTTATACTGTATGGTTCCTTTTGTTGCTCATTGGTTTGTATGTAACTCTGCAATAACTTCTGAGGATGTCAGTAGCACAAGGATGTCATGCAGTGGCAGGAGTTAGGAGCTGATTGTCAGAGATGGCTGGAATTGCCAAAGAGAAGGCAGAAATAGCTTCTTACCATTTCTGCCTTTCTGATTGCTATATATAAACTGTAAAATGAGCACTGTGAATACAGCGTAAGAAGCATTATTAGCACTTCATCATCTGGTCCCATCATTCATGATAGCCAGGTGACTTCTGAGCACTTCTGCACCTCACTTTCGGCAGTTGGTATGATTCTCAGGGTCCAAATCTCTACCGATCAAAAATTTTAATGACACGGGAATTTTTTTTCAAAAGTTAGTTACTCTTTAAACACTGAAAGTCTGTATGCATTAAAGCTTCAAATGTACAAAAAGAAAGTTTCATGGGATATAAAATGTTATGTAAGACAGGTGCCGGCTTAGAAGTGGATGTTCTTGTGAATATTTTCCTGCAAATACATCCAAGCTTCACTTATAAATATTAATATTCTAATACAAAATGTTCATGTACATTTCTGTCACATTCAATTTTATTTTAATTTTCTTTTATAAACCATTCCTGCTAATCCAGCCTGTGCTGTTCTGATTACTCCAATCAGTGACTGCTTTAAAGTGAACCCCTGCAGGCCAATAATTCTGAAAAGCTATAATGATCACTGCACATTGCTACAACTAAAAATTGAAGATTAAATACGAAATTATTTTTATAAAGACCTGGATGGCCTTGTCATCTCTGACTTAATGTCAAGGCCTTAAATTGGATTTTTAGACGCCTGATGGAGAAAGGTTGTAGCATTCACGTTCCTTTTTTTTAGAATACAGGCCAGAGAGTTCACCCTAATATCTCGTGCCCTTAGAAATGAATTAAAAAGCTGTAAGAGTCATTTACTTTTACATTCTGAAAATAAAATGTAAATATATTTGATGCGGTGACATTCTACTGTGTTAACAATACATTTAATCTGATAATATTTGTGAAACCATGTAAAAGTGTGATTCATATTCTTTGAAACTTTCTCACATTGTTCACTTGAGCTTTTGTAAAAAAGAAGGTGAACCAATGGATCCCATGTATACTTTCTGACATGAATTAGCACATTTCACTTTTTTAAAAGATCTGTCACTTGCTACATATCTTTATTTTTACCTGGCGTGAATGCCTCTTTTTATGAAAATTGTGTTTTTTATGTTGTTCCTTTGCCTGTCTATTCCTGAAAAATGGCCACTTTTCCTCGTATATAAATCAAATTATTTTAGGCAAAGTGGAAATGGCCATCAATTCCTATTTATGAGTGTCTTTTTGAGGACCACACCTAGTTGGCTAACATGGAAGAGAAAGGCGTATCTCAGAAGTGGAGAAGCTCAGGAACAAAAGAGAAACAAAGCCAAATTTTGGAGAACAGCGGCACGTGCACCAGGCAATAAAGTTACGTATTTATGGCAAATTACACATCCTCTTTATAGAGGACCTCACATCTTTTTATTAAATATTTGTTTTTCCCCATTAAAAAATGCTTTAGGAAATGCATAAATAAATTATAATCAAGCTTTTACCATTCCCCTTGTCAAATTTGAGTGTGACACTTAGCACTGAGTGCACACTGTGAGAGTGAAGGTGAATGGCCCACTCCAGTTTTTTTTTTAATTATTTATTTACAGCGCAGGAGATGGCTGATGAATTTTGCCATCAGCCGTCCCTGTTCTCACTGTTATTAGCATCAGCAGCTGTTGGCTGATGGGAGCTGTAGTCCCATCAGCTGACACCAGTGACCAGAAGTGAACTTTATACCTCCGATCACAGCTGCGAGCTCACGCTGTCTTTTGACAGCGTGGGAACTGTGGCTCTCTGACCAGTGGGAATGATTTCACCGCCTATCAGAAACGATGTTTGCCGCACTGTCATGCATGTTCGGGCAGCTAATCACAGTAATGCCATACCAAAGATAGTACCAGCATTTCTGCGATTGGCAAGCAAATAAAGCACCAAACTTGCTGAGAGGGTAACTCGAATATACAAATCAAATAGCAAATTACTCGCCAAATAAAGAATAGCCCGAATATAGTACTATTCACGCGAGTAACGAATAGTGCCATATATATTTGCTCTTCACTAGTTACAAACAATTTTCCTGAATTGTGGAGACTCCAAGTTGAGTCTCCATCTAATGGGTTGCTTGTAGTGGAAGGGGTAACAGAGCTGCATTATACTATCTCTACTCTGGAAACTTATGCCACTTTAGTGGTGTTTGGCAATAATTTTTGGAAATGTTTGGTCTTCTTCATGCGTATTGCCAGGGCTCCCAGACTGGCAGGCCTGCATTTGCTTTCAGTCAACTACCTGTGTTACTATCCTTAAATGTTTCAATAACAATAGTAGTCTACAAAGTGGATATTTATGCCATCTGAGTGTGACTGATCATAAAAGCAGTTTAAGCTGTTGTATGAGGTATCTGGGCTCCCAGCACAGCGCAAACCTCTAAATGCTGGTCAAGACCCTGATACCTCATGCATATCCCATGGCTTACTGCTGCAGTGCCATTCTAAAGTTTCTACTGTGGGTGAATTGATCAGTAAACTACTTGTGTTACTATTCTTAAAGTTTCCTATCATTAGTGGTCTACGAAGCTTATATTTGTGTGAGTGCGGCTTAGCAAAAAATCAGTTTGAGCTGTTGCATGAGGTATGCAGAATCACAGAACAGCAGGCTTACACCGGTCCATCACCCACTGAGTCCTTATTTAAACTTAATTCAAAGCTGCAAATTCTTTCCCAGTCCCTGATACCTCATGCATGGCTATTATGTTTAGGTAGCTGAGGAGGCAGGAGCAAAAAACTGCATAGGCAGCCGAACACCAGAGAGGTTTGAAACTAATAGGTTGCAGACCCCTAAACTAACCGCACAACTTGAAGTAGCCGTGGGATGTTCCTACCGTGGCCTAGACGCCTCTTCACAGCCGGAGAGATAGCTATCCTTGAAGATGGAAAGAGGAAAGCTAACTGCCCAGGAGTAGACCACAAAAGAATAGGAAGCCCCCAGAAAATACGAACAGAGACAGAAAATAGATTGAGCAAACGCTGGGGCCCAAATCTGTCTAGATAGGACAGCAAAGGAGAGAATACTGTCTGCAACCCAAAAACCCTAGGAACAACTCCAACACTTCTGAATCCAAAAATACTGAGACCACACGGTCTCGACCACCTATATCAGATCTCTGTTGTTGGCACGTAGCAACCCAGCTGTAAAATATCACAAGAACTGAGCAAAATAACAAATACAAAAAAGGAACGGAGACCAGCCAAAGCCCCCCAAAGGGGACCCGACTGAAGACAAAAAGCAATGCAGCTAAAAGCAAGGAATTCAAACCACAGTAAAAAAAAACTGAAAGAGACTTATGTGAAAGCAAGCAGGAGACAGCAAGAAAGCAAGCTGAATTCCAACCTAGACCAGGAAGAACAATTGATCACCGGTGAGGATCATGGGAGGTCAGCTCACTTATATCAGCCCAGTCAGTACCACCTGACAACCATTCGTTATCTGCAGGTGTAGGACTCTTGGTGTTCAACATAGGTTCAATACCCTCAGCAACCACCAGAGGGAGCTTCAGCTCCGAAGTCATCTCCAAAACGTTCACAACACATGGCCCATGGCTAACTGCTGAAGTGCCATCAAATTTCTACTGTTGGCCAATTAATGCTTCTTTTCTTGGTGTCTGACACTATTTTTTGGAAATCTTTGAACTCCAAGTTGGGTCTCATTCATGTGTGTTGCCTGATTTTGGCAGGGCTTTCAGAGCACAATGTTTACACCTATCACTCATCCACCTGTTACTGATCAATGTTTAAGCTAGAACTGCTGTTCCAAGCTCTGTCCCAGGCCCTGTCCCATGCATTCATGCTGCATAATTATACTATTTGTACTCTGGGTCAATTGATGCCACTTTTCCTGGTGTCTGCTTCTAATTTGAACTGTTTTGGCAGCATTTTGCCCCCTCCTGAAGGTTTTTTCTATGTGTTTGGATTTGCCTCCCACTGAATTCATTGGGGTTCCGATAAGTTCAATGCACCGTTCGGTGAACACTGGGACATTTGCCAATTCAAATCAAATCAAACCTTGAAAGGTTCGCTCATCTCTTCCCCTGGTGTACTTAAACAATAGAAACCCCCGCAAGTTACTCAATTTTTTTAAATTCACCACTCAAGGAATCTATCTAGAGGTGTGGTGAGCAAGGTCAACCCACAGGTGCTTCGCAGAATTATAAAATGTTGAATCTTGAAAATAAAAAATTATGTTGTTCCCACATAAATGTTGCTTTAGGCTACTTTCAGACTTATGCCGTTTTGCACTGCATTTTGAGCGCACATCAAATGCATGGAAAAAACGCGTGCAAACGTTTGTAAACGCTGCAATATTTTGTCACATCAGTGTGCACATTACGACCATAAACTCAGTGTTTGTATGCGATTTCAAGCGTTTTTGCATGCGTTTGCATTTTTAAGGACCATAACAAAGAAAGAGACACATGCATAACCAGGGATCACCGAAACAAATATGGTCAAAACATATCAAATTTATTGAAAAAGACAAACCATAGTGAACACACAATTTAAAAACATCTAAAAAACACTAATTGCGTATACAAAAAAGTCCTTAATAAAGAATATAATACTCAAAAGAAACACCCACATGTCTATAATAAGTCAGATAATAGATGTTGCACTGTATATAGAGATTGGTCCATTCCTCCCACATGTCTGTCTTCTGTTCTGGGGGATGAGCACATAGGATATGGCTAAGTGTGGTTTATTTACCATGTGAAGCTTTCTTTTGGCTGGGCTGTATTATAGGTGATTTGCCTTGTTTATTGCATTCAGGAACCTTGGTGTATTTCTTATAGAAGTCCTCCATCTCAGGCCATTAATGCTATTATATTATCCTATGTGATTATTTGACTGTTTCTTTTGTAATTCTCTCCCCATTCATATATATACTTGGTTGCATATGTTATGGTGATGACAACATGAAAGAATTTTTTTTTTTTTGTGTTTTTTAATCTCTATATACAGTGCAACATCTATTATCTGACTTATTATAGACATGTGGGTGTTTCTTTTGAGTATTATATTCTTTATTAAGGACTTTTTTGTATACGCAATTAGTGTTTTTTAGATGTTTTTAAATTGTGTGTTCACTAATGGTTTGTCTTTTTCAATAAATTTGATATGTTTTGACCATATTTGTTTCGGTGATCCCTGGTTATGCATGTGTCTCTTTCTTTGTTATGGTCTTTAGTTTTTTCACATGCAGGGGTGATCCCGTTTATCTGATATTTATTATTTTTAGGTGGTGCCCGCTTTACTTTA
The DNA here is from genome assembly GCA_033576555.1 of Oophaga sylvatica. NCBI lineage: Eukaryota > Metazoa > Chordata > Amphibia > Anura > Dendrobatidae > Oophaga > Oophaga sylvatica. Next base: position 35,026,595 of record JARQOD010000004.1, read on the forward strand.
ATTGTGGTTACGTTTGTATTTTTAATGCGCATGAGTTGTCTAGGTGTCACATTTCAAAGGAGCGAAAATCCTTGCAAAATTCTTGCAACAGATTCCACCAATGGGACAACAGTGGGCATGTGTTATGGGAAATCTTTATATAGAGCCTGTTTACAGCCGAATTCTTCACATTTGCTTGCATTTTCCTATGTGAACATGGATCTGCGCTGGAAGAGTTTTCACTTTAACTTGGATCTGGACATCGCGATGGCTCAGGCTTATGCAGTTGCTTGCCATCAACAAAGGGAGACAGCGAAGATGGCAGCGGCAGCGTTTGTGGATACATCCAATAGTTGAACTCTAGGAGAGCAGAGGAGCATATCACACCCTCTATAGCAAGCTCCAGGCAAACCCAGAGAAATTTAGTGACTATACCCAGATGTCCCAAGAAACCTTCAGGGATTTGCTTGGTCGTGTCAAAGAATTTATCAGGAGACAGGACACACAGCTCCGTCGTGCGATTCCTCCGGAGGAACGGCTCCTGGTCACATTACGGTACTTAATATTGCTAAACCACTGCCTGCATCATTTTCTTTGCTCTGCCATGTACTATTCCAAAGCTGGAGCGCGTTCTAGGAAGCACTTCATTCACCCTCTTTCTTTCCCCTCCGGGATTTTCCAGGTATAGTGATTTTGTGGTGATTTTTTTTTTTTTTTTTTTGTCTCACTATATATTATTTTTTATGGCAGCACATGTTGTCTTTATTTAGTTGCAGCACTTATTTGGCCCTAAGTAGCTTATTTATTATTGGTGTGTCACACTCAGGTTACTTATTACACACTTTGTTTATCTTGGCCTGATTATTTGATCCACTATATTACTGGGCACAAATATTCATTAGTTGTATCCCGAGTTTGTGTGTAAGCATATTATTTCGAGCACTTCGTGTGTTTATATTTTGCAACACAAATAGCAAGTATTTTCTTGTGTTTTATTTCTCTGATACACTTTATTCTCGGTCTTATTTACCTGGTTATGTGAATATAAATCCCGGTTATTGGATATTGGAGGGTGGTGTTTTTTTGCTTTCCTTTTTAACATCATTTTTATATTATATGGTACATTATGTATGTGCAATTTTCAATGTTATATTTTCAATAAAAAATGCATATTATGTCTCATCCTGCCTTGGTGGTGTTTTTTCCCCCTGTTTCTTTTGCACCTGGGTGTTCAGTATAATTATTGGATGGTCATCCATCCGCACTTTGAGGTGTGATTTTTATTGGTGTTGTGAACATATTAATTGATCTTAGATTATTTTTTAAAAAAATTATTTTATTTTTTGCACACCATATTGCATTGCATCTCTTTTGTTTTTTAAACTATTCCAAAGCTGGCAGAATTATTGTTCTGCCATGTAGTAAACAAAGACCTGCAGAAATATTTTTACGCCATGTACTAATATTATTTTCTTTTAACCCCTTAATGTCCATGGACGTGCACAGTCCGTCATGGCAAGGTGTAAGTTTTGGCACCTTGATGGACTGTGCACGTCCAGCCTTTGAACTACCACAGCGTGTAAACACATAGTGGTATTTCAGTGCCGACAGCAGTCTATGACAGCTGACAGGCACAGCAAGCGGTGCGGGGACCTTTGCAGTCGGTCCCCGCACCTACAATGCTGTGATTGGTCAGTCAATGTGACTGACCAAGCACCGCAGCGATCAGGCAGAAGAGGCTGAAATTTCAGCCCCTTCTGCCCGTTCAGTGCAGGAGCTCGGCGCTGCAGTGGCCGAGCTTGCTGCACTAACAGCCAGGAGCGGTGTCCCCGCCACCCCTGGCTGTTAACCCCCTGACTGCCGCGATCGAGTGCAATCGCAGTGCTCAGGGGGAGAGGCAGAGGGTCGGGAGCTCCCTCTGCCTCAGATCAGCGCCCCGCAATGTATTTGCAGGGCCCGATCTCTGCCTTGATGACCCGGGGGTTGTCATGACAACCTCCGGGTCATCTAGCTATGGAAAGCCACTGTGACCATGCTCACAACATGGTCACAGCAGCTTTCACCATAGGTACAATGCATTGCAATGCTGTAGCATTGCAATGCATTGTACCTGCAATCAAAAGTGAAAAAGTGAAAGTCTCATAAAGGGACAAGGTAAAAAAAAATTTTTAAAAAAATTTTGTAAAAAAAAATATTAAAAAATAATTTTAAAAAATTCCCCTAAAAAATACACATTTTTATGTAAAAAAATAGCAAAAAAAAAACCACGCATGTCTGGTATCGCCACGTCCGTAAAAATCCCATCTATAAAATCGTTACCTTGGTTAACCCCTTCAGTGAAAGCCGTAAAAAAAACACAAAAAAGCAGTAAATTATACTTTTTTCAAGCAGTATCATCATACCGCTTGGAAAAAATAACACGCGATCAAAAAGACGGATATAAACAAACATGGTACCGCTGAAAACATCATCTTGTCCCGCAAAAAACAAGCCACCATACAGCATCATCAGCGAAAAATTAAAAAGTTATAGCTCGCAGAATAAAGTGATACAAAAATAATTATTTTTTCTATAAAAGTTTTTATTGTGTAAAAAACGCCAAAGCATAAAAAATATATAAATGAGAAATTGCTGTAATCGTAGTGACCCGAAGAATAAAGCTGCTTTATTAATTTAACCACATGCGGAACAGAGAAAAAAAAAAGATAATTCCTGAATTGCTGGTTTTTGTTCATTCTGCTTTCACAAAAATCGGAATAGGAAGCGATCAAAAAACGTTATGTGCCCGAATATGGTACCAGCAAAAAACCTCAGCTCGTAAAAAATAAGCCCGCAGATAACTCTGTCGGCCGAAATATGGAAAAATTATAGCTCTCAAAATACAGCGATGCAAAAGTTTCTTACAAAAAATTCTTCCCAAAAAAAGCATCTTTTAGTGTGTGACAGAAGCAAACATGAAAAAAGGGTATAAATCTGGTATCGCCGTAATCGCACTGACCGAAAAATAAAGTCGCCTAATCGCTAATACTGCATGAGGAACGGCGTAAAAAATAAAACCAATTCTTCACCTTTTGTGGATTTGTTCATTCTGCCTCCCAAAGATCGCAGTAAGGCGATCACAGTGGTTACCCCCCACATATGGGGTATCAGCGTACTCAGGACAAATTGCACATCAACTATTGGGGTCCTATTACTCCTGTTACCCTTATAAAAATAAAAATTTAGGGGCAAAAATATCATTTTTGAGGAAAAAAATATGATTTTTTTATTTTCACGGCTCTACGTTATAAACTTCTGTGAAGCCCTTGGGGGTTCAAAGTGCTCACCACACATCTAGATAAGTTCCTTGGGGGTCTAGTTTGCAATATTCGGTCACTTGTGGGGGGTTTCTACTGTTTAGGCACATCAGGGGCTCTCCAAGCGCGACATGACACCGGCAGACTATTCCATCAAAGTCTGCATTCGAAAACGTGTCCTTCCCTTCCGAGCTCTGCCGTGCGTCAAAATAGTAGTTTACCCCCACATAACGGGTATCAGCGTACTCAGGACAAATTGCACAATAGCTTTTGGGGTCCTATTTCTCCTGTTACCCTTATAAAAATAAAAATTTGGGGGCAAAAAGATTATAATTGTGAAAAAAAATATGATTTTTTTATTTTCACGGCTCTACGTTATAAACTTCTGTGAAGCACTTGGGGGTTCAAAGTGCTCACCACACATCTAGATAAGTGCTTTGGGGGGTCTAGTTTCCAAAATGTGGTTAGTTGTGGGGGTTTCTACTGTTTAGGCACATCAGGGGCTCTCCAAACGTGACATGACACCCGCAGACCATTCCATCAAAGTCTGCATTCGAAAACGGCACTCCTTCCCTTCCTAGCTCTATCATGCATCAAAATAGTGGTTTACCTCCACATATGGGGTATCAGCGTACTCAGGACAAGTTGCACAATAACTTTTGGGGTCCTTTTATCCTTTTGAAAATAAAAATTGGGATGAAAAGATCATTTTTATAGAAAAAATATGATTTTTTAATTTTACGGCTCTATGTTATAACCTTCTGTGAAGCCCTTGGGGGTTCAAAGCTCTCACCACACATTTAAATAAGTTCCTTGGGGGGTCTAATTTCCAAAATGGGGTCACTTGTGGGGGGTTTCCACTGTTTAGGCACATCAGGGATTCTCCAAATGCGACATGGCGTCCAATCTCAATTCCAGCCAAAAAGTCAAATGGCGCTGCTTCCCTTCCGAGCTCTGCCATGCGCCCAAATAGAGGTTTACCCCCACATATGGGGTATCAGCATACTCAGGACAAATTGCACAATAACTTTTGGGGTCCTTTTATCCTTTGGAAAATAAAAATTGGGATGAAAAGATCATTTTTGTGGAAAAAATATGATTTTTTAATTTTACGGCTCTATGTTATAACTAGAGTTGAGCGAAACTTTCCGATATCCAAAAGTATCGGAATCGGTATGGTATCGCCGATACCATTAAAATATCGGCGATACCCGATACCGATACCGGAAATCCAATGTAAGTCTATGGGAACAAAATATCGTAACTAAAAAAACCTTTCTTTCCTTGTAAACACTAAATATACACACATAGAATACATATATATATACATGTCATTGTGACATATATATATATATACATATATTTATAGTTTATACACTTCTACATAGTAAAATAGCCTCTGATTCAATTGCCGGGTAAAGCCGGCTTTTGTGAAAAGACAGAAGCACCCGACATGAAATGACACTTGGTTTACATAGAGTTAACCATGTCTTTTCATGTAGTTTGATATCTGATTTGCACAAACAATTACATGATTGTATGTGTGCAAAATTTCACACCTGTAGGGGTTAATTAAAGGTGTAAATCCGTTGTAAAAAAAACGGACTTTTTTGCTACGAATTTACACCTTTAATTAACCCCCACAGGTGTGAAATTTTGCACACTTGCACTCATGTAATTGTTAGTGAAAACAATAAATCAAACAACTTGAAATGACATGGTTAACTCTATGTAAACCATGTGTCATTTCATGTCGGGTTCTGCATTTTCACAAAAGCCGGCAATTGAATTAGCGGCTATTATACTATGTAGAAGTGTATGAACTATAAATATATATATATATATATATATATATATAATATATGTCACAAATTCAATGACATGTATATATATATATATATATATATGAGGTGTAAAATTGTTGAAAAAAAATGCGTGGGCTCCCGCCCTATTTTCGCAACCAGACAGACAAAGCCAGCGAGTGGGGGCAGATAATAATAGCCCAGAGAGGGACCATTATTTTTGGCCCCCCCCTGGCTACTAACATCTGCCCCCAGACACCCCAGAAAAGACAAATCTATAATTAAATTCGCCCTTTCTGGCACTTTGCCCGTCTATTCCCATTGCCCTGTAGCGGTGGCGAATGGGTTAATATGGGGTTAAAGCCACCTTGCTATTGAAAAGTGACCTTAAGCCAGGTTAATAATTGAGAGCTGTCAATTAGACAACTATCAATTATTAATCCTATTGCATGAAATAAAAATAAAACACCCACACTTTAATTAAAAATCATTTTAATGAAATAAAGACACATGTTTTTGACCATCTTTTATTTTACTGCAAAAACCATTTCCTGTAATAAAAATAAAATAAAAAAGCAAAATTATTCTTACCTATCCCATGCACAGTCAGGTCCCACGGTGTAATCCTTCAGAAAGGGTTAATGTTTACTGCAGGGACCGCAGCTAATGCTGCAGCCTCACAGTAAACCCCCAAATGAATGAGTTCCTCTCCTGGCTGACAGGAGAGGAAGTGGAAAGCTTAATTGATTGCTTTCCACTTTCACTTCAGGTCAGCCAGGGACACAATCAGTGACGTCAGAGGGAACTGATTAACAAAAATAGGGGTTCCCTTCAAAAAAAAAATGGCGTGGGGTCCCCCCTATTTTTGTTAACCAGCCTGATGAAGCAGACTGCTGAGGCATGGTATTTAAGGCTGTTAAGGAGCCAATATCCATGGACCTTGCCAGCAGCGTCAGACTGGAGTACCTTGGGCCCACCAGAGAAAAATTATTCTTGGGGCCCACCATCATACTTCCCAACCTTTGAAGAAGGGAAAGAGGGACAAAGGCTGTGGCACGCTGTGCCTGCTGCAGCAAATTTTAGGCCATGCCACGTTGCACAACACAGACTGTCCAGGAGTTGGTGGATGCTTTAGTCCAGGTGTGGGAGGAGATCCCTCAGGAGACCATCCGTCGCGCTCATCAGTAGCATGGCCAGAAGTTGTAGGGAGGTCATACAGCATACCTCCCAAATTTTGAAGACAGGAAAGAGGGTTAAAGGCTGCGGCGCGCTATGCACACCGCTGCAAATTTTAGGCCACGCCCCGACCACACCCATTTCACAGCTAATCACACCCATATTCTCGCCCCAAGCGTACCCATTTAGCACTGCTGATCACACTGACTGGTAATGACGGCACAGTGGCTGGTACTGAGGAAAAGAAAGAAAGGGCAGCGAGAGAGAAAGAACAAACAGAGAAAGAAAGAGAGGAAAGAAAGAAAAGAGAGAGAGAAAGAAAGAACAGAGAGAAAAAAGAACAGAGAGCGAGAAAGAAAGAACAGAGAGCGAGAAAGACTAGAGAGAGAAAGAAAGACTAGAGAGAGAGCCAGAGGCGTAGCTAGGGTTTTGGTTTAGTGGGGGCGAAACTTCTGAGTGGGCCCCTAATCAGAGAACCTCAGCAAATGACGCGCTGTTGCCAAAAATAATATAATCTATATATAAAAAGACCAATATTGATATTACCGCCATATGGTCTGTGGTAAATAATACCAGTCCTACAGAACATATAATAGATTACAGCACAGGTACAGATAATGACTTACCGCTGATGTTCTTTCTAATGGAATTGTTCACTTTTTATGTCTTTTCCATCTGGCGCAGACCGACATGACGACTTCTCCAGCCAGGACTCGACTGCAGAGATTACAACAAAGACACATTTCACTTCTCATATTTTTAGCACTGTCACGGTCACCAATTGGACTATTCTCAACCTGCACAAACTCCTCATCCTGCTGATACCCCAATACTGAGCCGCTGCTGCCATATGTGTCCCTATTTCTGCACCTGATACCCCAATACTGAGCCGCTGCTGCCATGTGTCCCTATTTCTGCACCTGATACCCCAATACTGAGCTGCTGCTGCCATATGTGTCCCTATTACTGCACCTCATACCCCAATACTGAGCCGCTGCTGCCATATGTGTCCCTATTACTGCACCTCATACCCCAATACTGAGCCGCTGCTGCCATGTGTCCCTATTTCTGCACCTGATACCCCAATACTGAGCTGCTGCTGCCGTATGTGTCCCTATTACTGCACCTGCTGTGTGGTTCTGTGTGACCTCTAAATTTTAAAGCACCCCTCTAGAATATAGTAATGCCGGGTGCAAGTGCCCTAGAAAACAGTGCCCACATTTTGTCCCCTAGACTGTAATAATGCCCTGTGTGCCCCTTTGACAGTCACAGTAACCCGAGTTCCCCTATAACAATAAGTGTCCACTTTACATTTAATAATGTCCCAAGTCTCCCCCTGTACATCTCCCCTATACACAGAATAATGCCCCTCACTGGATATATACTGACCCTTAATGTCCCCAAACTATTTAATGGGTCCAACACTGTATGATGGCCCCTAGATAGCATCCATACAGCATAATACACCAGATAGTCCTCAATATAGTATAATGCACCCCCATAGGCAGCCTCTATATTATAATAAACCCCCATAGGCAGTGTCTATAATATAATGCACCACCATAGGCAGCTGCTATATTATAATGCACCCCCATAGGCATCCTCTGTAGTATAATGCATCCCCATAGGGAGTCCCTGTAGTATAATGCACCCCAATATGGAGCCTCTGTAGTATAATGCAGCCCCCATATTCAGCCTCTGTAGTATAATGCATCCCCCATATACAGCCTCTGTAGTATAATGCACCCCCATTAAAAAAAAAAAAACAATACTCACCTCCCGGCTCCTGTGCTGCTCACTGTTCTCCCTCTCAGCGTCTGACAGCGGGCGCCGGCGGGTGATGTCATCGCGCCCACTGTCAGACGCTGAGAGGGGGATTATGGGAGAGAAGGAGCGCTCGCTCCTTCTCTCTCTATGCGGTCAGCTGTATCGGCTGGATGCCGATACAGCTGACCCTCCGATGACGGGTGGGGGGCCCACTGCTGGCACCGGGCCCCCCCACCGCCTGTTCAGGCCCCATAGCTTCCGGGCGGCAGAGCAGGGAGAGCGATTCTCCCTGCTCTGCCGCAGAATGTTACTGTATCGGCGTGCACAGCACGCCGATACAGTTACTGTAGCGTAGCTTCGGGTGGGCCCCCTCAGAGCGTGAGGACCGGGGCCACTGCCCCCTCTGCCCCGCGACCTATTCTTTCAAATCAGGGCCCACCACGCAGGAGCTGGGGCCCACCGGAGGTTTCTCCGGTGTCCCGGTGGCTCAGTCTGACCCTGCTTGCCAGCCTGATAATACCAGGCCACAGCAGTCTGCATATCTTGGCTGGTTAACAAAAATAGGGGATCCCCTCGAAAAAAATTGGCGTGGGGTCCCCCTATTTTTGTTAACCAGCCAGATGAAGCAGACTGCTGAGGCCTGGTTTTTCAGGCTGTTAAGGAGCCAAGATCCATGGACCTTGCCAGCCTGATAATACCAGGCCACAGCAGTCTGCATATCTTGGCTGGTTAACAAAAATAGGGGATCCCCTCGAAAAAAATTGGCGTGGGGTCCCCCCTATTTTTGTTAACCAGCCAGATGAAGCAGACTGCTGAGGCCTGGTTTTTCAGGCTGTTAAGGAGCCAAGATCCATGGACCTTGCCAGCCTGATAATACCAGGCCACAGCAGTCTGCATATCTTGGCTGGTTAACAAAAATTGGGGATCCCCTCGAAAAAAATTGGCGTGGGGTCCCCCCTATTTTTGTTAACCAGCCAGATGAAGCAGACTGCTGAGGCCTGGTTTTTCAGGCTGGTAAGGATCCAATATCCATGGACCTTGCAAGCTTGATAATACCAGGCCACAGCAGTCTGCTTAGCTTGGCTGGTTAACAAAAATAGGGGATCCCCTCGAAAAAAAAAACGGCGTAGGGGTCCCCCTATTTTTGTTAACCAGCCAAGTAAAATGCAGACTGCTGCGGCCTGGTATTAAAAGACTGTCAAGGCCCATGGATTTTGGCCCTCGACAGCCTGATAATACCAGGCTACAGCTGCCCCACATTTGGCGCATCAAAAGATGTGCCAATTGTGGCACTTTACCCGGCTCTTCCCACTTGCCCTGTAGCGGTGGCAAGCGGGGTAATAAGGGGTTAATGTCACCGTTGATTGCACGGTGACAATAAGCCGGTTAATAATGGAGAGGCGTCAATAAGACACCGATCCATTATTAATCCCAAAGTTTTTAAATGTTTAAAAAAAGACACAGCAAGAAAAAAGTATTTTAATGAAATAAAAGAGACAACACAGTTTTCATTAATTTTATTATACTCTCATTCCTGCGACGCCATCGATCTCCTGTAAAAAAAGGAAAAAAACAAACCAACAGTATACCACCTGTCCGACGCAGTCCATAGTAACGATTGTCCCACGACAATCCAGCTCTACTACATCGGAATGCCAGGCAAGGCCTGACATCCCTGCGCAGCACAGCTGATTACCTGCTTCCCCGGCGGTGACGTCATCGGACTGCTTTACGGCCGCGATTACCCAGCAGTCACTGCAGTTATCGCGAGAAACTGCATGTGACCGCCAGGGAGAAGATGATGGCGGCCATCAAGCAGTCCAGGACGTGACCGCCGGAGATCTTCTGCCAGGTAAGTGCCGCTGACTCCTGACGGACCCGACCGACGGACACTGACCGTGACAGGAACATTCCGATTCCGGTATCCGATATGACGAAAATATCGGTACTCGGAATCGGAATTCCGATACAGCCAATATCGGCCGATACCCGATATTTGCAATATCGGAATGCTCAACCCTAGTTATAATCTTCTGTGAAGCCCTTGGGGGTTCAAAGCTCTCACCACACATTTAGATAAGTTCCTTGGGGGGTCTTGTTTCCAAAATGGGGTCACTTATGGGGGGTTTCCACTGTTTAGGCACATCAGGGACTCTCCAAATGCGACATGGCATCCAATCTCAATTACAGCCAAAAAAGTCAAATGGCGTTGCTTCCCTTCCGAGCTCTGCCATGCACCGAAAGATTGGTTTTCCCCCACATATGGGGTATCGGTGTACTCAGGATAAATTGTACAACAAATATTGTGGTTCATTTTCTCCTGATACCCTTGACAAAATTTAAAAAATTGTGTCGAAAGAAAAATTTTGGGGAAAAAAAGTTAAATGTTCATTTTTTTTTTCCACATTGCTTCAATTCTTGTGAAGTACCTAAAGGGTTAATAAACTTCTTGAATATGGCTTTGAGCACCTTGATGGGTGCAGTTTTTAGAATGGTGTCATTTTTGGGTATTTTTTGTCATATTGACCCCTCAAATTTACTTCAAATGTGAGGTGGTCCCTAAAAAAAATGGTTTTGTAAATTTTGTTGGAAAAATGAGAAATCGCTGGTCAACTTTTAACACTTATAACTTCCTAAAAAAAAAATTTTGGTTCCAAAATTGTGCTGATGTAAAGCAGACATGTAGGAAATATTATTTATTAACTATTTTTTGTGACATATCTCTCTGATTTAAGGGCATAAAAATAAAATTTTGAAAATTGCAAAATTTTCAAAATTTTCGCCATATTTCTGTTTTTTTCATAAATAACCGCAAGTTATATTGAAGAAATTTTACCACTGTAATGATGTACAAAATGTCTTGAGAAAACAATCTCAGAATCGCCAAGATCCGTTGAAGCGTTCCAGAGTTATAAGCATATAAAGTGACAGTGGTCAGAAATGTAAAAATTGGCCTGGTCAGTAACCTACAAAATGGCTTGGTCGTTAAGGGGTTAATGTTTTAAAAAAACATATACAATAATGTATATTTTTGTTCTTTCTCTGTTTTGCAGATTTCTGGCTGCTGGAGAGACACTATCTTCACTTCACTTCCAGTACCAGATTGAAATCTCCACTTTGTCAGGAATTGTTGCGGACACCTGCCGGGCTTTGTGGAATGTTCTTTGTCAAGATTTTATGCCCCTGCCACCACCAAAAAGTGGATTGAAATAGCTGAAAAATTGTGGACAGTATGCAATTTCCCCAATTGTTTGGGAGAGGTTGATGGGAAACACATCCGTATAATCAAACCCAAAAGAACAGGCTCGGAGTACTACAATTACAAAAAATACTTCTCTACAGTACTCATGGCCATTGCAGATGCAGACTGTATGTTTGTTGCAGTGGACCTTGGGGCATTTGGCTGTGGGAATGACTCCCAGGCTTTTAAGAACTCGGACATGGGCCGGAGGTTGTATGGCAACCATTTCAATTTCCCCAGGCCACGGCCTCTTCCCAACACTGAAAATCCGCCACAGCCATTGGTCATGGTTGGGGATGAGGCATTCCAGATGTGCCAACACCTGCTCAAACCCTAAGCCAGCCGAGACTTGGACCACACCAAAAAAAAAATTTAATTACAGGCTGACCAGGGCCAGAACAACAGTAGAGTGTGCCTTTGGTATACTTGTTTCCAGATGGCGCTTTCTCGGCACAGCCATTAATCTGAAACTGGAAACAGTGGATAAGAACTGGTGAAGGCCTGTGTGGTTCTACATAATTTTGTGATGGCTAAAGAGCACCCGAACTTTGAACTCGATGATGCAGCTCCTAACCCATTGCCTGATTTCACTCAGCACCCTATCAGGTAATTCGTTGAAGTTTGCCAAATGAGGGACCAATTTGCGGCCTACTTCATCTCAGATGTAGGACGGGTGGAATGGCAAGATCAAATGGTGTAAAAATGTTTTCTTGTGTGTATCAACTGGCCAGGTTTACCAGTGAATTCATGATGCTGTGTTTTTTTGTGCATCAAATTGCAAAATTTTCAAAATTTTCACCATATTTCTGTTTTTTTCATAAATAAACGCAAGTTATATCGAAGAAATTTTACCACTGTAATGAAGTACAAAATGTCTCGAGAAAACAATCTCAGAATCGCCAAGATCCGTTGGAGCGTTCCAGAGTTATAAGCACATAAAGTGACAGTGGTCAGAAATGTAAAAATTGGCCTGGTCATTAACCTACAAAATGGCTTGGTCGTTAAGGGGTTAATGTTTTAAAAAAACATATACAATAATGTATATTTTTGTTCTTTCTCTGTTTTGCAGATTTCTGGCTACTTTGGTATACTTGTTTCCAGATGGCGCTTTCTTGGCACAGCCATTAATCTGAAACTGGAAATAGTGGATGAAGTGGTGAACGCCTGTGTGGTTCTACATAATTTTGTGATGGCTAAAGAGCACCCGAACTTTGAACTCGATGATGCAGCTCCTAACCCATTGCCTGATTTCACTCAGCACCCTCTCAGGTAATCCGTTGAAGTTTGCCAAATGAGGGACCAATTTGCGGCCTACTTCATCTCAGATGTAGGACGGGTGGAATGGCAAGATCAAATGGTGTAAAAATGTTTTCTTGTGTGTATCAACTGGCCAGGTTTACCAGTGAATTCATGATGCTGTGTTTTTTGTGCATCATGAATTTACTAGTAATCTTGACCAGGTGACTATATACATACACACACACAGACAAGTTGTATGACCTTTATTATCTCTACAGTTTGGGTTCAATTTGCAGCGACGGTGGAGATAAAACAACTAATATTTGTGTCATCTGGCCTGATGTTACAAATAATGATTTGGGGATGCACTAGCATCCGTCACTCTTTATTACACCTGACCATGTGACTATAAATATTATTTGTAGTATCATCATTGTGGCTTGATTTTGAACTCAGAATGGAGAGATAATAAAGTTTATACAACTTCTACAATCCCCAGGCCTGGTGTCATGCTGAAGTGAGGATGCCCAAACTAACGCATCCTCAATTCAGAATGTTATCACACATGGGAAGGAGAATACACATATGAGTTATAAACTGCAGCATTGCTACAGTATGCTTGAAATATATCTAGACTGAAGCGACGCTGCAGGTTAAAACTCATGTGTATTCACCTGCCCAGGTGTGATAGTAATGATACAAGGCCAGGGGATTGTACATATAAAGTGTATTTTCACCATCATCTCCTCAGTTTATTCAACACACACTGAATAGAGAATGTGGTTATTTACAAGGTATATCTAGAATCCCTGGCCTTGTATCACAAAGTGAAATGATGGTAAAAACACACCATACTCAATTAACTTTTTATGATACCTGGCAAGGTAAAAATAGATATGCCTTGCACTCAACAGCATCCTCTATTCAGTCTGTGCAATATTAGCAGACTGAAGAGACTGGTGGGGAAAATACAAGTCATATATTTATGTTTTTGACTACACATATCTCCAGGCATGACACAAGAAACATGTGTCATTCCTGGAGTTATGTTTTGTCAAAAACGCATAGTGTACGGCGCAGTGTGTGTACGGCGCAGTGTATGTAGGCGGCGAGAGACACATTAATCAAACAGTATTTTGTGAAAGCAGAACTGCACATTTATTTTAAAACAAACCAAAAAAATAATTTTAATTGTGAAGGACGTTTGGGGGAAGATTGGGATACTTAGGGGGTGTGGAGAGACAAGGAACAGCTGGAAAGCAAGGAAGGAGTTCTAGGGGAAGGGGCGACGAAAGTAGTGGGGGAAGGGAGATCAGAGATGGAACTAGAGGCAGGGTGAGACACATTAGGAGGAGAGGGGGGATGAACAAACACAGTCTTTTGTTTTTTTGTCTTCTTTGGGGCAGGAGTTCTCTGCATGGACCGACTTCCACTGTGTGACCGCCTTACATTGCTCAACAACCTTGAGCTGGTGGACCTTGGCTTTGATGCGTAAAAGAGGGAATGTCGGTCACCCCTCTGATGCTCTGTGATGGCGGTGGTGGTGCTCCTAGAAGGAGAAGTGGTGGCGGTGCTCCGAGGAGGAGAAGTGGTGGTGGTGCTCATAGGAGGAGAACTGGTGGCGGTGCTCCTAGGACAAGTGGTGGCGGTCCTCATAGGAGGAGAAGTGGTGGCGGAGCTCCTAAAATGATGAGGAGTGGTAACGGTGATCCGAGAAAGATGAGGAGTGGTGGCGGTGCTCCTAGATGGAGATGTGGCGGTGCTCCGTACAGGGGAATAGCTGGCGGTGGCTCAAGCAGGTGCTGCGGTGGCGGTACTCCAAGAAAGTGTACCGGTGTCTGTGTTGGTGGTGCTCCAGACAGGAACAGCGCTTGCCATGGTGGTGGTGACGGTGGAGTGTCCAGCAGCACTCGGACTTGTGGTGGTGTAGTGGTGTCTGGCTTGGCTCAGAATGCAGGTGGCTGTGCAGTGGTATGCAGCAGAAGTCGGTAGTGAGGTGTGGCGAGTCAGTGGTGGCACAGTTGGAAATGCTACCACTGACTGCAGCACGTACCGATTCTGCTGCATAGCCTGCAAGTAAGCAGTGTTGCAGGCCTGCAACACACTCAGCTGTTGCTCAGGACTAAGGTGTTCCGCCATGCCCTGTTCAATTTTACTGAAAAAATTGTGCACTGGTCTGTTTAGCTCGGCCTCCAGCCGGTCAAGGCGCTGGTTGACAGAGTGGAAGCGGTGATCCATGTGGGTAAAACCGCATTCCATGAGTGAAAAAACGCTTTCCACTCAGTCTGACAGCGACTTGAGACTGGCATGAAAGGCCTCGCTCAAGTGCATGAACTCGGGCAAGACATTCCTGTCCAAGGCCCTCAGCCGCTGGCGGGAAGTGCCCGCATAACCAGTAGCAGAGACCTGGGACAGGGAACACCTGATTGACCAGCTTCCTGGTCACCAGCTATCCGTGTTGCTGACCTGCAAGTTGCTTCCTGGCTGTCGGATGGCTGAGACGGGTCCGAGGTCGTCCGATGAAGGACCGCTTCAGGGACAGGTTGCATGGTGCTGCTCCAGGTGCTGTGGAAAGAAAAGAAAAACATTACTATCAAGCATTTAAAAGAAGCATCAGCTGTGGAATAGAAAAGCACTGATTAAAAAAAAAAACACTTACGCTCTGCTGGCAAGGACCGGTCTCAGGAACGCCAACTTGCGAATCGATAATAATGATATTTTCTTCTGGTCCTTGCCGCTGAACCACTGCAAACCTGTACCTCAGCACGAACGTCAGTGTTGAAGCGGTCCTTCATCAAGCGCCAACGTGTGTGGACTTTGTTCACTGTTGGAAAAAAAAATTATACAGTTCACTCAGGGCAAAATCTGTATCATCACATACACATGAGTGAACATGGCAAACAGTCAATGCGGCATCCAAAAGAATTAAATACACAATGCAGTCACTGTTGATCCAAATGACACTGTTGTGTTTCCTGCAAGAATATATCTAGCAGGAAACCCAACAGTGCCATCAGTAACAAGAGTCAATGCAGCATCCCAAAAGAATTAAATACACAATGCAGTCACTGTTGATCCAGATGACACTGTTGTGTTTCCTGCTAGAATATATCTAACAGGAAATCCAACAGTGCCATCAGTAACAAGAGTCATTGCAGCATCCCAAAAGAATTAAATACACAATGCAATCACTGTTGATCCAGATGACACTGTTGTGTTTCCTGCTAGAATATATCTAACAGGAAACACAACTGTGCCATCAGTAATAAGAGTCTATGCGGCATAAAAAAGCAATACAATACACAGTGCAGTAACTGTTGATCCAGATGACACTGTTGTGTTTCCCGCTAGAATGTATCTAGCAGGAAACACAACAGTGCCATCAGTAACAAGAGTCAATGCGGCATAAAAAAGCAATACAATACACAGTGCAGTAACTGTTGATCCAGATGACACTGTTGTGTTTCCCGCTAGAATGTATCTAGCAGGAAACACAACAGTGCCATCAGTAACAAGAGTCAATGTGGCATAAAAAAGCAATACAATACACAGTGCAGTAACTGTTGATCCAGATGACACTGTTGTGTTTCTGCTAGAATATATCTAGCAGGAAACCCAACAGTGCCATCAGTAACAAGAGTCAATGCCGCATAAAAAAGGAATACAATACACCGTGCAGTCACTGTTGATCCAGATGACACTGTTGTGTTTCCTGCTAGAATGTATCTAGCAGGAAACACAACAGTATCATCATGAACAAGAGTCACTGCGGCATCACAGAGCATAGAAATACTTACTAAACGCCTTTTTGGTGGTTGGAGAGGCGCTGTCCCAGCCATCCATCAACGCTGTGGCCACCTCATTCCATAGCAGCCGGCTCACCACATTGTCCTTGTACTGCGGATCACGGCTGTCCCACAATGGGACACGCTCATGGATGTGACAGATCAGGGCCTCGTTGTCCACATATAGGTCTTCGTCCCGTTGTGGAACCTAGAAAAAAACATTATAATCTTGGAAATATTTCAGAAAAAAGATAGAAAAAAAGACAGAAAAGAAGCAAGATAGAAGATGAAAAACAGGACAGAAAAAAAAGGAAGAGAAAAAATAAATGTAAAACAAAAAAAGAAAAAGGAACATTCAAAGACTATATACTTACATTATGTCTCACCACCGGGACTTGTCTTGACTGCGACTGCTCCCACTGTTCGGACTCAATTGGCGTGTCCGATGATGATGTCTGAAAAAGAAAAAAAAAATATTACACATTTGTAGATGCAGCAGCTATACTTACTCAAAGGCAGGAAGATACTCACATCACGCTCTGCTTGGGCCAGTTCTTGCCAGGATGGGGAACATTGTGATCCAGAAGACATGCTGCAATAAAAAATACAAAGCATTAGTACATATTACATTTGAAAGGACAGGCAGTCATTTGGTTAAGAATACTCACATTCTTGGTGATGCACCTTGGATCCAAATTTTCTAGTGTCTTCCAGGCTATGTCTTCCAGGCAGTCTGAAGAGTAGTGGTCTGTCTGACACCTTATTTTATCTACACACCTCACAAATAATGTATCTTGTGTAGGGGGTGGTTTAAACAAGTGTCTAGACATTGTTTACTCAAAAATCGCATGCGCGCAAAAGCGCTGACAAGCGCACAGCCATGCGCACGCCAGCACCCCCATAGACTGTAATGCAACATGTAGTGTTTAGCGCGTCTGGGCGCACACCTGGAAAATACGCAGCGCACGAAAACGCTAATGAATGCGTGCAAGCGCCAGACCATGCGCCCACCATGTTAAAGATAGGGGACCATTGCACATGTGACCGATAGCGCACAGTGCGCTGCGCGATAAAACGCTAGTGTGAAACCAGCCTTAGCCCCACATTTTTCATTTTTATCAGGGTAATAAGAGAAAATGGTTTAAAAAATTGTTGCTATATTTCTCATGAGTAGGCAGACATCCCATTTGTGGTGGAAAACTACTGTTTGGGCATTGTGACGGCATAGCATTCAATCTTAATTATCCAAATGTCTATTTTCAGTAGGCTAAGAGGCAACATATTTATGTTGACTTCTGAATTTATGTGTTTTTCTTTGATTGCTCAAAAACCACAGACTATTGTTCATACGAGCCTGGATGTTGACTTTTAAGCTGATGTTGTTGTAACTTATTATCTGCTATCTTGGATGACAGGGAAGCAGGGTCATCAAATAACAGATGCTTGTTAACATGTTGCTTACACACTGTACCATGACAGATAGTTTGTTGACCTGCAAAACAGAGAAGGATGAACTATGCAGATTGATTAAATAGCTAAACAATGAGTGTTAAACTCATCCATCCTCCACCCTGACATGTGGATGATGACCTAAGTCACCGATTTGGGTATACAAATTGATTTGTATAGTTCTGAAAGAAGAATCAATTGACTTGATAGAACAACATTCAGGACACAATGAATCGAGAAAGGAACACTCTACCAGGACAAAATGGCTCCATTAAGAGGGACACATATTTGACATTCTACAGGATGTCAGCTTAGGGGACCCTAGCCCCAGCTGAAAGTATACAGATCTGCTGCATTAAAATATCATTTGACACATGGATACATTTGGAAAAGTCAGGATTGGGACCCACCAGTCACCTGACTCCATGAATATTTTTGGAGAATCCAGGTTGTGACCCTCCAGTCACTTGTCCACGTACCTCAGTGGACTGTCAGTTTCCTAAGCTTGTTGTTACCTCCTCTCTGTGGGTGCCTGCCAAAAGCAGAGTGCCACTGGTGGGGGTTAATGGCCCTGGAAACCCCGGAGTTGCAGCTGCTATAATCCCTGCGAGTTAGTGGAATGGTGAGACTGTAAATTTGCACCATGTTGGGTATTTTGCTGAGATTTTTCTATCTATTATTATCTGTTGGTGGTTCAATAAAGTTTTGCCCTCACCCTGTGATGTCTGAATAGTACTATGTCCACGGAAAAAGGAGAGTGGGCATTCTTTGGGATGAGCCTTTGTACACACAGTCTCGGACCAGCAGATTATTTATGTATTATGTTTTGCTTTTATAGCGCTATTTTATTCCACAGTGCTTTAGATATATTATCATCACTGTCCCCAATGGGGCTCACAATCTAAATTCCCTATCAGTATGTCTTTGGAGTGTGGGAGGAAACCGGAGAACGGGGAGGAAACCCACGCAAACATGGAGAGAACATACAAACTCCTTGCTGGTGACCTTGGTGAAATTTTAACCCAGGACCTCAGCGCTGCAGGCATCAGTGCTAACCACTGAGCTACCTGCTGACCCCCTCCTTGTCTCCACAGATACACAACAGGGCTTGAAAAGCATGGATCGTAATTTTGGCTGGTATAGATTGCGGATGCCATGTCACATTTCCAGAGTCCCTGACTTGTTAAAACAGCAGAAACTCCTACAAATGACCTCATTTTAGAAACTATTATTCTCAAGGAATTCATCTAGGTATGTAGTGAGCATTTCTGACCCTCATGTGATTTACAGAATTGTATAATATTGGGCTAAGTCAATGGAAAATTACTAATTTTTCCACTTCAATTTTGCTTTAGCCCCACGTTTTCAATTTTCAAAAGGGATAATAGGAGAAATCCAAATGTACAATTTGTTACACAATTTCTCCTGAGTATGACAGTTTGTGGCCAAAAACTACTTTTGGGAGTGGGAGTCACATGCCAGCTGCAGCGTTCCACATGAACAATGAATAAGACTTATTGTGGTCTAACAACCTCTAAATACTTTATGTATGTTTCATTACTTTCGAAAAATGCAAAGGCTACGTCTACCTTAATACACATGCATTCCTAGGAAATTGGTAAAAAGACCATTTTTGACAGTATCTATAGGATAATCCGAAATTTCAGGATTAACAAACGGTATAACTACTAATTGTCTTCCTGATGAAGGCTCATGCCTGAGCCGAAACGTTGTTTGAAAACTACTTTTTTTGTACAAGATAAACTAATTAAAATGTTGAAAGCAACAAGTTCTCTCTTCACTTTTTTGAGTGGGCCGGGGTTTGATCTTTTGTATTGTCTTATTGTTTTTACCCCTGAACACTTAACAGTGGTTGAGCTTGATCCTATCCGCTTGCAGTAAAAACTACTTTTGAGGCACATTGAAAAGCTCAGATGGGAAGGAGCACCGTAATGAAATTCATAATTTGCTGGAATGCTTTTAGGGTTCCATGTTACATTGGCAGAGCCCAGAGGTGCTAGAACAGCAGAACCCCTCCTTAAATGACACCATTTACAAAAGACACTCATTGTCTAGGGGAGCAGTGAGCTTAATGACACCACATGTGCATCACAGCATTTTATACCATTTGGCGGTGTATAAAGAATAATTAAAATTTTTACTACAAAACTGTTGTTTTAGTACCAAATATTTAAATTTTATGAGGGCTAATAGGAAAAAATGTACCTTTCAGTTTGTTGTGCAATTTCCCCAGAGTACACCAATACCCTACATGTAATTAGTAACTACTTTTCAGGCACAGTGAAAAGCTCAGAAGGGAAGGAGCACAATATTATAGTGCAGATTTTTCTGTTATGGATTGCTAGTCATTAAATTTAGTTAAGGGTGCAGTCAGCATATTGACACCAGAGGTGTGTCACAGAATGTTATACCATTGGGCAGTGAAGAAAAAATAATTATATTTTTACCATAAAAATGTTGTTTTAGCCCCAAATTTTACATTTTCACATAGGGAAAAGGGTTAAAATGGTACCATAATTTTTCACACAAAGTCTGCTGAACGTGACAATACCCCATATGTTGCTGTATAGTCCTGCTTAGCCACACAGGAAACTCGGGAAGGAAGGATCACTATGTGACAAATTATAGTAGAATAATTTGCAGACTCCACATACAGAGCCCCTAAGTGCCAGAAGAGCAGAATCACCCCTCAAGTGACTCCATTATGAAAATTACATGCTTCTGGAAATATATACATGTACATTATGCCCAGCTCGTTCTTCTGGAGACATTGACTCTCATCTCTACAGAAATGTCAAAATGTGAACACTAAAAGCAGTTTAGGCACACAGTGAGTTCAGAAGGGATAGTGGCATTTGCATTTGTGAACGCAGATTTGGCTGGATTTCCTTTGGGAGGTGAGGAGCCATAGCACTTTTCCAGAGCCTTTGTGCTATCGCTAATGTGGAAACCTTGTTTTTTTGTGGATCAAATTGAAGCTTTTATTAGGTACACTTTACACAACATTTTAGATCACATTTATCCTGCGCTCTACACTGAGCACTTACATCTGGGTTTCCATCTAAATCTCCAAATGTCATGATTCAGGTAAAATCCCTGAGGGATCCATTCACTGTTGTGAGGCAGCAGAGTTACTCTGGACTCCATCTGGCCTTTGTTCAGTGTTTTCCTTCAGAGGTGCACAAAACTGTGGTGGAGCGCACCTTTATGCACACTTAAAAAAACGGACACCACTGAATCATAGGCAGGCAGACTGTGTCCATAGTGCCTCCATGTGCCTCACTATAGGGAATATTCTGATGGGGATTCGATTGAATCACATATTTCATAAATTTACAAGGAAACCCGGTGCAAACGATGAGCCAAGAGCTTAGGATAAATCTGAGCCGAGCCTTATTCAGATTTTTGGGAGGCAGAATAAACAAATAAACAGCAGGTGAAGAATTGGTTTTATTTATTTTTTACACCATTCCTCATGTGGTATGAGTGATTACATGGTTTTAGTTTTCTGGTCGGTGCGATTACAGCTATACCAGATTTAGATTGTTTTTTTCTTTTTGGCTTCTTTCACACACTAAAAGGCACTTTTTTAATAAATAAAGTTTTTGCATTGCCATAATCAGAGAGCTATAATTTTTCTATATTCCTCCCAACATAATCATGAATGTATTTTTTTTTTTGCTGGACGAGTTGACGTTTTTATTGGTGCAATTTCCAGGCACATAACTATTTTTATCTCTTTTGATTATGATTTTTGGCAGGAAAAATGAACAAAAAACTAGAAATTCTGAAATTGTTTATTTTTGCAGTTTGTTTGTTCTATTTTCCATTCACAATGTTTTGTAGCATATGCAGATAAAATAAAAAGAAGGTGTTTTGCAGCGTACCCACACAGAGGATTTTTTCAGAGTATTACAGAGAGACACATGCAGAGTACACACACAGTATTTTCAGAGACACAGTTGCAAAGCAGTAAAAATTGTTTTTACGCACACTACTCAGACAGACAAAGGTGCAGAGTGTAACTATTTGTTAGTCACACAACTTGTACAGACATAGCAATAGAGCATAATTACTTTTTGGGCAAACTACTCACACAGACACAGCTGCAGAGTACACAGAGATGTTTTTTTGCACAGTACACATATAGGTTTTTGGCATAGTACTCCCAGAGGCTGTTTGGCACAGTACTACCAAAGGCTTTTTATCACAGTACTACCAGAGGCTTTCGGCACAGTACATACAGAGGCTTTTTGGCACAGAACTCCCAGAGACAGGTACGGCTATAACTCATACAGAAACAGTGGTAGATTACAATTTGTTTTTAGACACACTACTCACAAAAAGATGGCTCCAGTGTAGATTAACTGTTTTGAAACACTACTTATATAAACACAGCGGTAAAATTACTTTTTCGGCACACAAATGGGAAAAAGGTGGATGCAAAGTAGAATTTTTTCAGACATACTACTCACCAAGAACCACTGCAGAGTACACAAATTTTTTAAACACATCACTTGCCAAAAACTGTTCCAGAGTACAAATAATTTTTGCACACACTACAGTACTCACATAGACAGAGCAATACAGTAAAAGTATTGGTTTGGCCTAGAATTGGCAAGTATGCTAATCGTTTATTTTTCAGACTGCTAAAAAACCAACACCAGTCGAAAAAAATTGTGTCTTTGGCATATATATGGCAACAAGATGGCTGATGACAATTATTTTTTCCCAGACTGCTAGAAAACATACACCAGTCCTTAAAAATTATTTATTTGGTTTCTAATGGCAATGAGACAACAGATGCCATTTATTTATTTATTGTTCAGACTACTAGAAAACACATACCTTTCCTTAAAATAATTTATTTGGCCTACTAATAGCATTGAGATGGCTAATGCCAAGTATTTAGATCTCAGGACTACTGGAAAACACACACCAGTCCTGAAAAATTATTCTTTGGGCCTAGAAATGGCAGCGAGACAATTGATGCCAATTGTTTATTTGTTATACTGATAAAAAACACACACTGGTTAGGTAAAATTATTTCTTTGGCCTATAAATGGCAATGAGGTAGCTGATGAAAATGTATTTTCCCAAACTGCTAGAAAACACACACCATTCCTGAAAAATTATTTCGTGGACCTAGAAATGGCAACGAGACTGCTGATGCCACAGAGTGCTCTAACGAACAGATTTTCCTAAAATAGTTTGCAGACTCCATATACAGAGCCCTTAAGTGCTAAAAGAACAGAATCCCCCTCAAGTGACACAATTTTTTAAATTATACACTTATACACTTTGAGAATTTATTTACAGTTGTATTGATGATTTCACTCAGCAGCAGTGGATGTTGCTGAGTGAAAATTGCAAATTTGCTATTGTAGTGCCCGTACATTGTAATGCCCAGTACAATTTAGTGCCCAGTGTGTTTTAGTGCCCAGTACATTATGCCCAGCTTGTTCTTCTGGTGACATGCACCCATAAATTAAGTGAGCTTTCATCGTTTCAGGAATGCCAAACATGTGGTTGCTATAAATGTGGTTTATGCACACTCTGGGGCTCAGAAAAGACAAGGGTATTTGGATTTGGGAGTGCAGAATTTGCTGGATGTTTTGGGGTGTGAAGAACTATAGCACTTTTCCAGAGCCTTTGTACTACCAGTAATGTGGAAGGCCTTTATATCTCCATTGATAGATGAAGGACCTGAGTGGGGACTTGCTTTTTTTGTGGATTGAAATTAAGCTTTTATTATAAACATTTTAAGTAACATTTTGGATGACAATTATCCTGTGCTCTACGCTGAGCACTTTCATCTGGATTTCAATCTAAATCTCTGAGTGCCATGATTAAGATTAAACCCCCATAAGATCCATTAACTATAATATTACTCTGGACTCCGTTTGGCACCCGTTCAACTATATTTTTCTCTTCAGATGTGCCAAAAATTGTGGTGGACATTTCTTTTATGCACGCCTAAAAAGACGGACACCACCAGATTACGGGTCAAACGGTGTCCACAGTGCCTCCATCTGCTTCATTATAGGGAATCTTCCATTGTGGGTTCCGTTTTACCCACATATATCAGCAATTTACACAGAAAACTCAGTGTAAGCTCTCAGTGCAGAGTGCAGGATAAATGTGAGCCTAGCCTTACTGTAATCTTTGGGAGACAGAATTAACAAATCAACAGCAGGTGAAAAAATTTGTTTTATTTATTCTTCACGCCTTTCCTCATACGGCATAAGTGATTAGATTACTTTTTTCTTCTGATTAGTTCGATTACAGTGATACCAGATTACAGTGTTTTTTAGTATATGTCTAGTCAGCTGTAACTATTCCATTTCCAGCTGCCTATTCTTTTCTGCATCCATTTTAAACTATCAATAGAAGACTTCAAAATTCTGAATTTCGTGCTCCTGACAACCAGCAGTTAAACATAAAAAATACCCTGCTGTGTCACAATTTCCAAATTATTTGATGTTCATTTAATGTATGATGGCACCAGATTTGCCAAAGATCTTTAAGGGGAGTGTGGGCAACTTCTTCACTCTTTTATACTGACTCCATCACATATAAAATTTGTTTTGATCTGAGTGGTATAGTCTGAACAATAATTGAATATAGTAAAAAGATACTCTACCAGAATCCAGTGCAATAGAAAGCAATGCATTATAAGATCCCAGTAGCTGTAATGTGTCCATCAATTAGCTTGATAATTATTTAAAATAGCAATCTGCAGAAATGTGGATGCAGCTCTAGTTATATAACATAGAGTGTAACTCAGAATTGATACAAGATGTATTTGCACAGTTACTTGCTAACTAGATTATATGTACATACAAAATGCAAAATATGTCCAGAGCCGAACCCTTTCAATTATTTTCAGCCCTAAATGTTAAAATTTGTAGATTTTGTTATTAAATAGCAAACTGTTAATTTCAATGGCCATGTTCCATTGCATCCATACATTATATTTCACCTAGGTGCGCTTCATTCCCAGACATTGAGATGATAATTCTATTGAATTAAGAACTAAATACACAGTAGTGATTTCTACTTGATTGATTTTTAGAAATCAGTTTTGACAACATAAAATACCATTTTAATTATCTATTAGTGTTTGCTGTAGTGCTGAAGAATCAGAAGGGTTACTGTCCTTTCAGATACATTTTCAACAAGCATACAATTATGATGCGCTGATATGTTGAAAACAAATCTGATGAAGGTTTCTGCTTAAGAATTGAGAAAGCCATGTAGGTAGATTCAGTCAGATTCGCAGAGGGAGACGCTCAATATATTTAGAAATATTTAGTCCAATCTGCCGGGAAAGTGTTCAAAAATTGAGTTCTTCTACTCAACTCCAATTGGTGCTCCCATTCCTGTCCAGATGCACTGCCCCCTTCCATTGGACTCTTTTTCCTTCTTTTCTTTTTTGGTCTTCTGACAGGGCCCACCACTGAGCAAGCCCCTTGTGGTCAAGCGTGGTGTATTGCAAGTCAGTGACATGCACAGAACCCGTGTAGCCACGTTGGATACAAAGCACAGCATTAATGTGTATCACGTGCCATGAAACCGCAAAGGGCCTACTTAGTGGTGACTCTTGCTGAAGGACCAGGAAAGAAAAGAAGAATAGTTTTCTGTTCATGAAATCTTCAATAAGGGGAGTATTGGCAGTGGAACAGATATATTGAGGACCTAAGAAAGTTGAGTAACACAGTTTATTTTTGTTAGCTTCTTCCTGATCCTCAGAATCCAGAAAAATGTTGGCCATCATGTTGCTGGATTTGCAAGAAGTGGATCTGTCAAAAATTAGATTTGCCTCAACCTATGAATTTTGAGAAATTCTAAATTAATTATGAATTCAGCTGTCAGTTTTGACTGGCTGGTTATCAAAAATACAGGGGAACTTACTCCATTTTTTTTTTAATATATTTATTTATAGTCCAGGTGACAGCAGATGAATACTCCCATCAGCCACCTGCTCTCGCTGTTATTAGCAGCAGGCATGGGCTGATGGGAGTGTTAGTCCCATCAGCTGATGCCTGTGACCGGGGATAAACTTTTTACCTCTGGTCACAGCTGCTGGCTCACGCTCACATCTGACAGTGTGGGAGCCACGGCTCTTTGACTGGTAGTAGTGATCTTTGTTCTGCCCATTCATGTGCAGCAAGTTAATTTCATAGTGTAGTACCAGTTATAGCCTTTAGAGGTACTCAATTATCTTGTGTTTGTATGCTCGGATACTTCTTCTTTAACCCCTTAATGTCCACTGACGTGCACAGTCCATCATGGCAAGGTGTCAGTTTTGGCACCTTGACGGACTGTGCACGTCATGCCTTTGAACTACCACTGCGTGTAAACACGCAGTGGTAGTTCAAGGCCGACAGCTGTCACAGACAGCTGACAGGCACGGCAAGCGGTGCGAGGACCTTTGCCGTTGGTCCCCGCACCCACAGCGCTGTGATTGGTCAGTCAATGTGACTAACCAAACACAGCAGCGATCAAGCAGAAGAGGCTGAAATTTCAGCCTCTTCTGTCCGATCAGTGCAGGAGCTCAGCGCTGCAGTGGCCGAGCTTCCTGCACTGACAGCCAGGAGCGGCGACCCCGCCGCCCCTGGCTGTTAACCCCCTGACTGCTGCAATCGAGCGCTCAGGGGGAGAGGCAGAGGGTCAGGAGCTCCTTCTGCCTCAGATCAGCACCCTGCAATGTATTTGCAGGGCCCGATCTCTGCCTTGATGACCCGTGGGTTATCATGACAACCTCCGAGTCATCCAGCTATGGAAAGCCGCTGTGACGATGCTCACAGCAGCTTTCACTATTTGTACAATGCATTGCAATGCTGGAGCATTACAATGCATTGTAACTGCAATCAAAAGTAAAAAAGTGAAATGGAACAATACCTGCCACCAACAGACAAGGAGTTGGCTACGGAAGCAACTAGTACAGAAGGCTTTGAGGAGTCCCAAGATGAGCCTGGTTACTACTTGTGCATGAGATTCATCTCTACAAAGGCCTGCAAGCATTCTTATCAACACGCTTTGACCAGGATCAAGGATGCAAAATGCAGGAGACAGTAGGCCATTGCTCAACTCCAGATCACTGTGAGCCTGCTTGATTATGCAAGAAAAAACATGAATGATGCACAGCAGAACATATACAACAAGTGGATGGAGTGGACAAGAGGCACAGGAGAAGATGCTGGTGGGGACACTAAGGGTGCACAGCAAATTGAATCCCGCACACTGACTATTGTCTGAAATCCCACTCAACACCTGCAGACTACATGCTTGTCTATGGTCTCAAGCATTTGAAGTCTTCCATAGAACATTCAAAACAAGGTTCATAGTGT
This sequence comes from Oophaga sylvatica, assembly GCA_033576555.1. NCBI lineage: Eukaryota > Metazoa > Chordata > Amphibia > Anura > Dendrobatidae > Oophaga > Oophaga sylvatica. Next base: position 35,053,703 of record JARQOD010000004.1, read on the forward strand.
TAGTGCCATGGCTGCAGATATCTACAAGTTTTCAAAAATAAAGGATAATATGGATGATATGCTGAACTACGTCATAAACAACACCACACCACACATGTAAAAATTGCGCCTCCTGTGGTCTAAAGACAACTCTGAACTGTACGGTTCCAGTGCTTTTTTTCTCTCTTTTCTTCTATATGGAGAATAAAAAAATCATGTAAAAAACTGTAGTTACTTTATTAAGTGGAAAATCAAAGAGTTTATGTAGCTTCACATCTGCACCAAAACAAGTTAAATAAAGGGGAAATGGCTTAAAGAAATGCAGTAATAATCAGACAAGATTGTTATTGCGTAGTTTTGTGCGGACACCTTAAGAAAACAAAAAAAAACAGTTCTCATGCTACGTGTGAACACAGCTTCACAGACACCAGAAATCAGATATCATATAGTGAAGCTACATAAAGATGAGAACGTTCTGGTGAATCCAACTGTGAATGAATGAACAAAAAATAAATTCACAGATCTCAACTAGAGATGAACAGAACACACAGAAAACGTCCCGCCGGCCCTGGCTATTGGAAAGCTACACTGGGAAAGCTGGAAGGTAAGAGATTCATGGCCTCCCATTCAGTCGCGAGGTCCCACTGACCTGGATGCTGGACTGGAATTGGTCAACTTATCGCTAGTCCCGACTGTCCGGGATACAACGGAAAGTCACGGATTTGAGTCTACACCCTGCTGTCTCAAGTGTCTGCTGAATTTCACTCACTACCATTGTCCCTCTGACATCTCCTTCTGCCAGGGAAGAAAGAAATGGTACCTGGGCGTGGATTGGGATGTGGCCAGGAGTATGGCCAAAATTTGCCGAGACATGCCACAACATCTGCCCCTCTTTCTATTCTTAAAAAGTTGGAAGATATGGATGTGTACTCGAGTGGTAGTCAGAAGTCAGACTAGAGATCACAGGATTGTAGAGCAGCGTTGGAAGAAAACAAATTCGCAAGATGACTTCACTGCATTCAAACAAGCAACACTCTCTTTCAAATCTGCCCTCAAACTCTGTTAAACAGGCCTACTTCACAACCCTCGTATCTTCCCTATCCTTCAACCCCAAACAGTTATTCAAAACTTTTAACTCCCTCCTCCGCCCACCACTGTCCGCTCCTACCTCCCTAATCTCTGCTGAGGACTTTGCCACACACTTCAAAAATAAGATTTACCAAACAAGGCAAGTCTTCATTGTTCAACCACCACAACCCCTTTGTATACCAGACCAATGCCCAAACCCCATAACCTCCCTTTCCAACATCACAGAAGGGGAGCTTAATTGTCTCCTCTTCAAATCGCACCTCCCAACCTGTGCACTTGACCCCATCCTAACCCACCTCCTTCCCAACCTCACCACCACTATTATCCCATCCCTAACCCACCTCTTCAACCTATCACTAACTTCAGGTACCTTCCTTTCTACTTTCAAACATGCCACAATCACACCTGTCCTTAAAAAGCAAACCCTCGACCCAACCGCTATGTCCAGCTATCGCCCAATATTGCTGCTCCCATTCGCTTCCAAACTCCTGGAGCTGCACGTCCAAACTGAGCTGTCCTACCACCTCTCATCTAACTTGCTCTTTGACACTCTACAATCTGGTTTCCACCCCCATCACTCCACTGAGACAGCCCTGACAAAAATTACTAATGGCCTACTTACAGCCAAAACGAATGGACAATACTCTATACTCCTACTTCTTGACCTGTCCTCTGCTTTTGACACAGTTGACCACTGCCTTCTACTACAGATTCTCTCCTTCTTTGGCGTCAAGGACCTTGTCCTATCCTGAATCTCCTTATACCTTTCCAATCACACATTCAGTGTCTCCCACTCCCACACTGCCTCCTCATCCCACCCTCTCTCTGTTGGAGTCCCCCATGGCTCTGTTCTAGGACCACTACTTTTCTCAATCTATACACTTGGCCTGGGGCAACTCATAAAGTCCCATGGATTCCAGTACCACCTTTATGCTGATGACACTCAGATAAACCTCTCTGGCCCAGACATCACCTCTCTGCTCTCCAGAATCCCGGAGTGTCTATCAGCCATATCCTCCTTCTTCTCCTCCCGCTTCCTCAAACTCAATGTGGACAAATCTGAACTCATCATCTTTCCCCCATCTCACAGATCTTCCTTACCTGACCTGTCTATCACAATTAACGACAGCACGCTTTCCCTCGTACCGGAAGTCCGCTGTCTCGGAGTAACCCTGGACTTTGCCCTGTCCTTCAAACCGCACATCCAAGCTCTTTCTACCTCCTGTCGCCTTCAGCTCAAAATATTTCCAGAATCCGTACTTTCCTCAACCTTCAATCTACTAAATTGATTGTGCATGCCCTCATCATTTACTACTGCAACATCCTTTTCTCTGACCTCCCCACTAACACCCTCGCACCTCTTCAGTCTATCCTTAACTCTGCTTCCTGACTAATTCATCTCTCTCCTCACTACTCCTCTGCTTCTCCCCTCTGCAAATCTCTTCACTGGCTCCCATTCCCTCAGCGTATCCAGTTCAAATTACTAATACTGACCTACAAGGTCATCTATAACCTGTCTCCCCCATATGTTTCTGAACTAATCTCCTGATACCTTCCCTCATGTAATCTCCGATTCTCCCAAGACCTCCTTCTCTCCTCCACACTTATTCGCTCCTCACCCAACCGCCTCCAAGACTTCTCCCGAATATCCCCATCCTCTGGAATTCTTTGCCCCAACACGTCCGACTGGCAACCACATTCGGATCCTTCAAATGGAACCTGAAAACCCACCTCTTCAGGAAAGCTTATAGCCTGCAATGACCCTGCTACCTCCTCACCACTACCGGAGATATCGCCTCAACCAACACCGGAACTGCTGCAACCCACCAACCTGCTGTCTCCTTCCCCACTATCCTGTAGAATGTAAGCCCAAAAGGGCAGAGTCCTCTCCCCTCTGTATCAGTCTGTCATTGTCAGTTTAACTGTAAATTTGTATGTAACCCCTTCTCATGTACAGCACCATGGAATCAATGGTGCTATAGAAATAAATAATAATAATAATAACTGCTTATAATGAAAAGGGGATGCAAAGATGCAATTGAGATGGGATTAAATAAATCCCATAGATATAACATTGCTAATGAATAAACAATTTATATGCATGAAAATTTTGTTGTAACTTCAAATTGACAAAGGGTTTACAGTTATTGCTTGTCAACAACAAGGAGAAGCCTGAGTTTATTTTCTGCTTAGTTCTAAGATTTGGGTCCCAATTAACCAAGATTGGCATTGTTCATGCCACTCTCGATGAAGGGGTGTGTTGGAGTGAGAGTGAGACACTCCTAATTCTTTAGGAGGCCCACAAATTGTGCGTCAGTAGCTTCACTTTATGGATTTCCATAGCCGAGCACCTGCATGCAAGCCTTACATCACCAACACAATGTAACTGTTGAAAGGGGTGATGTAAACCGAATCCCTCTGGACTCTGAAACATCTGATGGACGAGCTTGGGATTGGTGAATGCCAGCAAAAAGTTACTTGCATGATTGCATTGTGCTAACTGTAAAGTTTGGTGAAGATGTCATAATATTAAGGGGTTGTTTTTTATACCTCATCCAACATCAATCTCAATTTTAGTCCTGTCTTTCACCTTTCTATGTGTCACAGAGAGAAAAAAACATCCCCAATAAAACTTTACTTCCACATTTATGGAGCTTCAAGTTGTAAATTAACACAATATTTAATTTTATAACAGTGGGCAGGCTTCCCCCAAATGATTATATAACTTTGCATTTACCAGCAGCTACATAGTTATTCCAGGTGGTTTATTGAATTTCATCACTTTTTAAATAAGATTTTTGCTTCCAAATCTGCATTTTATTGTTGATTAGTTTTCAGAATAGAATCTTCTAGAATTCTAACAGTTGCAAACTTCCATCATTTATAGTACATGTTCTAGACAATGATGCATACAAGTACAGTACCGTAATTTAGGGTAATTATCGCTGTCTATGCTCCATTACTCATTATCTTCTTTATACAAATTTCAGAGAAAGAAGCACATTAAAATGAACAGTAGACATTAATGATAAAATGTGTCTCGATTCAATATATAGATATTTCCATAGTACTTGATTCTTTGCAATAATTTCCATTAACCTTTTCTCCACCAAGATGAGTTTTGGTTGTTATTTTATCAAACTCATATTTTATTTTATTTTTTGATTTTTATTTATTTTTAGAATATTTATTTTTTCTTTTTTTTTGTTGTTTTATCTCTTCGTATAATTTTATATTTTCAACTATTTTTACTTGTTTTATGTTAGGTGTGCTTATTTATTAAGAGTTGCTTTTATACCTTATCGTATATCAGTGCTTTATCCTATTCCAAGTTACAAGATGAACGCTGTATGTACTAAAACAATCTGTTCAAATATGCCACGCTCTACAATGCAAACACAGCCGAAAAATAGAAAACCAAGATTTGTGAAAATGCTAAATATAGAAAACAAAATAAAAGAGCAATTCCCTCTCTCCACACACCTTTTATTTAGGATAAATGGAATATGAGTAAGACTGCAGCACCGTTTATTAAAATGTAGCAGCAAATAGTCTCAAGCATACATGTTTCATATCATACAAATCTGTAATATGGTGCCCATTGTTTATTTTGGACTCAGCAATTCTATAAGTGAAAGAACTGTCATGCTCTATTGCATATTGTATTACACACATTATAATTTGGTCCCATAAGGGCAGGGGCAGACACTGACAGTGCAGACCTGTGTGTGGGCCACCACTCTGTCAGTCCCCATACACACATTTACATACTTCAGGTGTGTCGATACCATTGGTGCAACCAATGCCAAAACACAGGGGCTCAAGAGTTAAAGGGGCCCACTTCCATATCCAAAGCAGCAAGAAACTGCTATAGAGAGAACTATTAGGGCTTATCATAGCTACCCTTCTTGCCAGAGATCGCATTGATGTGCCATCCAGGATACGCTGCACTACCTGAGAAACTTCTGTGGGTTGTAGTCATTGCCTCATGCTACTGTACAGTACGTCTAGAGGTGAGAGAAATGACAAAATGCAAAAGTGACCAAAACAAGAACAGAGAAATGGTCTGTGGTCACCCCCTGCAGAACCACTCCTTTACAGGGATTGTCTTGCTAATTATCAATCATTTCTATGTGTTTTCTGTTCTATTTGCACAACAGCAGGAGAAATTGATTCACAATTAGTGTTGTTTCATAACTGGACAGGTAGATTTCACAGAAGTGTGATTGATTTGGAACTACATTGTGTTGTTTAAGTGTTCCCTTTATTTTTTGAGTAGTGTATATAAACAGTACAGACCAAAAGTTTGGAAACACCTTCTCATTTAAAGATTTTTCTGTATTTTCATGACTATGAAAATTGTACATTCACACTGAAGGCATCAAAACTATGAATTAGCATATGTGGAATTATATACTTAACAAAAAAGTGTGTAACAACTGAAAATATGTCTTATATTCTAGGTTCTTCAAAGTAGCCACCTTTTGCTTTGATGACTGCTTTGCACACTCTTGGCATTCTTTTGATGCCACTGAGGCACGGCACACTTAAAGGTTTAATAATCAGCCATTTAACCCCTCTCTGCCATCAGACGTACTATTCCGTCCATGTGACCCTGGACCTAATTCCCATGGACGGAATAGTACGTCATATGCGATCAGCTGCGCTCCCGGGGGGAGCGTAGCTGATCGCCGCCGGGTGTCAGCTGCATATCACAGCTGACACCCAGCACTATGTGTCAGGAGCGGTCACGGACCGCTCCCGGCACATTAACCCCTAGCACACCGCGATCAAACATGATCGCGGTGTGCCCGGGGCACAGGGGAGGATCGCGCAGGCAGGGGTCTCCCTGCGCGCCCCCTGAGACCCTCAGAGCAGCGCGATGTGTCGCGCTGTTCCGAGGGTCCATCCTCCCTCCAGGTCCCCGGATCCAAGATGGCGCCGGGGTCCTGCAGGGAGGCGGCTTCCTCAGTGCCTGCCGAGAGCAGGCACTGAGAAGCCTGCAGCACTGCCAGAGAGATCGCTGGTGTGACAGAGTGCTGTGCACACTGTCACACCAGCGATCTGCTAAAATACTGTGATGTCCCACCCTGGGACAAACTAAAAAAGTAAAAAAAATAAAAATAAAAAGTGGTAAAAAAAATCATCAAAAAAAAAAAAAATATTCCGCAACAAATTCATTTCTTCCTATAAATAAAAAAAACAAAACAATAAAAGTACACATATTTGGTATCGCCGCGTCCGTAACGACCCCCCCTATAAAACTGTCCCACTAGTTAACCCCTTTAGTGAACCCCTTAAAAAAAAAAAAAAAAAAACTAAGCAAACAATCAATGCTTTATCATCATACCGCCGAACAAAAAGTGGAATAACACGCGATCAAAAAGACCGATATAAATAAACATGGTACCGCTGAAAACGTCATCTTGTCCAGCAAAAAACGAGCCATCATACAGCATCATCAGCGGAAAAATAAAAAAGTTATAGCTCGCAGAATAAAGCGATGCAAAAATAATGATTTTTTATATAAAATTGTTTTTATTCTATAAAAGCGCCAAAACATAACAAAATGATATAAATGAGGTATCGCCGTAATCGTACTGACCCGAAGAATAAAACTGCTTTATCAATTTTACCACACATGGAACGGTATAAACGCCTCCCCCAAAAGAAATTCATGAATTGCTGATTTTTGTTCATTCTAACCTCCCAAAAATCAAAATAAAAAGCGATCAAAAAATGTCACGTGCTCAAAAATTGTACCAATAAAAACGTCACCTCGTCCCGCAAAAAATAAGACCTCACATGACTCTGTGGGCCAAAATATGCAAAAATTATAGCTCTCAAAATATGGTGATGCAAAAAACTACTTTTTGCAATAAAAAGTGTCAATTGGTTAATTGGGACCCAAATCTTAGAACTAAGCAGAAAAAAAACTGCACCCCTCAAGGTACTTAAAACCACATTCAAGAAGTTTATTAACCCTTCAGGTGCTTCACAGGAGCTGAAGCAACGTGGAAGGAAAAAATTAATATTTAACTTTTTAGCCACAAAAATGATCTTTTACAAACTTTTTTTTTATTTTGACAAGGGTAAAAGGAGAAAATGGGCAGATAAAGTTGTTGTGCAATTTCTCCTGAGTACGCCAATACCCTATATGTGGGGGAAAACCACTGTTTGGGCACACGGCAGAGCTCGTAAGGGAAGGAGCGCCGTTTGACTTTTTCAAACTAAAATTGGCTGGAGTTGAGATTGGACGCCATGTCGTGTTTGGAGAGCCACTGATGCGCCTAAACAGTGGAAACTCCCCACAAGTGACACCATTTTGGAAACTAGACCCCCTAATGAACTTATCTAGATCTGTCGTGAGCACTTTGAGCCCCAAAGTGTTTCACAAAAGTTTATAATGCCTGGGTGTGAAAAAAAAAAAAACAATTTTCCACAAAATTGATTTTTTAGTCCCAAATTTTTGATTTTTCCCAAGGAAATTGGACCCCAAAAGTTGTTGTCCAATATGTCCTGAGTACGCTGATACCCCATATGTGGGGGGGAAACTGTTTGGGCGCACGGCAGGGCTTGGAAAGGAAGCAGTAACGTTTTGGAATGCAAACATTGATGGGGGTCATGTTCCGTTTGTAGTGCCCCAGATGAGCCTAAACAGTGGAAACCCCCCACAAGTGACCCCATTTTGGAAGCTAGACCCCCTAAGGAACTTATCTAGATCTTTGGTGAGCACTTTGAACCCCCAAGTGCTTCACACAAGTTTATAATGCCCGGGCATGAAAATAAAAAATCCTATTTTTTTCCCACAAAAATTATCTCTTAGTCACTAATTTTTTATTTTCCCATAGGTAACAGGAGAAATTGGACATCAAAAGTTGTTGTACAATTTGTCCTGAGTACGTTGATACCCCATATGTGGGGGGGAACCACTGTTTGGGCGCATGGCAGAGCTCGGAATGGAAGTAGCACCATTTGACTGTTTCCAACCAAAATTGGCTGGAATTGAGATTGGACGCCATGTTGCATTTGGAGAGTCCCTGATGTGCCTAAACAGTGGAAACCCCCCACAAGTGACCCCATTTGGGAAACTAGACCCCCTAAGGAACTTATCTAGATCTTTGGTGAGCAATTTGAACCCCCAAGTGCTTCACACAAGTTTATAACGTAGAGCCGTAAAATTTAAAAATCATATTTTTTCCACAAAATTGATCTTTTCACCCCAATTTTTATTTTCCCAAGGGTAACAAGACTCCAAAAGTTATTGTGCAATTTGTCCTGAGTGCGCTGATACCCCATATGTGGGGGTAAACCACTGTTTGGGTGCATGGCAGAGTTTGGAAGGGAAGGAGCGCCAATTGACTTTTTCAACGCAGAATTGGCTGGATGCCATGTCGTGTTTGGAGAGCTCCTGATCTGCCTAAACAGTGGAAACCCCCCACAAATGACACCATTTTGGAAACTAGACCCCTCAAGGAACTTATCTAGATGTGTGGTGAGCACTTTGAACCCCAAAGTGCTTCACAGAAGTTTATAACGTACAGCTGTAAAATAAAAAATTTTTTTTTTTTACAAAAATGATTTTTTCGCCCCCAATATTTTATTTTCACAAGGGTAACAGGAGAAATTGGACCCCAAAAGTTGTTGTCCAATTTGTCCAGAGTACGCTGATACCCAATATGTGGGAGTAAACTACTGTATGGGCGCACGTCGGGGCTCGGAAGGGAAGTAGTGACGTTTTGGATTGCAGACTTTGATGGAATGGTCTGGGGGCGTCATGTCGCATTTGGAGAGCCCCTGATGTGCCTAAACAGTGGAAACCCCCCACAAGTGACCCCATTTTTGAAAATAGACCCCACAAGGAACTTATCTAGATGTGTGGTGAGCACTTTGAACCCCGAAGTGCTTCCCAGAAGTTTATAACGTACAGCCGTAAAAATAAAAAATCCTTTTTTTTTTTTACAAAAATGATTTTTTTCGCCCCCAATATTTTATTTTCACAAGGGTAACAGGAGAAATTGGACCCCAAAAGTTGTTGTCCAATTTGTCCTGAGTACGCTGATACCCAATATGTGTGAGAAAACGACTGTATGGGTGCACGTCTGGGCTCGGAAGGGAAGTAGTGACGTTTTGGATTGCAGACTTTGATGGAATGGTCTGGGGGCGTCATGTCGCATTTGGAGAGCCCCTGATGTGCCTAAACAGTGGAAACCCCCACAAGTGACCCCATTTTGGAAAATAGACCCCACAAGGAACTTATCTAGAAGTGTGGTGAGCGCTATGAAGCCCCAAGTGCTTCACAGAAAATTTATAACATACAGCCGTAAAAACAAAAAAATCATTTTTTTTTTTACAAAAATGATTTTGTCGCCCCCAGTTTTTTATTTTCCCAAGGGTAACAGAAGAAATAGGGCAAATTGCACAATAACTCTTGGGGTACAGAGTACGCTGATACCCCATATGCGGGGGTAAACTACTGTTTGGGCGCATGGCAGAGCTCAGAAGTGAAGGAGCACCGTTTGACTTTTTCAACGCAGAATTGGCGGGAATTGAGATCAGACGCCATGTCACATTTGGAGAGCCCCTGATGTGCCTAAACAGCAGAAACCCCCAAATTCTAACTCCAACCCTAACCCCAACATACCCCTAACCCTAGTCCCAACCCTAACCACAAACCTAACCCTAACACACCCCTAACCCTAATCCCAACCATAACCCTAATACTAACTTTAGCGCTAATCCTAACCCTAACTTTAGCCGCAACACTAACCCTAATGGGAAAATGGAAATAAATACATTTTTTTAATTTTATTATTTTTCCCTAACTAAGGGGGTGATAAAGGGGGGTTTGATTTACTATTTATAGCGGGTTTTTATGATTGTATACTGCCCCTATTGGACAAACAATCAGTAGATTTGGTTTCCAGTACCATCTCTATGCTGATGACACCCAATTATACACTTCTTCACCCGTTATCACGCCTGCCTTTTTAGAAAATACCAGTGATTGTCTTACCGCTGTCTCTAACATCATATCCTCCCTCTATCTGAAACTGAACCTGTCAAAAACTGAACTCCTCGTGTTTCCTCCCTCTACTAACCTACCTTTGCCTGGCATTGCCATCTCCGTGTGTGGTTCCACCATTACTCCCCAGCAACATGCCCGCTGTCTTGGGTCATACTTGATTCCAAGCTTTCATTCACCCCTCATATCCAATCACTGGCTCGCTCTTGTTATCGCCACCTCAAAAACATCTCTAGAATTCGACCTTTTCCTACTTTCGACTCTGCAAAAACTCTTACTGTTTCTCTTATTCATTCTCGTCTGGACTATTGTAACTCTCTACTAATCAGTCTCCCTCTTACCAAACTCTCCCCTCTCCAATCTGTCTTGAATGCTGCAGCCAGGATTATATTCCTCACCAATCGATATACCGATGCCCCTACCTTGTGCCAGTCATTACACTGGTTACCCATCTACTACAGAATTCAGTACAAACTTATTACCCTCACTCACAAAGCACTCCATGGCTCAGCACCACCCTACATCTCCTCACCTGGTCTCAGTCTACCATCCTACCCGTTCCCTCCGTTCTGCTAATGACCTGAGGTTAGCATCCTCAATAATCAGAACCTCCCACTCCCGTCTCCAAGACTTTTCACGTGCTGCGCCAATTGTTTGGAATGCACTACTCAGGTTAATACGATTAATCCCCAATCCCCACAGTTCTAAGCGTGCCCTAAAAACGCATTTGTTCAGACTGGCATACCGCCTCAACGCATTAACCTAACTATCCCTGTTGGCCCATTCAAAAAAAAATTTCTACCATAATCAGGTACCTCTTACTATGTTCTCACCCGCTTTATGCATTTAATAGCCCTCTGTGTCTGTACTGTTACATACATTGGCTGTTAACTGGTTCATGCAGAATTACATGAACACCCAATTCTTACACTATGGCTGGTCCGAACAATGAAAGCAATTGTTACCATCCACCTTTTGTGTCTCTCTTTTTTCCTCATAGATTGTAAGCTTGCGAGCAGGGCCCTCATTCCTCTTGGTATCTGCTTTGATCTGTGTTTATTTTTATGCTGTAATGTCTATTGTCTGTACAAGTCCCCTCTATAATGTAAAGTGTTGCGGAATATGTTGGCGCTATAGAAATAAAATTATTATTATTAAGTGCGCCGTGCCTCAGTGGCATGTGCAGTTTGTATGCAATCCGTTTTTTTACCCAACAGCTATTAATCTTTTACAGGACCATTTACAGTTTCCTATGCGAGAGAGATGAAATGTATCCATTAACATGAGATGCCTAACTGATGGTCCATATGGACGCCAGTGTAAGCAAACACTTATTTGCAATCATCTTTTTTACTGCTGCAGCTTTACAATACACATTGTTTGTAGTATTTGCACAATGTTTTAGAGCTTTCTCTTCCTAAATCTACTGCTGAACTCTGACATCCTCTCACTATTATGAATCACCTTAGAATAAACCTTTTATACAGGCTACGATTGTCCTTCCTGATTGGTTGCATTATACCATGTTTTATGAGCGCTAAAAGGCATTACGGAGGCATGGTCAATCCTGAGATCATGTGAGCATTCTTTGGTTAATGTAATGTTTTACAATGTAATAAATGGCAGGCGCAGCAGTCATGTGTTTGACTTATAATCACAAAGCAAATCAAAAATTCAATGTTCAGTTTCATCGGAACAAGCAAATTTCCTAAAATTCGGCACAAATTCAATTCACATGAAACTTGATTTGTTCATCTCTATTAATTAGTAAAATATTGGGTAGATCTATTTGTATCACATATTTTGTTTTTCAGGTGAGTGGCAACCCAAATAATTCATATTCCTTATTAAACGAGGGCATGGAGCTCTGAAATTTAGCAGCATTTGACATCTAGAGGAAAGATCAAAGTGCGGAGAAACACTAAAGAAACCTTGCTATGTTTTCTAGCAAAAGGGAAAACTGTGTGAGAGAAACTATTTCCGCCTGCTGAGCCCGAAAGGGAACACATACAGAGGTGAAAATTACAGGAAGCTATTTTGAAGGTCGCTCTGATGGGTGCTTTCGCTCTTCTTCATGTTCACACAGTACGATGCTCCAGAGTGAACAGGGGAAAAAAATGTGTCGAAGCTCACAAATTATATCTTACCCTATTCCCATATTTGCTTCTCCCTGCTGTGTCAGTTTAAATACTAAATGAGTACGGTGTACATCCATAGACATAGAAACCATGGCTGTACTGTAAGCAATGTAAAGTGAATTCATGGTATACAGCATCTTTCATATTAAAAGTAACTCTTAGAGAGCATGAAATGTTATGTACAAAATGTAGTGTGAAGAAAGTGGTCTACTAAAATATAACTGAAACAGAAGACAGACCGTTCATGACAGATCATGTCTATATAGGTTCTTCCATTCATGTCCCCCTCTGTGCTTTTCCATACACAAACTACCATCCACTGAGGAATCTCTGCCTGCAACATCCTTCAGCATGACTGGTTTGGCAGTGGGTCAGTAATGGTGTGGGGTGGCATTTCTTTGGAGGGCCACACTGCCCTCCGTGTGCTCGCCAGAGGTAGCCTGACTGCCATTAGGTACCGAGATGAGATCCTCAGACCCCTTGTGAGACCATATGCTGGTGCGGTTGGCCCTGGGTTCCTCCTAATGCAGTACAATGCCAGACCTCATGTGGCTGGAGTGTGTCAGCAGTTCCTGCAAGATGAAGACATTGAAGCTATGGACTGGCCTGCCTGTTCCCCAGACCTGAATCCGATTGAGCACATCTGGGACAGCATGTCTCGCTCCATCCACCAACATCACATTGCACCACAGACTGTCTAGAAATTGACAGATGATTTAGTCCAGGTCTGGGAGGAGATCCCTCAGGAGAACATCTGCAACCTCATCAGGAGCATGCCCAGGCATTGTAGAGAGGTCATACACGCACGTGGAGGCCACACACAAAACTGAGCATCAATTTGTCTTGTTTCCACTTTAATTTTGTCTTGTTTTGATTTTCAGTTTGACTTGCTTCCACTTTCATTTTGGGGGTCTCTCCAAATCCAGACCTCCATTGGTTCAAAAATTTGATTTCCATTGATGATTTTTGTGTGATTATGTTTACAGCACATTCAGCTTTGTACACAACAAAGTGTTCAATGAGAATATTTCATTCATTCAGATCTAGGATGTGTTATTGGAGTGTTCCCTTTATTTTTTTGAGCAGTGTATATATATATATATATTGTACCAACATTGGAACCCCCAACCTTTGCTGCTTGTGTACACATATCTGCTTTGCGTGTTTTGCACAAATACTATTTAATTGCAGCTTAGAGACAGTCTCATTTGGCTTTTGTGGCAATCATTTATCTTTGTTCATATTTTCACTAATTTTATAAATACCTGTATTTCACCACATGGACTCCTTCCAGAGCTAAGGCATTGCATTGTTGCTATTTTTGTTTTTACTCATTGTGTGTTTTTGGTGTTAATAAAGTTTGCGACTATTTTTCATATATCAGGTGCACATTCCATATGATTTAGTCTTTACTTCCTTTTCAGCCACATCTTGACTTTTTCTATGCGTTATGCAGCACCCTTTTTTCTTATTTGACTGATTAATGAGTAGTGCACCTACCTCACACATGTTACTGTAATGGACACCTCCTAACTCTCCTGGTCTACCATGCATTGCATGGCTCTGATTCCCTTTGACCCTTCGAAAGGGAAACCATTCCAGTGGATAATAAGAAAAAATTCAGCTCATCCTTGAGATGCTATTCCAATCTGGGAGGAGCATGGCGTCCCTGTTACTGCACAGCACTGCAATTGAGTGAGGAAAATAGGGGTGGAACCAGCTCGACACACCGAAAGAATTCAAAATTCACAAAATCTTTATTGAAAATCCGTTAGAAATAAAAGTGATGAAAAAATGGGCATCTCAAACAACAAAGCAATAAAGAGGAGTGGTGTGTGTAACAGGAATTAATCCATACGCGTTTCGAGTTACATGGCTCTTGAACACTGGATATAGAGTGGCATACAAACTTGAATTTAATTATACTCCCATGTAATCGAGGAAAAAAAAACACATGTCACATATGTGAGACTGCACAGAAAAAAAGGAAAAAAGGATAGCATAAAAGTGTACAATGAATATATGATTAAAAACAATAAAAAATAAAATGAGACAGAACAAAACATTTTAGAACATTGATAAAGAAAGTAAAAATTGTGAAAATTACAAGAAGGACAACTATGATAATGCAAAGATAAAAGTAACATACTCACGTGTGACCTTTTTGCTTGTAATCAGTGTGTGTGCATAAAAGCTGAGTGAGTTTCTGGAATCCAGAAAGACTCCTGCATCTTTCATCCAGCTACTGACGTTTCTGAATTGTGAGTCATGGGGAGAGCAAAAGAATTGTCAACAGATCTACGGGAAAGGGTACTTGAACTGTATAACACAGGAAAGGGATACAAAAAGATATCAAATGAATTGATAATGCCAGTCAGCAGCGTTCAAACATAACAAATGGAAAAACAGGGGCTGTTATGTTTCGGTAGCTGAGGAGAAATTGCAAAAAATAGCCAAAGATGCAATACACCAGAGAGGCTGGAAACTATTGGATTGCAGGACCCTAAACTAACCGCAACACTAGAAGTAGCCGTGGAGCGTACCTACGATGATCCTAGACACCTCGTCACAGTTGGAGAGATAGCTACACCTAAAGGCTGAAAGGTGAATGCTATCTGCCCCGTAGCAGAATCCACAAAGAAATAGGAAGCCCCAAAACATGTAATGGCGGTTAGACCAGAAGAAAATACGAACACAGACAGAAAATAGAATGAGCAAACGCTGGGGCCCAATCTGTCTAGATAAAAAAGTATAGGAAAGAATTCTGACTGCAACCCAAAAAAACCCTGACAAAAATACCAACACTTCTGATTAACAAAAAAACCTGAGATCACACGATCTCTACCACCTAAATCAGATCTCTGGTGTAACACACAGCAATTCAGCAAATAAAAGGTGACATAGGAACAGAGCAAAAGTGCAAACACAAACAGAGCACAATTGCAGCGCCAGGCCCCAAAAGGGGACCAGGCTGAAATCTACTGCTAAGCAGCAAACAAGCAAGGAAAATCCAACCAGAGGAAAAAAAACAGCAAATCACTTATCTGAATGAGAGCAGGAATGCAAGCTGAGCTCCAAGCAAGACCAGGAAGAACAATTGATTACCGGCAAGGCTGAAGGGTGTTCAGGTCACTTATATCAAACCATTCAGACCCAGCAGAAGGCCATTCCGCAATCAGTTCATTACCCTCAGCAACCACCGGAGGGAGCACCAGTTCAGAAGTCGCCTCCAGAGTATTCACAACAAGGGGCTCTGTAAAAACAAAACCACAGTCAGGTAGACCAACAAAAATTTTGTCCACAACTGAAAGGAAAATTGTTCAGGATGCAAAGAAAAACCCACAAATACCATCAGTCGAAAAACTGGACTCTCAGAAAACTAGCAGTGCGGCTGTTTGCACAATAAGGAGGCACTTGAAAAAAAATGGGTTGCATGGGTGAGTCGCCAGAAGAAAGCCATTACTGTAAAAATGCCAGAAAATTTCTCGCCTGCAATGTGCAAAAAAGCACAGAGACAAGCCTCAAAACTTCTGGAAGAAGGTAATTTGAAGTAATGGGATCAAAATTGAATTTTTTGGCCACAACCTTAAACGTCACATTTGGAGAGAGGTCAACAAGGCTTATGATGAAAGGAACACCATTCCTACTGTAAAGCACGGAGGTGCATCACTGATGTTTTGTAGATGTGTGAGCAACAAAGGCACAGGAAACTTGGTCAAAGTTGAAGGAAAAATGAAAGCAACACATCATCAGCAAATACTGGAGGCAAATTTGCAATCATCAGCTGCGCTTGGGTTGTATTTGGACAATCCAACATGACAACGATTCAAAACCCAATGCCAAGTTGACCTGTCATTGACCATACCATTGAGCTGCTTTGGGGAGATCTATAGCACGCATTTCATGCTAGACAGCCTAAGAATTTACAGGAAATAGAGGCTTTTTACCATCTGAGAAAATAAAGAACCTCATCCACAAGTACCACAAAAGATTTCAAGCTGTCATTGATGTGAGAGGGGGCAATACATGGTATTAAGAAATGGGGTATGTGAATTTTCGATCAGGGTCATTTCGATGTTTCGGTTTGTCATTAATTTGACAATAAATGGCTTCACCCAACCACTAAGCATGAGTGGAGAAAAAGTTTTGGTGTTATCATTGTATTCTCTGAAAAAAGGCCAAGAAAGCAAATATTCTTCCGGGGTACGTAAACTTTTGAGCCCAACTATATGTGTGACTGATGCTGGACCCACAACTGGGATTGCATCAGTTTTGCGCCCATTGTGCCCCACTGTAAGTGGCGAAGTGACCAGGCATGTGAGGCTCTCTATCTTCTTTTTAATGGGAAGCTGGAAAATTGCTGGACATATACAGTGGGTTCGGAAAATATTCAGACCCCTTTAAATTTTTCATTCTTTGCTGGACATATAAAGTGGGTTCAGAAAGTATTCAGACCCTTTAAATTTTTCATTCTTTGTTTCTGCCGGGGTATGTAAACTTTTGAGCACAACTGCATATGGTATATTCTGAGGATATCCCATAAATGTGTTAGATGAGAGCACCCCTTTAAGGTAGATTGTATTTCTCTTTAGAAAATATTAACTTGCAGAAGTAACTATGGAAGCAACAAGAATAAACAACAGCCGAAAAGTGAAAAATATAAGAATGAATCCCTTTACACAGCTCCAGATGCAAACTTGATCAAACAAATAGAGATACAGCAATATGGATATTCTGTTCTATTTACTAGTCTGCTCAGTAATATAATATTCTCTGCTGGATTCCAAAAATCAAATGAGGCTCCTTCAAAAACTATCCATGTACCAATCTATACAGACATAAGCAACTGCTGCACTGTCTCTAAGAGTAAGTATAAACATGACGGTAAGTGGAGATGTACCGCTCCGACTGAGGATGTAAAAAAAAATCTGTACAGTCGACGCAGTGTAAGCTCTTTGTACACAATTCTATTGATGCATTCAGTAAAGCATCTTGCTTGGGAGAGGTAAGTGTGTTATTCTATTCTTAGCTGGATACAGCTCCAGCCACACTCTGAACTGAATAGAGAGTAGGGTTTTATTAAGATAACACAACTCACGCAAAGCCCAGACTGTCTGAGACAGAATGATGACTTAAAGAAGATATCGATTGGGAAACGACTGCTTGAAACACTGGTGAAAGGAATCAGCATGAGTGGCATTGGGTGAAGATTGACCATATCTGTTGAGTGAGTAATTTCACAAGAAAATGGGAGGTAGGCAGAGAAGAAAAAGATTCTTTGATAATAGAAGATTAGTATTTGTCTGCTTAAGGGTGAAGCCATTCTTAGATGTGAATTACTTACATGCTTCACCCTATCCAATAAAGCTACATCACGTTAACACGGTGCTCATTTATAACATAATAAACTGCAAAAAAAGGTAATAATAAAGTTTAAAGTTTCACAAAAGTTTTTTTTTCAGTGTGTTGTAACCCGTTAAATATATGAAAGATTGGTGGAGCTCAAAAGACTGTTCGGAAGCTCTCAGTTCAGTTGACTAAAGCACTAAATCTCCACATGGACCAGTAGACTTTCTATTGAGCTGTATAAAATGCTATGAACTTTTTGAGCAACCGGTGGGGTTTGGATTTGCCAGTTTGTTGCCCCTCAATTGTTCTACTGCCTCAGCTTCATACCTACTCTTCTGCTTTCTTTTGATATTTCATCTTCTTGTCTTCCTCTTTCACTCTTTTCATCTTTGGTCATCAATGGTATGTGTGATCTTCAAACACTAGAGGTGGAAGACTGAGGGCAGAAGATCAAAGAGAAAAACAGTGAATGACCAAAGATCAGAAGACTGTAGACTAGATGACCTAGGACACAAAAAAATGTGATGGGGGATGGATTGACATGGCAGATTGGTTCATTCTGAATGCCTCGTTATCTGCTATGGTATCTGTAGTGGTTATCAAGAAACCTTTGAAAGAAACATATACTGATCATATTCATTACAAGTAAACCTATATTATTATGGCTCAGAACGTTTTTATAACGTACTATGAAATTCCAAACATTGAAATAAGGCATTCAACTTTTTAATTGGTAATATATGAACTCCTGTTATGTACTAATTCTTTGTTTAACACTTGTTTGTGTAATAGCAGGTAAATACAACTATTTGCCCACTTCAGGCCTGCCTGTAGACTACTA
This sequence comes from Oophaga sylvatica, assembly GCA_033576555.1. Lineage (NCBI taxonomy): Eukaryota > Metazoa > Chordata > Amphibia > Anura > Dendrobatidae > Oophaga > Oophaga sylvatica. The sequence continues at coordinate 35,072,124 of JARQOD010000004.1, forward strand.
ACTTCCAGGAAGTCCACACTTTACTCTGCATTGACATTCTAAAATGTCAATGCAGTATAGTCAGCTTGCAGAAGATAGTGCAGCTTTGAGAGATGGTAGCTGGCTGTCAGACATTTCCATACTCCCCAAAGATAAGATGAACATTGTTTATTACCATATTTACCTTTCAATCTCCAAACCAGAGCTTGAGTACATAGATTAAGAAGCATTGAAAGTGCTCCCTTTTCCAGAAACAATGATTAATTGTTCCCTAGTTGTTGGGAGAGTGTAGGGGGTGTTTTGTCTGAGAAGACCCAGTCATTTCTGCTATTTAGGCAGGTCTCTGAAAAAAGCAATAAAGAAAATGCATTTATACTTTATGGGCAGCACAGTGGCTCTGTGGATAGCACTGGGGTCCTGGGTTCAAATCCCACCAAGTACAACATCTGCAAGGAGTTAGTATGTTCTCCCCTTGTTTATGTGGGTTTCCTCCAGATTCTCCTGTTTCCTCCCACACTCCAAAGACATACTGATAGGGAATTTAGAATGTGAGAACCAATATAAATGAGTAAAAATAAATAAACATTTTAAAACACCCCCTAAACATTTTATGGGAGAGGGGCACCATTGATGAAATACTTGCAATAAATTAATAAAGCAAAAGAAAAGAAAATAGAATTAAAGGCTAAATAAATAAACAGAACCGAAAAGAAAAAAAAGTAGATTGTTATGTTTTGGTAGCTGAGGAGAATAAGCAAAAACGGCAATACAACAGAGAGGCTGGAACCTATTGGATTGCAGTAACCTGAACTAACCACACAACTAGAGGTAGCCGTGGAGCGTTCCTACGTTGATCCTAGACGCCTCGTCACAGCCTGAGAGATAACTACACCTAAAGGCAGAAAGATGAAAGCTATCTGCCCCGGAGCAGATCCCCAAAGAAAATAGGAAGCCCCCAAACATGTAATGGCGGTTAGACAAGAAGAAGCATGGACACAGACAGAAAATAGAATGTGCAAACGCTGGGGCCCAATCTGTCTAGACAGAAAAGTACAGGAAAGGATACTCACTGCAATCCAAAAAAAACCCTAAAAAATACCAACTCTTCTGATTGCAAAAACACCTGAGATCACACGATCTCTACCACCTAAATCAGATCTCTGGTGTAGCAAAACTAAGCCGCTGCCACTGAAAAAACAGGAAAAAGCAAATGAACAAATAACAGTGGCTTCAGATAAACTGAGAGGAGCACAAGCCCCCGGAGGGGACCTGGCTGACCTCCACAGAAGTGCAGGGAACAATGCAAAAAGCAAGCACAAAAATAATAGCAGAAAATAACTTATCTGATAGCAGAAGATGCAGGCAAGACTCAGCAAACTTCCAAATGAACCAGGAACCACAATTGAGACAAGAACAATTGATCACCGGCAACCATCATGGGAGGGAACCTCCCTTATATCAGACCAGTCAGTGATCCCAGATTGCCATTCCTCGCTGAAAGGTTCAGTACTGTCTGTAACCACCAGAGGGAGCCTCTGCTCTGAAACCATCTCTAGCACATTCATAACAGTAGACATTTCCATTCTTTCTAGCTTCACCTGTTGTGAACGTGTTGGAGACGAGTTCGTAGCTGAAGCTCCCTCTGGTGGTTGCTAAGGGTATTGAACCTATGTTGAACAGCAAAAATCCTCCACCTGCAACTGACGATTGGTTATCAGGTGGTACGGACTGGCCTGATATAAGTGAGCTGACCTCCCATGATTTTTGCCGGTGATCAATTGTTCTTCCTGGTCTAGGTTGGAATTCAGCTTGCTTTTCTGCTGTCTCCTGCTTGCATTCAGTTTTTTTTACTGTGGTTTGAATTTTCTTGTTTTTTGCTGCATTGCTTTTTGAGTTCAGCCGGGTCCCTTTTGGGGGACTTGGGCTGGTCTCCGTTCTCTTTTTGTATTTGTTCATTTGCTCAGTTCTTGTGATATTTTTCTGCTGGGTAGCTGCGTGTCCACGCCAGAGATCTGATATAGGTGGTCGAGACCGTGTGGTCTCAGTATTTTTGGATTCAGAAGTGTTGGAGCTTTTCCTAGGGTTTTCCTGGGTTGCAGACAGTATTCTCTCCTGTGCTGTCCTATCTAGACAGTTTTGGGCCCCAGCGTTTGCTCAATCTATTTTCTGTCTGTGTTCGTGTTCTTGTCTAACCACCATTATATGTTTGGGGGCTTCTTATTCTTTTGGGGCTCTACTCCGGGGCAGTTAGCTTTCCTCTTTCCAGCTTCAGGGATAGCTATCTCTCCGGCTGTGACGAGGCGTCTAGGGCACCGTAGGAATGTCCCATCACTGCTTCTAGTTGTGCGGTTAGTTTAGGGGTCTGCAACCTATTAGTTTCCAACCTCTCTGGTGTTTGGCTGCCTATGCGGTTTTTTGCTCCTACCTCCTCAGCTACCAAAACATAACATTCACCCCCATCAATATAAATCCAGTATGAGTTGTTTAAAATAAAATATAGAAAACAGACAGATGGCATAAACAACAGTAAATAAAGTAAGATTTCCGGGGGCTAATGGGAAAGTTCATTGTAACTACCGGATTAGTCATCAGTAGCACTGGAGAGAGCAGCTCACAGATGAGAGAACGGCATACAGATGAGAACATATTTAGAAATAAGACATTGAGAGTGATAATACAGACACTGAGCGGCATTTATATAAATAACTGCAGTGAATAAATAACGCTGTCAATTTTCAGAAGAAAAACTGATCTGTGATTATGTATAAAGAAAATGTCATTTGCCCATAAAATGCCAGGTGCCTCCTCAAATGATTTCAAGTTGGCTGCCCAATATACTCAGGAATTCTTTAGCTATTCACAAAAGAACAAAAATGCTTTTAACCCATATTATCAGTTCGAAAAATAGGCAAAATATTATTAATGACAAATTTCAAATCAACAATAATGAAATTTGACATAAGAAAAATGTTTTTACATGTATTTAAAGCACCATTCCAGCCTTTTATTGTCCCTTTTTAGGAATCACGTATGTGAGTGTAAAGCCTCATTAAGATGTCCAATTTTTCCACCGAAATGTACATAACTAGTGTCATCCAACTTTCTCTTATGTGGATAAATTTAAAAAAAGCAATTCATCTCCTTCTCCATTTTGACAGTCTGTATATCGTTCTCAACTCGGATGTCATCCAGGTTGCTGTAGGTCCAATTATTTTCAAGGACCAATTGGCATGCATTGCCGATTTTGATCTGACCCTCAGGTGAAAATCGGACATGTCTCCCCAATTTTATGTGGAATTCTCAGTCTGATAAATATCATGGACATGTGAATAGCCCCAAAAGACTGTAACAGATGCGAGTGCTATCCGTGCAAATCAGTATACACAAAAATCAGACTTGTGAATAAGTCCTAATATGTCCAGTTACATTCTCACCGGTTAGAGTCTTCATCTGTTTTCAGCTCCGCTCCAGCCCCATGTAATGGCTTTGGTAAGCTACGGGATCACTGTGTTTTCTAGAAGTCACTGACTTCAGCACAAGACAGAAGGAGGCTGCAGAGCATCATTCTGCATTCCCATAGACGTGTATTAAGAAGATTTAAAAAATGACCTCTTCTTCAAACACCAACCAGTGTGTGATTTGCCAGGTATCAGCTGCAGTCACATGGTGCCGGAGTGGAGCTGAAAACGGGCAAGGACTGCTACCAGTGAGTAGAGATGAGCAAATTTGTTTGCATTTGGTTCCAAATACGATCGGACTTGAATATTGTTTTTGCAATATTAGTAGAACACAACCAAACGTCATTAGTGTCAATAGGAGTAAAAATCACAGAATATGTTTGGAACCGATCATAAGACATACATTCGGCACGAATAGTGTTTGAATATGGCCCAAATATGTCAAAATCAGATTCGGGGCTAAAACCAAACAATTTTGCTCATCTCTACCGTGAGTATGTGACTGCATGCAATAACCTACGTTCACACATTTAGTAATCGGTCAGGATTTTACATCAGTATTTGTAAGCCAAAATACAGAACAGAAGTGGTGACATGTTTCTAATATACCTTTCCTCTGATTGTTCCACTCCTGTTTTTGGCTATCAAATACTAAAGAAAAATGCTGCTGGAAGACTCATTACCTAGGACGCAAACCCAGCTTTCTGACCCCGGCACTACATTGCAACCCAAAATCCTTTGGCAAGCTTCACATGTCATGATGCCTTGCACACAGTCAACGCACCCAGTGTCAGTGGAAGCAAAAAAAAACAAAATGTCTTTGAACCTCCATCATTTTTGACTGTTACCGTGATTTTTTATTTGTAGGCCTCATCCCATTCACAGTAAACAGTAGAATTATGTGCTTTACCAAAAAGCTTAGTCTCATCTGTACACAAAAAGCTTGCTGACCTTCTAAAAATAGTGGTGGCTGCCTGCTGGCTCTCTACAAATTGCAAGGGCTGCCAGATGGCCCTCCAGATTTCTAAATTTCAAGTATTAATAGTAGAAAATTTGCCAACTTCAGATAGATAATTTGTATTGCAATATATGACTATGAAATGCTGGCCCTCCAAAAATGCTTAGTGAGGGCTGGCTTCTGGCCATCTAAAATTAGAGTGAGTGCCGCCTGAGGACCCTCTGACAATAGTGAAGGCCTCCTGCAACCCACTAACAATATTAAGAGGACTGCCTGTTAGGGTCCCGTCACACTCTTCAATGTCCCAGCAATCCCACCAACGATACGACGTGGATGGGATCGCTCGGATATCGTTAGCTGATCGCTGGTGAGCTGTCACATGGGCAGACTCACCAACGATCAGGACCAGCGAGCACGCTGGTATCTAATATACACATCGGGTAACAAAGCACCGCGCGGCACCTAGTTACCCGATATGTACCCTAGATACTGGCTCTCAGCGCACTACAGCAGAAGCTGGGAGTCGGTAACCAGGGTACATATCGGGTAACTAGGTGCAGCGCGGTGTTTAGTTACCTGATATGTACATTGGATACCAGCTCCCAGCTCACTGATCGTTGGTCTCCCGAGGTCACACTCAGCGATGCGGGGTGGCCAGGGGGAGACCAACAATGAAAAAATGGTCCAGGCCATTCGACGACAATCAGCGAAACCCAGCAGGGGTGCCGGTCGTCGCTGCGTGTCACACTAAGCGAGATCGCTGGCTAGGTCGCTGTTGCGTCACAAAATCGGTGACGCTTCAGCGATCTAGCTAGCGATCTCACTTAGTGTGACGGGGGCTTTAGTCATCTACAAATAGTGAAGATTGCCCAATCGCCCTGAAAAAAAAAGTGACTTTCAAGGTCACTCCTTCATAAATAAGACAGGATGTGTTTGATCATGCAAATGTGCAAAAACGCAGCAAAAACACTGCATGTGAACATTGCTCAAGGTGCAAAGGAGCATTTTTTTCCTATTTATTTTGCGTTAAATAAAGTCGTTATCCTGGAAAGAATGTTTCTTGTACAGAATCCGAACATGGACTTCTCCAGTTAATCCATGTTACTGTACGGGTTTGGCACCCCGAACACTGGGTGTTTCCTATACTTTTATGTTAACCACTATTGTCCGTTATCTGTTAAACTTTTTTCCACCGGTCACAGCTGCTGGCTCACCATGTCATGTGACTTCATGAGAACTGCAGCTCTCTGACCGGTGGTAATGACCTTGCAGATGACAGTGTGGCAAAGAACTGATATTCTGGCTCCCTGTTCATCTGAAAGGGGTCCAGGTTCGGATTCGAGTACTGTTCTGGCACCCGAACCAAATTTTTTCAGTGCGGTCATTGGGCAGCTTCAGAATGCTATTAACTTGCAGATTAACCCCATATTTGCAGGTTAATAGTGTTTTTTACATGACAGGTTCCAGTGAAAACAAATTGATGCATATATACTGCATGACAAGTAACAGGTATTCTCTAACAGAAACATTTCTTTTTTTACCCATTCTCATGATTAGAGGAGGTCTCTGCAGTCCGAACCCCAGCAATAGGATACTTATTATCACCTATCTGGTAAACAGATAATAAATTGTAATTGAAAATTCTGTCTGGTGCCTCATTGTTACTTCTAAAAGCTTTTTCATGTTGAGTGTGATATATTATTTCTGTATTCATTAGAACTACATTATCTTAATTAATGAGTAAGAAATGGTGCAAACAATAAGAGGTTAAATAACAAATTTAGCCTTGCTGCAATTATATGGATCTGATAGAATTAATTCAACCCAAAATGAAAACTTACAACATTTTCTGCTATAATTTTTACACACAGTCCCCAAAAACCTTTTCTGACCTTTTGGAGGACACATCATAAAAAAGTAAACTAAAAGTAGAAAAATTGCAGAAAGAAAAAAACAATTATAAAGAAAATAAAAGCCTACCAATGAAAAAATAACCTGTGATCCTCATGACCTTAACTAGGACATGTTATGTGTGTAAATAGGTATTGCACAATGATAGAAAAAATACAATTATGTATTGGGTTGTCTGGTCGAAATTGATAAGTCTGCAGTCACTCTGAGGATTCCCCATTTTTAGAACTGGGACCTAAGGGTATGTATGTGTTATACATACTGCTGGCCTTAGTCCAGTGGGCACTGCCTCGCTACATACACTTCTATTGAGCAAGGCCGCGCCCCGACTAGTGTCGAGGCCATCCAGTGGCCGAACACCCCTACATAGTGTGCTATAAGCTTTGATAACTACAAGTCACATTATCCCGATAGATTTGTATCTACTGGAAGTAAAAGTTTATTTAGAAGGGCAGCTAATAGGAGAATGAGTTTTTTTAAAGCTTGTTCTGGACTATCAGCCTGTCTAAAAGGGGTCAGCAAACAATCAATAAATGAGTAAAATGATTGTTTGTCGAGAGAGATGGATTTTAAGCTACCGGTAGTTTAAAAATCATCATTCTCGGCAGCACATTGCCCTCTGCTAACAGGACACAAGGAATTTAGATAGGCAATATATTGGAAGAATGTGCAACTTGGCAAATTGATTACTAGAGTTGGTGTGAATTGATATGTATGATCCGGTTCATTGGCCTTGAAAGTAATATTTGGCCGATGGTGGTATGTCATGTAACCACCTCTTACCTGATGACATCTTCTTTAGGTTGGATGGCGCGACATCGTCGTTGAGGTGGGACACACATGTGACGTTGTGCCAGGCTGGCTAATCAAAAGAAGAGGCATGGATGTTGGGAATTAGGGGGCAGCTCTCATAGCTTCCATCCTACAACCAGTAATGGACCAGATCATGCAAATCGATTTGCACCAACTCTAATAACTTTTCATTATACAACATACGCTCGTATTAGGTAAAACCCCTTTAAAATCTGTACTGCAGACTGATCATATTTCCTAATCCTGATTTAATTGTGATGATTAACAAAAATAAAGTATTTATTTGGGGCTTAATTAACAATCACAATTAGCCAATGAGCAGATTTTTTTTTAATTTCCATGCGTGCGGTTTGAGAATAAAACATTGACCTTCTCACAGCATTCACATGCCAAAAGGCTTATTGTCAAGAGTGGGAGATAAGCAAAAGGATAAGCCGATTCCTGTGATGTCTTTTTTCGAGCAATCTTGAAGGAGAATAATAGCTGTCCAAATAGCTAGATATTTCTATTATATAATCCTTCCATTTCCCCCATCTAAACATCATGAAGTCGCATTGTAAACAGCGTTCATGTGAGTCATTCTTTCCCTTGCAAAATACAGGCCTTGCATCCAACGTGCAGGACAACATTTGGATGCCTTGATTCATTGTGATGCTGATTGCATTCGTATATTCATGTTTGGAGGAATATACATCAAGGTAAGACAGCTGTTCACAAGTGACCTTATTTATGTTTTACATGAGGACTTTTTGCATTGACAGAAGCCTTGTTTGAATAACTTCATTGCTGCTCGTTTGACGTATCAAGGATTGTGATGGTTTGTGGAAATGAATGTTGAAGAGTGCCTTCAGGCTTGTAGCATCAAAGGGGTTCTGAGGACGTCTTAGTTTGTAATTTTTCTCTTTCTTTTTATTTTTACAGTAAGGGAAATGGTTTAGGTTTCATGTTTTGCAGCATCATCGGAATCCCATAGAATCAGAAAAGGGGTATTTACAGGTAACATGAACTTATGAACTTCAACTATCCTTCATACACTTAAGAAAGAAAAAAAAAACAAGATAAGCCTCAAATACATATTACAGATCCAACTGACCAATTTGCCATGTGAAAATGCTTATCCTTAAAGGACCTGTCACTTGCTATATATATATACTAGTGATGAACCCGTTCTACGCCCGGGTGGCAAGCATTTTTATTGGTATATGGTCTCCCATCCTGGTAGGTGCTGCCCCCTCCTATCCTGGTATGCATGGTCCCCTCACCCCACCCAATCCTGGTATGCATGGCACCCAATACCTCATCCTGGTATGCATGGTCCCCTCACCCCCAATCCTGGTATGCAAGGTATCCTCTCATCCCTATCCTGGTATGCATAGTACCTGCTCATCCACATCCTGGTATGTATGGTCCCCTCATCCCCAATCATGGTATGCATGGTCCCCCCCCCAATCCTGGAATGCATGGTCCCCTCACCACCCAATCCTGGTATGCATGGTTGTTATGTTTCGGTAGCTGAGGAGAGATTGCAAAAATAGCCAAAAAAGCAATACACCAGAGAGGCTGGAAACTATTGGATTGCAGGACCCTAAACTAACCGCCACACTAGAAGTAGCCGTGGAGCGTACCTACTGTGATCCTAGACGCCTCATCACAGCCGAAGAGATAGCTACACCTAAAGGCAGAAAGATGAATGCTATCTGCCCCGTAGTAGAATCCCCAAAGAAATAGGAAGCCCCCAAACATGTCATGGTGGTTAGTAGTGTTGAGAGATACTGCCCTATATCTAAAATATCAGATCGGATTGGATCGGCCCGACACTCAAAAAAGTATCGGGTATCGCCGATCCGATACCGGAAACCCAATGCAAGTCAATGGGACAGAAATATCGGAACTAAAAAAACCTTTCTTTCCTTGTAAACACTAGATATACACACATAGAATACATATATATATATATATATATATATATATATATATACATGTCATTGTGACATATATATATACATATATTTATAGTTCATACACTTCTACATAGTAAAATAGCCTCTGATTCAATTGCCGGGTAATGCCGGCTTTTGTGAAAATAGTAGTAGGTATATTGGTGTGCACTCAGTCAGTAAGATCAAGGTGCTGGTGTAGAGGACAAGTGTCCTACATACAGTAGTATAAAGTTACACCGCACACTCTTAGTTATAGTGATTATAAATTTATTGACAAAACTGGTCAAAGTACAATGGAATTGCTGTGATACGTAGATATATATTAGGAAAAATATGCAATATTTCAGAAATAGAAGACATTTCTGTGTGTCTTGGAGTAGCGGCGCTCCCGCGCCCAGCTTGGTGTAAATTCGTTGTAAAAAAAACACATTTTTTTGCTACGAATTTACACCTTTAATTAATCCCTACATGTGTCAAATTTTGCACACATACACTCATGTAATTGTTAGTGAAAACAATATATCAAACTACATGAAAAGACATGGTTAACTCTATGTAAACCATGTGTCATTTCATGTCGGGTTCTGTATTTTCACAAAAGCCGGCAATTGAATTAGCGGCTATTATACTATGTAGAAGTGTATGAACTATAAATATAAATATATATATATATATATATATATATATATGTGTCACAAATCAAATGACATGTATATATATATATATATATATGAGGTGTAAAATTGTTGAAAAAAAATGCGTGGGCCCTATTTTCTCAACCAGACAGACAAAGCCAGCGATTGGGGGCAGATAATAATAGCCCAGAGAGGGACCATTATTATTGCCCCCCCCCGGCTACTAACATCTGCCCCCAGACACCCCAGAAAAGGCAAATCTATAAATAGATTTAGGCACTTTGCACGTCTATTCCCATTGCCCTGTAGCGGTGGTGAATGGGTTAATAAGTGGTTAAAGCCACCTTGCTATTGAAAGGTGAGTTTAAGCCAGGTTAATAATTGAGAGCTGTCAATTAGACAACTATCAATTATTAATCCTATTGTATGAAATAAAAATAAAACACACACACTTTAATTAAAAATAATTTTAATGAAATAAACACACAGTTTTTGCCAAGATTTTATTTTACTGCCATTCCTTGCGAAGCCCTTGTTCACCTGTAATAAAAATAAAATAATAAAGCAACATTATTCTTACCTATCCGATGTTCAGTCAGGTCCCCGATGTAATCCTTCTGAAAGTGTTAATGTTTACTGCAGAGACCGCAGCTAATGCTGACAGTCTCACAGTAAACCCCCGACTGAATCATCTCCTCTCCTGGCTGACAGGAGAGGAAGTGGTTAGCATAATTGATTGCTTCCCACTTTCACTTCAGGTCAGCCAGGGACACCCACAGCATCAGAGGGAATCCCGGGTGACCTGAAGTGAACTGATTAACAAAAATAGGGGATCCCCTCTAAAAAAAAAAATGTCGTGGGGTCCCCCCCTATTTTTGTTAACCAGCCTGATAAAGCAGACTACTGAGGCCTGGTTTTTCAGGCTGTTAAGGAGCCAATATCCATGGACCTTGCAAGCCTGATAATACCAGGCCACAGCAGTCTGCTTTTCTTGGCTGGTTAACAAAAATAGGGGATCCCCTCGAAAAAAAATGGCGTGGGGTCCCCCCTACTTTTGTTAACCAGCCAGATGAAGCAGACTGCTGAGGCCTGGTTTTTCAGGCTGGTAATGTTCCAATATCCATGGACCTTGCAAGCCTGATAATACCAGGCCACAGCAGTCTGCTTTTCTTGGCTGGTTAACAAAAATAGGGGATCCCCTCGAAAAAAAATGGCGTGGGGTCCCCCCTACTTTTGTTAACCAGCCAGATGAAGCAGACTGCTGAGGCCTGGTTTTTCAGGCTGGTAATGTTCCAATATCCATGGACCTTGCAAGCCTGATAATACCAGGCCACAGCAGTCTGCTTATCTTGGCTGGTTAACAAAAATAGGGGATCCCCTCGAAAAAAAAATGGCGTGGGGATCCCCCTATTTTTGTTAACCAGCCAAGTAAAATGCAGACTGCTGCGGCCTGGTATTAAAAGACTGTCAAGGCCCATGGATTTTGGCCCTCAACAGCCTAAAAATACCAGGCTGCAGCAGCCCCACAAATGGCGCATCCAAAGATGCGCCAATTGTGGCACTTTACCCGTGTCTTCCCACTTGCCATGTAGCGGTGGCAAGTGGGGTAATAAGGGGTTAATGTCACCTTTGATTGATCGGTGACAATAAGCCCGGTTAATAATGGAGAGGCGTCAATAAGACACCGATCCATTATTAATCATAGTTTGAAAATTAAAAAAAATAACACAGCCAGAAAAAAGTTTTTTAATGAAATAAAATACCACACAGTTTTCATTAATTTTATTTCACTCTCATTCCTGCGACGCCATCGTTCTCCTGTAAATAACCAAAAATAAACCAACACAAATACTCCCTGTCCGACGCAGTCCAAAGTCACGAGTGTCCCACGACGAGTCCAGCTCTGCTACATCTGGATGACAGGCTGAGCCTGACATCCACATGGAGCAGAGCTGCTTACCGTTGCGGCTTCCCCGGCGGTGACGTCATTCGGACTGGTTTACGGCCAGCTGTCGCGAGAGTACAGCTGGCCGAGATTACCCAGTACCCGGCAGTCACTGCAGTTATCGCGAGATTCTGCACGTTACCGCCAGGGACAGGGTAATGGCGGCCATCCAGGAGGACGTGACCACCGGGGAAGGGGATCTTCTGCCAGGTAAGTGCTGACTCTGCTGAGTCCTGACACCTGACAGACCCGACCGACACTGACAGTGACAGTTTCGGGAAGTTCCTGTGTCACGTACTTTGTTCTGTGACACAGGAACTCCCATAGACTTTGATGGAAAACTCCGATTCCGGTATCCGATATGACAAAAATATCGGAACTCGGAATCGGAATTCCGATACAGCAAATATCGGCCGATACCTGATATTTGCAGTATCGGAATGCTCAACACTAGTGGTTAGACCAGAAGAAAATATGAACACAGACAGAAAATAGAATGAGCAAACGCTGGGGCCCAATCTGTCTAGATAGAAAAGTATAGGAAAGAATTCTGACTGCAACCCAAAAAAACCCTGACAAAAATACCAACACTTCTGATTAACAAAAACCTGAGATCACACGATCTCTACCACCTAAATCAGATCTCTGGTGTAACACACAGCAATTCAGCAAATAAAAAGTGACATTGGAACAGAGCAAAAATGCAAACACAAACTGAGCACAATTGCAGAGCCAGGCCCCAAAAGGGTACCAGGCTGAAGTCTACTGCTAAGCAGCAAACCAGCAAGAAAATCCAACCAGAGGAAAAAAAACAGCAAATCACTTATCTGAATGAGAGCAGGAATGCAAGCTGAGCTCCAAGCAAGACATGGAAGAACAATTGATTACCGGCAAGGCTGAAGGGAGTTCAGGTCACTTATATCAGACCATTCAGAGCCAGCTGAAGGCCATTCAGCAATTAGTTCATTACCCTCAGCAACCACCGGAGGAAGCCCCAGCTCAGAAGTCGCCTCCAGAGTATTCACAACACATGGTCCCTCACCACCCAATCCTGGTATGCATGGTTCTCTCACCCCCCAAATCCCGGTATGCATGGTGCCCTCATCCCTCAATCCTGTTATGCATTGTGTCCTCACCCTCCAATCCTGGTATGCATGGTCCACCCTCATCCCTATCGTAGGATGTATGGGACCCCTCACCCCCCAATTCTGGTATGCATGGTTCCTTAATCCCCATTCCTGGTATGCATGGTACCCTTCACCCCCCTATCCTGGTATGCATGGTACCCCTCATCCCCCAATCCTGGTATGCATGGTCCCCTTACCCCCCAATCCTGGTATGCATGGTCCTCTCACCCCCCATCCTGGTATGCATGGTTCCCTCACCTCCCCAATCCTGGTATGCATGGTACTCTCACCCCTCATCCTGGTATGCATGGTCCCCCACTCCCCTATCCTGATGTGCATGGTCCCCTCACACCCCTATCCTGATATGTATGGTACCCTCACCCCCCAATCCTGGTATGCATGGTCCTCTCACCCCCCATCCTGGTATGCATAATCCCCTCACCCCCAATCCTAGTATGCATGGTTCCCTCACCTCCCCAATCCTGGTATGCATGGTACTCTCACCCCTCATCCTGGTATGCATGGTCCCCTCACTCCCCTATCCTGATGTGCATGGTCCCCTCACACCCCTATCCTGATATGTATGGTACCCTCACCCCCCAATCCTGGTATGCATGGTCCTCTCACCCCCATCCTGGTATGCATAATCCCCTCACCCCCAATCCTAGTATGCATGGTTCCGTCACCCCCCTATCCTAGAATGCATGGTCCTCTCACTCCCCAATCCTGGAATCTATGGTCCCCTCACCCCGAAACCTTGTATGCATGGTTTCCTCACCCCCCTATCCTGGAATGCATGGTCCTCTCACCCCCAATCCTGGAATGCATGGTCCCCTCACCCCCCAATCCTGGTGTGCATGGTCCCCTCATGCCCCAATCCTGATATGCATGGCCCTCCTCATCCCCCAATCCTGATATGCATGGTCCCCTCACCCCCTATCCTGATATGCATGGTCCCCTCACCCCCTATCCTGATATGCATGGTCCCCTCACCCCCTATCCTGATATGCATGGTCACCTCACCCCCCTATCCTGATATGCATGGTCACCTCACCCCCCTATCCTGATATGCATGGTCCTCTCACCTCCCTATCCTGATATGCATGGTCCCCTCACCCCCCCATCCTGATATGCATGGCGCCCTCAGTTCCCTATCCTGATATGCATGGTCCTCTCACCCCCAAATCCTGATATGCATGGTGCCCTCAGTCCCCTATCCTGATATGCATGATCCTCTCACCCCCAATCCTGATATGCATGGTCCTCTCACCCCCCATCCTGGTATGCATGGTCCCCTCACCCCCCAATCCTGGTATGCATGGTTCTCTCACCCCCCATCCTGGTATGCATGGTTCCCTCACCTCCCCAATCCTGGTATGCATGGTACTCTCACCCCTCATCCTGGTATGCATGGTCCCCTCACTCCCCTATCCTGATGTGAATGGTCCCCTCACACCCCTATCCTGATATGTATGGTACCCTCACCCCCCAATCCTGGTATGCATGGTCCTCTCACCCCCCATCCTGGTATGCATAATCCCCTCACCCCCAATCCTAGTATGCATGGTTCCGTCACCCCCCTATCCTAGAATGCATGGTCCTCTCACTCCCCAATCCTGGAATGGATGGTCCCCTCACCCCGAAACCTGGTATGCATGGTTTCCTCACCCCCCTATCCTGGAATGCATGGTCCTCTCACCTCCAATCCTGGAATGCATGGTCCCCTCACCCCCCAATCCTGGTGTGCATGGTCCCCTCACCCCCCCAATCCTGGAATGCATGGTCTCCTCACCCCCCAATCCTGGAATGCATGGTCCCCTCATGCCCCAATCCTGATATGCATGGCCCTCCTCATCCCCCAATCCTGATATGCAAGGTCCCCTCACCCCCTATCCTGATATGCATGGTCCCCTCACCCCCCTATCCTGATATGCATGGTCACCTCACCCCCCTATCCTGATATGCATGGTCACCTCACCCCCCTATCCTGATATGCATGGTCCTCTCACCTCCCTATCCTGATATGCATGGTCCCCTCACCCCCCCATCCTGATATGCATGGCGCCCTCAGTTCCCTATCCTGATATGCATGGTCCTCTCACCCCCCAATCCTGATATGCATGGCGCCCTCAGTCCCCTATCCTGATATGCATGATCCTCTCACCCCCCAATCCTGATATGCATGGCGCCCTCAGTCCCATATCCTGATATGCATGGTCCTCTCACCCCCTATCCTAATATGCATGGTCCCCTCACCCCCCTATCCTGATATGCATGGTCCCCTCACCCACCAATCCAGATATGCATGGTCCCCTCACCCCCCTATCCTGATATGCATGGTCCCCTCACCCCCCAATCCTGATATGCATGGTCACCTCATCCTCCAATCCTGATATGCATGGCCCCCTCAGTCCCCTATCCTGATATGCATGGTCCTCTCACCCCAATCCTGATATGCATGGGCCCCTCACCCACCTATCCTGATATGCATTGAACCCCTCACCCCCCTATCCTGATATGCATGGCCCCCTTAGTCCCCTATCCTGATATGCATGGCCCCCCTCAGTCCTCTATCCTGATATGCATGGCCCCCTCAGTCCCCTATCCAGATATGCATGGCCCCCTCAGTCCCCTATCCTGATATGCATGGCCCCCTCAGTCCCCTATCCTGATATGTATGCTACCTCTCACCCCCGTATCCTGATATGTATGGTCCCGTTCACCCCTATGAAACTGCACACATACAAAAAAAAAAAAAACATTTATACTCACCTTTCTTCCCCGTGCTCCAGCGTTGTCCCGTTCTTCCAGAGGCTGGGGGAGGAGAGTGGCGCCGGAGTACGCGCATTCCAGCGCCATTTTCTTGAAGACACTGCAGTGTGTGTTCCACAAAATGACGCTGGAAAGCGCGGACTGGGCATGCGCCGATGATGGCGAAATCGGCACCTGCGCAGTCCTCCCTTTCCGGCGCCATTTTCTTGAAGACATCGCAGTGTGTCTTCCACAATATGGCGCCGGAAAGTGTGAACTTGGCATGTGCCGATTCCGGTGCCACAACCCACCCTCTCCAGTCCTGACATCCCAGCAAGACCCTGCGGCGCCAGCAACACGGGATCGGTGGGATCGGTAAGAGGTTGTGGCGAAGATCGCGGTATGCGTTCAGTGCTTACGCATACCGCGATCTCCTGGGCCACCCTCCTCATCGCCGGGAGCGTTACTCTGTCCAGACTGCGCAGGCGTGTCGCGCTTGCGCAGTCTATAAAGGCTTCAGACAGAGTGACGCTTCCAGTGTTATATTATAGATATTTTTTTTTACCTGATGTAAACCCTGCTGTTCTTTTAAATCCGGGTTAGTTTTTCTATTGTTCCTGCACCTTTCAATTCCTTATATATACCCCCCTCTAGCTTGTATATAAATGTAGTCTTTTTAACTAAGTGGGTGTGACTGAAATCCACTCTCCTCTATGCCTTTTGAACCCCAAATTAATAATTGCTTTATGAGCTGAGCACAGTACAGCCTTGTATGGTATACTAAGGATTTATGCTTTATTAATACAGAGCCCAATGTAAAAGTTTCTCCAAAATATAAGACAATGAGAACTCTAGGGGTTTCAATAGAAATGTGAAAATTCTCCGCCCAGCAGTGTTATTTGATTACCATGATACAGGAGTGGTAAGACAAGATGAAGAATAGACCACAGACACAAAATGGAATCTGTTTTCTCAATTCTTCTTCATAGGAGTCTACTTGAGAACCATGCCCAACTGGCTTAAAAAGGCTAAATTCATGACAAGGCCATATTTTAGGAAGATGCAGAAACAAAAGAAAAGCAGCAATTGGGTCATACGTAAAAGCATCATCATTTACAAAAGGATAAAAAACACACATTTATGGTAAGTGATAAAACCTTTTAAAGATGAGCTACCACCAATATTTGCCCTCATAAATCAAGTATACAGGTACATATTTAAAAAAGTCAAAAAGTTCAAAAGCCAAACTAAAAATAACCCCCCTCTGACAGCCCAATAAAACTTAAAGAGGTATTCCCATCTTCAAGATCTTATCCCAATATGTAGTAGGTGTAATATTGTCCAGTTCAAATTGATAAGTCTACAGTCACTCTGTGTGACTGCAGACTCATGACTCTCGCCAGCATACATCCAATGCGCTGTGGGGATTCACCGGTTTTTGACTCAGGTCCGGAAGGCATGTATGAAAGGTACATACTCATGGCCAGTGGGCATGGCCTCGCTTTCATACACTTGTATGGAGGTAGCCGGCCACACCCACTGCATGGATGCATCAGTAGATGGGGTAAGGCCTCGCTCTGTGTATACTCCCACTAGACGAGCTCTGGCTTGGAGTATGTATAACACGTACATATCCTCCGATCTCAGGTCAGAAACCGATAAATCCCATGCAGAGAGGGCATGGGGGGATTCATAAGTCTTAGTCACACAAAGTGAGTGCAGACTCATCAATTTGGACTGGACAACCCATTAAATAATATTTGCAAATTCCTCCAATTAGAAATGTAGTATAGTTCATTAGTTTCACTATGTTGTTTACCCCATGTGGAGGGCATGCATTACAGTAGCTTAGATATCCATTGTTACAATCACTAACTAATTGTAACTATATGAATGGTCGTAACCATGGATACCTAAGCTGCTGCAATGCCCTGCACATCGACTAAGCAACATAGCGAATCAGAGAAACTATACCACATTTCTAACTGGAAGTATTTGCTAATATTATGATTATTACACCTACTACATATTGGGATAAGATCATGGAGATGAGTATACCCCTTTAACCTGTAACACCAGCTTCCTTGTGTGCCTCCTTCTCTCCCCGGGAGATGCTAACATGGTTACAATCCTGACCATGCTCTTGTTGTGGATATCCGATACATCTCCCAAGTCCCTGTGCCTGTGCACATCTCGCAGGCATCCAGGCAACATGCTAGTGCTCTCTTAAGGGGGTAGCTCACGCACTTCTGAAATGTCCCCAGTCAATTTCTGTAAGGCACCTTGTACATGAGGCATCCTCCTCTAGAGAGAGAGGCCTGTTCAACAACTAGGACTCGAGTATCTAGCTTGTCTTTAAGCTGCTTAGTCTGTTTTCAGGTCCTGTCTGTACCCAAACTCTCCATGGGCCTGAATAGCCTAGGCCGGAATGTTGAACCTGTACCTGTATCTGATCTTGTCTGATCCTGCTTCCCTGGGTCTGTAGAGCCTAGTCCTGAACTCTGAACCTGTAACTTGTCTGATGCTCCCAAAACCTGCTGCGCCTGAATCAGGACCTATCCCCATATCTCTTGTGTCTGAATCAGGAATTATCTCTAAAAAATCCTATGTCTGAATCAATACTACACCTGCAGTGTCTGAATCCACACCTATCGTTAAAATCTGCTGTTTCTGAATCAGTACGAAACCCGTAGTGTCTAAAGCCCCCGTCTCACATAGCGATATCGCTAGCGAGATCGTTGCTGAGTCACCTTGCTGGGTATCGCTGATCGTCGCTGAAAGGTCAGGACATTTTTTGATTGCTGGTCTCCCGCTGACAGGCACGCATCGCTGCGTGTGACAGGCGGGAGACCAGCGATCCGCTGGTAACCAAGGTACATAGCGGGTTTCCAGGCGCGGGGCTGTGCCTAGAGACCCGCTGTGTACCTTCGATACCAGCTCCCTGAAGCAGGGAGCTGGTAACCAAGGTATACAGCGGGTTTCCAGGCACCGCGCAGCGCCTGGAAACCCGATGTGTACCTTGGTTACCAGCTCCCTGCATCAGGGCACTGGTATCCAAGGTACACTGCGGGTAACTAAGCGATGTTACCCGCAGTGTCGCTGTGCTGATCGCTGCCTGAGCTGCCTGTTTGGCAGCTCAGCAGCGATAATGTAGCGATACACCAGCGATCCTGATCGTTGTCGGGATCGCTGGTGTATCACTATGTGAGACCCAGCCTTAAATCTATACCTATCTCCGAAACCTGCTGTGTCTTAACCAGTACTTAACCTGCAGTGTCTGAAGCAGTATCTAGTTCCACACCTGCTGTGTCTGAATAAGTGATAAACCTGCAGAGTCTGAATCTACACTTACCTCTAAATCCTGCAGTGTCTGAATCAGTTCTAAACCAGCAATGTCTGAATCAGTATCTACTTTCACACCTGCCGTGTCTGAATCAGTATCTATCACTATACCTGCTGTGTCTGAATCAGTCCCACTCCCTACCTCTAATCCAGCTGTGTCTGAAGCAGTACCCTTTATTAAACCTGGAGTGTCTGAATCAGTGTCTACCTCCAAACTTGAGTCAGAAGCAGTACCTTTTCATAAACCTGCTGTACCTATTTCTAATCTGTTGCGCCTGAGCAACATTAGTGATCAGATCAGTGTGTTCACTTGCTACTTCATTGTAAGTATCCTGTTTGTTCTGTGTGATTATGGGCCTGTCTGTACAGTGTAAACTTGTCCCTGTCTGTCCTGTGTGTATCTGTCTGTCTTGTGAGAACCTGCGGTTCACTGTCTCCGCACCTGCAACACCTGCAGCTCCCTGCCTGTTCACACCTGCGATTCCATATCAGTTCACCCTGCGGTTCCTTGCCTTTCCTCAACTGGCATTCCATGCCTGTCCACACCTGGGTTTCATACCTATTCACACCTTCGGTTCTGTTCATCTGCGGTTCTTTACCTGTCCACAAACTGCGGTTCCATACCTGTTTACACCTGCGGTTCCCTGCCTGTCAGCAACTGTGGTTCCTTACTAGTCTACTCTGCGGTTCCTTGTCAGTCCACACCTCTGTTTCCGTACCTAACCGCATCTGCGGCTCTGTATCTGTCAGCACCTGCTGTTCCATACCTGTCTGCGGTTCCAGACCTGTCCGCACCTGTGGCACCCTGTCTGTCCGCATCTGCTGCATCTTGTCTGCCCGCATCTGCAGTTCCTTGTCTATTTGCAACTGCGGAACTGTAATTCTCCTGCCATTGATCTAGTTTTTCTTGAATCTGCTCCTGTCCACCCTGTCTGAACTGGGTCCTATGCGCTCTGCTGTACCTGTTGCTGAACCCACCCTGCTTCTACCTGCCTGAAGCAGCCAGCACTTGCCATGCCTTTCTGTCTACAAGCTTCACAGCATCCATTCCCCCTGTTAATTGGTTCCTGTTCGGCCTGTCACTCCGGCTCCGGTTCTGCTTCCCTGTCTCTCTGGGGTTAGCTGCCGTGTGTCCGAGGTCTGTTCTGGAGTACCACCTGGCGTTCTCTGGAAAAAAGTGTAACCAAACCATCATGGGCTCTAGCGAAGGGTCAGGTGTTCACCTAGTCATGCCTCTCCAGGCTCTCCTCAGTCCACAGCACAGTGGGTCCACATTCACGTGCGAATGTTACATAACTAGTGTTGAGCGATACGATACCGCAAGTATCGGGTATCGGCCGATATTAGCTCTATCGGACTTTCGATACTTAGTTCCGATATTTTCGTCTTATTGGATCCAGGAATCGGAATTGTCACTGTCACTGTCAGTGTCCGTCGGTCGGGTCTGTCAGGAGTCAGCGGCACTTACCTGGCAGAAGATCTCCGGCGGTCACGGGCTGGACTTCTTGATGGCCGCCATCATCTTTCCCCGGCGGTCACATGCAGTTTCTCGCGATAACTGCAGTGACTGCTGGGTAATCCCGGCCGTAAAGCAGTCAGTCCGATGACGTCACCGCCGGGGAAGCAGGTAATCAGCTGTGCTGCGTCGAGATGACAGGCTCTGCCTGTCATTGCGATGTAGCAGAGCTGGATCGTCGTGGGACTGTCGTTACTATGGACTGCGTCGGACAGGTGGTTATACTGTTGGTTTGTTTTTTTTCTTTTTTTACAGGAGATCGATGGCGTCGCAGGAATGAGTGTATAATAAAATTAATGAAAACTGTGTTGTCTCTTTTATTTCATTAAAATACTTTTTTCTTGCTTTGTCTTTTTTTTTATACATTTAAAAACTTTGGGATTAATAATGGATCGGTAGTGTTGAGCGATACGATACTGCAAATATCGGGTATCGGCCGATATTAGCTGTATCGGGCTTTCGATTCCAAGTACCGATATTTTCGTCATATCGGATACCGGAATCGGATTTGTCACTGTCACTGTGAGTGTCCGTCGGTCGGGTCTGTCAGGAGTCAGCGGCACTTACCTGGCAGAAGATCTCCGGCGGTCACGTCCTGGACTGCTTGATGGCCGCCATTATCTTCTCCCTGGCGGTCACATGCAGTTTTTCACGATAACTGCAGTGACTGCAGGGTAATCCCGGCCGTAAACCAGTCCGATGACGTCACCGCCGGGGAAGCAGGTAATCAGCTGTGCCTGTCATTCTGATGTAGCAGAGCTGGATCGTCGTGGGACACTCGTTACTATGGACTGCGTCGGACAGGTGGAATACTGCTGTTTTTTTTTTCATTTTTTTACAGAGATCGATGGCGTCGCAGGATGAGACTGTAATAAAAGTAATGAAAACTGTGTTGTGTTTTTTATTAAATTAAAAAACTTTTTTATGAACATTCACCGTCCGGGTACATCAACAATTTAACTATTTACATACAGGGACCCTGTCCGGGTTATTTATAATTCTTTGGCAGGGTGTTCCAGGTACCACCTGGTACTCTTCTGATGCTTGCCAAACATCCGAGACACCAAGGACCACCAGGACCTGATGACGTCTTGTGGCCTGTACAGTCAAGTCGTGACCCGCTATCTGTGTCTGTGTGGCCACCTCTTTCATCTCCCTCCGGGTCTGGAGCCCTATGTCCCGGACTGAACGAACCCCAGGGGGCCTAGCAGGTGCCGGGTACGGGCCAGCTATCATTATCATGTCCATAGCTGGGGCTGCTGAGGAGACCACTGAGGGAGGCTGGGGAGATTTACGGCGTGGGGTGGGCACTTGTGCAGAGGCCTGGATGTGGGAGGCTGAAGGCTCCGAGGGTCTCACAGGTTCCTGACACTCTGGGGAGAAGGGGTCGCACCTGGTAACATTTAGGGCGTACCATCCATTGTAACCCCAGTGTCGGGTGTAAGTCACCAAGTCTCCTGGCAACAGGTCCCTCCCCGGGTGTCCTTCTGGAGGTGAGTCTCCACGTCCCGCCGGGTCACAAACACTTCTAAATAAAGTCCAGGCTCCTGGATGAAGCCCCAACCACCTTTTAAATTAAAGTTCCGTACTGCACCCTTACGCCGCGGCTCCCACAGGGTTCCTTTATCTTTTCTCATCCGGTCCTTATCTGCCCGGTCCTTCTCCAGGTGACGTTGCCGAAGCTTTTGGGATTCTCGCTGCTCCCTTTGTCGCTCTGCTTCCCGCTCCCGATGTCTCCACTCTTCCTCCTGACGCCGGTTGCAATTCTCCTCCACCAGCATCTCCATGTCTCCACCATCAAACTGCAGCTTACGATGTCCGGTTTGCGGCAGCTCTCCTGGCGCCCGACAGTCCTGGCGGCGCTCACCTGCGGAGGAACAGATGACAGTCGGGGCTCCGGTACAGACAGGTAGACCTCTGGTGCCTGCGCGGCCTCCTCCATGAGAACGGGTGTCGCTTCTTCTGTCTCAGCGACGGGGGCAGACAGCGGGATCTGGGGTGCTGCCGGTGCAGAGTTTTTTGCAGGAACGGGTGCCTCCACTGCGACAACGTCAACCGGATCACATTGCAAGGGCTGGGATGCCCGCACGGACTCCTCTACTAGAACGGGTGCCTCACCTTCCGGTACAGACACTTCAGGTAAGAGGGATTGGCGCCGCTCCAAGTTTAGTTTTAGGGCACGCCAGCTGGCTTCCATCCTGGCGACCTCCTCCCGGTGCCGGGCCAGGCCTCTTAGGGTATCCTCCGCTTCTTGCAGCGTAGGAGGGTTTCCAGGCTGGGTGCCCAACGGTGGTTCCGTGGCGATCGGGTCGCTTCCGTGGGGGGAGAGCTCTGACTGCTCCATCCCTTCACACTTCTGCTCGTGTCCATTAGCCATCTCTGCCAAGTCACATGTGTCATTAGCATCTGGAGAGGGCCCCTCTTTTGTAGTGAGGCGGGACCTTCGTGTTAGTTTCCGCACACTGAGGAGGATGAGGAGGCGGAACTGAAGAGCTGTGGGGCACGATCTTACATTGCAGTAACATTTAGAGTGGTCGGCCATCGTTTTCGCGCCACTGAGTGAGTGTACACCCACGAAGACGCCCTTCTTCTTCACCAGTGCCTCATCGTGACGCAGATATGGCGGAAAAATGGCAAATACATTCTCTGATGATTTTAGCAATTCTCAAGCACAAAACCAGTTCAATTCAGGCACACAGGACTCGCTTATAGCGAGCTACAGAATCCTGTTCGTGACGCCCAAGTTGAGTCGCACAGAGCCAGAGGTTTTGGGGGTACTCGGCACCGAGCCCGTCGACTTCTATGGGGTATGTCACGGCTTTACCCGGCAATTGAATCAGAGTCTATTTTACTATGTAGAAGTATATAAACTATAAATATATGTATATATATGTCACAATGACATGTATATATATATATATATATATATATATATGTATTCTATGTGTGTATATTTTGTGTTTACAACGAAAGAAAGGGTTTTTTTGGTTGCGATATTTTGTTCCCATAGACTTACACGGGACTTCCGGTATCGGAATCGGATATCGACGATATTTAGTGATATCGGCGATACCATTCCGATCCGATATTTTTAGATATCGAGCAGTATCGCTCAACACTATGGATCGGTGTCTTATTGACACCTCTCCATTATTAACCGGGCTTATTCTCACCGTGCAATCAACGGTGACATTAACCCCTTATTACCCCACTTGCCACCGCTACAGGGCAGTGGGAAGAGCTGGGTAAAGTGCCACAATTGGCACATCTTTTGATGCGCCAAATGTGGGGCTGCTGTAGCCTGGTATTATCAGGCTGTTGAGGGCCAAAATCCATGGGCCTTGACAGTCTTTTAATACCAGGCCGCAGCAGTCTGCATTTTACTTGGCTGGTTAACAAAAATAGGGGGACCCCTACGCCATTTTTTTTTCGAGGGGATCCCCTATTTTTGTTAACCAGCCAAGCTAAGCAGACTGCTGTGGCCTGGTATTATCAGGCTGGCAAGGTCCATGGATATTGGATCCTTACCAGCCTGAAAAACCAGGCCTCAGCAGTCTGCTTCATCTGGCTGGTTAACAAAAATAGAGGGGACCCCACGCCAAATTTTTTTCGAGGGGATCCCCTATTTTTGTTAACCAGCCAAGATATGCAGAATGCTGTGGCCTGGTATTATCAGGCTGGCAAGCAGGGTCGGACTGAGGCACCGGGACACCGGAGAAACCTACGGTGGGCCCCAGCTCCTGCGTGGTGGGCCCTGATTTGAAAGGATAGGTCGCGGGGCAGAGGGGGCGGTGGCCCCGGGCCCGCGCTCTGAGGGGGCCTACCCGGAGCTACGATACAGTTACATTCTGCGGCAGAGCAGGGAGAATCGCTCTCCCTGCTCTGCCGCTCAGAAGCTATGGGGCCTGAACAGGCGTTGGGGGGGCCCGGTGCCAGCAGTGGGCCCCCCACCCGTCATCGGAGGGTCAGCTGTATCGGCATCCAGCCGATAAAGCTGACCGCATGGAGAGAGAAGGAGCGAGCGCTCCTTCTCTCCCATAATCCCCCTCTCAGCGTATGACAGCGGGCGCAATAACATCACCTGCCGGCGCCCGCTGTCAGACGCTGAGAGGGAGAACAGTGAGCAGCACAGGAGCTGGGAGGTGAGTTTTTTTTTTATTTTTTTTTTAATGGGGGTGCAGTCGAGTCCTGGCTGGAGAAGTCGTCATGTCGGTGTGGGCCAGATGGAAAAGACATGAAAAGTGAACAATTCCATTAGAAAGAACATCAGCGGTAAGTCATTATCTGTACCTGTGCTGTAATCTATTATATGTTCTGTAGGACTAGTATTATTTAACACAGACCATATGGCGGTAATATCAATATTGGTCTTTTTATATATAGATTATTTTGGCCAACAGCGCGGTCATTTGCTGAGGTTCTCTGATGATGGGCCCACTCAGAAGTTTTGCCCCCACTAAACCAAAACCCTAGCTACGCCTATGGCTCTCTCTCTAGTCTTTCTTTCTCGCTCTCTGTTCTTTCCTTCTCGCTCTCTGTTCTTTTTTCTCTCTGTTCTTTCTTTCTCTCTTTTCTTTCTTTCCTCTCTTTCTTTCTCTGTTTGTTCTTTCTCTCTCGCTGCTCTTTCTTTCTTTTCCTCAGTACCAGCCACTGTGCCCTCATTACCAGTCAGTGTGATCAGCAGTGCTAAATGGTTACGCTTGGGGCGAGGATATGGGTGTGATTAGCTGTGAAATGGGTGTTGTCGGGGCGTGGCCTAAAATTTTCAGCGGTGCGCAACACGCGCCGCAGCCTTTAATCCTCTTTCCTGTCTTCCAAATTTGGGAGGCATGCTGTATGACCTCCCTACAACTTCTGGCCATGCTCCTGATGAGCGCGACGGATGGTCTCGTGAGGGATCTCCTCCCACACCTGGACTAAAGCATCCACCAACTCCTGGACAGTCTGTGGTGCAACGTGGCATGGCCTAAAATTTTCTGCAGCATGCACAGCGTGCCACAGCCTTTGTCCCTCTTTCCCTTATTCAAAGGTTGGGAAGTATGATGTTGGGCCGCAAGAATATATTTTCTCTGGTGGGCCCAAGGTACTCCAGTCCGACGCTGCTGGCAAGGTCCATGTATGTTGGCTCCTTAACAGCCTTAAATACCATGCCTCAGCAGCAGGGGCGTACATATAAATCATGGGCCCCATAGCAAAAGTCTGAATGTTCCCCACCCCCCCAAAAAAAAAACCCAGAGGCATTGTAAATGTAAAGTGGCAGCACAGTGAGGGAAGTTGAGTCGCACAGAGACAGGGGTTTTAGGGGTACTCGGCACCGATCACGTCGACTTCTATGGGGGATGTCACGAGTAGCACAGCTCGGTCCGTGACCTGGGCGATCACTGGAATGTGGGATATTTCCAGGGGATGATAGGATGTTCGTGTAGTTTGTCGTGACGCCACCTGTAGTACCTGGTCAGGGTGTCCAGCGCTGCTGTGCAGGTCCTCTGGAAGGGATGGTGTAGTGCAGGTAGGTGAAAAGTCTTCTACAGGTAACACGCTATCCTTCCAGGGCAGATAGATGTGAGATAGAGCAATGGTGCAAAGTGATGTAGCAGAGTGGACTATGCGACGTAGTAAGAAAGCAGGAAACACTTCAAGTTAAACGTTGCATAATAAAATTTTTAATAATAACATTACAAAAGTGCAAATTGTAGCGTCGGCGTCCCTGCCTTCTGCCAGGCAGGGACGCTGTTCCCCTGCAGCAGCGTCCTCTGCCAGGCAGGGACGTCGCCCCCCTTACCCTTCCTCAGCGTCCTCCTTCCGCCCTGCTGGGGCCGCGCGCTCCTTCCCTGCTGCTGGACTTAGGGCGCGCGCCCGCGCCCTCCCCCGCTCTTAAAGGAGCCGCGCACATTTTTCAAATAAGTCCCCGGCCAATGCCGGAGGACTCCACCCTATATTAAGGGCTTCCTCCTTAATGGAGGTGCCCGAGCAATGTTGTTGTTGCACTGTTTCACTCTGCTTCAGCCCTCAGGTCCCGTTACCAGTTACCTGCCTGTTTCCTGCCCGTTTGCTGTATGCTACCTGTCCGCAAGTCTACCCGGAGGTTCGGACGTCACAAGTGGTGATCCACGGCTATTCCAGAGACTCTTGCCTGCTCACTTGGGAGCGATCATCTGCCATCTGACTGCAGCCCTACCCGGAGGTTCGGACGTCACAAGCGGTGATCCCCGGCTATTCCAGAGACTCTCGCCTGCTCACTTGGGAGTGTCCATCCGCCATCTGCCTGCTAGCCTACCGGGAGGCTTCACCATCTCAGGTCGTATATACCTGTCCATCTAGAGACTGCCCCGGTTACTTGCTGTGACAACATGCCTGTCAATCCAGAGACTGCCCCGGTCACTTGCCGTGACAACCTGCCTGTCTATCCAGAGACTACCCCGGTCACTTGCCGTGACAACCTGCCTGTCTATCCAGAGACTGCCCCGGTCACTTGCCGTGACAACCTGCCTGTCTATCCAGAGACTGCCCCGGTCACTTGCCGTGACAACCTGCCTGTCAATCCAGAGACTGCCCCGGTCACTTGCCGTGATCCTTTCCCGTATAACCAGAGACTGCCCCGTCACTTGCCGTGACTTCCTGTCCATCTCCCTGGGCGCCACCCGCTCTCTTACAAGTATAACCTTCTTGTATAAATAAAGCTCAGAGGTTCCACCTACCTGACCCGTTACAGTTTGCTCGGGCCATGGAACCCGGTGGCACCCAAACCCCTTCGCTATCTGACCTGTGTCATGAACTGTCTCGTCAGAGGTCTCAACAGGAGTCCATCCTGGGTCATCTGCGGTGTGTTAATTCCCGCCTGGACACTCTGAATACTTCCCCAACAACCACCGCGAGCACCATGACTCGCAATCCGGCAGTCCCGCTGCTTACCAACTCCGTGGTTTCTATTCCAGGACCTCGACTTTCAGCTCCTCCTCGGTTTGGAGGCGACCCTGCTCTGGCTCGGGGTTTCATCAACCAATGTACCCTGCAATTTGAACTTCTGGCACACCAGTTTAACTCTGACCGGGCCAAAATTGCCTTCATCATGTCACATCTCACCGGAGAGGCCCTGGCCTGGCTAAATCCTCTTTGGGAAAGAGAAGATCCTCTGGTGTCTAACCTGTCTGCTTTTCTCTTAGCCTTCCGGAAGGTATTCAATGAACCCGGACGGAAGACCTCCTCTGCATCATCTCTGCTGCGTCTTCGTCAGGAGAGTCTCACCGTGGGTCAATATGCCATAAGGTTTCGTACCCTTGCCTCAGAGCTGGCTTGGGATAATGACGCTCTGATAGCTGTCTTCTGGGAGGGTCTGTCCGGCCGCATTAAAGATGAACTTGCCGGTCGGGACATTCCAACCTCTCTCGATGACCTAATAACTCTGGCCAATCGAATTGATCTACGGTTCCAGGAGCGAGCCAAAGAGGTCACCCGTGAGAGAGGGTTTCCTCGCCTAGCTCCTTCATTTCAGAGACCTGTAACTCCTTCCGTATCTCCTCAAGTGCCCCCGGCAGAGCCCATGCAGGTCGACCAGACCAAGATGGTCAAAGCCCGTCAGGACTCACGCCGTGCTGAGGGGAGTTGCTTCTACTGTGGCAGTAAGGAGCACCGGATCCGTACCTGCCCAGAGAGGTCAGGAAACGCCTGTGTCTAGGTTCGCTAGGAGAGGTCCACCTAGACAAGAATAAATCCTCTTCATCTCTGCTGCTGTCTGTCTCAATTCTCCTCGGTGAGAACCGTTACTTCGAACTAGCCCAACTTGATTCTGGAGCAGCTGGGAATCTCGTTTCACAGGCTCTGGTAGAGAAATATTGCATTCCCACCAAACCTCTGCTTGAACCAGTATCTGTTGCTGCTGTAGATGGGGGTCTTCTACCACGTCCCATCCAGCTTATCACCGAGGCTATAACCCTGCAGGTAGGAATGTTACATTCTGAGAGTATCTCATTTCATGTTCTACCTGGACTCTCTCACGCTTTCTTACTAGGTCTGCCTTGGCTCCAAAAGCATGCACCCGTGCTCGACTGGCAGACTGGAGAGATTCTTCGCTGGGGACAGGACTGTCATCAAACGTGTCTGGTGCCTGTTCATCCTGTCCGTCCTTCTCCTACACCTGCTAATCTACCAGGACTCCCGATTCCATATTGGTCTTTCGCTGATGTCTTTAATAAAAAGGAAGCAGAGACATTACCCCCACACAGACCGTATGATTGCCCGATCGACCTGCTACCTGGTACTATGCCTCCCCGTGGGCGTATTTACCCATTGTCCGCTGCTGAGACCAGGTCGATGTCCGAATATATCGAGGAGAACTTGGCCAAAGGATTCATCCGGAAATCTACCTCCCCAGCGGGAGCGGGTTTCTTCTTCGTAAAAAAGAAAGACGGATCTCTCCGTCCCTGTATTGACTACAGAGGCTTAAATTTGATCACGGTAAAGAATAAGTACCCTCTTCCGCTCATTCCAGAATTGTTTGATCGACTTAGAGGGGCGAGAATCTTCACCAAACTGGATCTTCGTGGGGCATACAACCTGGTTCGTATCCGTCGGGGAGATGAATGGAAGACGGCATTCAACACCCGGGACGGCCACTACGAGTATTTGGTGATGCCCTTTGGTCTCTGTAATGCTCCAGCAGTCTTTCAGGAGTTGGTCAATGACATCTTTCGGGACCTCCTCTACTCTTGCGTTGTGGTGTACCTAGACGATATCTTGGTCTTCTCTCCGGACCTCCAGTCTCACCGGAGGGATGTTCGTCAGGTTCTGCTCAGGCTCAGGCAGAATCACCTCTTCGCCAAATATGAGAAGTGCCTCTTTGAGCAGACCTCGCTTCCGTTTTTGGGCTACATCATTTCTCAGACAGGCCTACGAATGGATCCGGAGAAACTGTCTGCCATCGAGAAGTGGCCTCGACCGAAGGGGTTGAAGGCCATTCAGCGGTTCCTGGGATTCGCCAACTATTACCGCCTCTTCATACCGCACTTCTCTTCCAGGACTGCTCCAATCTCCACGCTCACCCGCAAGGATGCTAACCCCAAACAGTGGACGCCCGAAGCAGAGGAGGCCTTTCTTTCCTTAAAACAGGCCTTCTCTTCCGCTCCAGTGCTGCATCGCCAGGACGGCAACAAGCAGTTCTTCCTGGAGGTGGACGCTTCCTCCTCTGGAGCCGGAGCGGTACTCACTCAAAAATCTTCATCCGGGAGGATGGTATCCTGCGGCTTCTTCTCCAATCTCTTCTCCTCCTCCGAGCGCAACTACTCCATAGGAGACCGAGAGTTTTTGGCCATCAAGTTGGCATTGGAGGAGTGGCGTTACCTACTCGAGGGGGCTCTTCATCTGGTAATCATCTACACGGACCACAAGAATCTAGCTTACCTCCAGCATGCTCAGAGACTTAACCCTCGCCAAGCCCGTGGTCCTTGTTTTTTGCCCGCTTCGATTTTCTCTTGCATTTTCGCCCGGCTGACAAGAACGTCAAGGCTGATGCCTTGTCCCGGTCTTTCCTGGTGACAGATCTCGAGGAAGAACCTAAACATATCATCGATCCCGCCAGAGTGATGCGGGTGGCTCCCGTGAGTCTAAATCGTCTCCCTCCTGGTAAGACGTTCGTATCAGTAACCAACCGGAAGAGAATCCTACACTGGGGTCATTCATCTAAACTAGCTGGCCACGCTGGTCAGAAAAAGACCCTCCAATTCATAACCCGGCATTATTGGTGGCCTACCCTGCACAAGGACGTAATAGACTTTGTATCTGCCTGTGTCTCCTGTGCCCGCAACAAAGTTCCGAGACACCTGCCTGCCGGCCGTCTTCTTCCGCTTCCTGTACCCGCTGCCCCCTGGCAGCATATAGCCATGGACTTCATAACAGATCTGCCAGTTTCTGCCGGTTGTACGGTTATTTGGGTGGTCGCTGACCGCTTTTCCAAGATGGCTCACTTCATTCCTCTGCCAGGTCTTCCGTCTGCACCCGAGTTGGCTAAAGACTTTATCCGCCACATCTTCCGTCTCCATGGTCTGCCTCGTCACATTGTGTCGGATCGTGGGGTACAGTTCACCTCACGTTTCTGGAGAGCCACTTGTAAGTTGCTAGACGTCACCTTGGATTTCTCCTCCGCTTACCACCCGCAGTCCAATGGACAAGTTGAGCGAATCAATCAGAATCTGACCAGTTATCTCCGGCACTTCGTTAATGCCCACCATTCTGACTGGGTGGAGCTCCTGCCTTGGGCCGAATTCTCTTACAATAATCACGAGAGCGAATCTTCCTCCAAGTCTCCGTTTTTTGTAGTCTTCGGTCAGCACCCTCGGATCCCTGTTCCTGTCACCATCTCTGTGGACAATCCAGCTGCGGAATCTCTGGTTAGAGAATTTTCCTCCATATGGGAGAGTACCCGATCCGCACTCATTCAGTCATCCGAGCGTATGAAGAGACATGCTGACAAAAGACGTCTGGATCCTCCTCAATTCCGTCCTGGGATAAGGTCTGGCTTTCGTCCAAGTATGTCCGGCTCAAGATTCCTTCCTACAAGTTAGGCCCTCGGTTCATCGGTCCCTTTGAGATCATCAGTCAGATCAACCCGGTGTCCTATAAATTGAAACTCCCGGCCAATTTGCGCATTCCTAACTCTTTCCATGTATCTCTCCTCAAACCGGTGGTACTTAACTCTTTTTTCAAGTCTACAGGTACACCTCCTGCTCCAGTGTCTGCTGACGATGAATTTGAGGTAGAGAACATTCTGGCCACCAAAAGGGTAGGAAGAAAGACTTATTTTTTGGTGGATTGGAAGGGGTTTGGTCCTGAGGAGAGAACGTGGGAGCCTCGGGAGAACATCCATGCCCCTCTCATCCTAGCTAAATTTCTTTCTGGCCTAAAGAGGGGGGGGCCTAGAGGGTGGGTACTGTAGCGTCGGCGTCCCTGCCTTCTGGTGGTGATCCACGGCTATTCCAGAGACTCTTGCCTGCTCACTTGGGAGCGATCATCTGCCATCTGACTGCAGCCCTACCCGGAGGTTCGGACGTCACAAGCGGTGATCCCCGGCTATTCCAGAGACTCTTGCCTGCTCACTTGGGAGCGATCATCTGCCATCTGACTGCAGCCCTACCCGGAGGTTCGGACGTCACAAGCGGTGATCCCCGGCTGTTCCAGAGACTCTCGCCTGCTCACTTGGGAGTGTCCATCCGCCATCTGCCTGCTAGCCTACCGGGAGGCTTCACCATCTCAGGTCGTATATACCTGTCCATCTAGAGACTGCCCCGGTCACTTGCCGTGACAACCTGCCTGTCTATCCAGAGACTGCCCCGGTCACTTGCCGTGACAACCTGCCTGTCAATCCAGAGACTGCCCCGGTCACTTGCCGTGATCCTTTCCCGTATAACCAGAGACTGCCCCGTCACTTGCCGTGACTTCCTGTCCATCTCCCTGGGCGCCACCCGCTCTCTTACAAGTATAACCTTCTTGTATAAATAAAGCTCAGAGGTTCCACCTACCTGACCCGTTACACAAATAGCATTAGTGCCGAAGTTCGTGGAGACTTCTTAGGACTACCCCCACCGGGGTAACTTCACAGTGTCCTTTACTTGTGCTTGTGGAGGACCCGCTCCAAACCTCCAACTGTGGTCTTGGGTGGGCTGCAAGACTTTCCTTGAGCAGACCTCACTTTCGGCCACACCAAGCGGGTTTTTAGTTTCTGAGGTAGTTGAAAATAGTGCACAGTTAAGTTTTTTGTAAAACCAAGATGGAGCACCGAAGTGCCAACTATTTACAGAAAAGTTTGTGAGCCAGTACAGTTCATGGCTTCAAAGTTCAACATTTTGATTACAATGAAACACCATTACCCAACCTGGGTATATTAAGGCAACAATAAACTTGTTCTTCTGAACATTCACCCGTCCGGGTACATCAAACCATTACCCAACCTGGGTATATTAAGGCAACAATAAACTTCTTTTTATGAACATTCACCCGTCCGGGTACATCAATAATTTAACTATTTACATACAGAGACCCTGTCCGGGTTATTTAGACTTCTTTGGCTGGCCTCTTACAGGTACCACCTGGTACTGTTCTGGAGCTTGCCAAACATCCGTGACAGGAGGGTCCACCCAGACCTGATCACGTCGTGTGGCCTGTACAGTGACGTTGTGACCCGCTATCTGGGTCTGTGTGGCCACCTCTTTCGTCTCCCTCTGGGTCTGGACCCCTATGTCCCGGACTGAACGAACCCCAGGGGGCCTAACAGGCGCCGGGTACGGGCCAGCTATCATTATCATGTCCATAGCTGGGGCTGCTGAGGAGACCACTGAGGGAGGCTGGGGAGATTTACGGAGTGGGGTGGGCACTTGTGCAGTGGCCTGGTTGGGGGAGGCTGAAGGCTCGTAGGGTCTGTCAGTTTCCTGACACTGGGGAGTAGGGGTCGCACCTGGTAACATTTAGGGCGTACCATCCATTGTAACCCCAGTGTCGGGTGTAAGTCACCAAGTCTCCTGGCAACAGGTCCCTCCCCGGGTGTCCTTCTGGGAGGTGAGCCTCCACGTCCCGCCGGGTTACAAAAACTTCTAAATAAAGTCCAGGCTCCTGGATGAAGCCCCAACCACCTTTTAACTTAAAGTTCCGTACTGCACCCTTACGCCGCGGCTCCCTCACCGTACTTTTATCCTTTCTCATACGTGCCTTCTCTGCCAGTTCCTTCTCCAGGTGATGTTGCCGAAGCTTTTGGGATTCTCGCTGCTCCCTTTGTCGCTCTGCTTCCCGCTCCCGACGTCTCCACTCTTCCTCCTGACGCCGGTTGTAATTCTCCTCCACCAGCAGCTCCATGTCTCCACCATCAAACGCCAGCTTACGATGTCCGGTTTGCGGCAGCTCTCCTGGTGCCCGCCAGTACTGGCGGCGCTCACCTGTGGCGGAAGCAGCCGGCTCTGGAACAGATGACGGTCGGGGCTCCGGTACAGGCAGGTAGAGCTCTGGTGCCTGCGCGGCCTCCTCCATGAGGATGGGTGTCGCTTCTTCTGCCTCAGCGACGGGGGCAGACAGCGGGATCTGGGGTGCTGGTGCGGCGTTTTTCTGCAGGAACGGGTGCCTCCACTGTGATACTGGCAACCGGTTCAGATTGCAAGGGCTGGGATGCCCGCACGGCCTCCTGTACTGGAACGGGTGCCTCCACTGAGATACTGTCAACCAGTTCAGATTGCAAGGGCTGGGATGCCCGCACGGCCTCCTCTACTGGAACGGGTGCCTCCACTGAGATACTGTCAACCGGTTCAGATTGCAAGGGCTGGGATGCCCGCACGGCCTCCTCTACTGGAACGGGTGCCTCACCTTCCGGTACAGACACTTCAGGGGGTAAGAGGGATTGGCGCCGCTCCAATTGTAGTTTTAGGGCCCGCCAGCTCGCTTCCATCCTGGCGACCTCCTCCCGGTGCCGGGCCAGGTCTCTCAGGGTATCCTCCGCTTCTTCCAGTGTAGGAGGGTTTCCAGGCTGGGTGCCAAACGGTGGCTCCGTGGCGATCGGGTCGCTTCCGTGGGGGGAGAGCTCTGACTCCTCCATCCCTTCCCACTTCTGCTCATGTCCGTTCGCCATCTCTGCCAAGTCACATGTGTCATTAGCATCAGGAGAGGCGCCATCTTTTGTAGGGAGGCGGGACCTTCGCGTTCGTTTCCACCCACTGAGGAGGATGAGGAGGCGGAACTCCAGAGCTGTGGGACACGATCTTACATTGCAGTAACATTTAGAGTGTGCGGACATCGTTTTCGCGCCACGAGAGCACGCCCTTATTCTTCACCTGTGCCTCGTGGCGCAGATATGACTGAAAAATGGCAAATACAGTCTATGATGATTTTTGCAATTCTCAAGCAAAAAAACAGTTCAATTAAGGCACACAGGACTCGCTTATAGCGAGCTTCTGAATCCTGTTCGTGACGCCAAAGTTGAGCCGCACAGAGCCACAGGTTTTGGGGGTACTCGGCACCAAGCCCGTCGACTTCTATGGGGGATGTGACGGGTAGCACAGCTATGTCCGTGCCCTGGTCGCTCACTGGAATGTGGGATATTTCCAGGGGATGATAGAATGTTTGTGTAGTTTGTCGTGACGCCACCTGTAGTACCTGGTCAGGGTGTCCAGCGCTGCTGTGCAGGTCCTCTGGAAGGGATGGTGTAGTGCAGGTAGGTGATAAGTCTTCTACAGGTAAGACGGTATCCTTCCAGGACAGATAGATGTGAGATAGAGCAATGGTGCAGAGTGATGTAGCAGAGTGGAGTATGCGACGTAGTAAGAAAGCAGGAAAGGAAACAATTCTTACTACAAAGACATGCAGCATAAGGCTGCCTCAACCCCTCCCATCCAACTAGCTACACCCTGTTCTAACCAGCCTGAGCTAGACCATCCCATTGGGTCCGCCTACACTCAGCTGGCATAGTGTACTGTTGAATGCAGTGGTTGGAGTCAATGGGGTGTTTCCTCCTTACCTGAGAGTAAGTTGTCACACCGCTGGGTGCGATGCAACATCTCTGTGGCGACTGGACCCTCGGGTGCTTCTGTCTTTTCACAAATGCCGGCTTTACCCGGCAATTGAATCAGAGGCTATTTTACTATGTAGAAGTGAATAAACTATAAATATATGTATATATATATATGTCACAATGACATGTATATATATATATGTATTCTAAGTGTGTATATTTTGTGTTTACAAGGAAAGAAAGTGTTTTTTTAGTTGCGATATTTTGTTCCCATAGACTTACATGGGACTTCCGGTATCGGAATTGGATATCGCCGATATTTAGTGATATCGGCGATACCATTCCGATCCGATATTTTTAGATATCGAGCAGTATCGCTCAACACTATACATAACCTTTATTATTAAACTACTCTAAAATATTCATTTTTGGGGTAACAGATTAAAATGATAATGCATATTTGCCATTGATAGAATAGATTATTTGATATAAGTGGAATAGCTATTACTTATTTTCATATATATAGAGATAGCACTCTGGTTACCATTAATAGTAGGTAAATATTGGATATATAAAATCTACGTTTATGCAATACATGTCCTAGCAACATTCTTCACATTGGTGTCATCATAGGATGGGACAGTAGAGTCACATTCCCTGATGTATACAGTACAAGGTTCACACATCTGTTCAGGTAATCATTTTCCTTGTTCAAAAGTATGAAGGAAAACAAATGGAAATAAAGAGTAAAGTAACTCAAGTAAAGCAAACAATAAAATGCATTTTCTCAAACAGCTTCTTCAGGTAGTCATTAAGTATGTCTTTGATTGATTGGTAAGTCTCATCAAGAGTTCATTTGTGGAATTAACGACCATCAGAAAGTATTCACAACCATCAGGTATAATTTTGAGGGGCATCTTTGGCACTCAGTTCCATACAGTGCTGAGCTCCATTCTATAAATGTTCTAAGCCAAAAAATGGAAAGAACCACTCAATCAACAGAAAAAACAGTCCATCATCACTTCAAGATATAAAAGTCAGCCATGAAAATCATCAATTGCTGTGATGAAACTAACTCTTATGAGGACTGTCCCATGAAAACAAGACCAAGCATTACTTCAACACCTCAGATAACATCCCTGATAAATGAAAAAAAGACATCAAGTTATTATTATTATTTTTTTTTCTATAGCACCATTGATTCCATGGTGCTGTACATGACAAGGGGTTACATGCAAATTACAGGTATCACTTACAGTAAACAAACTAACAATGACAGACTGATACAGAGGGGAGAGGACCCTGCCCTTTTGGGCTTACATTCTACAGGATGGTGGGGAAGGAGACAGCAGGTTGGTGGGTCGCAGCAGTTCCGGTGTTGGTTGAGTCGATATCTCCGGTAGTGGTGAGAGGTAGCAGGGTCACTGCAGGCTGTAAGCTTTCCTGAAGAGGTGGGTTTTCAGGTTCCG
This sequence comes from Oophaga sylvatica, assembly GCA_033576555.1. NCBI lineage: Eukaryota > Metazoa > Chordata > Amphibia > Anura > Dendrobatidae > Oophaga > Oophaga sylvatica. The sequence continues at coordinate 35,108,447 of JARQOD010000004.1, forward strand.
TCTGAAGGATCCTAATGTGGTTGATAGTCGGACGTGTTGGGTCAAAGAATTCCAGAGGATGGGGGATATTCGGGAGAAGTCTTGGAGGCAGTTGGGTGAGGAGCGAATAAGTGTGGAGGAGAGAAGGAGGTCTTGGGAGGATCGGAGATTTCGTGAGGGAAGATATCAGGAGATTAGTTCAGAGATATATATATATCAAGTGACATCAACTGTACAGAGTAGTCTAGTAGAATCAGATCTTTATGCTCAAATTGCTGTAAAGAAGCCACAACTGAGGACCAGAAACAAGAATAAAACTTCTCCAAAGTTATTCAGTTCTTTTGGAAAAGCATCACAAGTACTGGATATTAGATCAGTGATAATACTGTATGTACTGTGGTCTGATTAATTAGATTTATTTGTATCAACCTCCGTGTCTTTGTGAGATACAGACAAGGTGAGCGGATAGTTTCATATGTCCAACGTGAAGCAAGGAGGGGAGGTGTGATGATGTGGGGGTGCATTGCTGGTAATAAGGTTGGTGATTTATTCCAAATTAAAAGCACACTTATCCTGCATGACTTCCACAACATGCTATACTTTCTGGTTTTAATACAATGACCCAAAACACACTTCCAGGCTATGTAAGGGCAATGAGACCAAATAGAGAGCGATGGAGTGCTTCGTCAGGTTATATGGCATCCACAATTGCCCAACCTCAACACAATTGAGATGGTTTGGGATAGGGTGGACCACAGAGAAAATAGCTAAGCAGCCAACAAATGGCCAGCAGCTCTGGTAACTACTTCAAAGCTTTCGCAAAACCAGATATTTACATGATGAGGCTGCTTGAGAGAATGCCAATGGAATGTAAAGCAGCAGGAGTTAAAGGGGGTACCTTGAAGAATTTAAGTTTTAGAAAATGTTCTGGTTTGTGTCACATGTATTTCTTTACTCGTTGTTACCTTGTTCCTTACTTACTCCTTGTTTACTTTTTGGTTTTGCTGCCTTCAGTCTGAATCCATACTTTCCTATTAAAACCATTGCATGGACAAGTGAGTGTTGAAACTTTTGATTGGTACTGTATATTTCTAAACCACCCCATGGCTTGTGGAGTGTGCAGTGCGCCATCAAAAATTAATCCTCCCAATTTCACTGGTCTCTAATTTACCTATTCTCTACCCCATCTCTTTCATAGGCTGGTTTCACATTTGTGGATGGGGGTGCTGCGGAGGGCTGCGTATTTCCTCCGTGAAGCTCCGCCCACCATCGCACCTCCTCCGGTCAGCTCCGCCTATGTCTGCATGCGGCCTGCATGCGGCCTGTGTACCTATATTTAACATTAGTTACGCAGGTCATGCAGATGTATTCGGATGCCGCCGCATGCGTCATTTTGACGGTGTGGCGACCGCAACAAAATGCAACATGTTGCATCCGGTGCAGGTCGCCGCACCGTCAAAATGACGCATGCCGTGGCATCCGCATATATCTGCACGGCCTGCGTACCTAATGTTAAATATAGGTACGCAGACCGCATGCAGACATAGGCGGAGCTGACCAGAGGATGTGTGGTGGTGGGCGGAGCTTCACGGAGGAAGTACGCAGCCCTCCGCAGCACCTCCATCCGCAAGTGTGAAACCAGACATATCTGATTGGCATAAGAAACTTTCAAGAACTGCTGGTTTCTTTCTTTGAAGTTTCAGGGAGAATATGGAGGCCCCCAGGAGATGTCCAAACTGTTAACGGATCCCAGGGAATTTTACTTATTTTCAAGAGATATTCTCCAAGAGTTGGCAAGTATGAGTTACCTCTTGGGACGCTGATCAGATAGAAATGCTGTATTGTACTTATGATTTTAGAACTGAAAATTCCAGAATATCTATGGGTAGCACATATATACTGTAGTTGAGGCTTAAATAATAACTGTCATTTTAATTTGTATTTCATAAATCAATAGTATACAAAAATTTAATGTATTTTTTCAGAGAAATCCACTTCTTTCTTCCTTCTCCTTTCTCAACTGAACTTTCATTCTCAAAATTCTCACTGGTTAAATTATTTTACAGTGAAGACAGTTTTTTCCCATTACTGACATAGGATATGGCAGTTGGTGCCTATAAAGTTCTATGGAGCACTGTAACTGTCGCTTCAAGAGAAATTACAGCAGAGAGTTTATATTTGTCTATAGCTCCTGCTCCATAGGAGCACCAACTGTTATCTTGTCTCATTGAATACAGATTTTAAAATTTTTACCATGAAGTGAGAAAGAAACATTATTTCAGGCCACAAAACAAGCAGATTTCTCTGATAAGATAAATTACAATGTTGGCTATTTTCATGTGTACTCTTGATTGATAGATCAATGAAGGACAGTTACTCTTTATGGGGCAAGATTGGAACTTTGATTTAGTCTTGATTTTCATTATAATTAAATGAGAAAAATATTGAAAGAGTTATGATATGTGTTTATATACACAATCCGATTCCACTCTGTATGCCAATTAAAGAATAATTATTGATAATTGAGGGAACAATAATATTACTTTATCAACTTATTACACCAGTTTTACGGTTTATTCATTCCGTGTATATACATTTGCAAATTAATGTCAGGACCTTCTAAGATTCTCTATACACAACTCTTAAAAAAAAAAACGTTAAAGGCAATTTGTCACCAGGTTTTTGCTTTGTAATCAAAGAGCAGAACGATGTATGGGAAGAGATCCTGATGCCTGAGATGTGTTCAAAATGCTGCTAAACCCACCCACACCACTAATTGTCAGCTTCCTGTACTTTGACAAAATGTGGCTAACCAGTGGCGGGGGCGGGGTTAAAAAGAGCAGTTGACTAGGATGCACAAGACACCTAGTCCTGCAGGGAAAATTATCTCCTGCTAATAAAACACAGATTTTTTTAAACCACATCACACAGCCTAGTAAGTGACATAACCCTGTAATCAGGGTCTCTGATTCTATATCACTCTTCTCTCATATTACACAGAAAAACCTTTCTAACGGAATGCCTTTAAAATGTAAAGCAGTAATAAATTAAAAGTAATGTCTTATGAATGACATGCATGAGCTTGTTGCCATGGTTGACGTATACCGTTGAACAAAAACTTTTCTCTTTTAAGTAATTTTCTTACAATATACTTCACTTTTCTTAAAGTTTTTATAACTTTGATAAAACTGATTTTTATGTTTCATTTTTACACACTTACACATAATAATGTATTACATAGGGAACTAAACACAGTTATTTTACTTGTGTATTATTACAGATCTACGTAAACTTCTCGTTCTTTGGAGATAACACTCCAAAGAACGAGAAGACTTTTGCTTTGTTCAATACAAAGTAAAAGTTATATAAGTTGGTGCTCGCAAAAAAAAATACTAAATGTGAATTTCCAAACCTTTTAAACCCACACTGTACTTAGGTGTAATCATTTACGCATAAATAATTTAAAATGTAATAAAGTGTCATGTTCAGAGATTTTTATCTTAAATGAATCTTGTCTATTGTGTTTTATTATTAAAGAAGGAAATAGGAGGTTGACTAAGGATATGTACCACACTTTAATTTCTTAGGTCAAATAGATATACAAATATCTTTCAATGCATATACCGTATTTGAGTATATCCAGTTTTGTTACCGAATTGTCCGGATTTCCCCGTTTGCAAAACAAGGTGAAAATCTACAATGAAAATCTGCAATATACAGCAGGTGAAATATTATTGAACACGTCCCCAACTTTCTAAGTAAATATATTTCTAAAGATGCTATTGACATGAAATTGTTACCAGATGTCGGTAACAAGCCATCCAATCTACACAGGGAAAAAAAATCAAACCGTAAATGTCTATAAATTAAGATATGTGTAATAATGATAAAAGACAAAGGGGAAAAGTATTGAACACACTGAAATTTATTTAATACTTTGTACAAAAGCCTTTGTTGGTGAAGACAGCTTCAAGATGCCTCCTTGTGTGGAGAAACTAGTCGCAGGCATTGCTCAGGTGTGATTTTAGTCCATTCTTCCTCACAAACACTCTATTCTCTATTCTATTGGATCCAGGTCAGGTGATTGACTGGGCCACTCTAGCAGCTTTATTTTCTTTCTCTGAAAAGAATTGAGAGTTTAATTGGCTGTGTGTGTTTGGGATCATAGTCTTGCTGAAATGCCCATTTTTGTTTCATCTTCATCATTCTGGTAAATGGCAGCAGATTTTTATCAAGAATGTCTTGGTACCTTTGTTCATTCATCCTTCCTTCAATTACATGAAGTTTGCCAGTGCCATATGCTCAAAAATAGCCCCAGACCGTGAAGTTTTCACCTCCTAAATTCACTGTTGGTATGGAGATTTGCGGTGATATGCAGTGCCTGTTGGCCTCCAAAACTGATGCGTATTTTGGCATCCAAAGAGTTCAAATTAGATCTCATATGACCAGATTATTTTCTCCAGTATTTCACAGGCTTGTCTAAATTTTGTTGAGCAAACTTTAAACGTGCTTAAACATTCTTTTTGTTCAGTCGTGTTAAACATGAGTACAGGGCATGGAAATTGAGTGTTTTATGTTTGGTTTTCTTTGTAACAATTGTACCTGCTGATTCCAGGTATTTCTGTAGCTCTGCACAAGTATTCCTTAGCTCTTGGAAACTCTTCTGAAAATTATTTTCACTCTTGTGTCTGAAATATGAGGAGCACCTGGTATTAGCCAGTCTATGGTAAAATTATGTTTTTTTCTGCTTCCAGATTTTGGCCCGAATAGTGATCACTAGAACTTTCAGTAGTTTAGAAATTCTTCTTTCAATGACATCAGTATGTTTTGCAACAATAAGGTGGCAAAGGTATTGAGGCAGCTCATTGGTTTAACCCATCATGAGATTTTTCATCTGGGGCACATTGATAATAAGACTCCTTTTTTTAGGCCATCAATTGAACCAGCTGATATTATTTTTCACTACATGAAAGGATTGCTTTCTAATTACTGGTGTCATGACTTTCCACAGTTTTTTGCACCTCTCATGCTTCATCTGTTCAACACTTTTTCCCTGTGTAATTTCTAATTATTAAACTAAATTTAATTTATGGACATCTATGGTTTGATTTCTTTGCATATGTGGATTGGATGAGTTGATGGTCGAACCCAAACAGTAAAGTTCGGGACCTGTACCGAACACCTACTGTTCGGACACGAACTCCGAACACTGACTGCTCCAGGAAGTCCATTTTACTGTTCTGGTTCTTCACCCCAAACATCAGGTGATTCCCACGCTGTCATCTGCATGACAGCGTGAGAAACAACGGCACCTAGGATCAGCAGCAAGAATGTTTCCGCCAGTCAGGGGTGCCAGCAGCTGTGACCAGCGGTTAAATTTTTCCTCCGATCACAAAAAGTAGCTGGCTCTAATAACAGTGAGAATTTTAAAAAATTACATTGGGTCTGTTCCATTTTTGATAACCAGCATGGCAAAACTGACAACCCTCAGCTGTCAGCTTTATCATGGCTGGTTATCAAGAATAGAGGGGTCAATGCCATTTTTTAAAATTATTTAAGTAAGTAATAAAAAAACAGAATTGGGTCCACTTCATTTTTCACGACTAGCCAAGCTAAAACATACAGCTGAGAGCTGGTATTCTCAGGCTGGTATGGGGCCATGGATATTGGCCCTCCCCAACCTAAAAAAAGCAGCCCACAGCCACCCCAGAAAAGGTGCATCTATCTAAAAAACAAAAAATAGTAAACAACAAAAATACTCATCTTACACCTAATCCACCAATGCCCATGTCCCCTGTAAAAAAAAGAAAAATAATAAATAACCATATTCTTTACCTGTCCAAAGTGTGGCTAATCCATAGTGTCCCATGACGATTCAGATGATTTGGAGAGCAGTCACATTAGTGACCGCTTTCCCAGTCATCCGGCTAACACTGACAGAAACATTACACTTCTGTCAGTGTGAAAAACAAGATAATCTTGTAGTTATTATACCTTTTAATGGCTGGTAGTGTTGAGCGATACTGCTCGATATCTAAAAATATCGTATCGGAATGGTATCGCCGATATCACTAAATATCGTCGATATCCGATTCTGATACCGTAAGTCCCATGTAAGTCTATGGGAACAAAATATCGCAACAAAAAAAAACCCTTTCTTTCGTTGTAAACACAAAATATACACACATAGAATACATATATATATATATATACATGTCATTGTGACATATATATATACATATATTTATAGTTTATACACTTCTACATAGTAAAATAGACTCTGATTCAATTGCCGGGTAAAGCCGTGACATACCCCATAGAAGTCGACGGGCTCGGTGCCGAGTACCCCAAAACCTCTGGCTCTGTGCGACTCAACTTGGGCGTCACGAGCAGGATTCTGTAGCTCGCTATAAGCGAGTCCTGTGTGCCTGAATTGAACTGGTTTTGTGCTTGAGAATTGCTAAAATCATCAGAGAATGTATTTGCCATTTTTCCGCCATATCTGCGTCACGACGAGGCACTGGTGAAGAAGAAGGGCGTGCTCTTCGTGGGTGTACACTCACTCAGTGGCGCGAAAACGATGGCCGACCACTGTAAATGGTACTGCAATGTAAGATCGTGCCCACAGCTCTTCAGTTCCGCCTCCTCATCCTCCTCAGTGTGCGGAAACTAACAAGAAGGTCCCGCCTCCCTACAAAAGAGGGGCCCTCTCCAGATGCTAATGACACATGTGACTTTGCAGAGATGGCTAATGGACACGAGCAGAAGTGTGAAGGGATGGAGCAGTCAGAGCTCTCCCCCCACGGAAGCGACCCGATCGCCACGGAACCACCGTTGGGCACCCGCCTGGAAACCCTCCTACGCTGCAAGAAGCGGAGGATACCCTAAGAGGCCTGGCCCGGCACCGGGAGGAGGTCGCCAGGATGGAAGCCAGCTGGCGTGCCCTAAAACTAAACTTGGAGCGGCGCCAATCCCTCTTACCTGAAGTGTCTGTACCGGAAGGTGAGGCACCCGTTCTAGTAGAGGAGTCGTGCGGGCATCCCAGCCCTTGCAATGTGATCCGGTTGACGTTGTCGCAGTGGAGGCACCCGTTCCTGCAAAAAACTCTGTACCGGCAGCACCCCAGATCCCGCTGTCTGCCCCCGTCGCTGAGACAGAAGAAGCGACACCCGTCCTCATGGAGGAGACCGCGCAGGCACCAGAGGTCTACCTGTCTGTACCGGAGCCCCGACTGTCATCTGTTCCAGAGCCGGCTGCTTCCTCCGCAGGTGAGCGCCGCCAGGACTGGGGGGCGCCAGGAGAGCTGCCGCAAACCGGACACTGTAAGCTGCAGTTTGATGGTGGAGACATGGAGCTGCTGGTGGAGGAGAATTTCAACCGGCGTCAGGAGGAAGAGTGGAGACGTTGGGAGCGGGAAGCAGAGCGACAAAGGGAGCAGCGAGAAACCCAAAAGCTTCGGCAATGTAACCTGGAGAAGGACCGGGCAGATAAGGACCGGATGAGAAAAGATAAAGGAACCCTGTGGGAGCCGCGGCGTAAGGGTGCAGTACGGAACTTTAAATTGAAAGGTGGTTGGGGCTTCATCCAGGAGCCTGGACTTTATTTAGAAGTTTTTGTAACCCGGCGGGACGTGGAGGCTCACCTCCCAGAAGGACACCCGGGGAGGGACCTGTTGCCAGGAGACTTGGTGACTTACACCCGACACTGGGGTTAAAATGGATGGTACGCCCTAAATGTTACCAGGTGCGACCCCTACTCCCCAGAGTGTCAGGAACCTGTGAGACCCTCGGAGCCTTCAGCCTCCCACATCCAGGCCTCTGCACAAGTGCCCACCCCACGCCGTAAATCTCCCCAGCCTCCCTCAGTGGTCTCCTCAGCAGCCCCAGCTATGGACATGATAAGTATAGCTGGCCCGTACCCGGCGCCTGTTAGGCCCCCTGGGGTTCGTTCAGTCCGGGACATAGGGTTCCAGACCCGGAGGGAGATGAAAGAGGTGGCCACACAGACACAGATAGCGGGTCACGACTTGACTGTACAGGCCACCCGACGTCATCAGGTCCTGGTGGTCCTTGGTGTCTCGGATGTTTGGCAAGCATCAGAAGAGTACCAGGTGGTACCTGGAACACCCCTGCCAAAGAATTATAAATAACCCGGACAGGGTCCCTGTATGTAAATAGTTAAATTGTTGATGTACCCGGACGGGTGAATGTTCATAAAAAAGTTTTTTAATTTAATAAAAAAAAAAAAAACACAGTTTTCATTACTTTTATTACAGTCTCATCCTGCGACGCCATCGATCTCCTGTAAAAAATGAAAAAAAAAAAAAAAGTATACCACCTGTCCGACGCAGTCCATAGTAACGAGTGTCCCACGACGATCCAGCTCTGCTACATCAGAATGACAGGCAGAGCCTGTCATCCCGGCGCAGCACAGCTGATTACCTGCTTCCCCGGCGGTGACGTCATCGGACTGGTTTACGGCCGGGATTACCCTGCAGTCACTGCAGTTATCGCGAAAAAACTGCATGTGACCGCCAGGGAGAAGATAATGGCAGCCATCAAGCAGTCCAGGACGTGACCGCCGGAGATCTTCTGCCAGGTAAGTGCCGCTGACTCCTGACAGACCCGACCGACGGACACTCACAGTGACAGTGACAAATCCGATTCCGGTATCCGATATGACGAAAATATCGGTACTCGGAATCGAAAGCCTGATACAGCTAATATCGGCCGATACCCGATATTTGCAGTATCGTATCGCTCAACACTAATGGCTGGCAAAAATAAAATAAATGATACTGCAAAGCAAGCTTTCAGGACTTCTTGCTTTGTAACATTTATTTTACTATTGTTAGCCATTAAAAGGTTTCATAGCTACAAGATTATCTTGTTTTTCACACTGAGACAATCATTTTTTTAACTGGCTAATATCGTACCAAACACCTTTTTTTCTTTTAACTTCGGTCAGTGTCTAGCTCTGAACTCTTGTGAGAAAGTTAACCTGAGTTTGTAACTGAACCCCGATGAACTTACTTACGGGACCACAGGTTCTCAAAAATGAGGGAACCCCACACCATCTTTTAAAATTATTTATTTAAATAGAAAAATACTGCATGGTGACCCATCTATTCTTGATAACCAGAAAAGAAGGACTTGGCACTCAGTAGGAATGAATAATGGAGAAGATGTTAGTTGCTTGTGGTTTTCCTTTTAATTTGCATCCATATGTGAAAAACAGAAGTGTACACAATACATGAACGTTTTCGGCCGTAATATAACAGCCTTCCTCAGATAATATGTACAGAGATAACTGGGTCTGACCCACGTGCATGTCCTCTCGCCGCTTCAGCGCCCCCCCTTTGCTACTGTTGTAGCTTGCAACGCTGTTTTCCTCTCACATTGCGGTCAACTACTAGTAGGCGCCTATCTCTTGAAGTCCTTCTCTGCATCCTTATACAGCGCTTTTATACGGCTACATTGTGCCACCAGCGCCGGATCCTTTATTCACTTGTGCTATAACTCCAGTTATCTCTGTACATATTATCTGAGGAAGGCTGTTATATTACGGCCGAAAACGTTCATGTATTGTGTACACTTCTGTTTTTCACATATGGATGCAAATTAAAAGGAAAACCACAAGCAACTAACATCTTCTTCATTATTCATTCCTACTGAGTGCCAAGTCCTTCTTTTCATGTTATTTGGGCTGGAGACCCTACTTGGGCACCGACATCCGTATTCTATTCTTTGAGTGCCATGTTCATTTATGTTATTCTTGATAACCAGTCATGATAAAGCTGAAAGAAAAGCAATCTGTCTAACAATATAAGCAAAGCTCAAGCTGTCTTCCTACCTTTGCTCCTTGTACTCATCTTTCTAGTAGCCAGGTCTGATCTTCAAGTAGTACTTTTTCAATGTTTTCATCATGATTTATTTTTTGTCATATTCCTCCTCCTTCTGTATCACACTGTTAAATATGCATACCCGATTATGTATGCCGTCTTCTGCTTCCACTCTCACCTGGTCAAGTTGCTGGTGGTGCAATCACAGCCATACCATTTAGTAGATTCCACTACCTTTTGCAAGAAATTATGGCTTGCTTTCATCCTCGTTGGAAGATACTCAGCTACCATTATTTATCACAGAAAATGAGAAGGTGAATAAGTACCACATGGCTTTCAAATTAGTTCTAGTGCCAAACCATGGAGGTTTCACCAACTGTAATGTTTACAGTGATGCATCACTGCCCCTCAAAATATTGACCCAATGCGTGTTGAAAGGCAAATTCTGCCTGTGTTCATAATTGCTGATCCACACATTGACATTGCAGTTCACTTTCGAATGCAATGCCAAGTTTATAAAACGACCAACATTCACCTGCACATGAGAATATAGAGCGGGCACTCGTTTTCTGCAGCTTTGTTAGCCTTTCCCAGAACAGGAAGTGATATTATACAAGACCAGTGATTGGCTGCTTCAGTCATGTGACAGACACATGGGACATTATCCAAACCCCTCGGGACCAGAAATGAGATGTCTTATTCTTTATTTACCTGAATGCTGTGGCCAATCAATGAGCTCAGTGATCATTTGCCATACATGAATATATGACTTATAAAACAAAGGATTGCTTGCAATAGTCATATGACTGAAGAATGGGATGTCTCACTTCTGATCGTATGGGTTGGAGTGGCAAGAGATTTGAGCTATAAGTGCTGCTTATTTCTTTTAACATGCAGGCGCCAGAAGCGAGTCGCAAACAATGCCCATTGGCGCCAGTGTCACATGATCACACGTTGCCGATGGGTTGGCATGACAACCTGGGGTCTGCAGCAGCTCTCTGTGGTTGTCAAAGCCGGATTTCTATGAGTGCTGCCAAGCGGTTGGCACTCATAGTAAGAGAGCATTTCTGCCACAGAAAGCAGGGCTGCAGCTCTGCTATATGAAACACAGGCAATCGGGTGATTGCAGCTTTAGGCTATGTGCACACGTTGCGCAATTTATGTGTATTTGCCTGCATTTTTTTACACTCGTAAATGTTCCAAAAATGCAATGGAATACTTATGTAAGGTAATTCAATGACAATCCTGAAGTGTTGTGCACATGATCAGTAATTTTCAGCTCGTATTTGCAGCATTTTATTTTGTGCAGCATGTCAATTCCTTTTGCGTTTTTGTCTGCATTTTTGACCCATTGAATAGACAAGAAAAAAAGCATGCAAAAATGCACCAAAACCGCATAAAAATGTGCGTATTTTCCTCTACGTTTTTCTGCCAAGAGATGCAGAAACCTTGCAGAAATTTCTGCAAGCAAATACGCAATGTGCGCATACAGCCTTAAGTCTACAATGGAGACTATTGAAGCTAGAAAAAAATGAAAAAAAAAATATTTTAAAAATATAAAAAAAAAATAAAAGTTTAAATCACATCAACAAGTAACCCTCAACAAGCCCCAAATCCCAAAAAATGGTGATGTTATGGGTCTCGGAAACCTTTTTTTTTTGTTTTGCAAACTTGGATTTTTTTTTCACCACTTACACAAAAAAGAACCTAAACATGTCTGGTATCTATGAACTCGGAATGACTTGTAGAATCATAATGGTATCTCAGTTTTAGCATTTAGTGAACATAGTAAAAAAAAATCCCAAAAATGATTGTAGAATTGTATTTTTTTTTTTGATATTTCACGGCACTGTGATTTTTTTCCCGTTTTCCATTACAATATTCGGTAAATCCAATGATGTAATTCAAAAGTACAACTCATCCACAAAAAACAAGCCATGACATGGCCATAGTGACAGAAAAATGAAAAAGTTACAGTTTAGGGAAGAAGGGGAGCAGAAAACGGAAACACAAAAACAGAAATACTCCTTGTCCTTAAGGGGTTAAAGAACTCTCATTTATAGCTTTTTTTAATGTAATGTGTGTACATAAGCATGTAATATAGAGTGAATGTATGAATATACTCATCTACAGCCGCTCCCTGGGATCCAACATCGTTCTACTCCGCTTCTGAGCGACCTCACACCTCTGCAGTCTCTCCGGATTACGCTGCGCTCTCGGTGACCCAAAAGTGGCGCCAGAATGACGACCCATAGGCTTTCATTGTAAAAGAGACTTTCATTCCTCACATAGAGCAAACAGTTATCCGGCTTGTTGCAACTGCGGTGACGTCGCTGAGAAACGAAGCAGAACGGCGCTGGATCCCGTAGAGAACGTTGGTAGGTGAGCATATTAATATACTCACTTTATAATACATGCATATATACGCATATTTAATAATTAAAAATATAGATAGGAGGGTTTCTTTAAGGAAAGCATCCTCGTGGATATTTTTGACAGTTTTTCCAATCCTAACACAGAACCTAGGACTGTGTCAATTCTCGGTGCGTAGTTATAGGTTAGATGTAGCTCGATTATGACCAATCTCACATTGCTGGCGTAATATATTGTTCATCGGCCTATGATCTTAGGTGCACTGTTTGTTGGAAAGGATGATATGCTATTAATATGAATTATTTCTGTAGGTTTTGGTTAGATGATTGTATGTATGTGTAGTGCACTGCTTGCTTAATAAATTTGGATCACTAACTGTTACAGAGGCTTGACAACCGGTACAGCGTATGTTCCAAATGACAAATAAACCTTCCTGAAGCATCCAATTCTCCCATGAAGATAACGACAGACACTGTTTAGACACAAACAATAACAGCCTCGCTTTCTCTATTCGTCGTTGTTTCCATAGACGGCTCCAGCTTCCTTGGTGTGGGGGACATCCAGTGGTTGTTTTGTGCAATCATCAATCCCAAGGGTTTTCTGACTTACAGCACGCATACAAACATCTCTCTCTTCCTATATACAAGGACAATAAACTTAAAATGTCAGGTCCGTTTAGTTTTTATCCACATATAAGATGATATCTGACAGTTGTTCATTTTTTTTTTACTGGTCAACGACTCAAATGCAAGCGATGCCCATGCCTGAAATATCAATCTGTCTCTCCGCTTTCACACACATGCATGAAACCCCTCCAGACCTTGTATTAAATGCCCCCATGGCCTCCAGCACTTGTTGTCGGAGAAGACCCTTTACAGACAGCTCTTCTCATTTCACCCCTTAGAAAAAGAGAAAGACGCAGCTGAATGTTGATGGACTTCGAGACGCCAAACCAGGAAGAGCAGACGGCAAACGAGCCTCGGAATTCAGGCAACGCTGAGAAAGAGCTGAAGGAAAACGAAGCATTTTTAAGTGCAGCTTTGGAGACCTTGGACATCTTCCAGCTTTGGCTGAAACGAGCAGAAGCCTACAAGTCACGGGAGGCTTGGGTTGGCTGCCGTAACTGCAAAAATATGGAAGAGATAAGAGAATAAAGATGTACACGGAACAATAACCACATAACATATACATGCAAATACCGTGTCGTAATGTTTTTTTTCCGAGAGCAGATACCATTTCTAATGTATTTTCTCTTGCAGAAGGGAGAAGCGAAGAAAGTGTAGCGATAAACTATTCCAGAAAATGAGCTTTTAATTAAAACACGCTGTAAAAATGCCCTCAATCTGACCACAAATCAGCCAGCCAGCACTATCCATTGTCTCACGCTTGTATTGTGTGTTTTTTTTTAATCCTTTTATGTTTTGCAAAACAAGCACAGTGTATCTACTGTATAGGACAGAAATGCTTGTGTTGCCTGCACGGAGATAGCGGAGCTTTAGAGAATGATTGGAGTATTTTTTTTTATCATTTTATTCTTTTATTCCGGTTTACTGTATATTAGGAAATAGTGAGATACAAAAAGTAACTTGTTCTATATTTGGCTGTGGTTTGTCGATAAGCCGCCTTTGAATGGTGCATAGATACAGTTTAGAACATGTTTTTATTTATTCAGATTTACTCTTTTTTATGCTTTATCACAACAAAATACATATGAAAAGTCAGAAAAGAATTAAATATGCATGCCGGGGCTTGAGACTTTTATAATATTCTTGACGACTAAAGCAGGTCTTTTTTTTCAAACGTCTCTCCAGCAGCGATGGCTACTCATGTCAAATATGCAGATGCTGAGAAAATCATCGGAGCAACAATGGATACACAGAAGGAGCTCAGGTTGTGGATTTATACTGACGTTATGAATGGTTTATGGAAGAGAAACATACCGTGAAGCTGCTTTACTTACTGTGCATACATATTTACTGCAGATGTGAAATCAGTTAACATGGGGTTACAGGGAGTTGTAAGCCTGTCCTTAGAGTTCTTGGTACACTCTAGACAGAAGCATTTCTTTCTTACATAAACCTGTAAGTTTGCAACAACCAATCTGTTGTAGCAATAGTGAAAATGAAACAGCGCCAACTGTTATATAATCTTCACCCATTTGGTAGAAAATAATAACTACAAAAATATATATTAAAAAACATGGTATGTGCTATTTATATTTATTTATTATCTATCTATGATCTTTCTATTATTATCTATATATATATATATATATATTATACATATATATTTAGCTATCTATCGTCTTCTAATAATCTATTTCAATATATATTGTATGCAACAATGGTTGCAGGGGCGCCAAATAATGGACAATTTAATAAAGTAGCAACTTTTTCTTCTCAATACACTGCCACAAGCGTTTCCGTCAAACGTCTTCATCAGGTGGGGTAAAGGAGAATCTTACAATAGCAACTTTATAAAGGGTGGGTAATTAACATAATTTAGACCACATGTTGTGTTCATTTTAACCTTTTCATTGCAAAACTCCATATAAAACATTCATTGTCAATTAACCTCTTATTTCCCCTTGAAACTCCTATTAAAAACCCTACATGAACTCATAAAAACCCCATCAATTTTAAAACGCAACCTGGGAACCTTCCCAGCATGTCTTGACATTCCTATACTGCAATTTTCAACCTCCAATTCAGAAGTTTAGTTTCTTAAAGGGACAGTACACTTTCAGATAAAATGGCGGAAAATGACCTTATACAGTTCCTAAAACTATTGTAAACCCCATGAATTTTAAAACACACCCTGGGAACCTTCCCATCAGAGGAACACTGAGGCTTGATGCAAACACCGATGGGACGACATCACAAATAGAGAGAGGTGACCCGGAGCCTCATTAATCACACGCTTAATCTTGGTTGTGTAGATGCACACAACCATTACAGGTGAGTGCATTGGCACTATTTTTAAAAAAAATTAGCCCTGTGAGTCTACACATGCGCCCTTTTTCTTTTCTTGTTTTACAAAATATATATTGTGACACTGCAAAAGTACTGGAGGGGAGATGTGTGTCACTGTGGTTATTAGCTTCTGTGATATGAAACAGGAAAATGCTCCAGCACACTAAGTGCTGAGAGGGGTTAATCGGCTATGTAAAGGGCTAGGTTTAGTGGACAGCTGAAGTGAAGAGTATGGGAGAGGTTGTTTTCCATATCTCCACCTCAGGGTGTGGCTTAGAGGATAAATATTTGGTCTTCTGAATCATTCAGTGTTCGGTGTGCCTGGGGATGAAAGCTTCAGAGCGATATTTATGGGAATTAGAGCTGAATCTTGCTTGTTTACCTGAGCGGACAGATCCCACAGTCACATGGACTGTGTTATATTTTATCTTTTGTTTTTCCGTCATGCCAGAAAGGCTGTGTTTATTTTGCTGAACTTTGAACTGGTTTATGCCGTATTTTTAAATAAACCAGTAGAAGATGACAAATATTTCTGTGTCTACATCTGTGAGCAGCCGAATCTACCCCAACATGTACATACAGTACAGACCAAAAGTTTGGACACACCTTCTCATTTAAAGATTTTTCTGTATTTTCATGACTATGAAAATTGTACATTCACACTGACGGCATCAAAACTATGAATTAACACATGTGGAATTATATACTTAACAAAAAAGTGTGAAACAACTGAAAATATGTCTAATATTCTAGGTTCTTCAAAGTAGCCAGTACCACCTTTTGCTTTGATGACTGCTTTGCACACTCTTGGCATTCTCTTGATGAGCTTCAAGAGGTAGTTACCAGAAATGGTCTTCCAACAATCTTGAAGGAGTTCCCAGAGATGCTTAGCACTTGTTGGCACTTTTGCCTACACTCTGCGGTCCAGCTCACCCCAAACCATCTCGATTGGGTTCAGGTCTGGTGACTGTGGAGGCCAGGTCATCTGGCGTAGCACCCCATCACTCTCCTTCTTGGTCAAATAGCCCTTACACAGCCTGGAGGTGTGTTTGGGATCATTGTCCTGTTGAAAAATAAATGATGGTCCAACTAAACGCAAACTGGATGGAATAGTATGCCGCTGCAAGATGCTGTGGTAGCCATGCTGGTTCAGTATGCCTTCAATTTTGAATAAATTCCCAACAGTGTCACCAGCAAAGCTCCCCCACACCATCATACCTCCTCTTCCATGCTTTACGGTGGGAACCAGGCATGTAGAGTCCATCCGTTCACCTTTTCTGCGTCGCACAAAGACACGGTGGTTGGAACCAAAGATCTCAAATTTGGGCTCATCAGACAAAAGCACAGATTTCCACAGGTCTAATGTCCATTCCTTGTGTTCTTTAGCCCAAACAAGTCTATTCTGCTTGTTGCCTGTCCTTAGCAGTGGTTTCCTAGCAGCTATTTTACCATGAAGGCCTGCTGCACAAAGTCTCCTGTTAACAGTTGTTGTAGAGATTTGTCTGCTACTAGAACTCTGTGTGGCATTGACCTGGTCTCTAATCTGAGCTGCTGTTAACCTGCGATTTTTGAGGCTGGTGACTCGGATAAACTTATACTCAGAAGCAGAGGTGACTCTTGGTCTTCCTTTCCTGGGGTGGTCCTCATGTGAGCCAGTTTCTTTGTAGCGCAAAGTGGCATAATCTGTGGAGCATATGGGGGCCTAATCTATGCAGAAACACATACATACACACATACATATGCAGAAATACATACATACACTCACATGCATAGACAAAAACACACACATACAGTACAGACCAAAAGTTTGGACACACCTTCTCATTTAAAGATTTTTCTGTATTTTCATGACTATGAAAATTGCAAATTCACACTGAAGGCATCAAAACTATGAATTAACACATGTGGAATTATATACTTAACAAAAAAGTGTGTAACAACTGAAATTATATCTTATATTCAAGGTTCTTCAAATTAGCCACCATTTGCTTTGATGACTGCTTTGCACACTCTTGGCATTCGCTTGATGAGCTTCAAGAGATAGTCACCGGAAATGGTTTTCACTTCACAGGTGTGCCCTGTCAGGTTTAATAAGTGGGATTTCTGGCCTTATAAATGGGGCTGGGACCATCAGTTGTGTTGTGCAGAAGTCTGGTGGATATACAGCTGATAGTCCTACTCAATAGACTGTTAGAATTTGTATTATGGCAAGAGAAAAGCAGCTAAGTAAAGAAAAACGAGTGGCCGTCATTACTTTAAGAAATGAAGGTCAGTCAGTCCAAAAAATTGGGAAAACTTTGAAAGTGTCCCCAAGTGCAGTTACAAAAACCATCAAGCGCTACAAAAAAACTGGCTCACATGAGGACTGCCCCAGGAAAGGAAAACCAAGAGTCACCTCTGCTTCTGAGGATAAGTTTATCTGAGTCACCAGCCTCAGAAATCTCAGGTTTACAGCAGCTCAGATTAGCGACCAGGTCAATGCCACACAGAGTTCTAGCAGCAGACACATCTCTGCAACAACTGTTAAGAGGAGACTGTTGTGAATACTCTGGAGGTGACTACTGAGCTGGAGCTCCCTCCGGTGGTTGCTGAGGGTAATGAACTATTTGCTGAATGGCCTTCAGCTGGCTCTAAATGGTCTGATATAAGTGACCTGAACTCCCTTCTGCTTTGCCGGTAATCAATTGTTCTTCCTGGTCTTGCTTGGAGCTCAGATTGCATTCCTGCTCTCTTTCAGATAAGTGATTTGCTGTTTTTTTCCTCTGTTTGGATTTTCCTTGCTGGTTTGCTGCTGCTTGCAGAGGACTTCAGCCTGGTCCCCTTTTGGGGTCTGGCGCTACAATTGTGCTCATTTTGTATTTGCACTTTTGCTCTGTTACTTTGTCACTTTTTATTTGCTGAATTGCTGTGTGTAACACCAGAGATCTGATTTAGGTGGTAGAGATCGTGTGATCTCAGGTTTTTTGTTAATCAAAAGTGTTGGTATTTTTGTCAGGGTTTTTTTGGGTTGCAGTCAGAATTCTTTCCTATACTTTTCTATCTAGACAGATTGGGCCCCAGCGTTTGCTCATTCTATTTTCTGTCTGTGTCCGTATTTTCTTCTTTTCTAACCGCCATTACATGTTTGGGGGCTTCCTATTTCTTTGGGGTTTCTGCTCCGAGGGCAGATAGCTTTCATCTTTCTGCCTTTAGGTGTAGTTATCTCTCCGGCTGTGACGAGGCATCTATGATCACCGTAGGTATGCTCCACGGCTGCTTCGAGTGTGGCGGTTAGTTTAGGGTACTGCAATCCAATAGTTTCCAGCCTCTCTGGTGTATTACTACTTTGGCTATTTTTGCAATTGCTCCTCAACTACCAAAACATAACAGTATTACCGGCCTAACTGAAAATTATATGGTACTCACAGAAGGGAAAAATAGTAAAAAGGAAAAAGATAGAAAGGAAGTTGTCAGAATTTTTTTTTCTCTGTTGCATTTTTTTTCCCTCTTTTACTCTGGGTGCTGAGGAGGAATTTTTTTTCTCTCAATGGAGTTTGCACAGTTGTCTGGCCGTGTGGAGCAGCTTGCCACTGAGGTTCGGAGTATTGCTACCTATCTTGCTAGGTTGCCGGTTGTGGAACCTAAGATCCCATACCAGATATATTTTTGGGGGATCGGTCTAAATTTCTGAATTTCAAAAATAACTGTAAGTTGTTTTTTGCCTTAAAGCCTAAGTCCTCAGGGAACGCAGCACAGCAGGTTCAAATTGTCATCTCTCTGCTGCGCGGCGACTCTCAGGATTTTTCCCTGACACCTGGGGATCGAGTTTTGAATGATGTTGATGTATTTTTTCAGGCTCTGGGTTATTGTACGATGAACCTAACATCACTGATCAAGCTGAAAAGACCTTGTTGGCGTTAAATCAGGATCGTGAAGACGCTGAGCTGTACTATCAGAAATTTTGAAAGTGGGCAGTCCTGACCAAATGGAATGATGATGCTTTGGCAGCCCTTTTTCGGAACAGTCTGTCAGAAAATGTAAAGGACGTTATGGTGGGATTCCTGTTCCCTCTTGTCTCAATGATTCTATGTCTTTGGTTATTCAAATTGACTGACGTTTGCGGGAGCGCAGAGGAATTGCGTGAGATAGTGTTGCCTTGTGAGCCAGCTCCTGAGCCCATGCAGTGTGATTAGAGTGACTTCTGGGGCTCAGCGTCAAGAGTTTCGTAAGCGCAATGGGTTTGTTTCTACTGTGGTGACGCTTCCCATGCTATTTCCGTCTGCCCTAAGTGGGGAAGACGTTTTGCGCGCTCAGTTGTCTTGGGTAGTGTTCAGACTAAATTTCTGTTGACTGTTACCCTGATTTGCTCCCTGTCCACATTTTCGGCTCAGGCTTTTGTTGATTCAGGAGCAGCTATTAACCTGATGGATTTTGACTTTGCCAAACGTTGTGTGTTGTGAATGGGTTTGAGATGAGTTCTGAGCAGAGGCTCCCTCTGGTGGTTACAAGCGGTACTAGTGAGGATTGTGAGGACTGGGAATCAGGTGTTACTGATTGGTCTTATATAAGGGAGTCATTTTCCCATCAGAGTTGCCGGTGATCAATTGTTCTGGTCTGAATCCTTCTTTCCAGTTTCCCTTGTAGCCTGCTGTGTCGTGTCTGCATCTCCTGCTATCAGATAAGACAATTTCTTATTTTGTGTTTTTGCTATATTTTTGCATTTTGTCCTGCACTTCTGTGGGGGCCTTCAGGGTCCCCTCGGGGGCTTTTGCCCTCTCAGTTTAGTCCAGCCACTGTGTTTTGTACTTTTGCTTTTTCCAGTTTTTTTTCAGTGGCTGCTGTTTTGATTTTGTTACACCAGAGAACTAATTTAGGTGGTAGAGGTGTGTGATCTCAGGTGATTTTGAAATTAGTAGAGTTGGTGTTTTTTCAGGGTTTTCTGAGATTGCAGTAAGTACCCTTCCTGTCCTTTTCTATTTAGATAGTTTGGGCCCCAGCATTTGCTCATACTATTTTCTTTCTGTGTCAGTATTTCCTCTTGTCTAACCGCCATTACATGTTTGGGGGCTTTCTATTATCTTTGGGGTTCTGCTCCGGGGCAGATAGCTTTCCTATTTCTATCTTCAGGTGTAGTTAGTTTCTCAGGCTGTGACGAGGCGTCTAGGACCAACGTAGGAACACTCCACGGCTGCCTCTAGTTGCGGTGGTTAGTCAGGGTACTGCAATCTCATAGATTCCAACTGCTCTGGTGTATTTCCTTTTTTACCTGCACTCCTCAGCTACCGTAACATAACAGTATCACGGCCATAAAAATTGTATGGTACTCACAGAAGGGAAAAAATATTTTGAAGGAAGAAAAGTTGTCAGAGATATTTTTCTGTTTGTTGCATTTTTTTTTTTTTTTCCCTCTGTATCTCTGGGTGCTGGGGAGGATCTTTTCTCCCAATGGAGTTTGCACAGTTGTCTGGCCGTGTGGATCAGCTTGCCACTGAGGTTCAGAGTATTGCTGCATATCTTGCTAGGTTGCCTGTTGTGGAACCTAGGATCCCCATGCCAGATCTGTTTTTAGGGGATCGAGCTAAGTTTCAGAATTTCAAAAATAATTGTAAATTGTTTCTTGCCTTAAAATCTAAGTCCTCAGGAAACGCAGCGCAGCAGGTTCAAATTATCATCTCTCTCCTGCGCGGCGATCCTCAGGATTGGGCTTTTTCCCTGATACCTGGGGATCCTGTTTTGAGTGATGTTGATGCATTTTTTCAGGCTTTGGGGTTATTGTACGATGAGCCTAATGTCACTGATCAAGCTGAAAAAGCCTTGTTGGCATTAAATCAGGGGCTTGATGACGCTGAGTTATACTGTCAGAGATTCCGTAGGTGGGCAGTCCTGACCAAATGGAATGACGACGCTTTGGCGGCCCTTTTCCGGAAGGGTCTGTCGGATAATGTAAAGGATGTTATGGTGGGATTCCCTGTCCCTCTGGTCTCAATGATTCTATGTCATTAGCGATTCAAATTGACAGACGTTTGCGTGAGCGGAGAAGTATGCGTGGAGTGGTGTTGCCTTGTGAGCCAGCTGCTGAGCCCATGCAGTGTGATGGAGTGGTGTCTGGGGCACAGCGTCATGAGTTTCGAAAGCGCAATGGGTTATGTTTCTACTGTGGTGATGCCTCTCATGCTATTTCAGTCTGCCCTAAGCGGGGAAGACATTTTGCACGCTCAGTTGTCTTGGGTAGTGTTCAGACTAAGTTTTTATTAACTGTCACTCTGATATGCTCTCTGTCCTCATTTTTGCCCAGGCTTTCGTTGATTCTGGAGCAGCTATTAACCTGATGGATTATGATTTTGCTAAACGTTGTGGGTTTCCCTTGATACCCCTACAGAAGTCTATTCCTTTACTGGGGATCGATTCTACCCCTTTGGCTGAGAATAAACCCAGTTTTCTACTCAGGTGATAATGAGGGTTGAACCTGATCACCAGGAGTTCTGCAAATTTTTGGTTCTATATAATCTGCATGACATTATAGTGCTGGGTTTCCCTTGGTTACAGTCTCATAATCCTGTTTTGGATTGGAAATCTGTGTCTGTAACCAGTTGGGGCTGCCAATGTGTTAATACCAACACTCCTGTTTTTTCTGCCTCCCCCAGGCTGAGGATGTTCCTGACTTTTTGTTTGATTTTTCTGATGTGTTTAGCGAAAGTAAATCTGCATCCTTACCTCCCCATAGGAGCTATGACTGCGCTATTGAATTAGTGCCAGGTAGTAAATTCCCTAAAGGTCGCCTTTTTAACTTGTCTGTACCTGAACATGACGCTATGCGGTCTTATATCAAGGAATCATTGGAGAAGGGTCATATCAGACCATCCTCTTCACCCTTAGGTGCCGGTTTTTTCTTTGTGGCCAAAAAAGATGGTTCATTAAGGCCGTGTATTGATTATCGTCTCTTGAACAATATTACTGTGAAATATCAATACCCGTTACCCTTGATTTCTGACCTGTTTTCCAGGGTGAAAAACGCTACTTGGTTTACCAAGCTTGACCTCAGGGGGGCGTATAACCTTATTCGCATTAAGCACGGGGATGAATGGAAGACGGCATTTAACACCCCTGAAGGGCATTTTGAGTACCTTGTGATGCCCTTTGGGCTCACTAATGCTCCTTCCGTCTTCCAGTCCTTCATGAATGACATTTTCAGGGATTTTGTGGACAAGTTTCTGATTGTTTATTTGGATGATATCTTGATTTTTTCTAATGACTGGGACTCTCATGTGAAACATGTTCGAACTGTATTCCAGATTTTGAGAGAGAATGCTCTGTATGTGAAGGGATCAAAGTGTCTTTTTGGCGTACAGAAGATCTCATTTCTGGGATTCATTTTGTCCCCATCTGTTATTGAAATGAACCCGGTCAAGGTTCAGGCCATCTGTGATTGGGTCCAACCTACTTCATTAAAGGCTCTTCAGAGATTTTTGGGTTTTGCCAATTTTTATCGTAAATTTATTGGTAATTTCTCGGTTATTGTTAAACCATTAACTGATTTGACCAGAAAGGGTTCTGATGTGGCGAATTGGCCTCCTGAGGCAGTCTCTGCGTTTCAGGAACTTAAGCAGAGATTCACTTCTGCTCCTGTTCTACGGCAGCCTGATGTTTCTCTGCCATTTCAGGTGGAGGTTGATGCCTCTGAAATTGGGGCAGGTGCCGTTTTGTCCCAAAAAGATCCAGAGACCTCTAAAAGTAACCCTTGTGCCTTTTTCTCTCGAAAATTTTCCTACTGAACGTAATTATGACGTGGGTAATCGGGAGTTATTGGCCATGAAGTGGGCTTTTGAAGAGTGGAGACATTGGCTGGAGGGAGCCAAACATCAGGTGGTGGTCCTTACGGACCATAAGAATCTGGTCTATCTGGAATCTGCCAAGCGACTCAATCCTAGACAGGCCAGGTGGGCCTTGTTTTTCACACGTTTTAATTTTGTGGTTTCCTTTCTTCCTGGCACTAAGAATGTTAAGGCGGATGCCCTCTCGAGGAGTTTCCTTGCGGACTCTCCTGAGCTATCTGATCCCTCTGTTATTTTGAAGGAGGGTGTAGTTCTTTCCGCCATCTCGCCCAATTTGAGACTTGCTCTGGAGGGGTGTCAGGAGGATAGGCCCGAGCGCTGCCCTGTTGGAAAATTGTTTGTCCCGGACCAATGGAAAAAGAGTGTGATGTCTGAGATTCATTGTTCCGCATTGGCTGGGCATCCCGGAATTTTTGGTACCAGAGACTTGGTTAGTCGGTCCTTTTGGTGGCCTACCTTGTCTCGCGATGTCAGGGAATTTGTGCAGTCCTGCGGGACTTGCTCTCGCTCCAAGCCTTGCTCTCGCTCTAGTGGTTTGTTGATGCCATTGCCTGTGCCCAAGAGACCATGGACCCATATCTCTATGGATTTCATTTCCGATCTTCCTGTTTCTCAGAGAATGACCACCATCTGGGTAATTTGTGATAGGTTTTCCAAAATGATACATCTTGTGCCATTACCTAAGTTGCCTTCCTCCTCTGAATTGGTGCCGTTGTTCCTTCAGCACGTGGTTCGTTTACACGGCATTCCTGAGAACATTGTGTCTGACAGAGGAGTCCAGTTTGTTTCCAGATTTTGGAGGACTTTTTGTTCTAAACTGGGTGTTCAATTGTCTTTCTCCTCGGCATTTCATCCTCAGACCAATGGTCAAACTGAGAGAACAAACCAGACATTGGAGACTTATCTAAGATGCTTTGTGTCTGCTGATCAGGATGACTGGGTCTCTTTTTTGCCTTTGGCTGAGTTTGCTCTTAATAATAGGGCTAGCTCTGCCACTTTGATGTCTCCGTTTTTCTGTAATTCTGGGTTTCACCCTCAATTTTCTTCAGGACAGATGGAGGCTTCTGTCTGTCCAGGTGTTGACTCTGTTGTTGAGCGTATGCAACTGATTTGGGACCAGGTAGTGGAGAGGTTGTCCCTCTCTCAGGAGAAGGCCCAGCGGTTTGCTAACCGGCATAGGACTGATGGTCCTCGGTTTAAAGTGGGGGACTTGGTCTGGTTGTCCTCAAAGAATATTCCTATGAGAGTAGCATCTCCTAAATTTAAGCCTAGGTTCATTGGACCTTATAAGATCATGGAGATTATTAATCCTGTTTCTTTTCGTTTGCTTCTTCCAGGGACATTTAAGATCCATAACGTGTTCCACAAGTCCTTGTTGAAGAGGTTTGTTGAGCCAGTGGTTCCTGCTGCTGTGCCTCCTGACCCTGTTTTGGTTGAGGGCAATCTGGAGTATGTGGTTGAGAAAATACTGGATTCTCGTTTTTCTAGACGAAGACTCCAGTATTTGGTTAAATGGAGAGGTTATGGTCAGGAAGACAATTCTTGGGTGTTTGCTTCGGACATCCATGCTAGGAGACTTATCCGTGCGTATCATAGAACTCATCCTGACCGACCTGGTTGCTCAAATGAGGGTTCGGTGACCCCTCCTCAAGGGGGGGGTACTGTTGTGAATGGGTTTGAGATGAGTTCTGAGCAGAGGCTCCCTCTGGTGGTTACAAGCGGTACTAGTGAGGATTGTGAGGACTGGGAATCAGGTGTTACTGATTGGTCTTATATAAGGGAGTCATTTTCCCATCAGGGTTGCCGGTGATCAATTGTTCTGGTCTGAATCCTTCTTTCCAGTTTCCCTTGTAGCCTGCTGTGTCGTGTCTGCATCTCCTGCTATCAGATAAGACAATTTCTTATTTTGTGTTTTTGCTATATTTTTGCATTTTGTCCTGCACTTCTGTGGGGGCCTTCAGGGTCCCCTCCGGGGGCTTTTGCCCTCTCAGTTTAGTCCAGCCACTGTGTTTTGTACTTTTGCTTTTTCCAGTTTTTTTTCAGTGGCTGCTGTTTTGATTTTGTTACACCAGAGAACTAATTTAGGAGGTAGAGGTCGTGTGATCTCAGGTGATTTTGAAATTAGTAGAGTTGGTGTTTTTTCAGGGTTTTCTGAGATTGCAGTAAGTACCCTTCCTGTCCTTTTCTATTTAGATAGTTTGGGCCCCAGCGTTTGCTCATACTATTTTCTTTCTGTGTCAGTATTTCCTCTTGTCTAACCGCCATTACATGTTTGGGGGCTTTCTATTATCTTTGGGGTTTGCTCCGGGGCAGATAGCTTTCCTATTTCTATCTTCAGGTGTAGTTAGTTTCTCAGGCTGTGACGAGGCATCTAGGACCAACGTAGGAACGCTCCACGGCTGCCTCTAGTTGCGGTGGTTAGTCAGGGTACTGCAATCTCATAGATTCCAACTGCTCTGGTGTATTTCCTTTTTTACCTGCACTCCTCAGCTACCGTAACATAACAGTTGTGGGTTTCCCATGATACCCCTGCGGAAATCTATTCCTTTACTGGGCATTGATTCTACTCCTTTGTCGGAGAATAAACCCCAGTTTTCTACTCAGGTGATAATGAGGGTTGAACCAGATCATCAGGACAGTTGCAAATTTCTGGTGTTGTATAATCTTCATGACATTATTGTACTAGGTTTCCCTTGGTTGTAGTCTCATAATCCTGTTTTGGATTGGAAATCTGTGTCTGTGACCAGTTGGGGCTGCCAATGTGTTAATGCCGACACTCCTGTTTTTTCTGCCTCTCCCAAGTCTCAGGATGTTCCTGACTTTTTGACTGATTTTTCGGATGTATTTAGTGAAAGTAAGTCTCCATCCTTACCTCCTCACAGGAGCTATGATTGTGTTATTGAGTTAGTGCCTGGTGGTAAATTTCCTAAAGGTCGCCTTTTAAATTTATCTGTACCTGAACACGATGCTATGCGATCTTATATCAAGGAGTCATTGGAGAAGGGTCATATCAGACCATCCTCTTCACCATTGGGCGCCGTTTTTTTCTTTGTGGCCAGAAAGGATGGTTCATTGAGGCTGTGTATTGATTATCGACTCCTGAATAAGATCACTGTTAAATATCAATATCCGTTACCCTTGATTTCTGACCTATTTTCCAGAGTGAAAAGTGCTAGTTGGTTTACCAAGCTTGACCTCGGGGGCGTATAACCTTATTCGCATTAAGCATGGGGATGAATGGAAGACGACGTTTAATACCCCAGAGGGGCATTTTGAGTACCTAGTGATGCCTTTTGGACTTACTAATGCCCCTTCCATCTTCCAATCCTTCATGAATGATATTTTCAGGGATTTTGTGATAAATTTCTGATTGTTTATTTGGATGATATCTTGATTTTTTCCAACGACTGGGACTCTCATGTGAAACATGTTCGGTCTGTGTTCCAGATTTTGAGAGAGAATGCACTGTATGTGAAGGGATCAAAGTGTCTTTTTGGCGTACAGAAAGTCTCATTTCTGGGATTCATTTTGTCTCCGTCTGTTATTGAAATGGACCCGGTCAAAGTTCAGGCCATCTGTGATTGGGTTCAACCTACTTCATTGAAGGCTCTTCAGAGATTTTTGGGTTTTGACAATTTTTATCGTAAATTTATTGGTAATTTCTCTGGTATTATTAAACCATTGACTGATTTGACCAAAAAGGGTTCCGATGTGGTGAATTGGCCTCCTGAGGCAGTTTCTGCGTTTCAGGAACTTAAGCAGAGATTCATTTCTGATCCTGTTCTACTGCAGCCTGATGTTTCTCTGCCGTTTCAGGTGGAGGTTGATGCCTCTGAGATTGGGGCAGGTGCCGTTTTGTCCCAAAGGGATCCAGAGACCTCTAAGAGTAACCCTTGTGCCATGTTCTCTCGAAAATTTTCTCCAACTGAACGTAATTATGACGTGGGTAATCGGGAGTTATTGGCCATGAAGTGGGCCTTTGAAGAGTGGAGACATTGGCTGGAAGGAGCCAAACATCAGGTGGTGGTCCTCACGGACCATAAGAACCTGGTTTATCTCGAATCAGCCAAGCGACTTAATCCTAGACAGGCCAGGTGGGCCTTGTTTTTCACACGTTTTAATTTTGTGGTTTCTTTTCTTCCGGGCACTAAGAATGTTAAGGCGGATGCCCTCTCGAGGAGTTTCTTTGCGTATTCTCCTGAGTTATCTGATCCTGCTGTTATTTTGAAAGAGGGTGTAGTTCTTTCTGCTATCTTGCCCAATTTGAGACTGGCTCTGGAGGGGTGTCAGGAGGATAAACCTGAGCGATGCCCTGTTGGGAAATTGTTTGTCCCAGACCAGTGGAAGAAGAGTGTGATGTCTGAGATTCATTGTTCCGCGTTGGCTGGTCATCCCGGGATTTTTGGTACCAGAGACTTGGTGAGTCGGTCCTTTTGGTGGCCTACTTTGTCTCGTGAAGTCAGGGACTTTGTGCAGTTCTGTGGGACTTGCTCTCGTTCCAAGCATTTCTCTCATTCTAGTGGTTTGTTAATGCCATTACCTGTACCCAAGAGGCCATGGACCAATATTTCTATGGATTTTATTTCCGACCTCCCTGTCTCTCAGAGAATGACCGTTATCTGGGTAATCTGTGATAGGTTTCCAAGATGATACATCTTGTGCCATTACCTAAGTTGCCTTTCTCCGAATTGGTGCCTTTGTTCTTTCAGCACGTGGTTCAGTTGGCATTCCGGAGAACATTGTGTCTGACAGAGGAGTCCAGTTTTTTTCCAGATTTTGGAGGACATTTTGTTCTAAACTTGGTGTTCAGTTATCTTTCTCCTCTGCATTTCACCCGCAGACCAATGGACAAACCGAGAGAACAAACCAGACCTTGGAGACTTATTTGAGATGTTTTGTGTCTGCTGATCAAGATGACTGGGTCTCTTTTTTGTCTTTGGCTGAGTTTGCTCTTATAATAGGGCTAGCTCTGCCACCTTGATGTCTCCATTTTTCTGCAATTCTGGGTTTCACCCTCGATTTTCTTCAGGACAGGAGGAGGCTTCTGTCTGTCCGGGGGTTGACTCTATTGTGGAGCGTATGCAGCAGATTTGGGACCAGGTAGTGGAGAGGTTGTCTCTCTCTCTCAGGAGAAGCCCAGCGATTTGCCAACCGACATGGGACTGATGGTCCTCGTTTTAAAGTGGGGGACTTGGTTTGGTTGTCCTCAAGAAATATCCCTATGAAAGTTGCATCTCCAAAATTTAAGCCAAGGTTCATTGGACCTTATAAGATCATGGAAATTATTAATCCGGTTTCCTTCCGTTTGCTTCTTCCAGGGACATTTAAGATCCATAACGTGTTCCACAAGTCCTTATTGAAGAGGTTTGTCGAGCAAGTGGTTCCTATGGCTACGCCTCCCGACCCTGTTTTGGCTGAGGGCAATTTGGAGTATGTGGTTGAGAAAATATTGGATTCTCGTTTTGCTAGACGGAAACTCCAGTATTTGGTTAAGTGGAGAGGTTATGGTCAGGAGGACAATTCTTGGGTGTTTGCTTCGGACATCCATGCTGGGAGACTTATCCGTGCCTATCATCGAGCTTATCCTGATCGGCCTGGTTGCGCAGGTTAGGGTTCGGTGACCCCTCCTCAAGGGGTACTGTTGTGAATACTCTGGAGGCGATTTCTGAGCTGGAGCTCCCTCCTGTGGTTGCTGAGGGTAATGAACTAATTGCTGAATGGCCTTCAGCTGGCTCTGAATGGTCTGATATAAGTGACCTGAACTCCCTTCTGCCTTGCCGGTAATTAATTGTTCTTCCTGGTCTTGCTGGGAGCTCAGCTTGCATTCCTGCTCTCTTTCAGATAAGTGATTTGCTGTTTTTTTCCTTTGGTTGGATTTTCCTTGCTGGTTTGCTGCTTGCAGTGGACTTCAGCCAGGTCCCCTTTTACGGTCTGGCGCTACAATTGTGCTCATTTTGTATTTGCACTTTTGCTCTGTTCCTTTGTCACTTTTTATTTGCTTGAATTGCTATGTGTTACACCAGAGATGTGATTTAGGTGGTAGAGATCGTATGATCTCAGGTTTTTTGTTAATCAGAAGTGTTGGTATTTTTGCCAGGGTTTTTTTGGGTTGCAGTCAGAATTCTTTCCTATACTTTTCTACCTAGACAGATTGGGCCCCAGCGTTTGCTCATTCTATTTTCTGTCTGTGTCCGTATTTTCTTCTTGTCTAACCGCCATTACATGTTTGGGGGCTTCCTATTTCTTTGGGGGTTCTGCTCCGGGGCAGATAGCTTTCATCTTTCTGCCTTTAGGTGTAGTTATCTCTCCAGCTGTGACAAGGCGTCTAGGATCACCGTAGGTATGCTCCACGGCTACTTCTAGTGTGGCGGTTAGTTTAGGGTACTGCAATCCAATAGTTTCCAGCCTCTCTGGTGTATTACTACTTTGGCTATTTTTGCAATTGCTCCTCAGCTACCAAAACATAACAGGAGACTTTGTGCAGCAGGCCTTCATGGTAAAATAGCTGCTAGGAAACCACTGCTAAGGACAGGCAACAAGCAGAAGAGACTTGTTTGGGCTAAAGAACATAAGGAATGAACATTAGACTAGTGGAAATCTGTGCTTTGGTCTGATGAGTCCAAATTTGAGATCTTTGGTTCCAACCACCGTGTCTTTGTGCGATGCAGAAAAGGTGAATGGATGGACTCTACATGCCTGGTTCCCACCGTGAAGTATGTAGGAGGAGGTGTGATGGTGTGGGGGTGCTTCGCTGGTGACACTGTTGGGGATGTATTCAAAATTGAAGGCATACTGAACCAGCATGTCTACCACAGCATCTTGCAGCGGCATGCTATTCCATCTGGTTTGCATTTAGTTGGACCATCATTTATTTTTCAACAGGACAATGACCCCAAACACACCTCCAGGCTGTGTAAGGGCTATTTGACCAAGAAGGAGAGTGATGGGGTGCTACGCCAGATGACCTGGCCTCCACAGTTACCAGACCTGATCCCAATCGAGATGGTTTGGCGTGAGCTGGACCGCAGAGTGAATGCAAAAGGGCCAACAAGTGCTAAGCATCTCTGGGAACTCCTTCAAGATTGTTGGAAGACCATTTCCGGTGACTACCTCTTGAAGCTCATCAAGAGAATGCCAAGAGTGTGCAAAGCAGTCATCAAAGCAATAGGTGGGTACTTTGAAGAACCTAGAATATAAGACATAATTTCTGTTGTTACACACTTTTTTGTTAAGTATATAGTTCCACATGTGTTAATTCATAGTTTTGATGCCTTCAGTGTGAATGTAAAATTTTCATAGACATGAAAATACAGAAAAATCTTTAAATGAGAAGGTGTGTCCAAACTTTTGGTCTGTACTGTACATATGCACACATACATAAACACTCACATACATGCACACTGCGAGTCAGTGACTGGTGTTAAATGTAGGGGGAACTTTGTGTTCCCCCCAGGATGCGCACTTAGGCGTATTGTGGCCATGAGAGTGCACAGGCATAGCTGTGGTTGCAATGCAGACTAAAGTGAGTATAGGTCTTCGACATGCTAGTTGTCCAAGGCAGATTAAGGAAAATCTGCTCTGCGCTTTTGTGTTTTGAAACATACTGCAGGATGGTAGTCGTGCAGTCCGTTTCATTCCCGGTCCGGGTTTTCCATGTGGCTGAAGGCCAAAGATTCTATTTGAAAAACCCTGCAGTATAGGGTTTGGGTGTGTCAGGTTCAGTGTCAGGTTGAGTGTCAGTCTGGGGTGTGCTAGAGGACAGAGCAGTTGGCTCTGCAGTGCTCCATCTGTGTGAGGCAACACGGACAAGCGGAGCCAGAGCAGCCAAGGCAACTCACGGGCCTGGCAACCACAGCGTACACAGCTGTGCAGTTGCCCACGATCGCTGATCTATGAAGTGGACTGTCTTGTGCCCGGCGGTGGTCTAACGGTAGACTTTCCTGTGCCCGAAGGAGGACTGGTGTATTTAATGACTGTAAACTAGAGGATATGGTTCCCAGCTGTGATATGGAGGATATCGTGTACTGTGTTAAGCTGTGAGTAGAACATTAACATGGCAGTGCAGTCGCCCATGGCAACCGGTCGGAGGTGGACTGGCATATTTAGTGACTGTAATCTAGGGAATATGTGCTCGGCTGCAAACCGGAGGATATCGTGTGCTGTATTTTGCTGAGTTGAACATTAAAGAGACGTTTTGCTTTGAACTTTGCTGGGTCACTGCCTCATCACTGCACAGTGTGCTACCGCTGCACTACAACACACATACATGAAAACACACATGCACACATACAGACACACATATGCCTAAACACATGCACACACATGTATAAACATACACACACACACAGACACACAGGGTCGGCTCCAGTTTTTTTTTGGGTCCCTGACGAAAGAGCCTCAGTTTGCCCATTTAACACATGCTGCGATTCATGATGCACAGATACTGCAGAGAAATATAGATATAGTACAATGCCAAAGATTTCATTCACTTCTTACATTACATGAGTGATATCTATTGTAAATTCTAAAATACCATACAGCAGAAGGGATTCAGGTGATCAAGTGTCCATGGGTTTCTGGGTTTCAATACCTGTAGTATTAGAGATAACCAGGATATAGCTAAATGTAGAGACCATCCTCAGCAGAGTATCCTTTACAAAAATTAATTTCCTTCTATATAATCCTCCATACAGTATTATGGGCACCGTATAGTCTTCCATACAGTATAATGCACCCCATATAGTGCTCCATACAGTATTATGAGCCTCATATATTGCTCCATACACTATAATGAGCCCCATATATTGCTCCATACACTATTAGGAGCCTCATATAGTGCTCCATACAGCAGATTGAGCCCCATATATTGCTCATTACAATATAATGGGCCCTATATTATGTTCCATACAGAATGGACCGTAAATAATACTCCATACAAAATTGGGCTCCATATAATATTTCATACAACGTTAACCCCATATAATACTCTATACAGTATGGGTCCTATTTAATGCTCCATAGAGAATAGGCCCTATAGTGGGTCCCCAAGTGGGCCCGGCACTTGATTGCAACTTATGTCAGCGAATAACTCGGAGGAGTGCTATCCGATGCTTCATCGGATAGCACTTGCTCCAATTTTATTTTATTAGACTATACAAACCCACGTTTGTTTTCTCACAGAGAGGTGGCATGAGAAAAAAATCTCGGCCTGCTGCAATTGGCATCGTATATCGGATGACACGCACTATACAAGTGTATGAGTTCATGCAAAACATCGAACTGCACTGGGATGTTATACACTAATGTGACCATGGCCTTAGGGTTTGCTCACACTTGCATATAAAAAATCGTCTCATTCTCATCTAGAAAAGTTGGACGAGTGGAATCTGTATTTGTTAACCTTTTGTCAAGCACGTGCTATGCGAGTGTGCGATTATTTTCTCGGCTCACATCTGTACGACATCCGTATCCACTGTGTTTTTAACATCATATTTTACATACCATAATGCTTTATGTAGCTTAAAGCTAATTGTCAAAAATAATAAAGCAATCTCATATAAAGAGTGATAGGATCACTGTCAATGTAAGTGAGGGGAGATATGTATCATGAAGATTGCTATATTTCGTGATGTGAAAACCTAGAAGTTTTGCTTCAGCATGTTATTTGCTAAGATGGGTTAATGAGCCATGTCAGGATTGGGTTTTCTTGTGAGAGGCAGCAGGAGATGGGTGGGATGGCCACTTACCATATCTGCTCCCCAAGGGTGTGGTTTGTTAAAGGGAACCTGTCAGCAGGATTGTGCTGAGTAACCTACTGTACAGACAGTGTCAGGTCGGCGAAGTTATACTAATTAAAATGTTACTTTGATAGATGAAATCCATCTTGTGGTTGCTATTTAATCTTTATTTTCAGTTTTTGGTTAATGATATGGTCGTGCTCCGGGGTGACCTGTGGGGGAGGTCATCATGTGGTGCTCTGATTAGCTATTCGTCTGTATGGCTTATGACAGGTCACTTATCCCTCAGTGACCTGCCCCCTATTTTACATACTGAATATATATATATTGAGAAAGAAAAATAAAATATCACATTCATCTGGCGGCACCTGCCCAGTAGCATCTAACAGATCGCCGATAGATGCTACAGCGCAGTCGTGGCCAGCGCCATTTTATAACAATTTTTTTTTTCAGAATAAATATATATCACTAAATAAAATAATTTAATGCATATTATAGTTGTGTTCATGCTGAATGTGAATTATTGTTAGTTTTTTCAATACACATTATATTAAAGTATGTAAAATAGGAGGCAGGTCAGTGAGGAATCAGTGACCTGTCGGAAGCCATACAGAGGAATATCTAAGCAGAGCGCCACATAAATACCCCCCACAGGCCGCCCCTAAGCATGAGAATCTCATTTACTGAAAACTGAAAATAAAGATTAAACAACAATCACAAGACAGATTTATCAATCAAGATATCTACGTATAAGCCTGAGGCTATGTGCACACGTTGCGGAATTGCTGTGGAAATTTCTGCGGCATTCCCGCATCTCTCTGCCGCGGGAAATCCGCATTTTATAGGTATGCGTATTCCCGCTAAAAACTAGCATTTTGCAATCGTAATTAGCTTGCAGAATGCTAGCGTTTTCCAAGCGATCTGTAGCATCGCTTGGAAAACTGATTGACAGGTTGGTCACACGTAGTGTTTGACAAGTGTGAGCAACTTTTTACTATTGATGCTGCCTATGCCGCATCAATAGTAAAAAGATCTAATGTTAAAAATAAAAAAAATAAAAAATCGTGATATTCTCACCTTCCAGAGGCCCCCGCAGCCTTCCTGGTCCTCGCGATGCTCCTGGCAACTCCTGTTCCCAGTGATGCCAAGCGACAATGACCCCAGATGACATAGCATCACGCGAGGCCGCTACGTCATCTGGGGTGATTCTCGCAAGGCATCACTGGGAACAGGATTGGCCGGGAGCGTCGCTGAGAGGTGGGAAGGCTGCCGGGGCAGCCGGAAGGTGAGAATATCACGATTTTTTATTTTAATTATTATTTTAACATGGATATGGTACTCAGGGCCAGGAGGAGAGTTCCCTCTCCTCCAAACCCTGGGTACCAACCGCACATGAACCGCTTACTTTGCGCATGGTGGGCATAGCCACATGAGGAAAGTAAGCGGTTCAATGCATTCCTATGGCGGCGGAATCGCCGCGATTCCGCAAAAAGAATGAACATGCTGCGTATTTTTACGCGATGCGATTTGGCTGTGGAAAAACACACAGCATGTACACAGCATTGCGGAATCCCATAGAATATAAAGGGTTGCATTGTGTAAGCGTTTTTGCCGCGTTTTCACGGCGTTTCCGCCGCGAAAAACCGCGGCAAAGACGCTAACAATCCGCAATGTGTGCACATAGCCTGACAGTGTCTGCAAGTTGCTGAGCAAAATCCTGGTTCCCTTTAAATTAAATGTCCAGCCACTAAGTTTTTTTTTTTTTATCTGGCTATGGATCTGGAGGCAGGAAGCTCCAGAGAAGTGTTCATGTACAACCATGCTAGACTCTGTTAATTGTTCCCTGAGAGGACCGATTCCCTCAGGCATATGGACTGTACTTTACATTATCTTCTGTTTTTCCTGTTTTGCCAGAAAAGGCCACGTTTGTGTTGTTGAACAATGCACTGGTTTATGGAGTGTTTGAATAAACCAGCAGAAGAAACGTTCCAATGTCTACCTCTGTGAGTAGCTGAGTGAGTTGCATTACCACAAAAGATAAAGATAGATGATAGAAAGACAATAGCTATGTAAAAGATAGATAATAAATATATATTATATAGATAGCAAGATAAATAGTATAGATAGATAAATAGATATATAGATAGTTAGATATATAGATAGAATAGATATCCAGCAGATATATTATTTTACAACCCTTCTACATATGAGAAAATAGTACTCTTTAGAGCCTTTCACCTGGAGTTTACTGTCCAGCTTTTTAGGCTTGTTTAACAAAATAAATAAATGAATGAAAAAATACTTGAGGTCACCACTATTTCATGAAAACAGCAAAGGTAAAGCAGACAGCTGTGACCTGGTATTATGAGGCTGGGAAGGTCCATGGTTATTGGTCCCTACTAGAGTTGAGCAAATTTTTCGGGTCTCTGCTTTTTTGACAAGCTATAGCGCTTACCGAATAAGCTAAAGTGGGAACCCGGATATATGGAGCGCGCCAGCAGATCAGCTGATTGGCGCCGCAGCTGCATATGTCGTGGCTGTGTCACTGTCACAGCACATGCATTTGATACAATAGAAAAACAGAACTTAATATTTGGTACAGAAACCTTTGTTTGCAATTAGTGATGAGCGAGAATGCTCGTTGCTCAGATTTTCCTGAACATGCTCAGGTGATCGAGCATTTGAGCGTGCTTGGAGATTTAGTTTCTGTCGCCGCAGCTGCATGATTTGCGGCTGCTAGACAACCTGAATACATGTGGGGAATGCCTGCTTGTTAGGGGATCCTCACATGTGTTCAGGTTGTCTAGCAGCCTCAAATCATGCAGCTGCAACGACAGAAACTAAATCTCCGAGCACTTCCAAATACTCGGAGACCATCCGAGCGTGGTCGGGAAAACCCAAGCAATGAGTATACTCGCTCATCACTATTTGCAATTACAGAGGTCAAATGTTTCCTGTAGTTATTGACCCATTTTGCACACACTGCAGCAGGGATTTTAGTCAACTAGTCCATACAGATCTTCTCCAGAGCTTTCAAATTTTGAGGTTGTCAATGGGCAACATTGAGTTT
Source organism: Oophaga sylvatica (assembly GCA_033576555.1). Classification (NCBI taxonomy): domain Eukaryota; kingdom Metazoa; phylum Chordata; class Amphibia; order Anura; family Dendrobatidae; genus Oophaga; species Oophaga sylvatica. The sequence continues at coordinate 35,144,230 of JARQOD010000004.1, forward strand.
CAGCTCCCTCCAAAGATATTCTATTGGGTATAGGTCTGCAGATTGGCTAGACCACTCCAGAACCTTGTTGTTATGGAGCCACTCCTCAGTTGCCATAATGGTTACTAACGGTAATGTTTGAGACTGTGGTCCTAGCTCTCTTCAGGTCATTGACCAGGTCCTCCCATGTAGTTTTGGACTGATTCCTGACCTTTCTCAGAATCATTCTTCGCCTCTTCACGAGACGAGATCTTGCATGGGGCCCCAGACCAAGGAAGACTGACAGTAATCTTGTGTTTCTTCCATTTTTTTAGAACTGTACCATACCAGCCTTGTGCAGTTCTACAATTTGGTCCCTGGTCTCGTTAGACAACACTTAGGTCCTGGTAATGGTGGAGAGGTTGGAGTATGATTGATTAAGTGTGTGGAAAGGTGTCTTTTAAAATACAGGATTAACCGAATGTTCAAAACATGAGGCACTTAATGCAGGCTTGGACTTGTAGCTGCACAGATGATCATAAGATGAGTGAGCTTCTTAAATTTTGAAAAACTACAAACAGTGTCGTTGAAGGATACAGAATAACTTAGAAACTACAGGTTGTTAGCCTAAACTAATCAAATACTTATTTCATGCAACAAAATGCAATTTAATAACTTAAAAATCAGACAATGAGATTTTATGGATTTTATTTTTAAATTCTATCTCTCCCAGTTGAAGTGTTGCAATGATAAAAATTACAGACCTCTCCATTTTCTTTAGGCGGGAAAACTTGCAAAATCAGCAATGTATGAAATACTTATTTTCCTCACTGAAGCATTTTCATGATGACAGGTATTGCACAGTGTTCCCCATTATGCAATGGTAGTTACCTTCCAATGGTGGCACAAGAAAGGAAAGTTGGTGATAGGGTCACGAGCGTCTAAGACTCCTTGATGTCAGGGATGACTGAGATGTAGCCTATTTGGCCTTATGACACAGATGATCTACTATATCACAAATTGTTGAGAAACTTAATGCTGACTTTGAAAGAAAATGTCAGCACACAAAAAGCACAACAATTTGCTTATGAGTTGCATATGTCCATTAGTGAAAAAATCAAAAGTGTGCAGGCAAAGTGTACCTTTTTGTTTGACCTGTTTTGTATTATATTATTGCTTCTGGTAACATTCCTTTTACACATTGTGAGGGGGGGAAATTCTACGCTCTTGTTGTATTAAGTATACAAACTCAAGGCAGAGTCAGACGGCCATATAAAGCGGAGCAAGATCAGAACGCAATGCATGGACTACCTGGCAGATCTCCTAATTCGAACCTGATAACTGCATGTACTTTTACGCAACTGTCATGCTAAGATCGAGAGAATCGCTGGCCAGTCGGTGCAATGTATTCCGATCTTGCTCTGATTTATACTTCCATCTGACTCTACCCTCAAAGTTATTTCTGAGGGGAAACTTTGACTGTCATAATACTGAAATTGGGGGTTCTGGGTGTCATTCTGTGATAAGGGTGGTGCCATTGTGGTAATAGACCATCTAACATATTCCACGAGGTACAGCGACAATTATCTGACTCAGAGACTTACAAGATTATCCCTAGGGACCCTACATCAAACATCACTCTTAAACTTAAGAATCTTATCAGGACATACCTCAATAATAACACCATTGACCAGAAGACTGCTGTCATGAAGTGACTTTCCTGGTCAGTCACCAGACGGCAAAACACACAAGGGAACACCGGGGAAATTTTAACAAGGTTTGCCCTGTGATAGGGAACGAGGGAAATGGACACCTCCTGCACTCACCTAAGTCTGTGCCCTGATCTCCCTATCATCCGGGTACTTTCACCCGGTCTCCGAGCAAGATACCTTAAACCCTCACAAGCCCTGCGCTAATCCCTAGGTAGGTAGCAGGTCGGTGAGAGCACTAGTCACACCACTCACTAATGAAACACAAAGGGAAGGAACAACAACAAAGGGTAAAGGCAACAAAAACACCAACTTAGCTTTCTGCTGTAAAGCTCCACACAGTAGGATAAAGTCACCGGATCAGGGTAATAGCTGAAGCACAACTGCACTAAGCAAGCTCCATTTCCTGCTTGGTTTGTCTCCAGAAGGACCTGTATCACAACAGTCAGCTGATGCATCAGGTGACCTTTTAAAGGATGGTGGAGTGGTCACCACCTGCATCAGCAAACTCAGCAGCAATGTAATCACACCAGCGGCCACCGGGCGGAAAAACTGACATTAACACCTGATGGCCTGAAAGAAAATAGTTTTAATATGAAACGCAAAATCTGCCACAGATCCAAAAATGGATTGTGACAACTGTCACATTTCTGTTCAATCCACACCCCATAACACCAGTCTTTTATATATTACCAAAAATCCACAAATCACTAACCACCCCCCTGGCAGACCTATAGTGGCATCAACAGATTCAATTCTTTCCCCACTATCCATCTTTTTAGAAAAAATCTTAACACCACAAGTCAGGACCACCAAATCATTCGTTCTTGATACTGGACACTTCTTGGACGTTATTACAGGTCTCAACTCCGTACCATCTGACAGCCTACTGGTTACCTTAGACATCAACAGTATATACAATTCCATTCTTAATGATAAGGGTATCATAGCTACCCAAAGCCTCTTACAGACCTCTAACTTGTCTGATATTTACATTTAACTATGCCTGGACCGTCTTAACCCCTTAATGTCCACTGACGTGCACAGTCCGTCATGGCAAGGTGCCAGTTCCGGCACCAGGACGGACTGTGCACGTCATACCTTTGATCTACCACTGCGTGTAAACACGCAGTGGTAGATCAGTGCCGACAGCTGTCATAGACAGCTGACAGGCACGGCAAGCGGTGCAGGGACCTTTGCCGTCGGTCCCCGCACCCACAGCGCTGTGATTGGTCAGTCAATCTGACTGACCAAACACAGCAGCGATTGTGCAGGGGAAGCTGAAATTTCAGCTTCTCCAGCGCGATCAGTGCAGGAGCAGGCGCTGCAGTGGCCAGGCATCCTGCACTGACAGCCAGGAGCGGAGCCCCCACCGCCCCTGGCTGTTAACCCCCTGACTGCTGCGATCCAGCGCGATCGCAGAGCTCAGGGGGGGAGGCAGAGGGTCGGGAGCTCCCTCTGCCTCAGATCGGCGCCCTGCAATGTATTTGCAGGGCCCGATCTCTGCCTTGATGACCCGGGGGTTGTCATGACAACCTCCGGGTCATCTAGCTATGGGAAGCTGCTGTGATCATGTCACAGCAACTTTCCCCATAGGTACAATGCATTGCAATGCTGGAGCATTGCAATGCATTGTAGCTGCAATAAAAAGTAAAAAAAGTGAAAGTCCCATAAAGGGACAAGTTAAAAAAAATCATTTTTTAAAAAAAAATTGTAAAAAAATATTAAAAAATAATTTTAAAAAAATCCCCTAAAAAATACACATTTTTATGTAATAAAAAAAATAAAAAACAAAAAAAATGCACATGTTAGGTATCGCCACGTCCGTAAAAATCCCATCTATAAAAGCGTAACCCTAGTTAACCCCTTCAGTGAAAGCCGTAAAAATAAAACACAAAAAAGTAGTAAATTATACTTTTTCCAAGCGGTATATAACGTGAAAAGTGCAATAACACCAATCAAAAAGTCAGATATAAAAATCAGGGTAGCCGAAAAGACTGTCCGCAAAAAACAAGCTGTATAAGCATCATCAGCAAAAAATAAAAAAGTTATACTCGCGGAATAAACTGATGCAAAAATAATTATTTTTTCTATAAATTTTTTTATTGTGTAAAAAACGCCAAAACATAAAAAAATATATAAATGAGGTATCGCTAAAATCGTAGTGATCTGAAGAATAAAGCTCCTTTATCAATTTTACCACACGCGGAACGGAGGAAAAAAAAAAAAAAAAAAAAAACAATTCCTGAATTGCTGGTTTTTGTTCATTCTGCTTCCACAAAAATCGGAATAGGAAGCGAACAAAAAACGTTATGTGCCCGAATATGGTACCAATAAATACGTCAGCTCGTCCTGCAAAAAATAAGCCCACAGATAACTCTGTTGGTCGAAATATGGAAAAATTATAGCTCTCAAAATACGGCGATGCAAAAATTTCTTACAAAAAATTATTCCAAAAAAAAGCATCTTTTAGAGTGTGACAGAAGCTAAACATGAAAAAAGGGTATAAATCTGGTATCGCTGTAATCGCACCGATCCGAGGAATAAAGTCGCCTAATCACTAATACCGCACGAGGAACGGCGTAAAAAAGAAAACCAATTCTTCACCTTTTGTAGATTTGTTCATTGTGACTCCCAAAGATCGCAGTAAGGCGATCACAGTGGTTCCCCCCCACATATGGGGTATCAGCGTACTCAGGACAAAATGCACAATAGCTTTTGGGGTCCTATTTCTCCTGTTACCCTTAGAAAAATAAAAATTTGGGGGCAAAAAGGTCATTTTTGTGGAAAAAAATATGATTTTTTTATTTTCACGGCTGTACGTTATAAACTTCTGTGAAGCCCTTGGGGGTTCGAAGTGCTGACCACACATCTAGATAAGTTCCTTGGGGGTCTAGTTTGCAAAATGGGGTCATTTGTGGGGGGTTTCTACTGTTTAGGCACATCAGGGGCTCTCCAAGCGCGACATGACACCCGCAGACCATTCCATCAAAGTCTGCATTTAAAAACGGTGCTCCTTCCCTTCCGATCTCTGCCATGCGTCAAAATAGTGGTTCCCCCCCACATATGGGATATCAGCGTACTCAGGACAAATTGCACAATAGCTTTTGGGGTCCTATTTCTCCTGTTACCCTTATAAAAATAAAAATTTGGGGGCAAAAAATTATTTTTGTGGAAAAAAATATGATTTTTTTATTTTCACGGCTCTACGTTATAAACTTCTGTGAAGCACTTGGGGGTTCAAAGTGCTCACCACACATCTAGATAAGTTCATTGGGGGTCTAGTTTCCAAAATGGGGTCATTTGTGGGGGGTTTCTACTGTTTAGGCACATCAGGGGCTCTCCAAGCGCGACATGACACCCGCAGACCATTCCATCAAAATCTGCATTTAAAAACGGTGCTCCTTCCCTTCCGATCTCTTCCATGTGTCAAAATAGTGGTTCCCCCCCACATATGGGATATCAGCGTACTCAGGACAAATTGCACAATAGCTTTTGGGGTCCTATTTCTCCTGTTACCCTTATAAAAATAAAAATTTGGGGGCAAAAAGATTATTTTTGTGGAAAAAAAATATGATTTTTTTATTTTCACGGCTCAACGTTATAAACTTCTGTGAAGCACTTGTGGGTTCAAAGTGCTCACCACACATCTAGATAAGTTCCTTGGGGGGTCTAGTTTCCAAAATGGAGTCACTTGTGGGGGGTTTCTACTGTTTAGGCACATCAGGGGCTCTCCAAACGTGACATGACACCCGCAGACCATTCCATCAAAGTCTGCATTTGAAAAAGGCGCTCCTTCCCTTTCGAGCTCTGCCATGCGTCAAAATAGTGGTTTACCCCCACATATGGGGTATCAGCGTACTCAGGACAAATTGCACAATAACTTTTGGGGTCCTGTTACCCTTTGGAAAATAACAATTGGGGGTGGAAAGATCATTTTTGTGGAAAAGATATGATTTTTTTAATTTTACTGCTCTACGTTATAACCTTCTGTGAAGCCCTTGGGGGTTCAAAGCTCTCACCACACATCTAGATAAGTTTCTTGGGGGGTCTAGTTTCCAAAA
>JARQOD010000004.1:35150060-35230913 GCA_033576555.1 Oophaga sylvatica
AGCTGAGCAATCAGTGCTTCAGAATCTAGCCTGCAGTGAACCTGTGACCTGACTCCTGGAAGCCTTGGACTATGTACTCCAGCTATTCCTACTGAGGAACTCTGAACACTTGTGGACTCTGGAACCCTGCTCTTTGAAAGATCCACGTTTGCATGGACTTACGGTAACAGAGAAGAAGATCCTGAACCTGTTGTGGAGAGTGATTGCTGAGCTTAAGTTACTCTGGCCTGCTGTGTCTCCTGCTTCTGTATCTGCAAACTGTGTGACTATTTTTGCCACTTGTATGAAGTAATACAAGACCTTCTATATCAAACCTGTGTCTCATGTATTTTCATCGCACCCAAGCACAAGACGCTATATGAACTGTACTACATACATTACAACAGCTGGTTTTGGTTACAGAACATAAACTTTCCTCTCTACTATCCTTATCACATATCACCAGCTGTGCACTTGACCTGATTCCATACCATTCATCCCAAACCTCACCACAGTCTTTATCCTAACCCTAACCCATCTCTTCAAACTATCACTAACTCTATCACACTCATCCTCAAAAAGCGCTCCCTTGAACCATCTTCTGTGTCTAGTTATCACCCCATATCACTTCTCACCTATGCCTCAAAACTACTGGAACAACACCTCCATCTTGAACTGTCCTCTCACCTCTCCTCCTGCTCCCTCTTTGATGGCTTACAGTCTGGCTTTAACCACATCATTCCACTGAAACTGCCCTTACTAAAGTCATCAATGACTAACAGACAAATCCAAGTGACAATACTCTGTCCCCCTCCTACTGGATCTGTCCTTCTTCCATCGACACAGTAGACCATTTCCTCTTATTTCCGATTTTCTCATCTCAGACTTGGTCCTATCTTGGAACTCTTCATACCTAACATAACTGAAATTCACTGTCTCCCATTCACACACCACCTTGTCGTCTCGCCCCTTATCTGTCAGTGTTCCACAAAGTTCAGTTCTAGGTCTCCTGCTTTTTTCAATCTATCACTTCGGCCTGGGACAGTTCATAGAGCCCCACGCCATTCATTATCATCTCTATGCTGAAAACACACAGATCTAACTATCTTGACCAATCTTTTTTAAGGATTGGAGTACTTGTGGATGTTCAGATCTTTCAGTTTCGGCCAAACTTTTTAAAAAAGTTTGATTCAGGTACCAGAACGGTACCTGAACTTGATAACAAGCCCAAAATCCATTCAAGTGAATGGGGAGGTCCTAACATCCAGTGGTTCCCATGCTGTCCTCCGTGTGACAGCTTGGGAATCCCTGATATTAATAGCCTGGGAAAGGTTCATGGATATTGGCCTCCTCCTAGACTAACAACACCAGCCCCTAGCCGCCTCAAAAATGGCGCAACCATTAGATGCACCTATTCTGGTCTTTATCCTAGGCTCTTCCCACTTTCCCTGGTGCATTGTCAAGCGGTAATGGTTTTTGGATTGATGCCAGCTGTGTAATGCCTGCTAACATCAAGGCAAGAAGTTAGTAAGGAGAGGCATGTATCGGACATCCCCATTACTAACCCTGTAGTCTAAAGTAATAAACACACACAGAGAAAAGTACTTTAATTATAAAAAGAACTCCCTGACCATCTTTTACCCATTTATTACCTTTAAAAATAAAATCATCCAAAGTGGTGTGATGTAAATCTATCTCACGTCCCACGACGATCCCCAACTGTGCTACATCCGGATGCAGTACTGAGCATTGACATAAGTAATGTGACCGCTCAGAATGGCATGAATTTGATTTCTGCGATGAGTGCTGCCATCAGCAAGGTTATTGCAGTTCACAGCCGATGAAATGCAGTACCTTTACTGACATCACTGCTCACAGTGTGAGAAATTTAATGGGCTGTGAGTGGTGATAACAATAAGATTATTCCAGTTCAACTAATGGATGCGCCTTTTCTAGGGTGGTTGTAGGCTGCTATTTTTATGCTGGGGAGGGACAAATATCCATGGACCTTCCTAGCTTGAGAATATCAGCACCCAGCTGTCTGGTTTACTTTAGCTGGTTATCAAAAATAGGGGGACACCAAGTCATTTTTTTTACTTATTTCTTAAATAATTAAACAAAAGGTGTAGAGACCCCTCTTTTTGATAACCAGTCAAGATAAAGCAGACAGCTGGGGGCTGCAGCTAGCAAAAAAATAGAAGCAACCCCACTTCTTTCTTTTTTTCTTTCTTTATTTTTTTAACACATTGCTTTGTCCAATCACAGTGATGCTAATGCATAGCTGCAGTCATTCAAAATGCTTTATCGAGGCTGTTGAATCCAAACAGTAGAACAGATGTCCAGGAGAAGTCCATATTCGCAGTCGTGCTCGAACATTAGGTGTTTGGGATGGACCCCAAACTTTGCAGTTCAGGTCCACCCTTTTCTTCTCTGTTCGATTTTTAAACTTTTACATATACAAAACAGAATTTGTCATGTTTTCTCCTCTATCTCACTCAACCCCCCCTACAGACCTATCCATCAAAGTCAAATACTGCTCACTATTTTCAGTCCTGCAAGCTCGCTGCCTGAAATTAACCCTTGACTCTGATATCTCTTTCAAACCACATACCAAAGCCCTTTTCATTTCTTGTAGACTCGGATCTGTAAATTCCTTAACCAAGAAACTGCAAAAACACTAGTGCATACCCTCAACATCTCCCGCCTCAACTACTGCAACCTCCTACTCTGTGACCTCCATATTAACAAGTTTCCACCTCTCCAATCTATCCTAAACTCTGGTGGACGACTAATCCACCTTTCCTATGCCCCGCTATTCCCTGGCCTCTTCACTCTGTCAATCCCTTCACTGGCTCCCCATTACCCAAAGGCTCCAGGTCAAAACCATAACCATGACATGCAAAGCCATCAGCAACCTGTATTCTCCATACATCTGTGACCTAGTCTCCTGGTACTTACGTGCACGCAACCTCCGATCCTCACAAGATCTCTACTCTCCTCTTATCTCCTCTTCCCACAATCGTATACAAGATTTCTCTCGTGCATCCCCCTTACTCTGCACCTCTCTACCCCAACATATCAGACTCTTGCCTACTGTTGAAACCTTCAAAAGAAGCCTGAAGATATAACTCTTCTGACAATTCTACAACCTGCAGCTATCCTTGCTTCACTATACATGACCAGCTCTACCCTCACTTACTGTATCCTCACCCATCCCTTGCAGACCATGAACCCTCGTGAGCAGGGTCCTGGTCCAGTTGGTGACTTGTATTGTTCATGACTATTTTGCTTATTTTTTATTATGTATACCCCTTTTTTTCAAGTAAAGCGACATTGAATAAATGGTGCTATAATAATAAATATTAATAACAAAAGAATAATAATAATATGTTGGCATCAGTTGGACATTACTAAAGCTGTATTAAAGTGTTTGAAAGGGTTCAGATTCAGAACTAGGAGACAATTGTGGACTTTTCAGATTTTATTAAATAAAAATTAAATCGACAGTAACTCCTTAATAACTTGACTCATTGGCATAGAATACTACTGCAGTCCCTGTTCACTGTTACGATCACAACAACCCCTGATGCTTAGCTGACTGATTGATTGAATGACAGTTTACCCTATCTGATGCTTCAGATAAAGAATTGTTATACAAAGGTGCCTTATTAAAGAACAATACATGGAAGAAATGAAACATTCTTTTTTGGTAAAATGATCTTATCTAATATTAGTTAACACTTGATTGACAAGCATGATATACAAGGAGCAATTAGCATATCATATTGGTAAATACTGCTCCAAATATACAAGGACTAATATCATATGATTCAACTGCAAATAAATTCAAAACAACCCCCACCGCAACAAACAGTCACAGAATCAAAATTAATTAAATATAAAATATAATCTTTTATTAAGTCATAGAAAATCTAAAATATAATGACAAAAGGACAGGACACAAGTCAGATGAAGGTAGAGATGCAGGTATCACATAGCGTAAACCCATAAACACTCACTGGGATATCCAGTGGTGACTCCCCATATATATTATATTGATTCTCAAGCACATATGAACAAATTTATTATTGTGGTAAATACAACCACATAGTCTAGTTAATGCAGGAGAAATCATGAGACACACCGCAGATGAATAAAGATAAATAGAACATGTATAAACAATGGTCGTATAGAGCAACATACCGCGGTGTAGATAGGGAGACGCCACCGGTAATCACCAGCAACCCCGACGCACGTTTCGGAGATTGCTCTCCTTCCTCAGGGGGCGTGGTCTCAGAATCATTGTACAATGTAATTCACTGTACGCTCACTATTTATAACATGATGTGATTCTATACATGTTGTCAGGTAATGATGGAGATAAATGTATGTGCCAATCAGGGTTTGGTAGAATTGTCATGCACTCATTATGTATAAAAGTGAAGGCCAAGAATTTCCATATAGTGTCCACATTTCTAAGTTGCAAGATTAGCGTCTAAGTACAGAATTTCCAAATATCAAAATAAGATAATTCGTTCACGCCAGATGGTAGAATGCATTATCAGGTGTAAGATTAGGAGTAAATTAGAATGACTTACTCTTTGTATTGATTTATCATGTCTGAAAATAGGAGTAAAGGCACTGTCACACTTAGCGATCGCACCAGCGATCACGACAACGACACGACCTGGCGAGATCGCTGGTGCGATCGCTATGTGATCGCTAGTTAGATTCCAAACACAACTCATCAGCGATCTGCATAACGACCTCTGCGGTCGTTGGGAAAACCTAGTCCCACCTGTGACGCTGGTAAAGTCGTTCATAAAGGGTGTCACACTCAGCGATTCAGGCTCACCAGCGGGACACCAACGACCAAAAAACGGCTCAGAATGTTCATAAGCGATCAACGACATCTCAGCAGGAGCCACATCACTGCTACATGTCACACATAGCTAAGTCGCTAACGAGATCGCTACTGCGTCATAAAATCAGTGACGCATTAGCGATCTCGTTAGCGATCTCGTTTAGTGTGACAGTACCTTAAGGGCTCATTCGGTTGTCAGGTTATCTTGTATAAGTGCTCTTCATGTTTTCCACAGATACGAGCAGGTACTGTAGCACTCGTACCTATGATAGTCTACAGTATGGGACTATTCACACATCCAATTTTTTCCTCGGACCAAGTGATCCACACAAAAACATGGAGACTTGTCCAATATTGATCGGAGTGTTGGATCATAATTGCCAATGTAAGCCTATGGATCCATGAAAAAATCAACAGCACTTGGATGCAATTTGAGTGCTCTCCCTTTTCAATGGATTGTTTGATAGGAGAAGCTTGAGAAAACTCCATCGCTTTTTTTTAAAAAAAGTGATAAAAGACAAAACATGTGCACAACAACAGGGGCGAACACACCATTGGTGCAACCAATACAACAAAGGTACAAGAGATGAGGACCACACTGCCACCTCCAAACCTCCAAAGCAGGTAGAACTGTGCATTATGATGAGCGGTTGGACTGCACGGGGACCTCTTCTCTCTGTATCTGCTCCTGTACAGAAATGTTATTTTTACATTTCTGTGCATTGTGTTTATTTTATCTGGCGTTTTTGTGGCATTTTTTAGGCACATTTCTAGCAGAATGTAAATAAAAATGATGACATATGCACATACGGTTTGGGTATGTGCACAGAACAATTTGAACATGGTGAATGCTCGCCATAGTTTTCTATCACAAAATCGTTTCAGGAAAAGCTGACGATCATTTTCCTGTAGTAACTTACCCTCTGTACTTTTAGAATGTGTGCCCACGTTGTGTTTGTTTAGTGTTTTCGTAGCGATTTTCTGCCATGGAAACGCTGCAAAAACGTTAACAAAACGCGTCCAATTAGTTTACATTCATTCCGCAATTGCTGTGCTAATGCTGCGTATTTTACCACAGCAAAATCGCATCGCGGCAAAATATGCAGCATGTTCATTAATTTTGCGGAATCGCGGTGATTCCGCTGCCATAGGATTGCATTGAAATGCTCACTTTCCGCATGTGGCTTTGCCCACCATGCGTGAAGTGAACGCTTCATGTGCTATTGGTACCCAGGGCCAGGAGGAGAGTAAACTCTCCTCCTGGCCCTGGGTACCATATTCCTGTAAAAAATAGAATTAAAATAAAAAATATGGATATACTAACCTTCTTTCGGCCCCCGGAGTTTTCCCGCTCTTCAGCGAAGATGCTGCCAAGTTTCGTCCCCAGGGATGCATTGCGAGAATCACCCCAGATGACGTAGCGACGTCATCAGAGGTCATTTGAGCAATGCATGCCTGGGAATGGAACTTGCTGGCAGCGTTGCTGAGGAGCGGGAAAACTCCGGGGCCGAAAGAAGGTTAGTATATCCATATTTTTTATTTTTTTGATTATTTCTAACATTCTATCTTTTACTACTGATGCTGCATAGCCAGCATCAATAGTAAAAAGTTGGTCACACTTGTCAAACACTATGTTTGACTCGTGTGACCAACCTGTCAATCAGTTTTCCAATGGAATGCATGCGTATTTCCCGCGGCAGGGAGTTGCGGGAATGCAGCGGAAATTTCCGCTGCATTTCCAAACGTGTGCACATAGCTTTAATGTCATTATGAGATTGCTGTGAGCTATAGTCATTTGATGAGGAACTTTTGCACAACTTTTCAGATGGCCTTTAGACGTGCATATACCCTAAAACAGTTTTTGAAGATGATTTTGGAGAGGGTCCGTTAGAATTCTCCCTGTAGACATAGCCTAATTCTATCAAGCTCAGTTCCACAGTAGTGACTTGAAGTTTTCAAAGTACCTTCCATTAGCCCTTATTATTTTTCAAACCTTAATTCACTAAGAAATTGAATCTGTCAATGAGATCAACCCTCACAAGCCATCAATATGGGCATGTACAGTCATGGACAAAAGTTTTGAGAATGAAACAAATATTAATTTTTTACAAAGTCTACTGCTTCACTTTTTCTAATGGCAATTTGCATATACTCCAGAATGTTATAAAGAGTGATCAGCTTAACAGCAATTACTTGCAAAGTCAATATTTGGAAAGAAAATGAACTTTATCCCCCAAAACACATTTCAACATCATTGCAGCCCTGCCTTAAAAGGACCAGCTAACCTCTTTTCAGTGATTGCTCCATTAACACAGGTGTGGGTGTTGATGAGGACATGGCTGGAGATCAATCTGTCATGATTAAGAATGACACCACTGGACACTTCAAAAGGAGGCTGGTGCTTGGCATCATTGTTTCTCTTCTGTTAACCATGGTTATCTCTAAAGAAACACGTGCAGTCATCATTGCAATGCACAAAAATGGCCTAACAGGGAAGAGTATCGCAGCTAGAAAGATTGCACCTCAGTCAACAATCTATCGCATGATCAAGAACTTCAAGGAGAGAGGTTCCATTGTTGCCAAAAAGGCTCCAGGGCGCCCAAGAAAGACCAGAAAGAGCCAGGACTGTCTCTTAAAAGTGTTTCAGCTACGGGATCGGGCTACCAGCAGTGCAGAGCCTGCTCAGGAATGGTAGCAGGCAGGTGTGAGTGCATCTGCATGCACTGTGAGGCGGAGACTCTTGGAGCAAGGCCTGGTCTCAAGGAGGGCAGCAAAGAAGCCACTTTTCTCCAGAAAAAACATCATGGACAGACTGATATTCTGCAAAAGGTACAGGCAGTGGACTGCTGAGGACTGAGGTAAAGTTATTTTCTGTGATGAATCCCCTTTTCGATTGTTTGGGACATCAGGAAAAAGCCTCATTCGGAGAAGACAAGGTGAGCGCTACAACCAGTCTTGTCTCATGCCAACTGTTAAGCATCCTGAAACCATTCATGTGTGGGGTTGCTTCTCAGCCAAGGGAATCGGCTCTCTCACAGTCTTGCCTAAAAACACAGCCATGAATAAAGAATGGTACCAGAATGTCCTCCAAGAGCAACTTCTCCCAACCCTTCAAGAGCAGTTTGGCGATCAACAATGCCTTTTCCAGCATGATGGAGCATCTTGCCATAAAGCAAAGGTGATAACTAAATGGCTCAGGGAACAAAACATAGAGATTTTGGGTCCATGGCCTGGAAACTCCACAGATCTTAATCCCATTGAGAACTTGTGGTCAATCATCAAGAGACGGGTGGACAAACAAAAACCTAAAAATTCTGACAAAATGAAAGCATTGATTGTGCAAGAATGGACAGCTATCAGTTAGGATTTGGTCCAGAAGTTGATTGAGAGCATGCCAGGGAGAATTGCAGAGGTCCTGAAGAAGAAGGGTCAACACTGCAAATATTGACTTGCTGCATTAACTCATTCTAACTGTCAATATAAGATTTTGTTACTCATATTTTGCAATTATATTTCTGTCTGTGATAAAAACATCTGTCAAACACACATAAAAACCAGAGGGCAGCAGATCATGTGAAAATATAATATTTGTGTCATTCTCAAAACTTTTGGCCATGACTGTAGGTCATAGGAAGCTGAATAAAATGACACATTGATACCTGAGATCCGATGTCTTATCCTGAGAAATATGTGTTAATATTAATATATAAATGAGGTGTTAAGATCTATGGGCGGGACATAGATCTCCTGGCGTATCTGCCTCCTGAGCTTAATTTAAATGAAAGGGTTGTTATCAGTGTGAGACACATAGATAGGAAGAACAGACTGTCAGTCATTACTAGTGTTGAGCGATACTGCTCGATATCTAAAAATATCGGATCGGAATGGTATCGCCGATATCACTAAATATCGGTGATATCCGATTCCGATACCGGAAGTCCCATGTAAGTCTATGGGAACAAAATATTGCAACTAAAAAAAACCTTTATTTCCTTGTAAACACTAAATATACACACATAGAATACATATATATATATATATATATATATACATGTCATTGTGGCATATATATATACATATATGTATAGTTTATACACTTCTACATAGTAAAATATCCTCTGATTCGGTAAAGCCGGCTTCTGTGAAAAACAGAAGCACCCGACATGAAATTACACTTGGTGTACATAGGGTTAACCATGTCTTTTCATGTCGTTTGCAATCTGATTTGCACAAACAATTACATCAGTCTATGTGTGCAAAATTTCACACCTGTAGGGGTTAATTAAAGGTGTAAATTCATTGTAAAAAAACCGGACTTTTTTGCTACGAATTTACACCTTTAATTAACCCCTACAGGTGTGAAATTTTGCACACATAGACTGATGTAATTGTTTGTGCAAATCAGATAGCAAAGGACATGAAAAGACATGGTTAACCCTATGTACACCAAGTGTCATTTCATGTCGGGTTCTGCATTTTCACAAAAGCCGTCAATTGAATTAGCGGCTATTATACTATGTAGAAGTGTATGAACTATAAATATAAATATATGTGTCACAAATTCAATGACATGTATATATATATATATATATGAGGTGTAAAATTGTTTAAAAAAAATGCGTGGGCTCCCGCCCTATTTTCGCAACCAGACAGACAAAGCCAGCGAATGGGGGCAGATAATATTAGCCCAGAGAGGGACCATTATTTTTGGCCCCCCCTGGCTACTAACATCTGCCCCCAGACACCCCAGAAAAGACAAATCTATAATTAGATTCGCCCTTTCTGGCACTTTGCCCGTCTATTCCCATTGCCCTGTAGCGGTGGCGAATGGGTTAATATGGGGTTAAAGCCACATTGCAATTGAAAGGTGACCTTAAGCCAGGTTAATAATTGAGAGCTGTCAATTAGACAACTATCAATTATTAATCCTATTGCATGAAATAAAAATAAAACACACACACTTTAATTAAAAATCATTTTAATGAAATAAAGACACATGTTTTTTACCATCTTTTATTTGACTGCAAAAACCATTTCCTGTAATAAAAATAAAATAAAAAAGCAAAATTATTCTTACCTATCCCATGCACAGTCAGGTCCCACGGTGTAATCCTTCAGAAAGGGTTAATGTTTACTGCAGGGACCGCAGCTAATGCTGCAGCCTCACAGTAAACCCCCAAATGAATGAGTTCCTCTCCTGGCTGACATGAGAGGAAGTGGAAAGCTTAATTGATTGCTTTCCACTTTCACTTCAGGTCAGCCAGGGACACAATCAGTGACGTCAGAGGGAACTGATTAACAAAAATAGGGGATCCCCTCGAAAAAAAATTGGCCTGGGGTCCCCCCTATTTTTGTTAACCAGCCAGATGAAGCAGACCGCTGAGGCCTGGATTTTCAGGCTGTTAAGGAGCCAAGATCCATGGACCTTGCCAGCCTGATAATACCAGGCCACAGCAGTCTGCATATCTTGGCTGATTAACAAAAATAGGGGATCCTCTCGAAAAAAATTGGCGTGGGGTCCCCTATTTTTGTTAACCAGCCAGATGAAGCAAACCGCTGAGGCCTGGTTTTTCAGGCTGGTAAGGATCCAATATCCATGGACCTTGCAAGCCTGATAATACCAGGCCACAGCAGTCTGCTTAGCTTGGCTGGTTAACAAAAATAGGGGATCCCCTCGAAAAAAAAACGGCGTAGGGGTCGCCATATTTTTGTTAACCAGCCAAGTAAAATGCAGACTGCTGCGGCCTGGTATTAAAAGACTGTCAAGGCCCATGGATTTTGGCCCTCAACAGCTTGATAATACCAGGCTACAGCAGCCCCACATTTGGCGCATCAAAAGATGTGCCAATTGTGGCACTTTACCCGGCTCTTCCCACTGCCCTGTAGCGGTGGCAAGTGGGGTAATAAGGGGTTAATGTCACCGTTGATTGCACGGTGACAATAAGCCCGGTTAATAATGGAGAGGCGTCAATAAGACACCGATCCATTATTAATCCCAAAGTTATTAAATGTATAAAAAAAAGACAATGCAAGAAAAAAGTATTTTAATGAAATAAAAGAGACAACACAGTTTTCATTTCTTTTATTATACTCTCATTCCTGCGACGCCATCGATCTCCTGTAAAAAAAGAAAAAAAACAAACCAACAGTATACCACCTGTCCGACGCAGTCCATAGTAACGAGTGTCCCACGACGATCCAGCTCTGCTACATCGCAATGACAGGCAGAGCCTGTCATCGCGACGCAGCACAGCTGATTACCTGCTTCCCCGGCGGTGACGTCATCGGACTGACTGCTTTACGGCCGGGATTACCCAGCAGTCACTGCAGTTATCGCGAGAAACTGCATGTGACCGCCGGGAAAGATGATGGCGGCCATGAAGCAGTCCAGTCCGTGACCGCCGGAGATCTTCTGCCAGGTAAGTGCCGCTGACTCCTGACAGACCCGACCGACGGACACTGACAGTGACAGTGACAATCCCGATTCCGGACGAAAATATCGGTACTCGGAATCGAAAACCCGATACAGCTAATATCGGCCGATACCCGATATTTGCAGTATCGTATCGCTCAACACTAGTCATTACATGTCTCACACCAGTAGCGCCCACTTTCAATTAAAAAATAAGCTTTGGAGGTAGTCTCCCAGGGAGATCTATATCCCAACCACAGATCATAACAGTTTATTTACCTATAAAAAAAAATGTGGATTTCTCTGGAATAAGACATTGTATTACCGATATCAAGGTATCGTTTCATACAACTTCTTATGACCTACATAATCATAGAGATGGCTTCGGAGGATTGATCCTACTGACACATCCCCTTTAAATTTAAAAGGCTACAATGATCATTAAAACAAAGTAGACAAAGTCAAAACTACGATGCCCACATTAAAAACTAAAATTCAAAAACGCAACATCACTGAGGAATATGGAAAACCAGCCTGTTAGAACAAAATTTAGCTTTGCAGTGCAACTAAATTTCAAGTCTACTTTTCAATTTCTACATTCCAGTCCTGATTTCAAGAAAAACGTAAAAAAATCTTTTTAATATGAATACGATCAATATAAAGCCATTGGTATGCTTAAAAGTGACAGATAGCCCCTAAACTCCAGCATCAGGCCTGCTGAGATATAGGACTGTTTTATGTGTCTTAGGAAATGATTGCAAACTATCCTTGAATTTGAGATATTTGCCAATAATACTCGGAAATAATACTTGTATTATGATCGCTTAATAGAGACATCAAGCCGGGAATTGATATAAAATAGAATTCATATTTGACAGTAATAACATGGTTCTGTTGATGTTATTAGCAGACACTGGAATATATATTCATGAGATAAAGATTTACAGGAATTAACTACAATTAGTTTGTAGACCGAAGCAAAAATGGCCGACACAGCATCCTTCACCTTACCAAGAATAATATAAGAATGTAAATAAAAACAGTTCAATTAGCTCTAATTAATGCCACACATAAAACTGATCTATGTCTGTGGGTGTAGGGGGGATATTACATGTGTATTTAATAATGCAAGCTTATGGATTCAATGGTTATAAATGGAAAGTATCAACTGGATTTGCTAATCCCATATTCTTGTTTTTCTTGCTTTCAATTAAGATGCCAGGTTTATTACTGGCCTTTAAATTTAAGATCATTTTGGTAATTTTTTTTCTTTCATAATCAAATAAAACAATTTCCTAACAATATCAAGTCATTTATTGTAGTTTAACCCCTTCTGAATAGATCCATATTTAATTTTTTCACTTTTTTTCTTCCCTCCCTTTCTTCCGAAAAACATACATTTGTTTTTTTACAAAAATTTTTAGCCTCTACTTATTTACAAAAGGGCTTGTATTTTTAGGGAAACAAGTTGTAGTTTTAACTGTTACCTAATATATCATAAATATACTGAAATCAGGAAAAAAATTCAAGTTATATAAAAAATACAAGATTGAAATTACATTTTGAGTTTTGTATTTATAGCGTTCATTGTTCAGTAACAGTGAAAAATTTTCCCAATTTCGTTTCTGTCTTTATTTTCTAAGACCAGTAACATTTTAATTTTTCCATCGATGAAGCCACGTAAGTGCATTTTTTGTGTGGCCAGTTGTTGTTTTTATGTCTAATCACTTTCTATTGCATTTTTTAGGGGTGGGGGAATTAGTGACCACAACCCCTCAATTTTGGCATTTTTTTTACAAGATCTACTTTTTAATTAATTTTATAGCTCTGACGTTAATGGGGCAGTGATACCAAATGTTTCTTTATGGTTTTATATTTATAATTATTTGGAAAAAGAGAGGTGCTTTAAACTATTACTTTTTATTTTCTTTTATCATTAAATATATTTTTTAAATTACTTTTTACAGAATTTTTTAGTCTCTCTAATATGCAAATTGCCTCTTCAAACAAAGAGGACTTGTACTCTACCTATTGGAAGTAGCGATCCTACAAGTCACAATCAACCCTTTTACGAGTCTTGTAATATGACTTAGGATAAAAGCCAAATCAGTATCTCCATTTGCAGACACGGTGTTTCGGACTATTGGTCCTCGTCAGTGCAAAGTAGGAGAGATCTGATTTGGCTAGATGAGAGGCTCTGGACTAAGGTCTAGACCTTAGTCTCTCTAAGGAATTTCAACCTGTGATCGTACTACATATTCCAATACTAATAGATTATTGGTCCCATATGAAGCTAGGCCTCACAGAATAACCAAGATGGCACTGATGTAAACCTTCAATGAGTCACTACTAGCTGTCATAGCATTTCAATGGTGACACATGATGTCATGCCTTGCAATTTCAATGTCACTGTCTATGATTGACAATAACAGGCAAAAATGGTTAAAGAACAGAGATTTGATCTACTGTATCTAGCTCTGGTTGTTGATGATATAGGCAGGTGCAAGCGTTAAATGTAGATGTCACCTGTCCTCTATGTAGCAAGCTCACCTACTGAGCCTGCTACATATATCAATTCAAATAAAAATGGTTGTCCTGTACTTTAACACAGGAGAAAGGTGACAGCGCACAGGGGACAGGGCACAGTACACAGGTGACAGGACAGCGCACAGGACACATGTGACAGCACACAGGTGACAGGACACAGCACATTGGTGACAGGACAGTGCACAGGAGACAGATGACAGGGTGCAGCACATAGGAGACAGGACAGCGCACAGGACATATGTGACAGCACACAGGTGACAGGACACAGCACATAGGTGACAGGACAGTGCACAGGAGACAGATGACAGCGCACGGGGACAGGGAACAGCGCATAGGTGATAGGACAGCGCACAGGACACATGTGACAGTGCACATGGGACTGGGCACAGCACACAGGTGACAGAACAGCACACAGGAGACATGTGACAGCACACAGGGGCAAAGTAGGGACCAGCCCCTGAAACAAGCGTCACTGATGATGCGTCATTTCACGGCGTGGGCAGGTGCTATGAAAGTGACTGCAGCCTTTACCCCTTGCTCTGATGAAACTTCGTTTCATGCACTGGGTGTTGTCAAATCATCATCAGAAAGGAAGTAAAAAATACATAGACAATTAGGTAGTGTAGTTAGGGAATTTTTAAAACAAGTATATTAGAAAATAGCTTAAATTATGGCACTAAATAGTTAAGCAGTTAAGAGTAAACTGATTTTGCCTTCGAACCACCCCTTTAAAGAAGCACTCCCATCAAAGTTTTTATCCTCTTTTTATATTTCAGTCATCATATTATACAACATTGTGTACTTACAATTGCTCATTTTATCTTTCTACCCAGCTAATTCTTCTCTTTTTTTCTGCTCTATGTAGAAACAGAAAGTCTCTTTTGTCTGCATTTCTCATCCCCTACTTCAACTTCTGACCCAGCTGCTTGCTCTGCCCCCTACCAACTGTCTCTTTATCCAAATGTGAAAAATCACAGCGTTCACAGGTCTGGTCCATTTTTTGGATCGGATCTCGCCCATCTTTAAATTTAATGGACACATAAAAAATATCATACAGTATACAATAGAGATGAAAAATTTTACACCAAAAACATAGAGGATTTTCCACATACTCATCTGAACCCGGCCTTAGGTCCCTAAGACTGTGAGCCCACGTTGAGTTTTGTATGCTGTGTATTTTCACAGAGTGAAAAACATGGGGTCTTACAGTTCCAGCAGATAGAAAAGCAGATGGGATATATATAAATCTCATGTCCACTGTACTTCATTTAAGGTCACGTTCACATCTTCAGTATTTAGTCAGTATTTTACATCAGTATTTGTAAGCCAAAACCAGGAAATGGTGATAAATACTGAAGTGGTGACTTGTTTCTGTGTGGCCCAGCTGCGCTTGGTGACACATGTTCCCTGGAGAATGCACAGAAAGGTAAATCACAAACACCTGATATTCATTCACATCCACACTTTCCAGGAGCCACCAGAGGGAGCCCTTTAGATTCAGGTATATAAGGGTGTGGAGAAATGCAGCAGTAGGCATTCTAGCCAGACAGTGATTCTAGTTGATGGTTGTACCTCAGACAGTTGAGTTCTCCTCAGAGCATCGGAGTGAGAGATTCTACATTCTAGTCTGAGCGAGACATTTGAGTGTGATTCCTGTCAGATGAGACAGAGGAGGAAAGACAAGCTGTTACCTCAGAACAGGCTGACTGTTAGATCCCTAAGAACGTGGAAAGTGACTCTCGAAGAGAGCATGAAATCAGTCTGACGGAAGGTCCTGATAGCTACTTTGGACAGAGTCTATGAAGGAGAAGACGGAAGGGAATTACAGTATTTGTAACAATGAGTCGACTGAGGAACGGTCAGTGAGCGGTGATAGAAGGAAGCTGGTGACTACACCTACTGTTGCCTGTGCTTATGTTAAGGGTGTGAGTAGGGCGACAGGCGAGTGGTGAAAAGGAAGAAAGAGTGACTGAGGAGAAATAGCGACGATAGCTGAACCTCCACTCTGCACTAACGGACACCGGGTCCGAGCTTGCTAGTTACTTCACGGCTAGTGGGAGAAACCGGATTCCCTGCTGGACTTCAGGTCGCAGAGGGGCCCTACAGTGCTGATACATAACCGGGGTCAGGAAGAACAGGAGTCTAGCAGGGCCCTGCATATAGAGACTAGTTCTGTCCAAAAGAAGGCTCCACCACAATGTTGGCCGGGCGTAGCTGTTCTATACGGAGTTAAACTTAGCTTCATGCAAGTTGGAAACACACACTTTGGAAAGTAAGGAGGCCTTAAACCTACTCAGTGATTACTGTATGTGCATCCTCCACCCTGAGCAGCTTCCCAGGACGTACCTGCAAATACCACCAGTAAAGGTATGGAAAGAGACTGACTTGTGTGTGTCTGCCTTATTGCCTGCACCCCTGCACCGCCATATATCTCGATGGATCAGTCTCGCCTGTGGGGGACTTAACATCTTGCTGCCCAGTAACAACCCCTCAGAGAATCTACCCTGCAGCGCTGGTCATCCTGATCAGAAACCACAGGTGGCGTCACGAACATTCTACAATCCCCTGTAAATATCCCCCTTGAATGAGCGCCCAGGGCAACGGACCGAGCTGTGCTACCCGTGACCTCTCCCCCATTGAAGTGAACGGGCTCGGTGCCGAGTACCCCATAGGCCCTGGTACCGTGTGCGACTCATCTTTGGCGTCACGAACAGGATCCGAAACTTACTATATGTGAGTCCTGTGTGCCTAAATGGACTGTTTTGTGCAAAAAGACTGTGTGCAGTTTTTGTGACTTTTGGCGCCATTTTCCGCCATTTTGCCGCCATATTCGCGCCCTGAGGCGCTGGTGAAGAAGGTGGACGTGCCTTCGTGGGCGTACCCCCCCCTGTGGCGCGAAAGCAATGGGCGCTCTGTCTAAATGCTATTACAATGTGAGAGCCTGCCCTACTGCAAGAGAGATCCGCCTCCTCTTCATCCTCTATGCCAAGAAGAGAAAGCGAAAGTCCCGCCTCCACGGAGGAGATCAGATTGTTGTTCCAGATGGGAAACACAGTCTGGCCTGGAGTGAGATGGTGGAAGGACAGGAGACGCTGTGTGGAGGAACGGCGGTGCGCAGACTCCGTTCCCCTAAAGAGCTGCTGCCTGTGCCTGAACCGTCCCCAGGTCTGGGGAACGACCAGAGAAAGCAGAAAGTGGAGGAGGTGGATGCGGTGCTAAAGGATATGGCCCGACACCGGCTGAAATGGAGGCGATGGAGCAGAGCTGGCGTGCCCTGAAACAGCGGCTGCTGTGGGACGCGATGCTCTCTCCCCTGGATGCACACCCGTCGCCTGCGCCACCACTGGACCCAGCGGCTGATGAACCACCGGAGGCCGGCCCCAAAAGTGCTGATCCTGACTCCGCCAGGGACGCGGCGGGAGGGAAGGAGGCTGAGGAGGCCCTGCCCGGACCCGAATGCCAGCCAGGCCTGGAACCAGAGGCCGCAGCGGAATGCAGTCCCCCGGTAGGGACGACGGAGGAGATCCTGCCCGAAGTGATGGAGATCGACTGGGAGGAGATGGAGTACCTGGACAACGTGGAATACGCTGCCCAGAAGGAGAATGAGTGGCGACGCTGTGAGCAGGAGCAGAGAGAGGTGCAGCAGCTTTATTGGAGGGACCGGGAGCAGAATCTTGCGGACAAGAAGATCGTCCGGCGAGATAAAGGTATGCTCCAGGAACCGTGGCGCCAGGGAACGGTGTGTGCCTCTAAGGCTCGAGGAGTTTGGGGTTACATATGTGAGCCCGGGTTCTCTCAAGAGATCTTTGTTCACTGCTGTGATGCGGGGTTCAACCTGTTAAAAGGGGATGTTGTCACCTACACGCGGCACTGGGGTCTTAAGGGGTGGTATGCCCTGAATGTCTCCCAAGTCAGCGACCCAGTCCCTGAAGCCGGAAACGTACTCCGTGTCTCGGTGTCCCAGGCCCCAGCCAAATCAGCACCACTGCGCGCACCTGCATCCTACCCTGCAACCTATTCCGTAACGCAACAGGCTAGTGCGTCCTCGACTAAGTCACAGCACACATCTGCGTCCCAATTGGAAACACTGCAGAGCATTGCAACTGCCACAGCGACTTCTTTTGAGCCAAATCTGTATTTAGAAGAGGCACCTGTCAGGCCTCAAGAAGGTCGCAAAGCAAATCGCAAAATTGGGAAAAGGACTGTGGCTACCCAGACACAGGTAGCAGGACACGATCTTCTGGTGATGCGTTCCAGAACGCACCGTATCCTTCCAGCCTCAGGTGTGGAAGGTGCCACTATGTTTCAAGAAGAACAGTAGGACCCAGACAGGGTTTACTGCAACTGTAAAAAGTTTTGAAGAAGAATTGCACTTTATTGTGAATGTGATAAATGTCTGAAGAAGTATACCCCAGTTGGGTAATGTGATTGTGTTATGATAGAAATGTGATTTTTCTAGGAATGTTCTTATGAAGGACTGCGTGCTGAGGACTCTTGCAGCACAGAACTTTAGTTGTAAATAGTTAGCACTTCGGTGCCCCATCTTGGTTTTACGTAAAGCCATTCTACCTCTGAAGAAAAACCTGTATGGTGTGGCCTTGAGTGAGGTCTGCAGCAGAGAAGTCCTGCAGCTCACCCAGGACCACCGTGGGAGGTTTGGTACGGGTCCTCCACAAGAATTTAGTATTTATTGTGAAAAGTATATTTTGATATTTTTCTATTGCCATTTGTACACAATGTAACGTTAAAGTGTCCTTACCTCCCGCAAGGGAAGAGTTATGTTTGATGTTATTATAAAAATTGTTTTCTTTTTCAGCCCGGGAGTGCTGAATATAACTAGGGGGGATGTGTGGCCCAGCTGCGCTTGGTGACACATGTTCCCTGGAGGATGCACAGAAAGGTAAATCACAAACACCTGATATTCATTCACATCCACACTTTCCAGGAGCCACCAGAGGGAGCCCTTTAGATTCAGGTATATAGGGGTGTGGAGAAACGCAGCAGTAGGCATTCTAGCCAGACAGTGATTCTAGTTGATGGTTGTACCTCAGACAGTTAAGTTCTCCTCAGAGCATCGGAGTGAGAGATTCTACATTCTAGTGTGATTCCTGTCAGATGAGACAGAGGAGGAAAGACAAGCTGTTACCTCAGAACAGGCTGACTGTTAGATCCCTAAGAACGTGGAAAGTGACTCTCGAAGTGAGCATGAAATCAGTCTGACGGAAGGTCCTGATAGCTACTTTGGACAGAGTCTATGAAGGAGAAGGAAGGGAATTACAGTATTTGTAACGAGTCGACTGAGGAACGGTCAGGGAGCGGTGATAGAAGGAAGCTGGTGACTACACCTACTGTTGCCTGTGCTTATGTTAAGGGTGTGAGTAGGGCGACAGGCGAGTGGTGAAAAGGAAGAAAGAGTGACTGAGGAGAAATAGCGACGATAGCTGAACCTCCACTCTGCACTAACGGACACCGGGTCCGAGCTTGCTAGTTACTTCACGGCTAGTGGGAGAAACCGGATTCCCTGCTGGACTTCAGGTCGCAGAGGGCCCTACAGTGCTGATACGTAACCGGGGTCAGGAAGAACAGGAGTCTAGCAGGGCCCTGCATATAGAGACTAGTTCTGTCCAAAAGAAGGCTCCACCACAATGTCGGCGGGCGTAGCTGTTCTATACGGAGTTAAACTTAGCTTCATGCAAGTTGGAAACTCACACACTTTGGAAAGTAAGGAGGCCTTAAACCTACTCAGTGATTACTGTATGTGCATCCTCCACCCTGAGCAGCTTCCCAGGACGTACCTGCAAATACCACCAGTAAAGGTATGGAAAGAGACTGACTTGTGTGTGTCTGCCTTATTGCCTGCACCCCTGCACCGCCATATATCTCGAGGGATCAGTCTCGCCTGTGGGGGACTTAACATCTTGCTGCCCAGTAACAACCCCTCAGAGAATCTACCCTGCAGCGCTGGTCATCCTGATCAGAAACCACAGGTGGCGTCACGAACATTCTACAATCCCCTGTAAATATCCCCCTTGAATGAGCGCCCAGGGCAACGGACCGAGCTGTGCTACCCGTGACCTCTCCCCCATTGAAGTGAACGGGCTCGGTGCCGAGTACCCCATAGGCCCTGGTACCGTGTGCGACTCATTTCTGTTACACTTTTCCTCTGATTGTCCCACTCCTGGTTTAGACTTTAAAACACTGGTGTGAACATGACGTTACAGAGCGTAAACTGACCTGCGGTGCGTATTTCAAATGTTAATTTTTCTTTCGGTACGCTGAGTTTTATGTGATGATTACCCCTCAGACTTGCATTAAATGTCAAAATTAGAAGTAAAAAAACACACGTGTTTTTTGTATGATTCCTCTGTGGAAATGCCCTAAAACACATACAGTATGATCTGCACATGACGCTATCAATAATGGTTTGTCGAAGTCAAATACAAAGAAGCATCATCAAAAACAAAGCATCTTAATTTAAAGCATGACATATGTATAAAAAGCAAAAAGTGAGGCATTAAAAACATAAAAATGCATGTGAACAAAACACATAAAAATAAAAATGCAAGTAACCTAGTTTGCGTAATAGGTGCAGAAAATCTGTAATATCAAAAACTCACCAACGCCTGACAACGATTATTTTCAAATGTTTTGACAGCACGGATGCCAACATGCAACAGTAAACTGCTCTTTTTATTGTGTTTTTGTTTTATTTTAATGTGTTTTCCTTTTTTATGCCTTTTTGGTGCAGATCTGATTTTTTTTATATTTTTTTTTGCAAAAACGTTTCGGTTCCACACTTCACAAAGGAACTGTGATTTAACATGCGTTTTTTGGAAGGGCTTTCCATGAAAGCGTGCAATAGAAAAATGTACTAACAAATGCACGGATACCCAGCATCTGAATACTAAGACTTGGCACAAGATTTTGGTTGAACTGTTGATGGCTGTTAAATTTTCTATACATAAAACACAGCAAAAAAAAAAGTATTGACGCTACGTGGGCAAAATGTCCTTAGGTTCTGTCCTCCAAAAACGAGAATGTACAGTGTTATTGAACGAGCCTTTAAAAACTCCCCGTAGAATAATTAAAATGAGAAACATCATCATAGCCTCCCTTTAAGAAAACCGTCTCTTTAAAATCTTTGAAGTCTAAGATGTATAAAGTTGCATTTCCTAACTAGCTCTCTGAAGATACATTTCCAAGCCTATTGTACCAGACCAGTTAAATTATTGATAAATTATACTTGATAGGCTTGTTACCTTCAATTTACTGCGTATCAGTGTGACATAATAAATAATGTATACTACCAACAATAGCACTACCCGCGACACTTCCCTTTCTTTTTGAATAAAAAATAAACAAATAAACTAATTAAACATTTATGCTGTATTTCATGAACGCTGCATATATAAATAGCGGGATCACTTCTGTCTCTACACTCAAGGAAGACAGACAGAAGTTCAAGTAAATAACCAGGATTAGAAGACAAAGGATGAAAAACTGTCAGGCTCAAAACCTCCTCTGACACTCGAAACTGTTAAGTACATAACTGTTTCAATTTACTAACACTTGACCTTCTGTGATATTGGAAATACATATCCAGAGCTCTGGAGCCTGAAGAGTACAAGATGATCAAATTAGGAGTAGAAGACCAAAGACTGAACTTATAGTCTGTGAAAGATTATTAAAGGGAACCTGTCAAACGATTCATGCTACCCTAACCACTGGCACCGTGAATCAGAGACCGGCTCTTGCAATACAAAAATGTAGGTTTTAGTCTTAAACGCTTCAGTGTTTCCTATAATATCAATATTTAGAAAGTAACCAGGCAAAGTGGGCTGGGAGAGGCTCACTGGGACATAGTTCTTGGACTTAGTCATATAATGTGAGTTCGATGGGCCCTAGAACGAAATTTGAACCTCGGCACCACCTGCATGTTGAGCAGAATTATCGATCCTTGTAGAGTTCTAGATCATCATAGAATTATAAAATGGAAGAGTGAAAGGGACTTCCTGAATCATATGGTCCAACACTCTGCTCAAAGGCAAAGATCTTATAAAGACAAAGATGTACGCTCTCCCCCATGTAATAATGTCTCCATCCTAGCCCTTTACTGTAATAATGTCACCTATCTCGGGTTTCTCACGAAAATAATGACCCCCATCCTGGGTCCCTTCCTGTGATAATGTCCCCTGACTTGGACCTCTTCCACTAATAATGTCCCTCAATCTGGGCTCTTTCCTGGTATAATGTCCTCCATAATGAGCAACTTTCATTGATATATGTCCTCCATACTAGGGCCATATAAGTAATAAAGTCCCCCATCCTGGTGTAACATTACCGCCCTGGTGCGTTACAGTAACATATGTCCCCCATCCTGGCCCCTTCCAGTAATAATGCCCTAAACCAGGGCTCCTTCCTGGCATAATGCCCTCCATCCTGAGCACCTGTCAATAATAATGTCCCCCATCCTGGGCCCCTTCCTAGTATAATGTCTTCCATCCTAGGCCCCTTGCTATAATAATGTCTCCCCTACTGGACTCATTCCAGTAATAATGTCCCCCATTCTTGGCCCTTACTGTTCTAATCTCCTATTCTGCTGCTCTTTCCCAACACATTTTTAAAAATAAGCAGTTATTATTTGCTTCCATCAATGTGCAGCATCCTGTACTATATCTGTCCTCTTCTATATCACTGCCATGTGCCCCACATCCAGCTGGTGTCGGAAGGACATGCATGCGAGGGAGTGGCCCGATCGTTATTTCTCTGCTTGAACTAATCACTTAGTCCCTGCTTGTGTTTTCAATTATATTTTTGTCTGAAAATCTATCAATAGATAGATAGTTTGGGACCAAGTTTTACAACAGCTTGGATGGCACACAACTGGCCCCAACAATAACCATCGATACCCATGTCCTTCTTGGCTACCTTGTCTTAAGTCAACATACTGCAATCCATTAGGTGATTGAACAGAACTGACAGTAGTATAGTCAATAACAATAAGTTTACTTTTATGATCCTTGATTTAAATATAATGCGATGTCTTTTGTGCACATATAAAAGTCGTTCAGAGAAATTTATTAGACTTCCATACAATAATCTTCTACCCAAAGGTCCAAAAACAGGATGTGCCACATTTATACAGAGTTGCATGGAACTGTCTTTGTTCTTCAATATGAAATCCATGACCGTTATGAGCCTATTTATATTTCAGCTGTGATATACACCAGTTTTCTGGGGTGCAGTATAGGAAATAGTTTTTCTGACAGTGACATCTCCTATTTCAAAGCTCTCCTCCCTAGTAGAAAGTGATAGGGCTAAAGCTCAGCTTCTATTCAAATTGATAAGAATTAAACTACAGTTTACCAGTAGTAGAGCCTGATGTCAAACATCTGAGGATGTGATATTAATGATCATTCGTCTGACTAACTACTTTAAATATGCAAATTGTCTCTTCAGAGAGGAAGAGGACTGGAACTCTAGTGCCACACACACACTGGAAATTGCAACCCTACAAGTTTATATCGACCCTTTAACGAGCCTTGCAATATGACTTAGAATATCGACTTGTAGGACTTACTGCTACTTCCAATAAGTGGCACTAGAGTTCAAGTCCTCTTCCTCTCTGAACAGATAATTTGCATATTTAATTTCCCAGAGGAGCATGCAAGGTGTTTAAGTCTCCTCATACTGGCATGCCAGACCTGGTATGTCACTATCCATAAGGAGAAAACTTACCCCTTAACCACTTTGAGGCAGTCAAGAAAAAGCAGGAAAGAAGAGAGAAAAAGAAGAAAAACTGGTAAAATAATAGTCTGCAAGAGTTAGGGCGCTTATACATTTAATAGTAAAGTCGGGTGAATCCTCCAATATTGATGGATACAGCCAACAGTCTAATCTGTCTGGAGGCGCCATACGACTAATAGTCCGGAGACATGTTAATCACACATGTCTGATTCTGGACTGCCAATCGCATTGTTCTCCCTGAGATACATGTCGGCCAGCAGCTTTCTCATAAAGGACATAGGAGCGTTCTTCATCTCACAGCAACAAGATGTAACCAGTTGGCATGGTCCTAGCTTTCCTCTAATATTGAAATATTGCATTGTGTCAACCGACCTCAATGTGAATAAGAGTAGAGCATGACAGGGTCCCGACTGTTCAGCCCCCTGTACATAGGAAGCTACATAGATGAAATACCTAGTTCAAAAAGGTTGGCCATATCCCTGTTGTACTAAATACAAAAAAATAAAGTAAAACCAAAAAAAAGAGCTTGCGCACAATTTGGTTTACATGCACTGCGTGAGATCTCGTTCACACTGTGGCCATTTCACAGAAAAAAAAACAAGAAAAAACAAATTGACCATATATCCTATAGGAAGTAAATAAGTAAACAATAATTTTACATGTAAATAACAAAGTGTGGAGACACAGGGGTCAGTGGGTACCCTGGTCCGTTAACCGTATGGACCAAGCATCATCCCACCGAACTCCGGATCTCCTTTTACCATGTGCGTAAGCAATGCTACTCAGACAACACAGAGTGAGGGTGAAACAGTGTGGCAATACTTTATTGAACTACAAAACAGGAAAATAAAACATAGAACAGTCAAGATGGTAAAAATTACAGAGACCCATACTTTCTCTGACTCGCCGGGATAAGAGCAGCTGTTACTTCAGAGCTTCCAGGGCCGACTACCCCACCTGTGGCAAGCAGAGAGGAGATAACGACAAGCTTATGAAGATAACAGTCCATTGAGGTAAAATGCCAGTTGACCAGAAGGTCACAATCTGGCTTCTCCGAACATTTCCATGGAGCCAAGTGACCGGTGAGTCCCATTCCTGGCCTCCACCAATATATCCATGGGGCTCAGGTTACTGGTGGCTCAAAATCTCAACAACCTCAAATGTATCCATGGTTCAGCGATGGTTAATGGAGCAGATTTGTATTCTTTCAGTGGGGGTTATGGTCCCATAAGCTGGAATCCGGTAGAATGTCAAATCTGTGTCCCTTGTGATGGAGCCATGCGCTGGCAGCTATCCTGTAGATTGGTCCTGGCTGTGGTTTTGTGAAGAGTTTCAGGATCTTTGAATCTCTTGCACGTCTGGATGTCTGGAGGTGTCTCTGTCTATGGAGGTATCTATCCTTTTTATAGTAAACAAATGTCCTTCAATCCATCATTCACAGGAAAAGAGGAAGAATGGTGATGAGATCAACTTGCATTGCTTGATTATGTATTTGCATAGTTTTTCCTCCTCTATTTTGAAAGTCAACAAGTTAGCTGGCCTGTACAATGTGTAATCAGCATATCAGTAAACATCATTGCTCAATGACCCTGCATGACAGTTTTACAAAGACAGCAGACAAGAAGTTGTAGGAGCTGATATTAGATGCAAACATTAGCATTTTAAAAATATAATTTTAACCTAGAAGAAGAGTCAACATTTCAGACATTTGACCAATTGAAGAAAAAAAAGCATACCTTCAAAACTACCAACATATAGATAACATTCAATTCCTCCTGGCTTTCTGGGAATAGACATCTGGTTAACTAAGATAAAATGCTGTGTAGTCACACATGTCACAGTATACTTATTTAATGCTAATTTGTTCAAAACAGCATAATAGCCATCTCACTGCGACAAGGTATTCTCAGTCAGAATAATCCTAGCCTGTCTCTAGTATTAAAACCATACCTTGTGTCAGC
The DNA here is from genome assembly GCA_033576555.1 of Oophaga sylvatica. Classification (NCBI taxonomy): domain Eukaryota; kingdom Metazoa; phylum Chordata; class Amphibia; order Anura; family Dendrobatidae; genus Oophaga; species Oophaga sylvatica. The sequence continues at coordinate 35,175,571 of JARQOD010000004.1, forward strand.
CGACCACAGAATAAATGTGAATAACGGCAGAGCAGGACAGGTAGACAGATTGTTCAAGAAAATACAGCAAAGAAATACGCACAAGAAAATACAGCAAAACCAGAGAAATGAGCCGGAGCATAAGTTAAAATAAATGCAATGTGAAAGAACAAATTCACACTGTGGCCATTTCAAAACAAAACCTAAGAAAAAAACAAATTGAGTATAAATCCTATGTTACGTAAATAAGTAAAGAGTAATAGTGAATGTAAGTAATATAGGGTACGTAGTTCACGTTAAATTTTGTCTGTGAAATGGCCACAGCGTAAACATAATGTTATGCAGTGCACGTATACCAACTTATGCTCCGGCTCATTTCTTTAGTTTTAATGTGTATGGCCAGCCTAAACCTTTCTTAATTTTCTTCTTTTTTTCAGAAAACAACAGTCTTTTTGATTCACGTAAGCTTTTATGTCTATAGATAGAAAACGAGGGCAGGAGAGCCCATTTTTCCTTTCTGGGCCATTATCAAATAATTTGATTAATGCAGACCTTACGATCTCTCTTCCTGAGATATCAATGGGCTTTACATATAAGACTCCAACTTATATCACATTTATGATTTCCTTCTCAATTCAAATGAAGGAAATTCTTTGATCTAGCCCAATAATACCATTGCTCTGTCTGCAACAAATGTTAATTTTCCACAGTTATTGTAGATATAAAAAATAGGGGAAATATTCAGATACTGTAAAAACAGACACAAAAACAACTTAAAATAAGTTCTTGTTCTGGCAAATGCTACTTTGTTTCATAGCTCATATTTGGTGATCTATTAGATGAAACATCTCGCTTCATCATTTTGAGCCTTTCATAAGGTAAATCACCTTTTGGAAGAAAAATGTATTCATATTTTTTAATTAAAGCCCAGGACACCTAGAGATCTGTGCAAAGATAAGATTTAATGCCTTCCTTATCGAAGCGCACATTATAATTTCAGGAGGTTGCACAAATATTATTAATGATTGTTTATAATTCAGATATATCATCATTACGAGAAATATTTTTCAATCCTGCCCTGTATCGGTTACATTACACTTATGTCAGCTATCTAATGTGCTTGTATTTCATACCAACATGCTGCTTGGTAATATCTTTTTAGGAATTTTATATACTGAAATGTTAGTGATTGCTTAGAAAAGGTCAGCATAGGATGATATGTGTAGATGCTCACACCTGCAGGAATCATTTTTATAGTTCCTTAAGTTATTGCTTTATACAGATGTGGCCTGAGCATCTAATATGCAAGTGACACAAGTAATAATCGCTATGTATATGTTTTACGATAATGCATGCCTTTATTTTAAGATGACATTTTTTAATCTAAATTTTTTAAAAAAGGTTCTTGATAATAACAATTTTCTTGCTAATAACAATACATAATTTTTTAATCCACACATGCTAAACTCTGGCCTGTGGGTCAAATTTGGCCTGCAGTGTGATTATATTTGGCACTGTATTCTGTATGGAGGACTAATTGGGGCCTTCATACCTCATAGAGGACTATGTAGGGTCCTGTATGTTTTATGGAGGACTATGTGGGGCCAATTATTCTATATGGAGAGCTATGTGGAGCCCATTATTTTGTATGAAGGAGTATGTTGGGCCTGTTATTCTATATGGAGACTATGTTGGGCCTATTATTCTGCTTGGAGAACTATGTGGGGCCAAATATTCTATGGAGGACTACAGTGGCATGTCAATGTTTGGGCACCCCTGGTCAAAATTACTTTTATTGCGAAAAGTTTGGACACACCTTCTCATTCAAAGATTTTCCTGTATTTTCATGACTATGAAAATTGTAGAATCACACTGAAGGCATCAAAACTATGAGGTAACACATGTGGAATTATACATTACACTTTACAAAAAATGTGAAACAACTGAAAATATGTCTTATATTCTAGGTTCTTCAAAGTAGCCACCTTTTGCTTTGATTACTGCTTTGCACGCAGAAAAGGTGAACGGCTGAACTCTACATGCCTAGTTCCCACCGTGAAGCATGGAGGAGGAGGTGTGATGGGTGGGTGCTTTGCTGGTGACACTGTTGGGGATTTATTCAAAATTGAAGGCATACTGAACCAGCATGGCTACCACAGCATCTTGCAGCAGCATGCTATTCCATCCGGTTTGCGTTTAGTTGGACCATCATTTATTTTTCAACAGGACAATGACCCCAAACTCATCTCCAGGCTGTGTAAGGGCTATTTGACCAAGAAGGAGAGTGTTGGGGTGCTACGCCAGATGACCTGGCCTCCACAGACACCAGACCTGAACCCAATCGAGATAGTTTGGGGTAAGCTGGACCGCTCACCGCTTCAATTTTGAATAAATCCCCAACAGTGTCACCAGCAAAGCACCCCCACACCATCACACCACCTCCTCCATGCTTCACGGTGGGAACTAGGCATGTAGAGTCCATCCATTCACCTTTTCTGCGTGCAAAGCAGTAATCAAAGCAAAAGGTGGCTACTTTGAAGAACCTAGAATATAAGACATATTTTCAGTTGTTTCACACTTTTTTGTAAAGTGTAATGTATAATTCCACATGTGTTAATTCATAGTTTTGATGCCTTCAGTGTGATTCTACAATTTTCATAGTCATGAAAATACAGAAAAATCTTTGAATGAGAAGGTGTGTCCAAACTTTTGGTCTGTACTGTATATTATATATATATATATATATTGTATATATATGTTCCTTTTGCCTAAAATGCAAAGGAAAAGAGTCATCTTTAACTTTAGACTTTTTAGAGATCATTTCATCTTTAGCTTGCTTAACTGTTCACAATAACAGTAATTTTGACAAGGGGTGCTGAAACTTTTACATGTCATTTTGTGTATGGCCCATTATTGTATATGACTTAATGCACACATGTCAAACTCTGGCCCGAGGGCCAAATTTGGCCATCAGGGTGATTATATTTGTTCCACAATGCTGGCACTGTATTCTGTATGGAGGACTATATAGGGCCCATTATTCTTTAAGGAGGAGTATTTGGGGCCCATTATTATGTATGGCATACTATGTGGAGCCCATTTTTTTGTATGGAGGACTATGTGGGGCCCATTATTCTGTATGCAGACTATGTGGGTTCATTATTCTGTATGCAGGACTATGCGGGCCCATTATACTGCATGGAGTACTATGTGGAGCCATTATACTCAATGGATGATTATGTGGGTCCCAATATACTGTATGGAGGACTGTGTGGGGCCCATTATTCTGTATAGAGGACTATGTGCGGCCAAACATACTGTATGGAGGACTATGTGGGGCCCATTTTTCTGTAAGGAGGACTATGTAGGGCATTTATTCTGTAAGAAATGATAAGGAAAAGTTCCTTGAAAGTTTTTAATTTTGGCCCTTTCTATATTTGAGTTTGTAATCCCTGTTTTAATTCCTTAACCCCTTAAGGAAAAATTTCATGTACTTTGAACAAACACTACAGCCCATTTCATAAAAACTTGATGAGGGGGCATGTTGGAGTCATAAGCTCCTGAATCATTAAGCGGCACATGTCTCTTACTGCCTCAGCAGTGTCTAATAAGTGCTGTGCAACTACTTGCACCTCGCCAGGGACAGGAATAAGATGTCTGACGTAAGGAACACCACAGTTCATTATGAATTATGGTGTCTCTCCTTTGCAAACCCTTTTTGGCGGAGCTTGGTTAAACTGGCATGAAAACACTGAAATTTGCAAATTTTCAAAGCAATCTATGCCAGAATTAATGAATGTTAATTTTTTTCGGGGTGCAGTTGGGCCCCTATGGTTCTGTAAACTGTGGTCTTTGTTCACACTGGATACATTATAGTCAGCACTAGGCAGCCCGCCATAGGGCGTCACTAATAGGCTGTGAACCAGATGCTCTACAATCCTAGTGTGAACATCGCCATATACTGATTATATCTTTTTGCACTGGTGTTACTCGTGTCTGATGTTCCATCTTCTTCTCAGGAAGCATCCTTGTCAGAGAGTTCACTCATGGGAATGCCAGGAATGACCACAGTTACTAGTAGGCTATGTCCACCTGTGACGCCTCCTGGTTGTCACCGAAAAGAGTCATTGTCCACACTGCCTAACTTCACCAGTCCCTTCTCCACTCACCAGTGCTGTAAAACTGAAATGTAAATTCCAGCATTGTGTAGATGAGTTATTGTGGTTGTACTCAGGGGTGGGATTCAAATTTTTAACAACAGGTTCTGTGCTTGTGTGTAGGAAAACCACACCCATTTTTAAGCCACACTCATTTACACACACCTTTTTCTCAAACATATACAAACCTCTAGGAGCAGACACAGACCCCACAAGTGTGCAGAACCCCCCAGGAGCACACACAGACCCCACAAGTGTGCATAACTCCCTAGGAGCACACACAGACCCCCAAAAGTGTGCAGAACCCCCTAGGAGCACACACAGACCCCCACAAGTGTGCGGAACCCCCCAGGAGCATACACAGACCCCCACAAGTGTGCAGAACCCCCTAAGAGCACACACAGACCCCACAAGCGTGCAGAACCCCCTAGGAGCACACACAGACCCCCACAAGTGTGCATAACCCCCCCAGGAGCACACACAGACCCCCACAAGTGTGCATAACCCCCCCAGGAGCACACACAGACCCCCACAAGTGTGCAGAACCCCCTAGGAGCACACACAGACCCCCACAAGTGTGCAATCATCCCCTGAAACCCCACTATACAGCCCCAAGTATCTGCCCCAACCCGTTAATAAATCCTCCTCGGTGTCACTGAGGACTCTGACCTGTGATTTCCCTCCTGCAGCTACAGACGCCGGCATCAGACTGCAGAGACCAATGGACGCTTCTCTTCCTGGCTTTGGCAGAACACGCCCCCTTCTGGTATGACGCGCCTCCAGAAACGACGTCACACCTGGAAGGAGCGCAGACAATCTAGCACAGTGATGGCGAACCTTTTTGAGACCGAGTGCCCAAACTGCAATCTAGAACCCACTTATTTATCGCAAAGTGCCAACACGGCAATTTAACCGGAATACTGAGGTTTAAGATTAGAAAAACAACTCCATACTGTATAATCGCCTCACGTGATGCTCCATACTGAATAATGGCCACACATGATGCTCCATACTGTATAAAGGCCACACATGATGCTGCATGCAGTATAATGGCCCCACATGATGATGCATACAGTATAATGGCCCCACATGATGCTCCATACTGAATAATGGCCCCATATACTGCTGCATACAGTATAATGGCCCCACATGATGCTCCATACTGAATAATGGCCCCATATACTGCTGCATACAATATAATGGCCCCACATGATGCTCCATACTGAATAATGGCCCATATACTGCTGCATACAATATAATGGCCCCACATGATGCTCCATACTGAATAATGGCCCCATATACTGCTGCAATACAGTATAATGGCCCCACATGATGCTCCATACTGAATAATAGCCCTATATACTGCTGCATACAGTAAAATGGCCCCACATGATGTTCCATACTGAATAATGGCCCCATATACTGCTGCATACAATATAATGGCCCCACATGATGCTCCATACTGAATAATGGCCCCATATACTGCTGCATACAGTAAAATGGCCCCACATGATGCTCCATACTGAATAATTGCCCCATATACTGCTGCATACAGTAAAATGGCCCCACATGATGCTCCATACTGAATAATGGCCCCATATACTATTGCATACAGTATAATGGCCCCTCATGATGCTCCATACTGAATAATGGCCCAATATACTGCTGCATACAGTATAATGGCCCCACATGATGCTCCATACTGAATAATGGCCCCATATACTGCTGCATACAGTATAATGGCCCCACATGATGCTCCATACTGAATAATGGCCCCATATACTGCTGCATACAGTAAAATGGCCCCACATGATGCTCCATACTGAATAATGGCCCCATATACTGCTGCATACAGTAAAATGGCCCCACATGATGCTCCATACTGAATAATGGCCCCATATACTTCTGCATACAGTATAATGGCCCCACATGATGCTCCATACTGAATAATGGCCCCATATACTGCTGCATACAGTATAATGGCCCCACATGATGCTCCATACTGAATAATGGCCCCATATACTGCTGCATACAGTATAATGGCCCCACATGATGCTCCATACTGAATAATGACCCCATATACTGCTGCATACAGTAAAATGGCCCCACATGATGCTCCATACTGAATAATGGCCCCATATACTGCTGCATACAGTATAATGGCCCCACATGATGCTCCATACTGAATAATGACCCCATATACTGCTGCATACAGTAAAATGGCCCCACATCATGCTCCATACTGAATAATGGCCTTCCATAAAAAAAAAAACTACTCACCTCTGCCCGTTCCAACGCTGATATCGCTTCCTCATCTATCACACACACACACAGCGTCTCACACACACACACACACACACACACAGCGTCACACACACAGCAGTGTCACACACACACACACACAGCGTCTCACACACACACACAGCAGCTTCACAGGCACAGCGGCCAGACTCACCTCTCCATCCGGCAGCTTCCTTCTTCTCACTTCCTGGTCTAGCATTTAGCCAGGAAGAAGGAGCTGCGCACAGCCATCAAGGTGACGACTGTGCACAGCTCCCAGCCCCATACAGTGTGACGCGGGCCGCTGTGTCTGCTGCCGGCCGCGTCACAGTACAGCAGGCACGGCCGCACACAATTTGCTGTGTGGTCGGCCCTGTACATGTGCTGGGGCAGTGGGGGCCAGTACCTGATCGCGGCCCTGGATCTCCCCGGTTCGGCTACTTTTTTAACAAGCGGTTCCATCGAACCGGGAGAACCGGCTGAATCCCACCCCTGTTTGTACTATTAAAGGATGAGATGAGATTGGACAACCTGTTTAAACTAGTCAATATTTATATATGAGATACTGTTAGAAGTCTTCTCCAGCGGACAATTAGTAGTGATATTGACTAATCAATGCTTATGCATTATATTCGTATACTCTACGGCACTGTATAGATCTACACACAGGTTTTTAAATCAGGGATTCACTTCTTATTATTTTTTTATCATTGTTTATTTACTTCTTCATGTTCTTCTATTATATAGCACCTTAATATCTCCTTATGGGTATTGTACATAGTTATTAATTCATTGTTTGGTTGCTTGCATGTTGCACTGGATCGTATTTCCTATTTATCCATTATTGAACATCACTGAGCAGGTTTATGGTGACCTTGTTACTTTTATATTTATTGGTTTTATTGCATTGGAGCATATCTTTATACAATGCAATATATCATGTAATTATAATTATTTTATGGTGCAGAGCAGGTGGGTGTTTGCTTTAATGTGGGCACACTGGCTTACAATAATTGTGCAAGCCTTTTTAAGTGGTTTTAATTATGTTGTTCTTGTTTTTTGACTCAATAAATGTATTTCATTACTGGTGGTCCTCACCATATACATCCTTCATTTTGTCTAAGGAGATAATGGATCACAGTCTTATTTTCCTAATTCTCATTAGTCCTGCAAAGATCAGTTTCATAAGAAGTCAGTCGGCATATTATTATGCATTTGAAGTAGGGAAGAACTCAGAATATCAAGATGAATCCCACACTAACATGGCGTGAACGTACAAATGCCATGCAATTGTTAGCTTTGGTGGGGCTTGAGCTTAGGGTGTCAATGATAGCCACTTAGCCATGATTCCATTTGTTGGACCAGATGTCTGTCCAACATAGAGGAACAGTAAAAGGGAATGCGTCACCAGGTTTTGCTACCTCATCTGAGTGCGGCATAATGTAGGAAAAGAGAATCCAATCCAAAAATGTAGAATGTACCAGACCTCACAAAATTTACCATACCCATACCATAGTTTTCTATGTGAAATGCCTATTGACAGAAAGCCACTGGAGGTGAGGTTGGACCAGGATGCACGTGAACTGTAGTCCTCCTGCTGATAAAACACTAATTGTATTGAAACAACAGCACACAGCCTAATAAGTGACACATCAGTGAAACCAGAGTCTCAGCCCCAACCTAATGCTGCCCTCAGTTTAAATAACACAAATCTGCTGACAGATTTGCTTTAAATCTCCAAAGTTCTTTACATGGTGTTGCCAGATATTATTTTTAACTACTTGATATTTTTTTATGTGTTTGTGATTTAAGAGTGTGATGTGACGGCATGGCCTTTATAAATATGCTGGGTCAATGTCAGTAAAACTTTTGGACCATCAATGAAGATTGGTCAAATATTTGTCATGTTGCTCAGAAAAAAAATGAAAAGTAGGTTAGCAATTGAGTAAAAGGTTTGTAGAATGGTATTATGTGTAGAGCTTTACATGTACAGATCGAGCAAAGGTTACTGTAACAGGAGCAAAGTACATGGTCCATTGACAGCTCTAAAGACTACTACGAACAGGCTACTAGCTGTCCGTTTTCCAGATCATAGATGCTGCTCTTGCCTACACTCTGGAACCCCTATAAAGGGATCTGGACTTAATAATGACCCCTGGGCTGGGGCCATAGACAGGCTTGGACTGGTCCACAGGAGAACAGGAGAATCCTCCGGTGGGCCATCACACTCTACACGCAGTCAAACTAGGATGCAGAGAAGGTCTCTTGAAGCAAGTCAAATTATAACTGGCAGTGGACTACAGGCCTTCAGGAGCTTAAATAGCCTATGGTCAAGCCCAGGCCATGCAGAAGGAAGCAAACATTGAAAAATTATTTCCTAATCTTCCAGTTTGGCAGAACTGCAAAAACCAGACGACACCTCACGTAGTCCACTGCAAGAGGGTGGCACCATCAGGCAACAGAAGCAGAGACAGGAAGGGCAGGCATCAACAAAGATGTCATAGTTACCTTGAATCAAATAACTAAGCAATGGGATATCACAGCACAATAAATTGTAATTGAACACGTAACTTGGCATTGGACTTTGACCTATGTAACGTCAAGTTATATTAATCATAATAAGTGAGAAAACCAAGTTATCAACTTGTTGGGTTGTGAGTCATGGTAACCTTCGTTACATCTGTAGAACACTGTGGTACATACATACACGCCCCCTGACGAAGCTTCTGGGTGAAACGTGCGTTGGGGCAGGTGGACCTGGACACATGTACCTGACCCCCCCCTTTTCACTGGCATACCATCATTTGTGAAAGTACTTACCTTATGCATTTTGTCACTAAACTATTTAGTATCAGTCATGACACTTGTTAGTTGATTTGAATTATTACGTGAATGGGGTTCTTTATACTATTTGGAATCCGTCATGCTCCTTTACTTCTAGGAACATTCTGTTTTGGTATATGTATGTCTTTTGTATCTTTTTTAAATATATTTAATAAATTGTTAGTTTTTATGAGACCTTTGTGTGCACTCGTTTTCATACGTTGTTTGATACATACAGTATATATAGTATATGGCAGCACTAGGATTCTCCTTATAAGGGATCTCGGCGATTACAATTCTGTTTACTAAATAATCTATATAGTTTCTTTTATACCAATGTGTGTAGTAAAATGATGCCAGCAGTTGAGAAGATGCTCTACGCAACAAATATAAATAATTCTTGTACATATCCGGAATGTAAGGTGAATGCAATTTATAAAAAATACTAGTAAAGTAAATATTCTGAATCTGCTAAAAAGCAACACATCATTTTTAACCTGAGATGATGAGATAGTGCAGCTCCTGCATGAACACAACATTTAGACAATAGTATTTTATAAGAGTTCTGCATATAATTCCAGTTATTAGGAATTTTTTTTTTAAATGATATATATTTTTTATTTACAGCCAAGACCTAATGTGTTTCATTTGTGCTACTTTATGCATTTTTAGCTAGTGATTTGCACCACAATGGTCGCATTTCAGTTATTATCTATTCCCCTGACATTATCAACATTGATCACATTATCATAATTCTATCTTTATAGAGAGGATGAATATATTATATAATGGATTTACATAGTGCCTGCATCTTATTGTTTGTGCAACCTAAAAGAATTGTAAATATGATATGTGCTGCAAAAATACATAAATAACAAGCGAATACAAGCCAATGTATCAAGGGAAGGTTTCCTTTAGGGTGTTCAATTTTAAAAGCATTTGAGAAATAGGCAAAGGAGGAAAAACATAGAAGAAATGACAAAGAATACAAAATAAATACAAATAGGTAAAGGAGGCCATAGTTATTTGCTTTTATTAATACTGCTAAGCAAAGCACGCTTTTTCCCAAAGTAGAAATGGAGCCAATATGGTCAAGCACATGGCAAATTCCGGATGACCTCCTTGCAAGCTTGATTGGACACCTATCTGCAGACAGCTGTTTCAAGGTTCTTGTTTATTAGTGCACAATTCTGGTTGGGTTGGCTTGGCTTGGCTTGATTAAAGGTAGCACTAGGCAATGTTCACATGGCACAAAAACATGAAACTCAAAGTTTTTTTTTCAGGTATTTAGAGAAGTGATGAGCAAATCGTTTGAAATTCAAACATGTCAGATTAGCCAAATTTTTCCAAAAGTTGTGATTTGCCGTGAATAAACTTCCATGAATCTCCATACAGGAAAGCTTGTAATTGCTCAAAAAATACTCACATGGGAGAGTGGAAAGAGAAAGGACCTCACTGACCATAAAAGCTTACACTGTATAGGAAAAAGAGAGGACCACGATGATCATATGGCCCTACACTCTACAAAAGAAAGAGACTTAATCAGTGACTCGGGAGATGGAAAACAACTCTTCAGTAAAATCTGTGCTCTTCTGGGAACCGCTGATCTGTGATGGCCCACCTCTGTACAAGGTATGATAATCCGCTAGATGTCATAAATGCATGCCATTATGTGGAGGCCCACGTGGACCTGCAAAAAGTTAGTAGCCTACTCTTCGATGCTTCATCAGTGTGGGAAATGAGCACATTTTTTTCTTTTGAGAATGAGGAATTAAATCTTAAAGTACTTAAATTTGTATGAAACTGTTTCACGAAATTCGACGACTCGAGAAAGATCCTACACGAATTGAACCTCTTATCTGTAATTTGGAGGTTTTGAGAGTTTCAACTATGTTTCCATTCAGTTTCTGTTCAAAAAACTCCTTGAAAAACTCTGTGTGCACATTGCCTTAGGTTCTTCCTTGTTTAGAGTGCCTGGTGGCTTATGGAGTCACACAGGTCAAGCAACGCACCCCTTGCTACCTTTTAAAAGGAGATACCCTATAAGCTAACATTCGAATAGGCTTAGCACGATGAAGAAGAATATTGTGACGCTAGTCACTTCTCATGGTCAAGCCGTGAGTCAGAATGGTCAAGGAGTCCAAGGTCAGAAGCCAGGAGAGCACATTATAAACAGAAGGAAGAGACAAAAGCATGGCCAGGTAATGTTCCGAGGTCAGAATACCAGGAGGATAATGGATCACAGCAGAAGGGGTTAAACAGTCGGATGGTCAGAACAAAGTCCAAGGTCAGGCAGAAACTGATGAAGCATACGGAACTCAAGGCACAGGGAGCACAAAAGTCTGGGAGAAACAGTTCAGTTAAGCAGCATGGCAATCACCCGGGATAGTGAACACTTGGAGACAGCTAACGCCTCCCTGTCACAGATTGGATAGTCGTGCTGTCAATCAACACACTGACAGCTCAGCAAACCCTGTACCAAATTGGATGGCCAAGCTGTCAATCAAACTACTGAAAGCTTCAGCATGCCCCTGTACCCGATTGGACAGCCGAGCTGTCAGTTACTGCATCCCAGACACACTGAGCGGTGGAACCGTGACAAATACTTTTTGCTGGATTCTTTGTAGGGCCAGGAAAAGGGTTAAAAACCAATAAAAAATTATAATAACCTTTCCAAAGCCTGTTCCCCACTTGTTTTTCCATTATATCTTTCCACCCAATCCCCCACATGCTTTGGATCAATCTTATCTCTTTAGTATTTGTGATCATGCGAGACCTAGTCAGTTCCAGATCAAGACCAAAAAGTGAAGACTGAATCGGAGATCATAACTAAGCAGTGGGACAGGTGGGCAGGGGGACGAGAATAGGCGAGTATATTTAGGCCACGCTCACATGTTCAGAATATAGTCAGTATTTTACTTCAGTATTTGTAAGACAAAACCAGGAATGCTTGAAAAATACATAAGTGGTGATGCGTTTCGTTTATACTTTTCCTTGATTTTTCAACTCCTGGTTTTGGGATTCAAATACTGATGTAAAATACTGTTCAAATACTGAACGTGTGATCGTAGCCTTAATTTTTTTTTAAGCTCTTGCTGAATCTTAGAGCATAATAAGGGTCTTTTCTGAACAGATTTGTATCAGAGCAAATTTGATTTGAGACTATTAAAATTAGTTGATTGAAGAAAATGTACCTGGGACAAGATTAACTTTTGGGGCAGCTACCTCTAGCAGATGGCACAACAGAGTTTTCACTTTCTAGAGGACAGCTTATTTCAATAGCTTTTTCCTAGAGGCACTGCTTGGTTAGGATTTTTAAGATGAAGTAATAGTAACCCCTAGAAAAAAAACTGTAGAGAAAGTTTTCAACCACTTTTGTGCTTTTGTGCATGTTGTTGATGTTATGTTTTCCAGCTATGTAGTAACATAAGAAAGCAGAACATACAAGAAAGGGCAGACATACGGCATATGCAGCAGGGCCCGAAGGTGGAGGGGGCCCTGTAGGGGGGCTAATAATGAGGGCAATCTGGCCTGTTTATCTGCCCCTGAAGCTCTGGGGGGCCCCTGGCCAAACTGCCCTCATGCGGCAGGCAGGGAGCAATCCTTCAGCTCCGCTGCCTACAGGTGAAAATGTCAGCAGTAGAGTTGAGCGATACTTTCCGATATGCTAAAGTATCGGAATCGGAATGGTATCGCCGATATCACTAAAATATCGGCGATACCCGATACCGATACCGGAAGTCCCATGTAAGTCTATGGGAACAAAATATCGCAACTAAAAAAAACCCATTCTTTCCTTGTAAACACTAAATATACACACATAGAATACATATATATATATATATACATGTCATTGTGACATATATATATACATATATGTATAGTTTATACACTTCTACATAGTAAAATATCCTTTGATTCAATTGCCGGGTAAAGCCGGCTTCAGTGAAAAGACAGAAGCACCCGACATGAAATGACACTTGGTGTACATAGGGTTAAACATTTCTTTTCATGTCCTTTGCTATCTAATTTGCACAAACAATTAAATCAGACTATGTGTGCAAAATTTCACACCTGTAGGGGTTAATTAAAGGTGTAAATTCGTTGTAAAAAAAACGGACTTTTTTGCTACGAATTTACACCTTTAATTAACCCCTAGAGGTGTGAAATTTTGCACACATAGTCTGATTTAATTGTTTGTGCAAATTAGATAGCAAAGGACATGAAAAGACATGGTTAACCCTATGTACACCAAGTGTCATTTCATGTCGGGTTCTGCATTTTCACAAAAGCCGGCAATTGAATTAGCGGCTATTATACTATGTAGAAGTGTATGAACTACAAATATAAATATATATATATATGTGTCACAAATTCAATGACATGTATATATATATATGAGGTGTAAAATTGCTGAAAAAAAAATGCGTGGGCTCCCGCCCTATTTTCGCAACCAGACAGACAAAGCCAGTGAGTGGGGGCAGATAATAATAGCCCAGAGAGGGACCATTATTTTTGCCCCCCCCGGCTACTAACATCTGCCCCCAGACACCCCAGGAAAGACAAATCTATAATTAGATTCGCCCTTTCTGGCACTTTGCCCGTCTATTCCCATTGCCCTGTAGCGGTGGCGAATGGGTTAATATGGGGTTAAAGCCACCTTGCTATTGAAAGGTGACCTTAAGCCAGGTTAATAATTGAGAGCTGTCAATTAGACAACTATCAATTATTAATCCTATTGCATGAAATAAAAATAAAACACACACACTTTAATTAAAAATCATTTTAATGAAATAAAGACACATGTTTTTGACCATCTTTTATTTTACTGCAAAAACCATTTCCTGTAATAAAAATAAAATAAAAAAGCAAAATTATTCTTACCTATCCCATGCATAGTCAGGTCCCACGGTGTAATCCTTCAGAAAGGGTTAATGTTTACTGCAGGGACCGCAGCTAATGCTGCAGCCTCACAGTAAACCCCAAATGAATGAGTTCCTCTCCTGCCTGACAGGAGAGTAAAGGCTGGGTGTCACATAACGATACACCAGCGATCCCGACAACGATATGCACTTGTCAGGATCGCTGGTGTATCGCTACATGATCGCTGCTGAGCTGCCAAACAGGCAGCTCAGGCAGCGATCTGGGACAGCGACACTGCGGGTAACATCGCTTAAGGGCCCGTCTCACATAGCGATATCGCTACCGAGATCGCTGCTGAGTCACTAGTTTTGTGACGCAGCAGCGAGCTCACCAGCGATATCGCTGTGTGTGACATTCAGCGACGATCAGCCCCCCTGCCGGGTATCGCTGATCGTCGCAGAAATGTCAGGACCTTTTTTTGATCGCTGGTTTCCCTCTGACAGGCACGCATCGCTGCGTGTGACAGGCGGGAAACCAGCGATCAAAGGTCCTGACATTTCAGCGACGATCAGCGATACCCGGCAGGGGGGCTGATCGTCGCTGAATGTCACACACAGCGATATCGCTGGTGAGCTCGCTGCTGCGTCACAAAACTAGTGACTCAGCAGCGATCTCGGTAGCGATATCGCTATGTGAGACGGGCCCTTAAGTGGAAAGCTTAATTGATTGCTTTCCACTTTCACTTCAGGTCAGCCAGGGACGCAATCAGTGACGTCAGAGGGAACTGATTAACAAAAATAGGGGTTCCCTTCGAAAAAAAAATGGCGTGGGGTCCCCCCTATTTTTGTTAACCAGCCAGATGAAGCAGACCGCTGAGGCCTGGATTTTCAGGCTGTTAAGGAGCCAAGATCCATGGACCTTGCCAGCCTGATAATACCAGGCCACAGCAGTCTGCATATCTTGGCTGATTAACAAAAATATGGGATCCCCTCGAAAAAAATTGGCGTGGGGTCCCCCCTATTTTTGTTAACCAGCCAGATGAAGCAGACCGCTGAGGCCTGGATTTTCAGGCTGTTAAGGAGCCAAGATCCATGGACCTTGCCAGCCTGATAATACCAGGCCACAGCAGTCTGCATATCTTGGCTGATTAACAAAAATAGGGGATCCCCTCGAAAAAAATTGGCGTGGGGTCCCCCCTATTTTTGTTAACCAGCCAGATGAAGCAGACCGCTGAGGCCTGGATTTTCAGGCTGTTAAGGAGCCAAGATCCATGGACCTTGCCAGCCTGATAATACCAGGCCACAGCAGTCTGCATATCTTGGCTGATTAACAAAAATAGGGGATCCCCTCGAAAAAAATTAGCGTGGGGTCCCCCCTATTTTTGTTAACCAGCCAGATGAAGCAGACCGCTGAGGCCTGGTTTTTCAGGCTGGTAAGGATCCAATATCCATGGACCTTGCAAGCCTGATAATACCAGGCCACAGCAGTCTGCTTAGCTTGGCTGGTTAACAAAAATAGGGGATCCCCTCGAAAAAAAACGGCGTGGGGATCCCCCTATTTTTGTTAACCAGCCAAGTAAAATGCAGACTGCTGCGGCCTGGTATTAAAAGACTGTCAAGGCCCATGGATTTTGGCCCTCAACAGCCTGATAATACCAGGCTACAGCAGCCCCACATTTGGCGCATCAAAAGATGTGCCAATTGTGGCACTTTACCCGGCTCTTCCCACTTGCCCTGTAGCGGTGGCAAGCGGGGTAATAAGGGGTTAATGTCACCGTTGATTGCACGGTGACAATAAGCCCGGTTAATATGGAGAGGCGTCAATAAGACACGATCCATTATTAATCCCAAAGTTATTAAATGTGTAAAAAAAGACAAAGCAAGAAAAAAGTATTTTAATGAAATAAAAGAGACAACACAGTTTTCATTTCTTTTATTATACTCTCATTCCTGCGACGCCATCGATCTCCTGTAAAAAAAGAAAAAAAACAAACCAACAGTATACCACCTGTCCGACGCAGTCCATAACGATAGTCCCACGACAATCCAGCTCTGCTACATCGCAATGACAGGCAGAGCCTGTCATTGCAACGCAGCACAGCTGATTACTGCTTCCCGGCGGGTGACGTCATCGGACTGACTGCTTTACGGCCAGCAGTCACTGCAGTTATCGCGAGAAACTGCATGTGACCGCCGGGGAAAGAAGATTGCGGCCATGAAGCAGTCCAGCCCGTGACCGCCGGAGATCTTCTGCCGGGTTAAGTGCCGCTGACTCCTGACAGACCCGACCGACGGACACTGACAGTGACAGTGACATCCCGATTCCGGTATCCGATAAGACGAAAATATCGGAACTCGGAATCGGAATTCCGATACAGCTAATATCGGCGATACCCGATATTTGCAGTATCGGAATGCTCAACACTAGTCAGCAGAGCTGCAGGGATCTGTCTGTCACTTCCTGCCCGTGCTTCCTGTCTGAAACAGCAGCGAAGATGGATGACCTCATCATTCAGCACACTTCTGTGTCAGAGAGAGCTGCCGGCGATGAGATGCTGCGAGGACGTGCTGCGGCTGTGGGGAACGTACGGAGAGGTGAGTGGTGTTGTATGTGTATGTGTGTGTGTGGCTGCTGGGAATCGTGCAGAGTGGTTGTCTGTGTGTGTGTGTCTTCCGGGGAATGTGCAGAGTGGGTGTGTGTGTGTGCGGCTGCTGGGGAACATGCAGAGAGGTGAATGGTGCTGTGTGCGTCGGTGTGCCTTCTGGGGACCATGTAGAGTGGTGCTGTGTGTGTGTGCAGTGGAGAAAGAAATGATTGGGTAGGTTGGGGAGAAAGCAATGATAGAGGTGGTGGAAAGGGCAATATTGGGGGTGGTGGGGAGAAGGAAATAATGGAGGTGGTGGAAAGGGCAATGATGGGGTGGTGGTGAGAAGGCATGATGGAGGTGATGGAGAGGACAATGATGTGGTTGGAGGGGGAGAACACTGATGGAGATAGTGTAGAGGGTAATGGTGGAAGCAGTGGAAGGACAGTGATGGTGGTTGTGGAAAATTCAATGATAGGGGTGGTGGAGAGGGCAATGATTGAGGTGGAGAGAAAGCAATGATGGGGTGGTGAAGAAGGCAAAAATGGAGGTGATGAGGATGGCAATGATGGAGGTGGTGGAGATGGCAATGATATAGGTGATGGGGAGGGCAATGATTTGGTGGTGGAGAGGGCAATGATTGGGGTGGGGAGAGGGCAATGATGGAGATGGTGGAGAGGGCAATGATGGAGATGGTGGAGAGGGCAATGATTTAGGGGGAGAAGGCAATGATGGGGGGGTGGAGAGGGCAATGATGGTGGTGGTGGCAAAGGCAATGATAGAGGTGGGGAGAGGGCAATGATGGGATGTGTGGGGATTGGGATGGGAGGAAGGGGGACTTATAATGGACTTACGAACAGGAGGAGGTGGAGGAAGACGCTAGAATTTGTTATAAAGTGAATTTTGTGGTTGAGGAGGGTGCTAAGCCCCTGATAGCATCCTCCCATCTCACAATTCATTTTGATGCTATCGGGGACTTAAAATTTGTTGGCGATAGGGAGAGGAGGGGGCCGGTGGCTTTGGACCCTTTATAATGAACTTAAACATGGGAGAAGACACTGTCAGGGACTTGTAATGAATTGAGAGGTGGCGGAGGATGTTCAGTACCTGATAGCATCTTCTCCTACCCCAAATTCATTATGATGCTATCATGGATTTGTAATGAATGGGGTGGCACAGGACAGGGACTATAATCATACATTCAGGATTTGCCGGAGTAAATTTTGCTGCATATCCTAATGTGATAGCAGAAGAAAGCTTTCCACATTTTTGCCATTCTTTGCGTATTTTCCCCTAATTAGTATGGGTGAAATACACTGCAAGAATTGACATTATGCAGATTTAATCTGCTGCAAATCTGTAAGGAAAAAATAAGCAGGTGTGCTTGAGACTTCAGGGATCTCATTCACTTTTCCTGAACTGTAAAGCTAGCATATATTCCGTGTGCACAAAGCCTTACAGGTAATAGGGGAGAGTCACTGAACGATTTATATTAAGAGTCAATGATTATAGTTAATGGGGGGCACAGCGTGTTATCACTTTATATTTTGATTGGTACATGGCTAATGGTATATTAATGGTGGGGTACATATCTGTACTTGGGGGGAGAACATGCATGCATACAATGTATGTAATCTTGTTATTTTCAGGGCAGCGAAGATCATCATGGCGAGACGAGTCATGGCTGGGAGATGTCGACATGAAGGTCTGACCAGATGGAGAAGAAACAGGAGAAAGTGGTCAGACAAGATGTCAGCGGTAGGTGGTGGATGTAAATATTATTCTGAATCTGCTCTGTTTGACGTGGAGTGATACTGTTTTCTGTAAGATCCTAATTCTACATTCTCACATTTGTGTGAAATGTCTGTGTGCTTCCAGATTTTTTTATCGGATGGCACACGGACTTGTACAGTTTTATAGGTCCATTCACACATACATGAAAATTACAGATCTGAGAATGAGATCCATGAGGGTCAGAGAATGTTCTCTTCTGATTTTATTTTGAGGGTCAGAATAAGAGATGCTCAATGCGTCTGTAAAAGTGGGCAGTATGCCAACACTGCAAACAGATACAGGGATGTAGCCTTATTATATATAGCACAGTCCCTTAGCATATATGTGTACTCACTTATTATGTATAGGACAGTCCTTAGCATATAGTGTACTCACTTATTATGTATAGTACAGTCCCTTAGTATATAGTGTACTCACTTATTATATATAGCACGTCCCTTAGCATATAGTGTACTCACTTATTATGTATAGGACAGTCCCTTAGTATATAGTGTACTCACTTATTATTTATAGCACAGTCCCTCTCTAGGTGCCGTCCCTTATTATATAGCTCCTCTGCTTTTATGCACAGTGCTGTTTCTTACATAGTTTATTCTTGTTATTTTACATTATCCATTCTTGTTAGATATATAATGACTGTGATGGAGCAGTGGGTGGTCAGATGACCAGTTCATCAGCTCCTCCATTAGAAAAGAAGCTTTCCCATGCTCCATCAGCCATCATTGCATTATATATCTAACAAGAGAGGACAGTACGTAATAAAGAACAGAGCTCTATATAATCCGATATGTAAGGGACGGTGCTGTACATAGCAAGAGAGGGCACTGTGTAATAAGAGACGACAATATACATAATAAAGAAGATAATGTAATATACTGTATATATAAATATATATATATGTGTGTGTGTGTGGATATATATGTATATCTAATATATAAAGCTGAATGTATGTATGTGTGTATGTATTTGGGTATGTTTGTCCGGGATTGGAATCCGCACCGTCGCACTTATGGGCATGAAATTTTGCACGCCCGCACGTCTCGACCCCGAAAGCGTCCTAGGCTATGTTTTGAATCGAAATTTTAACCCCGCGCATTCCAAATCGCCAAACAATTTTGGCCCTATCTACATAATGGGGAGAAAGCTGAATGCTTGTGTGTATGTCCGGCATAGGAATCTGCATTTACGGGCATGAAATTTTGCACACCCGCACGTCTCGACCCCGGGAGCGTCATAGGCTAGGTTTTGAGTCGAAATTTTAACCCGCGCATTCCAAATCGGCAAATAATTTTGGCTCGGGATAGGAATCTGCACCGTTGTACTTACGGGCATGAAATTTTGCATGCCCGCACATCTCAACCCCAGGAGCATCATAGGCTATGTGTTGAATGGAAATTTTAACCCCGCACGTTCCAAATCGCCAAACAATTTTGGCCCTATCTACATAATGGGGAGAAAGCTGAATGCTTGTGTGTATGTCCGGATAGGAATCTGCATTTTACGGGCATGAAATTTTGCACACCGCACGTCTCGACCCCGGGAGCGTCATAGGCTAGGTTTTGAGTCGAAATTTTAACCCCGCGCATTCCAAATCGGCAAATAATTTTGGCTCGGGATAGGAATCTGCACGTTGTACTTACGGGCATGAAATTTTGCATGCCCGCACATCTCAACCCCAGGAGCATCATAGGCTATGTGTTGAATGGAAATTTTAACCCCCGCACGTTCCAAATCGCCAAACTATTTTGGCCCTATCTACATAATGGGGAGAAAGTTGAATACTTGTATATAGATACAATCATTACAATTTGTTATAACTAACCGTAGTTAGGTACTATGCCCGGGGCAGCGCCGGGCTCTTCAGCTAGTATATATATATATATATATATATATATATATATATATATATATAATAGCATTGGCACCATTAAAAGACGGGGGCCCAGACACATTTCTTGCACAGGGGGGACCCCAAGCTGTCAGTGTTCGGCCCTGCATATAAGTATAAGGTCGCATTTGCTGTTAGGGAACTTTCCTTAACCAAAGAACCAGAAACAAATCTAATTTTTTTCAACATCCTATTATGACTCCCTCTGCTCTTCCAACTAAATCTGGTGACTTTTGGTAGAAAGGAGTGCACACAGTGTCTGCAGCAGGGGAGTGATTGAAGGACATTTCCATCTACCATTCTTATGCAGGCAAGGCACTGATTGGCTGAACAGCAATTAGTAGGGATTTCTCTCTCTTTCTCCACCAATCAGAAAGCTGGCTGCATTGCTTGGAGGCAGGCTAAAAATCTTTTGCACCAAGGATCTTCATCCTTCCTCTGGGCAGGGACCTACTCACCTTACTTGTCCAGCACAGCTCCTGCAGGATATGAAAATTAAAGCATGTTTCTGTTGTAATTTAACCCTTCTGCTAATTGACATCTTTGTCCTTCCCTTCTTCTTTCATTGACTTAAAGTGGGTTCACACAATGTAATTTTTTTTGCTGTGGTTTTTCAACTACTTTATGGCCACAGCTTGTTCAGCGTGAGCTGGAAATACTTCCTGAGAACAAGTTTGACTTTCTTAGAAAATTGCACGTCAGTGTTTTTGTCAAATAAACCTTTCTAATAATTTTGATGCCATTTGCACAGACTTGTAAGTTTATGCATTGTGTATCACTGCAGGGATTTTCCTTACATAGTCAGGTTAAATGTATTACTAGGCATAATTCTTTTTATCATTAACTTTTTGCTTTTGTCTTGGATTGTTACAATTTTATACAGTTGATCCCAAACTGGATGATCCTAAATGGAGGAAAACAGGATAAGAAACACATAAAATGACTACTCTAAATTGCATTGTGCAAATGAAAGCTTAAGGCCTAAAACAGCTAATCACCATAATAACAATGGGAAATAATACAACACTGTCAAATCTGAATATTGCTCCGTAACATTAGGTTCTTTGTATTTATCCCGCAAGAAATTGCTCTACAGTCCACCAAAAGGAAATGCAGGTTTTGAATTTTAACACGGAGATCAATAAGCTATTATAATAACAATCATTGCCTGTTAATTAAATGCCGGTGCGGTGCAGACGTCGTGGGGTCATGAGGTCCATTAACCAGTGCGCCTGTCAATCACAATCAGACCCTGCAACAGAACTCAGCAACAGTTTTCCATGTGTCTAATTTCTTGAACTTTTAGGTTTACAAACTTTATGAATGAACCACTATCAGTTCTAAAATATTTTAGAAAAAATTACATTTACATAGAGATTCTTTGTCCATTAGTTTATTTTTCCCTTTGTTTTCAGCTTGATGGTGTTATCCACCACTGAGAAGAAATTTACAAATAGTCCTATGATCATGCTAAAATAAAAACTTACTCGTCTACCAACCCCCCACTAATCCTCTGCACTGCTGTTTGTGTCTCCCTTTGATCCCCTGACTTCCTCTTCTATTATCAGCAGTTGACCACTGCAGCCAATCAGTGTCTTCAGAATTGTCCCAGCATCTATTGTACATTAGATGTTTTTGTATACAGGGGAGTAACGATCGCGACCACAGAGAGTGCGACCTCAACCGGGTCTCTGCACGAGAGGAGTCTGGCGACGCCAGCGCGTATTTCAGATGGATGTGCATCAGGTCTCATGTCGGCGGACAGGAGTTGGTGTGTTGGAGAGTCACCATAGCATGGCTGTATTGATATCACAAACGCTTCTAGAGCTAATGCAGAGATTTTACGATAATGCATTGAATACATACCTTACCTTCTCATCCTGACTACCAAATGCAGCGACCTCATGATAAAGAAGCAGGACGGGTCGAGACATCTATTTACTGTGTTTCTTTTCCATCCTTAAGATTGATTTTCAAGCTCCTGAGTGACTGCACTGTAAAAATAAAAAAAAAACACTTGCAACGTACCTTCAGAGAGTGTGGTGGATCCTTCTTCTTGGATTCTTTGAGTTAATGGCCCACTCCCTCAGCACCTCCCATTAATGAGTGCAGACCAATTTTCTTTATTTTGATTTTCTTGCACAATGATTCAGCCTCTGGCCTTGACTTCCTGGTTCCGACCTTGTGTGACAATCCTTGGTCCCACTAACTTGCTGCACTGGTTAGTTAACTTATCTCCTTCATGACCGGAGGTATTTTTGCTTTTGCATTTTCATTTTTTGCTCCCTTCTTCCCATAATTTTTTTATTTTTCTGTCAATATGTCCATGTGAGGGCTTGTTTTTGTGGGACGATTTGCACTTTTGAAATACACCATTGGTTTTAACATATCATGTACTGGAAAACAGGAAAAAAATTCCAAGTGCGGTAAAATTGCAAAAAAAGTGCTATTCCACAATTGTTTTTTGTTTTGATTTTTTACTATGTTCCCTAAATGCTAAAACTGACCTGCCATTATGATTCTCCAGGCCATTACGAGTTCAAAGATACCAAGCATGTCTAGTTTCTTTATTATTTAAGTGGTGAAAATAATTTCAAAATTTGTTTAAAAAATTGCGCCATTTTCCGATACCCATAGCGTCTCCATTTTTTGTGATCTCGGGCTGGGAGGTCTGCAGGAGACCTCTGGTTATCATGCCAACCCATCGGTTCACCTGTCATCAATGGGCGGGATTTCCGGCGCGCTTGCCAGGAGCTCGTGTTAAATGCTGCTGTCAGAGTTTGACAGTGGCATTTAACTGGTTAATAGTCATGGGTGGATCGTGATTCCACCCGCGGCTTTTAGAGGCACATCTCAGCTGTTTAAAACAGTTGACATGTGCCAGGAAAGATTGTGGGTTTACAGCCGGAGGCAACATCAAAGGGAGGGAGTCCGACATCGGCGTACTATCATGTGCAATGTCGGGGTTAAAGTTAAAGTTAACTTTATCTCTGGTTTTAATCCAAGGGCCCCTTTGTAACTCCAGATCCCTGTACAGGAGTTAAAGGAGAAGGCAACCCCTGGAATCTAGTAGACTGAGCGGCTATCTGTAAACCTGTCTGTTGAAGCCCTATTGAGAGCTGTGAGGCTACCACAAACAGTGCCCTCATAACAGAAAGTCCAAACAAGTCTGCTCCCTTATCAACGTCCTATATAGAAAAGAAATACCAGGAGTAACACAATTTAATAATTTTATTTTATGAATATCACATATGCATGTACAACTCCGATAAAAATATTCATATATATATAATATATGTAAAAAATATTAATAAAAAATTAAAATTAAAAAATTAAAAACACTTTTAATCAAAATTAGATAGACACAATCCAAATTTTATTAAAAGATAATTTAAAAAGAACATACAAAAAACATATTAAAAAACACGTACTAGTGTGTGCAGGGCATAATGTGTTCCACTGATTGGCATAAATATTAATTAATCATTGGTCATTTTATTATATATTGTATATTTTGCACTAGTCACTTCAATATATATTTTTTTGGGGGGGAGATTTATTTTATTGATTTCATTATGATTAATTAATATTTATGCCAATCAGTGGAACACATTATGCCCTGCACACACTAGTACGTGTTTTTAATATGTTTTTTGTATGTTCTCTTTAAATTATCTTCAATAAACATTTCTTTTAATACAATTTGGATTGTGTCTATCTAATTTTGATTAAAGGTGTTTTTCATTTTTTAATTTTATTTTTAATTTTTTATTAATATTTTTTACATATATATATTTTTTATGAATATTTTTATCGGAGTTGTACATGCTCCTTATCAAACCTTTATTTTCATCTTGTGTTGATGACGACTCACAAGTCAGAAACAGTTGCAAACATGTTGAAATAAATCATTGATTAATTTTATATGATGTTTGGCTATTGACTGCTGTCCAATGTACATGCTGTATACACCGGTAACTAATCACATTGGTAAAAATTATTTGTGTGGTTCTGCGACACCGCTAGGGCCTTGGGGTACTCGGACAGGGTGGGACAACTCTTAAAGAGATGGTCACGGCTGCAGTGACCTGGTCCGTGGCCCTGGGTGTGCAATAGAAATGATGAGGGGTAGTTTAAAGGAAAGTTTCGTGACACCACCCATGGTATTCGGCAAGGGATAGCCGACACTGCAGTTCAGATCCTCTGGGGCCGAGGGCAGTGCAGCAAAAGTGTTACCTTTCCCCATGGGTAGAATTGGGCCCCAGGGCAGATACAGTTAGGTCCATAAATATTTGGACAGAGACAACATTTATCTGATTTTGGTTCTAGACATTACCACAATGAATTTGAAACAAAACAAATCATATGCAGTTGAAGTTCAGACTTTCAGCTTTCATTTGAGGGTATCCACATTAAAATTGGATGAAGGGTTTAGGAGTTTCAGCTCCTTAACATGTGCCACCCTGTTTTTAAAGGGACCAAAAGTAATTGGACAAATGACTCCAAGGCTATTTCATGGACAAGTGTGGGCAATCCCTTTGTTATGTCATTCTCAATTAAGCAGATGAAAGGGCCAGAGTTGATTTGAGGTGTGGTGTTTGCATTTGGAAGGTTTTGCTGTGAAGGAAACATGTGGTCACAGGAGCTCTCCAT
The DNA here is from genome assembly GCA_033576555.1 of Oophaga sylvatica. Taxonomy (NCBI): domain Eukaryota; kingdom Metazoa; phylum Chordata; class Amphibia; order Anura; family Dendrobatidae; genus Oophaga; species Oophaga sylvatica. The sequence goes on from JARQOD010000004.1 coordinate 35,200,592, forward strand.
GCAGGTGAAACAAGCCATCCTTAAGCTGCAAGAACAGAAAACAACCCATCCAAGAAATTGTTACAACATTAGAAGTGGCAAAATCTACAATTTGGTACATCCTGAGAAAGAAAGAAAGCACTGGTGAACTCATCAATCCAAAAAGACCTGGGAGCCCACAGAAGACAACAGTGGTGGATGATCGCCGCATACTTTCTTTGGTGAAGAAGAACCCGTTCACAACATCAACTGAAGTCCAGAACACTCTCAGTGAAGTAGGTGTATCTGTCTCTAAGTCAACAGTAAAGAGAAGACTCCATGAAAGTAAATACAAAGGGTTCACATCTAGATGCAAACCATTCATCAATTCCAAAATAGACAGGCCAGAGTTAAATTTGCTGAAAAACACCTCCAGAAGCCAGCTCAGTTCTGGAAAAGTATTCTATGGACAGATGAGACAAAGATCAACCTGTACCAGAATGATGGGAAGCCAAAAGTTTGGAGAAGAAAGGGAACGACACATGATCCAAGGCACACCACATCCTCTGTAAAACATGGTGGAGGCAACGTGATGGCATGGCCATGCATGGCTTTCAATGGCACTGGGTCACTTGTGTTTATTGATGACATAACAGCAGACAAGAGTAGCCGGATGAATTCTGAAGTGTACCGGGATATACTTTCAGCCCAGATTCAGCCAAATGCTGCAAACTTGATTGGACGGCGCTTCATAGTACAGATGGATAATGACACCAAGCATACAGCCAAAGCTACACAGGAGTTCATGAGTGCAAAAAAGTGGAACATTCTTCAATGGCCAAGTCAATCACCAGATCTTAACCCAATTGAGCATGCATTTCACTTGCTCAAATCCAGACTTAAGAGGGAAAGACCCACAAACAAGCAAGACCTGAAGGCTGCAGCTGTAAAGGCCTGGCAAAGCATTAAGAAGGAGGAAACCCAGCGTTTGGTGATGTCCATGGGTTCCAGACTTAAGGCAGTGATTGCCTCCAAAGGATTCGCCACAAAATTTTGAAAATAAAAATATTTTGTTTGGGTTATGTTTATTTGTCCAATTACTTTTGACCTCCTAAAATGTGGAGTGTTTGTAAAGAAATGTGTACAATTCCTACATTTTCTAACACATATTTTTGCTCAACCCTTCAAATTAAACGTTACAATCTGCACTTGAATTCTGTTGTAGAGGTTTCATTTCAAATCCAATGTGGTGGCATGCAGAGCCCAACTCGCGAAAATTGTGTCACTGTCCAAATATTTCTGGCCCTGACTGTATGGCAGTGTTGTGAATGGACTTGAAATGAGTTCTGAGCAGAGGCTCCCTCTGGTGGTTACAAGCGGTACTGGACTGTCCAGTGAAGATTGTGAGGAGTGGGAATCAGGTGTTACTGACTGGTCTTATATAAGGGAGTCGCCTTCCCATCAGGGTTGCCGGTGATCAATTGTTCTGGTCTCAATCCTTGAGTCCTGTTTCCTTTGTAGCCTGCTGTGTCGTGTCTGCATCTCCTGCTAACAGATAAGACATTTTCTTCTTTTTGTTTTTGTGCTTGATTTTTGCATTTTGTCCTGCACTTCTGTGGGGGCCTTCAGGGTCCCCTCCGGGGGCTTTTGCCCTCTCAGTTTAGTTCAGCCACTGATGTTTGTACTTTTGCTTTTTCCAGTTTTTTCAGTGGCTGCTGTTTTGATTTTGTTACACCAGAGAACTAATTTAGGTGGTAGAGGTCGTGTGATCTCAGGTGATTTTGAAATTAGTAGAGTTGGTGCTTTTCAGGGTTTTTTGGGATTGCAGTAAGTGCCCTTCCTATCCTTTTCTATTTAGGTAGTTTGGGCCCCAACGTTTGCTCATACTATTTTCTGTCTGTGTCAGTATTTCATCTTGTCTAACCGCCATTACATGTTTGGGGGCTTTCTATGTTCTTTGGGGATCTGCTGCGGGGCAGATAGCTTTCCTCTTTCTATCTTTAGGTGTAGTTAGTTTCTCAGGCTGTGACGAGGCGTCTAGGACCAACGTAGGATCGCTCCACGGCTGCCTCTAGTTGTGGTGGTTAGTCATGGTACTGCAATCTCATAGATTCCAACTTCTCTGGTGTATTGCCTTTTTTACCTGCACTCCTCAGCTACCGAAACATAACATGGCAGGCTGTGAGGGAAGGAGGACATTGGGGTGCAGGACTGAGGATTTTAGGAGTGACTGATGGATACAAAGGCTGTTGTTTCCTTACCTTTTACTAAGTAGTGCAGGTACAGTCCAGGGCTCAGGTTACAGATGGTACTGGAGCCGGTCAGCCTGGAAGCAATTTGTGAATCTCCCCAGCCAGGTGGGTTTTCCGGCCTCCTTTATGGCTCTGTTCTCTGAGGTACTTGCTGTTACAAGCTCTGTTCAGGTCCCTCTTTCTATCTGATGTTTAGGTAGAACTCCACTCAAATGACAGGCAGTTTGAGCCTGCTTCAGGGGTCGCTCCTGTTTGGCAGCTCCGATTCTCACGTGCTGCTGTGTCGTCGAGTATCAGTTGGGGTCCAGGGAACCTGCAGTCTCCTGCCCTCCGTATTCTGCTGCCGGGGCTTTAGTACCCGCACAGCCTCGTGCTTCGGTGCCCGGTCACTGGCCCTCAGGCCTTTGTGAGCTCAGCTACAGCTCTGTCCCAGGTTCTCTCAACTTCGCTCAGGCTCTAACTAACCCCGCCTCCAGGCCAGAACTTACAAGGCAGCTCTCCTGAAACCAGGTGACAAAGCTCCCCCTTCTAGTCCGGAGTTGGGAAAAGTGTTGTGTGCTGGATCTACCTGGTAAGGGGACCCCTTCTTGCTTCCAGGCATGACATCGCTCCCCCTGGAGGGAGGCAAGGCCATTGTGGCAACCAAACTCCTGTGGTGCCACATTTCCAGAAGTAGAAATGATGAATAAATGCCTTATGGAGAAATTTACTTATTATTTGCTTTTAACACTATGTCCCATTTTGTTATTTTGTGCCAGCTTGACACTTTTCTAAAAAGTACACAGAGCTTCACAAAGTATGTTGGGCCTCTTAAAATAATGCATATCAGAAAACTGGTGAAAAAATGAGAAAATGATTTCATTTTCTGTTGCAAGGACAATGTAAGGATGCTCCAACTTCATTGAGGGGTATGCTCCTTGAAAAAAAAATATTTAAAAAAAATTGGTGCATCTTACACTCGTAAATTTTGGTTTCAAACATGGCTTATGAAACATCATTATTGATGAATTTCTCCTTCTTTTTGTATATTTGTGATGACAGGTGCATGCCTTGTAATGTCAGAAGGAAATCTTATGCTGGATCGTAATATATCACACCAGCAATGTAAGGCACTGGATGAAGTTACACATTTTTGAATAGCAGCAGTAGACTGACTGCATATTTATGAATAGCACTCTAACAAGACTGGCATAAATTAAGTGCATCATGTTGTGTTATATCTGGCCTCTAGTTTAACTCCCGTGGCGCTCTTTTACACTGGTCGTTCGTGACCCACAGCTGTAAACGATGGACTTGCTTAGCCTCACAGGCTGCACTTCTCATTAACGCTAAGCAGGGTCGTTTACTCCATGTTGTGCTTGAAACCAAAACTAACACATGTTATCTTTTTTTTCTAAATAAATGACAAGTTCCATATTGGTCCGTAATGAAGCTTGGTGTCTTTCGCTGTGCCATCTGTTCACTCCTCATGAATCATCTCTCCAGCCTACAGATGCTCGGCCTCTCTTAAAGCGAAAAATATACGGTATAAATTTTGTAATTAGACAATGCAAAACTGTCCCAGGGCCTTCTGGGATTTTGCTATACAAAAAAATAAAATCTGCTAAAGGATAGGACGCTGTCAACTTCTTGCTGCCATGTGGCTTGAGCCTAAGAGACATTTGTATACTTGGAAGCGGCTAAGTGCTGGCAGTTTATCACTGCATTTTATAACATACTCATTATTATGGGTGGCATTTTTTATTTGTTTTTATGCTTCCATTTTATTTTCTTGTATGTGTATTAGGCCATGGTCACACAACTAAAATCTCTAACAATTTTCAATGATTTCAATCTGCAATGTTGGCCAATTATTATTGTTGATAAATTAGAGCGAAAGTGAAAAAGGAGCAGAAGAAAGAGCGAGAGAAAGAGCAAGCAAGAGAGAAAGCGAGAGACAGAGATAATGAGCTAGAGCGTATAAATCAGACAAGTACAATGCGTAAAAACATCGCATTGCACTCTGAGCAATTTGTTCAATGAGTCTGTGCTCATCTGTGTTTTTTCTCAGCTTCAATCGGACTGAGAAAAATATTGCAACATGCTGTGAGTGGATGAGAGACTGGGATCACACTCCAAATGCAAGTCAATGGGTGAGAGAAAAAAAGTCAAACGGCACAAGGAACCAAGAAATTTCATCAGCTAATTAAAGTAAACTCACAGTCTGAACCCTGAGAATAGATAAATTGATAGAAAAGATTAATAGATAGATAGATATGTGAAAATACAATTTTACAAGCCCTCTACATATAATAAACTTTCACCCTTTAGTACCTTTCATGTGGCTCAAAAGGGTGTTTAGACTTGTTTAACCAAATAAATAATTACAAAAAACAACATAGGGTCCTCCCTATTTTGAAAACCAGCAAAGGTAAAGCAGGCAGCTGTCAGCTTACATTATCAGGCTGGGAATGTCCTTTGTTATTGAGCTATACCCAGTGTAAGAATACCAGCCCTTAGCTGGCCCAGAGTGTTGCATTACATTAGATGTGCCAATTCTGGCACTTTGTCTAGCTCTTCTCGATTGCCCTGGTGCGATGACCATCAAGGTAACGTTAGTTGGGGTTGATGTCAACTGTGATTTCCTAAAAACCATAGATGGCATCAAGCCATGGAGAGGTGTCTATCAGAAATCAAAAAATAAAAAACACAAAAGAAAAGTTTATTTGCATAAGCACTCCCCTACACTTTACCTGGTTCACCAATTTATTAAAAATAAAAGTTAAAAAAAGAAGCCATGCAGGTTTGCTATAGTCCAAGATCTGCCGTATCTAACTTCGAATCTGATATTGTCCACAAATGGATACCTAAAAGACATGAAAAGAGAGAAAAAAAACGACATAGACTCTCCCTTATTCAACAATGTATTCCGTAAAATTTTACGCACAGATCCGACATAGTCCAACGTTCACCATTTCCGACCCCAGCGATTGTAAATAGCAGTAAGTAACATTACTGCTATTACCAGGCGCCAGGTACTAACGTCACCACTTTTTAGAGAGGCTGGTTTTTGTGGAGTGTAGCGAGACCTGGAGTGGCTGCTGCTACAGACTATGGAGCTCAATTCTTTGAACGAGGCTCCAGAGACTATGAACGTTGGATTCTGGGATCATCGTGGGAATGCCAAGAACTACGTGGGAACACCTGCGTGGGAACATTTTGTTTTCTAAGAAATTGGTGAATGAGGCACCAATGGATTGTTAACTTTCACATATATATCAACCAGGATTGATACAGTGTTTTTTTTTTTGGATCAATATATACCATCCCACACATGTTAGACCTACTTAGCCCTAGGATGTCCACTAGGCTGCTTGTGCCAAGCAGCGGAGGCTGGCACGCTAATAATATGGAATTTGGCGCCCCGCACCACGGTGGCTTGCCCTGCTTATGCCAGTTTTCCCTGCTAGACATTAAAATGATATAATACATTTCTCGTCTAGACAACATAGATACTAATCTAAAAGGAAGGCATACCATATATAGATAATATAATATAACTTTTTGCTATATCGTCACAAAATCAGTCTCTGTGTCTCATGCTTCGACGCATTTCTCCACGTGCTAGATCATAAGGAGGCCCAATTAAAAGATAGGTAGAGAGGTAGGTCATCCATATTAACGTCTTGGACAACCCCTTTAAGGAGAAGACAGTTGACAGTTGCAAACTTTGGGTCGGAACAAGCTCAATGAGGAATATACAGTCAACTCATTCAGCAGTCTTCTATGTACAGGGAAGCATAACGGGTGCAGAAGACAAAAATTTCAACATTTTTAATAAAAGCCAACAGCAAAAATGATTTTTAGCCAAAAATATATACATTTAAATTGAAGAAAATAGACCCCAAAGGTGCAATGTATACACATAGCTCCTTTAGAAGATGGCTATATCAATTTTCTTACATTTCTGATAACTAACCACATTTACAGTAGAATTATTCACAATCCACGAGTAAGAAAGGTAAAAACTCTGAATCCTGAAATCAAACAACATGAAGCAATTATTATTATGTCTGTTGCGTAGAAAGTGCATCCATTTCTGCTAACATACGCTAAAAGCCTTTAAAATAGATAGCTCTAAAAGAGGCAATTTAAAGCAACAATCCTCTGAAATAATGTGTGACTTTTTCCCCAAGGGTTAGTTGGAATTACTGAAGTGAAATGTAAAGCATTGACGGTTTCCGCAGGATTCTCCGTTGCTCATGTAAATATTGCAAACCGATTGGAATAAATTAGTTATAAACGTAATAAGAGCTGCATTGCTGGGCTACATAGGGAGAAAAAGTACTAGAAATGGTACATGGTACGTAACAAGCTTGTTACTGAATTTTACTAGTCCAGGATCTTTCAAGCATTTGCCTACATGGTGCGCCAGTACGAAGACGATATTTTATCTGTTGTCCTTTGCAGATTGTTCTGCAGTCTTCTGAAAAAAAGAGAATTCTCTGACCTTTTGTCAAGATCTGGAAGTTCAGAGGCTGAAACAATCTTAAAGGATGATATTTAGTGATGAGCGAGTATACTCGGGTGGTCTTCGAGCATTTGGAAGTGCTCGGAGATTTAGTTTCTGTTGCCTCAGCTGCATGATTTATGGCTGCTGGACAGCTTGAATACATGTGAGGAATGTCTGTTTGTTAAGGAATAGCCGCAAATCATGCAGCTGTGGCAACAGAAACTAAATCTCCGAGCACTTCCAAATACTCGGAGACCACCAGAGCAATGAGTATACTCGATCATCACTAATGATATTATAATGCAGGAACATTGGAGTAAGAGTATGTGTACACCTTTAGTATTTCCAACACATTTTTCTGCCCCAAAAATTGTGTTGACAGGATTAAAGCTGTGTAAAATACACGCGTTTTGGCCATGGTTTCAGTGCATTTTTGATGGTTTTTTTGTGCATTCTTTTTTCCATTCATTTATGTGGATGAAAAACATGTGTTGCGCCTGTCGAACAGCCATGAGACAAGCAGTCGCGGGGACTTAAACATATTTTTCAGATAAAAAAGTTATAGCTCTCAGAATAAAGCGATGCAAAAATAATATTTTATTCTATAAAAACATTTTTTATCGTGTAAAAGTAGCAAAATATAAAAATGATATAAATGTGGTATCGATGTAATTGTACTTACCAGAAGAATAAAGCTGCCTTATCAATTTTACCACACGGTGAACGGGATAAAAAAAAAATACAGTTACTGAACTGTTAATTTTTGTTCATTTGCCTCCCAGAAATCAGAATTAAAAAGCAATCAAAGAATGTCATATATCCGAAATTATACCAATAAAAACGTCAAATCACATGGCTGTCAGCAGAAATCTAGAAAAATTTTAGCTATCAAAATATGGCAATGCAAAAGCTTGTTTTTGCAATATAAAGCATCTTTTAGTGTGACAGCAGTCAAAGATAAAAATCCAATATAAATCTGGTATCGCTGTAATCGCACCGACCAGTAGAATAAATTTGCCTAATCACTTATACCGCATGAGGAATGGTGTAGAAAATAAATAAAAACAATTCTTCACCTGCTGTTGATTTTTTCATTCTGTCTCCCAAAGATCGCATTACGGCTCAGCTCACATTTGTCCTGCTCGCTACGCTGAGCGCTTGCACCAAGATTTCGGTGTAAATTTCAGCAAAATCTGGATTCCAATATGGTGCTTCTTCCCTTCTGAGCTTTACACTGTGCCTCAAAAGTAGTTTTTGACCACATACGGGGCATTGTCATATGGGAGAAAAATGTATTTTTTTAATTTTCATGGCTCACCGTTATAAAATTCTGTGAATCACCTGTGGCTTCAAGGTGGTCACTACACCTCTAGATAAGTTTACAAAATGAGGTAACTTTTGGGGGTTTCCACTGTTTAGGCACATCAGAGGCTCAGCAAACGCGACATGGCATCTGCTATCAATTCCAGCCAATTTTGCACTCCAAAAGTCAAATAGTGCTTCTTCCCTGATGTGCACTAAAACAGTAGTTTTTTACCTCATATGAGGTATCAACGTACTCAGGAGAAATAGTACAAGTTATATGGTCCAATTTTTCCTATTACCCTTTTGAAAATGCAAAATTTGAGGCTAAATCAACATTTTTCTGAGGAAAAAGCAAAATTTTCATTTTTTTCTTCCACATTGTGTTAATTTCTGCGAAGCACCTGAAGGGTTAATAAACTTCTTGAATAAGGTTTTAAGCACTTTGAGGAGTACAGTTTTTTAAATTGTGAGGCTTTTGGGCATTTTTTGTCAAATAAGCTTCTCAAAACCACTTCAAATGTGATGTGGTCCCTAAAAAAATAGTTATAAAAAATATAGAATAATGAAAAATCGCTGATTTACTTTTAGCTCCTCCAACTTCTATCCTACCAACAAAAGAATGTTAAAAAAAATGATGCTAACGTAAAGTAGACATGTGGGAAATGTTATTTATTAATTAGTTTTTGTGATATACTTATCTGGTTTAAAGACGTAAGAATGAAAATTTTCTAAATTTTCTAAATTTTCACCAAAATTATGAGAACAATTCTACAGAACAAATCTAGTTACACAGGGACTGCCTATAGTGAGTTAATGACCAGGACCCGAAACTTATTCTCAAAATGCTTAAAGTATTTATTAACTAATGTACAATAATGAAGGCATTGATGTTTGTAACAGGACATTAGTATTGGCAACCAACAAAAAATCGTAATGTAACATTTCGCTAAAATATGGAGAAAGCCATTGGGTATGATACAGGCATTTTAGGGGGTCAAACATTTTCTACTCTTCTTGATGTCTGCCTAAAGAAGCAGGAGAGCCCATTACAGTTAGAACAGGATTCCATTTGCTCTACTTTTGAAAGTTGGACAACGGAAAATCGTTTCAGTGCTTGATATTTCTCACATCTGACATTGTCAAAGCCTTCAGCCATGATCACCACATGAGGTGACATATTATGAAGTTTCTTCAGCACAATTTCACAATAGAACCCTCGTAATCATGAGGCAAGTCCAAAATTTTTTCTTTAAGTTCATGTTCACACATTCAGTATTTGGTCAGTATTTTACATCAGTATTTGTATGTCAAAACCAGGAGTGCAACAATCAGAGGAAAATTATAATAGAAACAAAACACCACTTCTGTATTTTTCACCCACTCCTGCGTTTGGCTTACAGATGCTTATGCAAAATAGTAAACGTGGCCTAAAGGTGAAACTAGTACAGAAATAATCATGTATAACAGAAAATCTAATCAACTAATAACTAGTGATGAGCGAACATGCTGGGATAAGGTACCGTAATATACTCATGTATAAGTCTACCCAAGTATAAGACAAGGCATCCTTGTATGCATGGCCCCTCACCTCCATCCTTGTATGCATGGCTCCCCATCCTTGTCCTTGTGTGCATGGCTCCCCTTCCCCATCCCTGTCCTTGTATGCATGGCTCCCCATCCCTGTCATTATATGCATGGCTCCCCGTCCCTGTCTCCTTGTATGCATGGCTCCCCATCCTTGTCCTTGTATGCATGGTTCCCCACCCCTGTCCTTGTGTGCATGGCTTCCCGTCCCCATCCCTGTCCTTGTATGCATGGCTCCCCATCCCCGTCATTATATGCATGGCTCCTCGTCCCTGTCTCCTTGTATGCATGGCTCTCCGTCCTATATACATGGTTCCTTATCCCGGTCCTTTTATACATGGCTCCTTATTCCCTATCGTTGTATGCATGGCTCCCCATACTTGTCCTTGTATGCATGATTCCTTTATAGAAAAAACACATCATACTTACATTCCCTGCACACCCTCACTGTATCTCGTTCCAATGCCAGCAGCTTTTCCGGCCGAGTGATCACGTGTCCCCACTCATTAATGTAATGAATATTCACTCCACGCCTATGGGAGTGGAGAGAGGAGAATATTCATTATCTGAATAAGTGTGCACCCATGATAGCACGACCACTGCTTGAAGCCGGCGGCTGCGGCTGTAACTGTGCGAACCATAAGTGAAACGAATATTCCCTGCCAACACATGGAAAACATGCATGGATAGGTTAGGTAATTTCTTCATGTGTTGCGGCTGTCGAAGAACCGCGAGACATGCAGATGTGGGGACTCAAATATATTTTTCGAGTACGTCGAAGACAAGTGGCTAGCACCTGAGCTTGCTCAGATCACATCTTATCCGAGCACGTTCGCTGATCACTACTAGTAATACAACTCAGTGTAATCTTTAAACAACCACAATGGTGTAATGCAGAATATATTGTACAGAATACATTAAAGTATCAATCACAGTCTTCGAAGGACGCTTCTTTCTCTACTAGACTCTTACGTATGGAATCACTTTAATAAAGCTGATGCTTTGCTGTTGTAGAAAAGTATATACAGCAAATGGAGTGAAAAAGAGTGAAAGGCATGAAATAGAGGATCCTGGGCTCAGACTGTAAGCTTCTATATTGCCACACACAATGAGAGACCCCTGGGTCAGTTCCTGTCGCTGGCTGACATTGCAATTATTATTACATTGATCCCCCGCTTCTGTGGTTATCCTGCTCAGTGCAACACTACAGAAACATTCTGACCTAATTATGTGACAGTACAAGTAAGAAAGAAGGCAGAAAGGGCTGACAGCAGAAAACGAACATGAGAGGCCTGAGTGCTAGACCTAAAGGGTCAGCATGATAAAAAAAGTAATAATAGTGATCGTAATAATAGGGCAATGAAACAAATATGTAGCCACCAAAAATAAACCCCTACAAGAGCCGGGGAGCTCAGTGCAGGAAGGGCCACAAGTACGAAGGAGCCCTCTATATGGAACCAGAGCTGAAAAATACTACCAGCTCACTTACTGGCATTGACATAAATGCTTAAGGATAATGCCTCCAAGTAGCTCCATAAACATTTCATTCCAAGTTTCATATTGTTTATGCCTTTTTGCTTCGCTGCCTGTGCCCGGGCACCAGCTCTCTTGTTATAGCCATTACTTCCTCATTAGAATCCTCTGCTACCTTCTTTCTACATTTCCCATTGTCCCTTGTGCTGGGCAGCAAGCCAGCAGTGAGCACAGACCTGTAACTCCACCTACACCCCTCCATCTTCTCCTCCAGAGTCACACACAGGCCCATCTCTTGCACAGGACACTGCAGGGAATAGCTGTAATGCACAAAGCACCATTACACCAGCCCTGACAAGAAATATTATCCCTTCCCCCTCACTGACATGGAGGATTGGATGGATTAACAGAAGGGCAGAGATCTGGATGTAATGTTAAGGGCTTGCTCACACGAGTATAAATTGGACAAGTGGAATCCAAGAAAAGATGGGTTATTCAATGTCAGGGCAGATCTGTGTTTTATTACTCGGCTGTATTTGGAATGTTGCGATTTCACTCCGGAGTTTTTAACCATGCAAGTAAAAAATCCCATGCAATACAGAGCATCAGTGCGGCACCGATTCTTATCTGTACATTACAATTCTGTATAGGAATGATAATGTAAAAGATTAAGAAATGCAGTAAAAAATAGTTTTCAAGAGAATGCGACTGAGTACATCAAATGTGACATCATCGGAAGCGGCGGATTCTTAGCAAGTCACTAGAAAAACAGCACAGGTCACAGCTCAGGACACAGCTCAGGATACAGCTCAGTTCACACATAAGGTCACATTTCAGGATACAGCCCAGGTCATAGCTCAGGATACAGCTCAGGTTACAGCTCAGGATACAGCTCAGGATACAGCTCAGGATACAGCCCAGGTCATAGCTCAGGATACAGCTCAGGTCACAGCTCAGGCTACAGCTCAGGTTACAGCTCAGGATACAGCTCAGGTCACAGCTCAGGAAACAGCTCAGGTCACAGCTCAGGTTACAGCTCAGGTCACAGCTCAGGTCACAGCTCAGGTCACAGCTCAAGTCACAGCTCAGGTCACAGCTCAGGTCACAGCTCAGGTTACAGCTCAGGTCACAGCTCAGGTCACAGCTCAGGTCACAGCTGAGGTCACAGATCAGGTCACAGCTCAGGTCACAGCTCAGGTCACAGCTCAGGATACAGCACAGGATACAGCTCAGCTCATAGCTCAGGTCATAGCTCAGGTTACAGCTCAGGTCACCTCTCAGGATACAGCTCAGGTCACAGCTTAGGCTACAGCTCAGGTTACCTCTCAGGTCACAGCTCAGGTCACAGCTCAGGTCACAGCTCAGGATACAGCTCAGGTCACAGCTCAGGTCACAGCTTAGGATACAGCTCAGGCTACAGCTCAGGATACAGCTCAGGTCACAGCTCAGGCTACAGCTCAGGTTACAGCTCAGGTCACAGCTCAGTTCACAGCTCAGGTTACAGCTCAGGTCACAGCTCAGGTCACAGCTCAGGTCACAGCTCAGGTTACAGCTCAGGTCACAGCTCAGGTCACAGCTCAGGTTACAGCTCAGGTCACAGCTCAGGTCACAGCTCAGGTCACAGTTCAGGACACAGCTCAGGATACAGCTCAGGTCAGAGCTCAGGTTACAGCTCAGGATACAGCTCAGGATACAGCTCAGGTCACAGCTCAGGTCACAGCTCAGGATACAGCTCAGGTCACAGCTCAGGTTACAGCAAAGGTCACCTCTCAGGATAAAGCTCAGGTCATAGCTCAGGATACAGCTCAGGTCACAGTTCAGGACACAGCTCAGTGTTGTGAATGGACTTGAAATGAGTTCTGAGCAGAGGCTCCCTCTGGTGGTTACAAGCGGTACTGGACTGTCCAGTGAAGATTGTGAGGATTGGGAATCAGGTGTTACTGACTGGTCTTATATAAGGGAGTTGCCTTCCCATCAGGGTTGCCGGTGATCAATTGTTCTGGTCTCAATCCTTGATTCCTGTTTCCTTTGTAGCCTGCTGTGTCGTGTCTGCATCTCCTGCTAACAGATAAGACATTTTCTTCTTTTTGTTTTTGTGCTTGATTTTTGCATTTTGTCCTGCACTTCTGTGGAGGCCTTCAGGGTCCCCTCCGGGGGCTTTTGCCCTCTCAGTTTAGTTCAGCCACTGATGTTTTTACATTTGCTTTTTTCCAGTTTTTCAGTGGCTGCTGTTTTGATTTTGTTACACCAGAGAACTAATTTAGGTGGTAGAGGTCGTGTGATCTCAGGTGTTTTTGAAATTAGTAGAGTTGGTGCTTTTCAGGGTTTTTTGGGATTGCAGTAAGTGCCCTTCCTATCCTTTTCTATTTAGGTAGTTTGGGCCCCAACGTTTGCTCATACTATTTTCTGTCTGTGTCAGTATTTCTTCTTGTCTCACCGCCATTACATGTTTGGGGGCTTTCTATGCTCTTTGGGGATCTGCTCCGGGGCAGATAGCTTTCCTCTTTCTACCTTTAGGTGTAGTTAGTTTCTCAGGCTGTGACGAGGCGTCTAGGACCAACGTAGGAACGCTCCACGGCTGCCTCTAGTTGTGGTGGTTAGTCAGGGTACTGCAATCTCATAGTTTCCAACCGCTCTGGTGCTACCGAAACATAACAGCTCAGGATACAGCTCAGTTCATAGCTCAGGATACAGCTCAGGTTACAGCTCAGGTCACAGCTCAGGTCACAGCTCAGGATAGAGCTCAGGTTACAGCTCAGGTCGCAGCTCAGGCTACAGCTCAGGTTACAGCTCAGGCTACAGATCAGGATACAGCTCAGGATACAGCTCAGGTCACAGCTCAGGTCACAGCTCAGGATACAGCTCAGGATACAGCTCAGGTCACAGCTCAGGTTACAGCTCAGGTCACAGCTCAGGTTACAGCTCAGGATACAGCTCAGGATACAGCTCAGGTCACAGCTCAAGTCACAGCTCAGGATACAGCTCAGGATACAGCTCAGGTCACAGCTCAGGTTACAGCTCAGGTCACCTCTCAGGATACAGCTCAGGTTCCTTGTCTGTCTCATGTTTGTCACTGTCCCCTTTGATGGTCCATCTGCAGTGATTATGCTAGCTCCCTTGCCGGCCAGTGCATTAGCCAGGGCAGTGCTAGGTGACAGCAAGGGACGAGGATCCTGATGGCCGTGGAGGGAAGGATCCACTTAGGGCATTAGGGGAGTGGAGGGTCAGGCTCAGGTTTGAGCAAGAGTTGACCATCCCTCGTTCCCTATCAGTAGGGCCTTCGTTTCCTCATTTTTATCCTGTTGTGTGTGTGTCATGTGGTTTGCTGACAGACCCTGGTGAGATTATGACATTCGTCCAAGGCAAGCAGGATTTTCCGGGGCAAGGAAATGCTAGCGCATGCGCTGTAGTAATTTTATGCTTTGCCCACTGTTGGGCAAAGCATACTGCGCATGCGCCGGCAGAATTTTGAATTGCGCAATTGCGGGAAACTAAGGCCGTCTGTGGTATTCACAGACGGCGATACGAAACATATGACGAGGAGCGGGGGCGGGGGAGGACATGAAAACCGCCGCCCTCCTGACCTGACTGCAGTGATTGACACGTTCAATCACCAACTTTACAAAGGTATTTTGCTATGAAAACGGGGGTATCATGATATATGATACCCACCGTTAGCTTAGTTATGGGACGCACTATTCAGCCATATCTTTACTTGATATGGCATTTTTGGGGTGACAGATTCCCTTTAAAGGGGTAGTCCTGCCTGAAATTACAAGTCTGCAGTTACTCTATGTGACTGCAGACTTGATAACACTCACATCAAGCACACTGTGCGCTGTGAGGATTCTCCATTGCCGATGCTGGATAGAAGGTATAGAACTTGTGGCAGTTTCTGATGTCTTAATAATAATCCCATCACCTGTGCAATGATAAGGAAATCCTGAAAATGTGAGGTGCTGGGGGCTGTGAGGACTGGAAACATGGGATTAAACCATTTCTGGCCAATATGCTTGCAGTGAGCGAGTATGCGCCCATCTGGTGGCATATTGCGTACTTTTGGTCACATTACTGTCGACTCCCAACAAGCAGTGCGCAGGATGTGAGGATTCACAAGCCTGCAGTCACATAGAGTAACTGCAGACTTATAGTTTTAGACCAGACAACCCCTTTAATAAGAAATTCCATTATTATCATTGTAATAAAATAAAGTTATAAAAACATTTCTTAACGGAATATTAAACACAAGATCAAAAAAATATTTCCTTGTGTTTTTAGAAATCTGTTATAGCTGATAGTTCTGTGTTTGACTGTAAAACAACTTGTTGCAGCAAAACTCTCCTAATGTGGCAAAAGATCACTACACATCACAAAATAAATTTGCTTGTAGAATTTTGTTTAGTCTTTTTAAAGAAATCTAGCATTTACATTAAATGCTGAGTTAAAGGTGTCTTTGACAATGTGAGATGCTACAAGTTCAAGTTCAAAGGGTGCAGAAGCGATAAAGTGTCCCGTCAGTGTCAAGTCTCTTATACAGCATGAGGACACACGTGAAGTTTTGCGCAGACTCTCGGGAGGTCCAGAGAATAGGGCTTAGGAGAGTCATTGGTATCCATGGCTCTTGCTTCCCTAGATGGAAGAAGCCGGTCAGGTCACAGCGAGAGGAAAAGTTTGAGGGTCTCAGGGATGCTGTAATGGCGAATAGGAAGCTCTTGGAACCAACAGAAGTTGGTGAGGCAGAGGCAGGACAGAAAGAATGAAGGAAATAACTGATAGTACATCGGGCAAAGGGAACAGCAATCAAAGGGGACTCCATCTCACTCTATATGCCGCAGCCAAATGTACCTGAACAGTACAGTAAAACTGAACCTGTTGAACTGGACCCAAGGTCTCATATTATGTGTGCAGTTCTATCTGGTCCCATAGACGGGGAGGTAACAAGGACTCCCGAACGAAAAATGAGTACAGAATGCATCTTACAGCACAACACATACAAGTCAGGTTCCTGTTTAGCAAAAGGGATTTCAGGGTGAAGAGAACTCAGTTCTGGCTCACAGCCCCAAGTCCTGAGCCCTCTTTCAAAATTGTGAAAAAAAAAGCAATCCTGACTTTTTTGGCAAATTGTTTCTATGGTGTACATTTTGTGGTAAAAATTACCTTGCAATATGATTCTCCTCATGAATGCGATTATGGCGATACCAAACATGTCAAGTTATCTTTTTATTATTTTAGTGTTGAAAAAAAATCAAATTTGGCAAAAAAATTTTTTGAGGTCCTGTTGCCCTTTTACTGAGACCTGTAACATTTTTATTTTTCGGCCGATGGAACTGTGTGATGGCTTATTTTTTGGGGGGCGAGACAACATTTTTATTGACACCATTTTGGTATAGATATGAAATTTTGATAATTTGTTACAGCCTTTTTTTATGGAATTGCTGTTGTTCTTGAATTATTTTGGTCATGGTGTTTACCAGTCGTGTAATTGTTTTTCTATTTTGATAGATCGGACTTTTCTAAACATGACAATACCATATATGTGTATTTATTCAATTTTTTATATCTTTAAAGGGGTTGTACAGTACTTTAAATTTACCCCCCAATGTTTCCCCCCAGGGCCCCTAATGAATTTTGTAAATACCTTATGTTGCTTATATTGCCTGTGAGCGGCGCTATCCGTTGCCGCTCACAGGCAGCACATGACCCAGCGCTGACATCACAACAAGTGAGGCGTGACTCAGTGCTGTGTCCCCGAGGTGGCTGCTGTGCTGTGGTCGTGGTTACCACATGCTTTCTCAATGAATGGGCGCGTGGTGGATGCCAGGCGTGATGCGGGGGGATAACCCTGCCCACAGTCTGGCAGCCAGCGCGGAAGGAGGAAGAGGGACCCCCGGGTGCTGCCAGCACTTGTCAGGAAGTCAACAGAAGCAAGAGCCGGCTGCAGCCGGGGGTCATGTGCTGTCTGTGAGCGGCCAGCGACACCGCCGCTCACAGGCAGTATAGGCAACATGAGGTATTTACAAAATTCATTAGGTGCCCCGGGGAATACATTGGGGGGTTAATTTAAAGTACTGGACAACCCCTTTAATTTGATTGGGGAAAAAAGGGGATGATTTGAACTTTTTAGATTTTTTTTTTCATACTTTTTAAAAAAAAAATACTTTTCACTGGCATTATTAGCCCCCTTAGGGGACTTGAAGATGCAATCATTTGATCACTCGTGCTACAGCATCGCTGTATATAGCAGAAATCACAGTTTCCTTTGAAGCCCGGCCATAGTCAGTGTTGCAAAGGAGCGTTGTAATGATTGATACAGATGTCAATAGCTGAGCCTCAGCTGTTATAACCCATCGGCGACCCGCGATCATGAAATGGACTTGCCGAAGGGCAGAGAGGATGACGTGTAGGCATGTCAGCGTGTGTTAAATTCCGTTGTCAGTGAATGACAGTGGCACTTAACAGGTAAACAATCGTGGGCGGAGCAGTGCTGCACCCGCGAGTGTTAGATGCAGGTCCTTGCTGTAATACACAGCCATCAACTGCCGCCAGCACTCGGGAAATACATGCAGCCGCACACTCCGGTCTGAGTGCCGGCAGCAGTGCCCGGTAGACTCGTGCGAGTTTCTCGCAAGTGTGACCCCGGCTTAAGAATGTAATCAGAATTAAATTCCCTTTAATCACAAAGGGTGTACAATCTTGATGGCAGGTTCTCTTTGAGAAGAACACAGTCACATAACGTACATATAGACATAAATAGTAGCATTTAATGCATGTTATAGACAGAAACACCTAGATGCCGGTCATTACACATTCTAGGCAGGCGGGTTCTTGAGACGCAGGCTATAACTTATGCATTGTTATATGAAAAGCTGTGCATCACTCACCAGATCTCATTTTACCTTTCATTGCTCCATGCCCCTTTTTTTTCTTTGCTTTTGAACTGATTCCCACAAGGAATCTCAGCCTCTTTGATCTGTGTCTGGTTTATATGCAGCGGGAGTTGAGAGGTGTGCACTTGGTTCATACTAATTCCAGAGACAGACAATCCTGTAGAAAAAAAAAAGCCTCTTATAATTTCCCTGTAAGAATGTCTCATTTTATTTGAAGCACCATGCAGCTATAAACAGAAACAGGCCTGTTCCTTTCATGTTTGATTTAATCTGCGTTATTCACCCCATTTTCATCTGGAACTAATTTGAATTGCTTTACACTTATTAAGAAAACATGGGTTAATCTTGTAAAAAGGCATGATGACTGACAACTTTCATCAGCTCAACTATTACCTCTTCACTTCACTGACAATTTGCTGCTTACAATTCCTTTGTGTCGGTGGTCACGGAAGGAGAGCAACTCATAGTATCTTTATACCAGTGGCCCTGAACCTGCCATGTAAAGAAACCCAAATAGAGGTCCTTGACTCTTAAAGAGATGCATATTTTCTGCTAAGTCAAGCCAGCCAAGAGAGCATTTTTTAGGCTACAAAATATCCCAAAGGAAGCGACTCAAGATAACAAACTTTCGAGAAAAAAATACATAATTTTGTAGTATTCCGTTTTGGGAAATATTGAAGGTATTTGTGTCTAGACAAGGGCGAAGCTAGATGAGGGCATGTGAGGTGTTTACCTTGTACGTAGCCATTAGGAGGTTGTTGTCGTGCTGCCGAAGGCGTGGTCCGAAGTATTTCCCCATGGTGGCATTTTGTCACCTTCTTGGCAGTGTGAATCGACCATTCTTCAGGCTGATTTTTTAGCTGACAGCTCTCTCTGAAGACAAAAAAAATACAAGTTCCCTGTATACAATTGTACCCATGTCTTTCAGATGCAAGTACAATTGAAAAGATGACCGTCACGTCAGCATTTCTGGGTCAAAGTGAAGGAGATGAAGACTGTTGTAAGCAAAGTGCTGTAATGCAGCAGAAGAAACACAGGATTTTTTTCAGGTTGGAGGAAATAGTGTGAGAGAACAGATTAGAGGAGACAGAAACTAGGTATAGAAACTTGGCAGCCTGGGAGGTTATAGAATAGAACAGGCAACATGGGGGTCCAATAAGAGATAAAGTGTGAAAAGGGGGTACAGTTTATTGAATGGGCAGTGTGGAGGGATAGTGTGAATACCCAGTATGGAGGGGATAGAGTGCAGAGGGGGCAAAGTACAAAGACTGATCAGTATGGGGGATCAATATGCTGCACTGTATAGAAATGGGGACAGTATAAGGGCACAGAAATATGGAATAATATGCATAGGGGGAAAGTGTGAGGTGACACAATATACAATAGAGGCTGGACAGTATGGGGGACACAATGGGAGGAGACAGTGTGAAGAAGGGGCACTGTATGGAAAGGGGGCAGCATGGGCGAGACACTTAATGGAAACCTGTAACCAGGGTCGGCTCCAGCTTTTCATGGGCCCCGGGCAAAAGAGTCTCAATGGGCCCCTTTAACACATACCACAATTCATGATGCACAGATGCGGCAGAGAAATATAGGTATAGTACAATGCCAAACATTTCACTTACTTCATACATTACATGAGTGATATGATATCTATTGCAAATTCTACAATAGCTCAAAAGACAAACAGTGTAGTCCTCCATACAGTATTATGGGCACCACATAGTGCTCCGTATAGAATAATGAGCCCCATATATTGCTCCATACAGTATTATAGGCACCCCATAGTGCTTCATACAGAATAATGAGTTCCATATATTGCTCCATACAGTATTATGGTCACCACATAGTGCTCCATATAGAATAATGAGCTCCATATATTGCTCCATACAGTATTATGGGCACCCCATAGTGCTCCATGCAGAATAATGAGCCCCATATAATGCTCCATATATAATGGGCCCCATATAATGCTCCATATGTAATGGACCTTATAAGATGGTCCATATATAATAGGCCCCAAATGATGCTCCATATGTAATGGGCCCCATATGATGTTCCATATATAATAGGCCCCATATGATTCTCCAGTATATGATGGGCCCCATATATGATGCTTCAGTGCATGATAGGCCCCATATAATGCTTCATATATAATGGACCTATATATGATGCTCCAGTATATTATGGGCCCCATATATGATGCTCCAGAGTATGATTGGCCCCATATAATGCTCCATATATAATGGGCCCCATACATGATGCTCCAGTGTATGATAGGCCCCAGGTAATGTTCCATATATGATGCTCCAGTGTATGATGGGCCCCATATATGATGCTCCAGTGTATGATAAGTCCCACATATGATGCTGCAGTGTATGATGAGCCCCATATATGATACTCCAGTGTATAATGGTCCCCATATGATGGTCTCCATATATTGTGCCAAACATAAAAAAAACAAAAAATGAAATACTCACCTCTCCTCACTGGCCGCTGCTCTGCTCGAGGCACAGGCACTGTGCCCCCATAGCATGCTGCTGTACCCGACTGTGAGTGTGCCCCCCTCGCCTGCTCAGGGCCCGGCACTTGCCCGGGTACACCGGGTGCTGACGCCGGCCCTGAAAATGCATTGCAATCTGTAGGTACAGTGTCATAAAGCGGGAGCTGAGTTAATTTATTTACAGTTGTGTGAGAAGATTCATTGTAACCCATGTTTTAATCATTTAAACTTTTGCTGTTTGAGGGATTTTTGGTCCATTTCAGTAACTGACAACAATCTCTGTAGGAACACTTATATAATGAAAGGTGTCAGTCACTGATAAGACCGGCCACTGGACCAAAAATCCCTGAAAGACCAGAGGTTTGAATGATTAAAACAAACGTTACAATGAATCTTTTATTGCAAAACTATATATCCATCTGCAGAGCACCTCCATCTCTATTACATAGTGCTTGCAGATTGGACGGCATTTTCATGGTGACAGGCTTCCTTTAAGATAGGGACATTTTGGGATTAAAGCTAATCAGTACAGTCAGCCTTGCAGTTATAGCTGATAAAGGTAGATTGTGTGGTGGTTATAGCTAATTAGGGCGGACAGTATGATGGTTTTAGTTAATAAAGGAGGTCAGAGTAGCTATGGTAGCTAATCATGGAAGACGGTGTGGTGGTTTTAGCTAATAAAGGTGGATAGTATGGCTATTTTAGCTAATAAGGGTGGACAGTGTGGCAGTTATAGCTAATCAGGGAGGACAGTATAAGGATTATAGCAATCAGGGAGAACAGTCTGGTGGTTATAGCTAATGAAGGCAGATAGTGTGGCTGTTAGAGCTAATAAGGGTGGATAGTGTAGGGGGTTATATCTAATATGGGTCGACAGTGCGGCGGTTGTGGCTAACAAGGGAGGACAATATGGTGGTTATAGCTAATAAGGGCAGGCAGTATGGTGGCTATAGCTAATCAGGGAAGATAGTGTGGTGGTTTTAGCAAATTAGAGTGTACAGTGTGGTAGCAATTGCTAATAAGCTACCCTATATTATTTGTCACATCAAAAATAGGTATATATTGATATACCCAAAAATGAGAGCAGATAATAATATATAATTAATTATTTTTATGTCGGGGCCTGAGGGACAGGAGCTCCAACTATTCTCTCTGATTGCTGAAACACAGGTAATGGCTTCGGTTGTCCTCATATAGTTCTGTATATGTCTGACCGCTTTGTGTTACACCTTGAATGTTAGTGACAATTGTCACTTTGTTAAATGGTTGTTAAATACAAATAGGCACAGACTATCATTATATCCTCATGCAGCTACGTGTTGTTGGACATTTTTCCACTATAGACATGAGGAACCTATGAACCGTTACCATGCAGCATATATAGTTTATGGATGCGAATTGTCCCCTTTTATCTTGCACCGTTACTTGAATTAATATTGTCTAAATTTTGTTACGTATTAAATTGAATTTTGTTTTTGACAAATAAAAATAATTAATTATATATTATTATCTGCTCTCATTTTTGGGTATATCAATATATACCTATTTTTGATGTGATTTAGTATGATCGAGAAGCAGTTATGTTTTTTTATGGGCAAGTTTTGAGTATACCTATATTATTTGTGTGCAATATTGCTGTTTGTTTAATTATTTCCTGCAGTATGTTTCCTTATTATTTTTCTGTCTTTGTTTTTTTTCTGTTTAGTGGCCATTGTGAACATGCACTTATTTACTGCTTGCATGCCAACTTATATCCCGGTTAATTTCTTTAGTTATTTTTTACAGTTTGCTTGCACCCTGTGCATATAAAGGTATGACCTGTCTTTTTTGAGCTGGACATTATATTGATGTGGCTCCCAATGGCTGAGTGTCTACTAGCCGAGCTCAGTCCTTCTCAGCCCTTATCCACATGCATGTCACTTGACAAACGTTAAGGTTTTAATATTAGAGTTAGGACCATCCCGATTAGGGTCATAGTGAAGTGGTGGGATGGCTTTTGCAAATGTTTTGATCAAAATTATGTTAACTAAGTAACCTACAGTATATTATTTTCATGCACTATTGCTGTTTATTTACTTACTGCAGGTTTTTGCTTATTATGTATCTGTCTTTGTTTTTTTCCATTTAGTGGCAAGTGTGAACATGCGCTTATGTGCAGCATGCACACCAGCTTATATCCCTGTTTATTTATTTATTTTTTTTCAGTTTGTTTGCACGCTGGGCATTTAAAGGTGTGACCTTATGTGACACTAGTTACTTCTCATGGCCAAGCCCTGAGTCTGAATGGTCAAGGTGTCCAAGGTCAGAAGCAAGGAGGGTATGCCATAAACAGAAGGAAGAGACAAAAGCGCAGTCAGGTAACATTTTGAGGTCAGAGTACCAGGAGGATAACGAATCAGAGCTGAAGGGGTTAAATAAGTGGTTGGTCAGAACGAAGTTCATGATCAGGCATCAGATCAAGCATGCAGAACTCAAGGCACAGGAGAACAAACCTCACAAGCTGAATGTATGGCAGAATTCTGGGAGACACAGCTCAGTTAAGTAGCATGGCAATTACCTGGAATAATGAACAATTGGAGACAGCCGACGTCTCAGGTTGGATAGTCGAGCTGTCAGTCAACACACTTACAGATCCGATTGCCCCTGTACCAGAATGGATGCCCAAGCTGTCAATCAAAGTACTGACAGTTTTAGCGCATCCCTATACCAGATTGGACTGCCGAGCTGCTAGTAACTGCATCCCAGACACATTGAAGAATGGAACTGTGACACCTGCATTTTCTTTGAGCTGGACATTGTATTGATGTAGTTCACCATGGCTGCATGTCTACAAGCTGGGCTCAATCCTTCTCAGCCCTTATCCACATGCATGTCGCTTGACAAATGGTAAGGTTCTAATATTAGAGTTAGGACCATCCTATTAGCATCACCGGGAAGTGGTGAGATGGCTTTTACATTTTAATTTAAGGGTGGACAGTGTGGCGGTTATTACCAATACTGACTGTTAAGGTGGCCTAAAGAAGGGCAAACAGTGGTACTTATTGTTCATAGGGGTTAATGGTGTGTAGGCAATAATTTACAGCAGAGGACAGTGTGGAGGCCATGCACCATAAAAGTGACAGTGTGGGGGACAAATTTTGATCAGGGAGCATAGAGAGTGGCATTTATTTATTGAGTGGCACAGCATAAGGCACATTTTAATTCAAGATTATTTTTAATGACATTGTTATTTTTAAGGACATCATATTGGGATGTGAGGCAGAAGACCAGAGAAGGTGGAAGTCTGTGGACGAGTTGTAATAATTATTATGTCAAGATGTGTTCTGAATAAGATGGAGATGAAAAGAAAGAAAATGACTCTAATCAAAAAAAAAGTCACATATTAAGTTTTTGTATATGAATGTTTGTAATACTCACTCTTCAGTACTGTAGTTCCTGTATGGTCCGCAGACTGATGATGGCTGTTAACAATACCTCACAGTGTATTCTAACCATTGTTAAGGACATACTGGGAGTTGCAGGTTTATGTCATACAATTGTTTATGGTGCTAACCTAGCATAGCAAGAGATCTCTGTACAAAGCTCAACGGTGTATTCATGTAGCAATGGTGATTTTGGTGATGTATTCATGCACTCATGTTGATTCTGGTGATGTATTCAGGTACTGATGGTGGTTCTGTTGCAGTATAACTGTACTGATGGTGGTTCTGTTGCTGAATCATGTACTGCTGGTGGTTCTAGTGATGTAGTGAGCCATTGATGGTTGTTCTG
Organism: Oophaga sylvatica; assembly: GCA_033576555.1. Classification (NCBI taxonomy): domain Eukaryota; kingdom Metazoa; phylum Chordata; class Amphibia; order Anura; family Dendrobatidae; genus Oophaga; species Oophaga sylvatica. The sequence goes on from JARQOD010000004.1 coordinate 35,224,817, forward strand.
GTACTGATGGTGGTTCTGTTGCTGAACTCATGTACTGCTGGTGGTTCTAGTGATGTAGCGAGCCATTGATGGTTGTTCTGGTGTAGCATTCCTGTACAGATGGTGGTTCTGGTGCCTCACTCATGTGCTAATGGTGGTTCTGATTATGTGTTCATGTACTAATTATCTTTGTGATGCTGTATTCTTATATTGATGGTGGTTCTAATGATATATCCACATAGCTGTACTAATAATGGTTTAGGTGCTGTATTTCTGTACTGATAATTGTTTTGATGCTGGACATATGTGTTGATGGTGGTTCGGTGCTTTGTTCCTTTACGGTTATTGGTTCTGATTCTGTACACATGTAAGACATGTAGTAATCCATAACTTGTCAGATAAAATGATATATTGCTATGCTATTAAAGTACTGTGCTGTCTGATAAGTTAATGGAGTTGTCCGGTTATCTGATAAAAACCTGGAGTCACTTCATATGACTACAGACTTTTGAATCCTGACATCATGCGCGTTGGTATTTCTAGTGAGAGCAGGTGGCCACGTGACCACGAGTACATGATCTGTATACATGTAGTCATGTGCCAACTAGACATGCATAGCCCCTCTCAATTCAATTTTATTGAAAGAAGCTAGGTACATCTAGTCAAAATGTAACTGTAAGAATACAAATCACATAAATGGTGACATAATGACTACTAAAACTTAAACTGTGTATTGGAAGGGGCACCAAATTGAACTTTTTCTCCAAGTGCAGGAAAATGTAGTCTGGTCTAGATGTGGTTATGATGTGGATGCCAGCCTGTCAAGAGTTTTTCTATTTCGCCAAAAAAATATTGAATTTAATTAATGAGAAACTGGAGTCCTTAACAAAGGTTTAGGGTGAAAACAGCTACACAATTGATAAACAATTGGGTCTTAAATCAATGGACTCCATTATGGCATAGAAAATATATCAAATAGTGAAGAGTCCAATATTGGAGGCAGTAGAGAAATTCTGATGGCAAATATATCACAATGGCTTTATGATATGATGATACAACAGGTATTTTAATTATGTCTATAACCCAAATAAACTGTATTTGCATGCATACATTGTCTTCAACCATTAACAAGTCCACAACTCAAAGTTACATTTTTATTGCTTTTCTCCTTAGAGTTTCAGTGCTCACCGCAACTCAACACTAGAAGTAACACGTACATCTATATTGTTATTGCCTGACTTTTTTATTTCATAATTATACTCTCCAAACATATATTTATAACATATGCTCTGAGATGTTTGTGTTGGAGATATTAGGTTCTATGGTGGAACGACAGAGGTCACCTTTTCATGACGTTTAATGAGCGTCTTGATTAGGACACTGTAGGGATGTTCCAATCCATATTGAAAGATAATTTTAACATTTACTGCAACACTACAGAAAAGAGCTTTGACTGCTTAACACCCAATTACAATGAATGTAACTACACCATAAACAAGATAATTAGGTGTCAAGACATGCAATTCAGAACAAAAACCTGTCACATATTGTCTTACGTTTACAAGATGGCTTTGTAGTGACTACTTAGAACTATAAAAAATATTCTACTTAACCATATGCGCCATGGAAAAAAGTTTTATTGATTAAATTGCCTTTTTCTTATATAACAGGGTTAAAGATTATTTGCAAATTATGTTTATTGCACAAAATCACTTGGTACTTACCCAAAGTATTTAAAATTTTGTTATTGCTGTATGCTAGTTGATGACAGTATTGTCCATCGAACCATTAAGTTCCAATTTAGTAAAAAGGTCCCCTGCACTAATTCACATTTCTTCAAACTTCTTGAAATCTTGAACCCCATTTGGTATATTTGTTGTGCACTTCAGATAGAATGTTTTGGAGAAAGACATGATCTCATTGTTATTCCCATTTAGTGGTCCACAGGCTTTATTTTGTATAGAGCTATAATAGAACAACTTCGTATACTGTTACTTTCCTTATATTTTAAATGGAAGCACAAAGAGCCATAGGAGACACATTTGGGTCATGATCATATAATATGTGTAAAGCTCAATATACCCCGCCATATCATGGACGCATGTTTTAAGGTGTCTCCAAAGGGTACCTGTTATGCACCTATCCCAGGTACCACATGCTCTGCTTCCATTCCCTGTGTCTGCTGCCCTCTATTGTGCTCCAAGTCACATTTTCCAAGTTACCGAGCTTGGCACATTTACAACATTTCCACAGGTCTCCTAAATCCCACGAAGACACACTTGTATTTTAGCATTAAGACTCCTAGTCCTGTGTTTGTTGTGCTTTATCCCTTGTGCTTTTCTGTGTTCTCATCCTGCAAGACTTCTGTGTCGCTGCACACCTTTGGACTTTCTAGCTACCTGTTAAGTGCCATCTCCTGGATTTTCCTTCAGCTGCAAGCTCTCACAAACTATATTGGACTTTGCTCATATCATGCTATTAGATATGCTATATATCTATCCTACTGTGCTCTCCAGTGTGAGCGTGAGCAAGACACTAAACCCTACTTGTCTTCCTGCCTGCTGCACCAATGCCCAGGGTCGGTGTGCCCATCGTGACTTGAGATGTCGTTGATCTACCTCACCAGGTGAGCCTATCATGATCATAAGACCATGGATTCCAAAGGTACAATAGCTACAACACCATTACCATGGTATACTAATGATTGTATAGAACTTGTTCTTGCTGTGCAAATCCTCTCAGCTCCTATAGCGATGCGGCTTCAGACTCCTGCAGTTTCACCACCAGCTCCTCAACATCTGCCACAATCTTATATTCACCTTCAACATTCAACCTGGGAAACATCTCCACATTTGCCCACTCCTGCACATATTAATGGCGATCCTAAGGCTTAGAGGGGTTTTGTGAACCAATGGCCCTTACCCTTTGAGTTGAGCCAACAGCAATATTTTTTTAGCTAATCCAAACTGGCATATATTTTTCTTTATTGTCTGGAGATGTTTTGGCATTGTCTATGCCATTATGGGACAGTGATGACTCCATGGTGCATTCTCTGCTATCTTTCCTAACTGCCTATTGTTGATGTTTAAATAACTCAATTATGACCACTCAGCTGCTCATTCTACTGTACACTGTGACTAAGGCTACTTTCACTCATCCATTTTTTGCCGTCAGGCGTGATCCGGCTTTTTAAAAAAAAAAACGGATCAATTTTTTGCTTCCACCGGATCCGTTTTTTTGTCATTGACTTTCATTAGCGCCGGATCGCACCGCATGTGCTTCAGTTGCGTCTAGGAATGTTTTTTGTGTCCAGCGAAAAAACCGGACAGCAGCGGATGCGGCGCTACCAGGCCATGGGTGTAATGCAAGTCTATGGGCAAATCTGGCGACCGGATCAGTCTTTTGCCTGATCCGGATACCTCATTCCGTTTATGCCCAGATCTCTCTCTCCTCCGTTCCAGACATGGTCAGCCTGGAATTCTCGGGGTCAAAAGTTCAGGACGGATCAGTCTTCATACCTGATCCGTAGCATCAGTTTTTTACAATCTGCGCTGGATCCGTCTTTTGACAACTTTGACGGATTGTGCCTGACTGTAAAAAACGGATGTGTGAAAGTAGCCTAAGACAAAGGACAAGTTCTGTAAGACATTATGTATATATATAATTGTTTCCAACAATTCTTGGAAATCTCGATTTGTTACAATGTTCATCTGAAAACCTTGTCTCCCTTGGCCTATTCCATCTAAAAGCCTACAGTATATTGCCCAACACAGTCCCTCCTCCCACAAACAATATGATACAACCACCTGCAGTATGATGCTTTAACAGTTCCCAACACAGTATGATTACCTCACAGTCCCCCACACAGTATTACATCTACATAGCTACCCACACAGAATGATGCCCACACAGCCATCTACACACAGTATGATGCCCTCACAGCCCATCATAAACAGCATGATGCCCACATATTCCAAGACACACAGTATGATTTCCCTCTCAGGCCACCCACATACTATGATTCCCTTACAGTACCCAACACACAGTATGATTTCCCCACAAATTTCCCACACACTATAATGTCCCCATAGTTTCTAACCACAAATGTGATGCCCCGCTGTTCAACCCACACAGTGTAATTCCCCATATAAATAAGTATCCAACTTGCCAGTGTGCCTGTTCTTCTGACTGAGCTGTTCTCTACTCCCAATGATATGACTTGAAATTATTATGTGACCTGAATGTCTTTGCAGGAACTTCAGTCACTACATAGACTGAATGGTGAAGTAGGCATCTGATGATCCCCTTTTTCATTCTTATAGTCAGAACATACGCTCGAGTTCCCAGGGCAGTAGGAAACGCTTACCAAATCCAGAACAACCCAACGGGATACACATAGGTTGGGAGGTATGCTGTTACCTCAGGGACAAGTGACGTTAAGAGATAACTGGGAAAAAAGGCAGTATGCAAGTAATTTAACAGACAGGAATATTGTGTCACGGAAAACCATTATGTAAAAAAATATCACAGTCAGCAACTGCTTAGTACTATAATGTGGGGATAAAAGATGTGTTACTGCAAAGATAGGCTGATTTTCCATTCAGTGTCACGCTAGGTCGAGAGAAGACACCCAGCCTGTGGCACAACGCCACGAAAGATGTACAAGGAGACCATGGCGATAGGGAGAAGGGAGAGGGGTCACCTCCTAACATAGACCTGTGTCTGATCCCTGCACTGCCTATCGTCCCTAGATGGGACCTTCCCCCCATGTGCGATCATATGCCTAAGCCCTCGCTGGCCCTGAACTTACCCTGTATAGTGCGCAGGCCAGCAAGACACTAGTCCCACTACTACAATAAGACAACATGATGAAGATATGACAAACAGTGGGAAAAAACACAACAAATAACACTACTTAGCTTCTCCAACAGGCAACTTCACTGCTGCAACTGTAACAAACACCTCAGCTTTTCCAGAGACAGGCTCCTTCAAAGAGGTCAGTATGGATTGAACTATAACCATCAAGGAATGAAGCTAACAGTTGGTTTATATCATGAAAGGGAATGGTCACAAGGTGCTGCAACTGAGTACTCAAAGCTCCAAAATCACAGCCAGAAGAGAAAGGGTCCAACAAATCTTAAAGAGGACCTGCAATCTAATAAACGTTGCAACCTTCTGATCCCAGATCCTCCAGGAGTCACATCAGGACGTGACACACCTGTGACATCCAGGGTCTGAAAAAGTTGAATTAACTCACGAATGAGAGTTGAAATTACAATTATGTTGGTTCTAAGGGAGCTTTTCCTGGCACAGTTACATTTAAGAAACATTGGATTAACTTTAAATCACTAAATAAAGGAGAAAAAAAATCAGGGACTATAATTATATATAAATATGACATTATTTTTATATGTTTAGAAGAAGTTGCTATTTCCGTGACTTAATTAGGCAGTAATGGCCGTTTAATTAATTCAGTAAAGTGCAGCTTTTATTTCCTAGAACTGATATAAAATCTTCCCCTTTTATCTTCTCAAAGCAGAAAAAAAATAAGACAAAACTTATTTCATACTAATGACTTCAACATGATGTTTTTTCTATTCATTTACAGTTCTTACACCCAGCGCTGAAAATCTTGAAACATCTCCCTGCAGTCAAGGTGCTTTTAAAGACAGGTCAGTAGCTCTATTGGGAAATGGTCCATGACACATCCCCGATTTACAAGGGATGTCATGCAGATGACATGACATTTCCATGGGGCAAAAAAACATTTCTCTGCCTAATTAACCACAAGACAAATCGTTAGAAGACTGGCAATATTTCACTGAGGAACTCCGAAGAATGCTTTTGAACCGTAAATAAAATTAATCTCTGTGACTAGTTGCAGTCTGTAGCCACCTCAACAGATCAGCCTATATTATCTACAGAAATGAGAAGATAATGTGCACTTATTGTACATTTTAGTGGAATAGCTCCCCAAAGTGTTTTGCTCCCGTAGTAATGAGCCATGCTTCCACCTCTCTGCCTGAAAGTGCTGGTGTGGAAGGTAAATGTGTGAAGTTGAAAAGGCTTCAATATGAGATGTTCAAACAAATTTACTTTACATATTCAGGAAATTGCA
>JARQOD010000004.1:35231013-35247468 GCA_033576555.1 Oophaga sylvatica
ATTGTGCCCCATATGCTGCCCATGTATTATGCCCCACAGATACTCCATAGATTGTGCCCCATATGATGCCCATGTATTATGCCCCCATAGATATCCATAGATTGTGCCCTCATAGATGCTCCATAGATTATGCCCCCATAGATGCTCCATAGATTATGCCCCATAGATGCTCCATAGATTATCCCCCATAGATGCTCCATAGATTATTCCCCCATAGATGCTCCTTAGATTATGCCCATAGAAGCTCCATAGATTGTGCCCCCATAGATTGCTCCTTAGATATGCCCCATAGAAGCTCCATAGATGTGCCCCCTAGATTATGCCCCATAGATGCTCCATAGATTATGCCCCCATAATCTCCTTAGATTATGCCCCATAGATGCTCCATAGATTATGCCCCCATAGATTATGCCCTTAGTTATGCCCATAGATTATGCCCCCATAATGCTCCTTAGATTATGCCCCCATAGATTATGCCCCCATAGATGCTCCTTAGATTATGCCCCCATAGATTATGCCCCCATAGATGCTCCTTAGATTATGCCCCCATAGAAGCTCCATAGATTATGCCTCCATAGATGCTCCATAGATTATGCCCCCATAGAAGCTCCATAGATTATGCCCCCATAGATGCTCCATAGATTATGCCCCCATAGATGCTCCATAGATTATGCCCCCATAAATGCTCCTTAGATTATGCCCCCATAGATGCCCCATAGATTATGCCCCCATAAATGCTCCTTATATTATGCCCCCATAGATTATGCCCCATAGATGCTCCATAGATTATGCCCCATAGAAGCTCCATAGATTATGCCCCATAGATGCTCCATAGATTATGCCCCCATAAGTGCTCCTTAGATTATGCCCCCATAGATGCTCCATAGAGTATTCCCCCATAAATGCTCCACAGATTATGCCCCCATAGATTATGCCCCCATAAATGCTCCACAGATTATGCCCCCATAAATGCTCCAGAGATTATGCCCCCATAAATGCTCCACAGATTATGCCCCCATAAATGCTCCAGATTATGCCCCCATAGATTATGCCCCCATAAATGCTCCAGATTATGCCCCCATAGATTATGCCCCCATAAATGCTCCACAGATTATGCCCCCATAGATTATGCCCCATAAATGCTCCACAGATTATGCCCCCATAAATGCTCCACAGATTATGCCCCCATAGATTATGCCCCCATAAATGCTCCAGATTATGCCCCCATAGATTATGCCCCCATAAATGCTCCAGATTATGCCCCCATAGATTATGCCCCCATAAATGCTCCACAGATTATGCCCCCATAGATTATGCCCCCATAGATGCTCCACTGTTGCCCATAGATGCTGCAAAAAAAAAAAAAAAAGACATACTCACCTCTCGTCGCTGGGGGCCAGGTGCTGGTGTCCTGGGCACCTGCGATATTTACCTGTCACCGGGTCCACTGCTGAGCGCCGCTGTCTTCGGTCCTCCGGCAGTGAATGTTCAGGCAGGGGGCGCGGCGCTCACTAATGACGTCATCGCGTCCTCTGCCTGAACATTGCAGCAAGAGAGGACGCGAGGACACAGCGGCGCTCAGCGGTTGGAGCGGGTGATAGGTAAGTAATGATATTCACTGCTTCCCACGCCCATGTGGGCGTGGGAAGCAGTGAATATTCATTTCTCTTTAGCAGCGGGGACAGGGGCTACTGCCTCCTGTCACCCGCTGCTGCTCCGCTGGCATGGCAGCTGCGTGGTGTGCCGCTATTAGCGACACGCCACCGGCTGGGGGCCCCTGGAGCAGCGGGGGCCCTAGGCAACTGGCCCCTGTATGCCAGCAGGTGCCAGGGCCCCCCAGATGCCAGGGCCCACCGGAGAATCCTCCGGTTCTCCGGTGGGCCAGTCCGACCCTGTATATATATATATACACTGCTCAAAAACATAAAGTGAACAATTAAACAACAGACTATAACTCCAAGTAAATCAGACTTCTGTGAAATCAAACTGTCCACTTAGGAAACAATACTGATTGACAATCAATTTCACCTGCTGTTGTGCAAATGGAATAGACAACAGATGGAAATTATTGGTAATTATCAAGACACACTCAATAAAGCAGTGGTTGTGCAGGTGGGGACCACAGACCACATCTCAGTACCAATGCTTACTTGCTGATGCCTTGGTCACTTTTGAATGTTGGTTGTGCTTTCACACTCGTGGTAGCATGAGACCGACGTTACAACCCACACAATTGACTCAGGTAGTGCAGCTCATCCAGGATGACACATCAATGCGAGCTGTGGAGAGAAGGTTTGTTGTGTCTGTAAGTGTAGTGTCCGGAGGCAGGAGCCGCTACCAGGAGACAGGTGAGTACACCAGGAGATGTGGAGGGGGCCATAGGAGGGCAACAACCCAGCAGCAGGACTGCTACCTCTGCCTTTGTGCAAGGAGGAACAGGACAAGTACTGCATGAGCCCTGCAAAATGACCTCTAGCAGGCCACAAATGTGCATGTGTCTGCACAAACGGTTAGAAACTGACTCCATGAGGATGGTCTGAGTGCGCGATGTCCACAAATGGAGGTTGTGTTCACAGCCCAACACTGTGCAGGATGTTTGGCATTTGCCACAGAACACCAGGATTGGCAAATTCGCCATTGACGCCCTGTGCTCTTCACAGATGAAAGCAGGTTCACACTGAGCACATGTGACAGATGTGACAGAGTCTGGAGACGCCGTGGAGAGCTTTCTGCTGCCTGCAACATCCTTCAGCATGACCGGTTTGGCAGTGGGTCAGTAATGGTGTGGGGTGGCATTTCTTTGGAGGGCAGCACAGCCCTCCATGTGCTCGCCACAGGTAGCTGACTGCCATTAGGTACCGAGATGCGATCCTCAGACCCTTGTGAGACGATATGCTGGTGAGGTTCACCCTGGGTTCCTCCTAATGCAGGACAATGCCAGACCTCATGTGGCGGCAGTATGTCAGCAGTTCCTGCAAGATGAAGGCATTGAAGCTATGGACTGGCCAGCCTGTTCCCTAGACCTAAATCCGCTTGAGCACATCTGGGACATCATGTCTCGCTCCATCCACCAACATCACGTTGCACCACAGACTGTCTAGGAGTTGGCAGATGCTTTAGTCCAGGTCTGGGAGGAGATCCCTCAGCAGACCATCAGCCGCCTCATCAGGAGCATGCCCAGGCATTGTAGGGAGGTCATACAGGCACAGGGAGGTCAGACAGGCATGTGGAGGCCACACACACTACTGAGCATCATTTTGACTTGTTTTAAGGACATTACCTTCCACTTTAATTTTGTGGGTGAATCCAAATCCAGGCCTCCATTGGTTAATAAATTTGATTTCCATTGATGATTTTTGCGTGATTTTGTTGTCAGCACATTCAAGTTTGTACTGAACAAAGTATTCAATGAGAATATGTCATTCATTCAGTTCTAGGATGTGTTATTTGAGTGTTCCTTTTATTTTTTGAGCCATCCTGGATGAGATGCAATACCTGAGCCACTTGTGTGGGTTGTAGAGTCCGTCTCATGCTACCACGAGTGTGAAAGCACAACCAACATTCAAAACTGACCAAAACATCAGCCAGAAAGCATTGGTACTGAGATGTGGTCTGTGGTCCCCACCTGCAGAACCACTCCATTACTGAGTGTCTTGATAATTGGCAATTTGATAATTGGCAATAATTTCCATCTTTTGTCTATTCTATTTGCCCAACAGCATGTGAAATTGATTGTCAATCAGTGTTGCTTCCTAAGTGGACAGTGTGATTTCACAGAAGTTTGATTTACTTGGAGTTATATTCTGTTAATTGTTCCCTTTATTTTTTTGAGCAGTGTATATATATATATAAATTCAACAAAATGTTGGTTGCATACCCATGTAGGTCCATAAAAAGATTTAAAAAGAATAAAAAGAACCATCCTGGACATCATCAGAGCTGGAAGTCCAGGCTAGCATGAAGAGGACCGAGATTTCTGAGCGAGTGATGGTGATAAGAAGATGCATTGAAGATCGGACGGGTAAGGACGAGGAACGGAGGATCCTGAGAGATGAGTGTAAGTATTTTTCTTCTTTCTTACATCTTTCGCTTATTATGCTCTAGATTCTTCTGAAACCCCAGAGAATAATAAGGGATATTAAGTTTGCAGAGAATAACTTCTCTGCAAATCAAATTTCATGGGAAAATTTACACAAACAGTTAAATTAAATTTTTGCCTTATTCGCTCAACTCTGCAACCAATGTTTAAAAGGATCAAATTAGGATAAGTTTGAAAGGTCACCTGCATTTAGTCATTTGAAGACAAAAATGTAGGGCCAACCATAACACATTTAATAGATCCAATCACTCAAATCTACTGTCAAAAATGCTTGGCCAAAACAGGAACATATGATAACTAGCCCTTCAATATTTGACAGTGTGAGATTAACGTTACAATGTTCACTGACATAAAGCCCTGATCTAAACCTAAAACTAACATTGAAGGGCCAATTATCAAGAGAAATAACACAATTCAGTGAAAAAAATCCTTGACTTTTTTATTGAAGGGATGAGGGTACTCGAATCAGCTGCATGATACCATAATTATTATCTGTTTTTTATTATAGTTTTCCAATGTTGGAACAACTGTATGGGAAATAGTAGCGCAATATAGTAACAATAAACCCTGCTTACAATCTAATTTAGTGCTTTAGGGGGATTATGTGCTTTACCCTAGGTCAACCAAAGCCAATATTAAATATGGGTTCCATTCTTCATGTTACAAGACTGTGCTAAGACACCTTCTACACATGGATCCCAGATGTAATAGAAACAGCTGGTCAATAACAGAGATTCTGTATCTTATAAACCCTGTGCAGTAATATTGTTTCGAGATGAGGCAATGGTGGGATTGCTAGGAGTGACTTTTAAGGATAAAATAGCAAAGCTTGTCTTGTATTAATCTAAGTAACATAACTTGACATGACTTTACAAAACTGCTGAATCTGGTGACTTGATGTTGCATATTTCATATTTCTACAGAAAATAATGCTTACATTTGCAACACCAATTCTAAGAGCCATTGTTCAAAAGCCTCTTAAATTGCCATGTAGATATTGGTAGCATAAATTGTGATCTAAGGAACTATAGGGTTTTAATAATAGTATCTCAGGTATGATAGTACAGAGTAGAGGTTAAAGGGGTTGTCCACTACTCGACAAGTTTAGTATTTGTCTTAGGGTGAAAAAAAGCTATGAAAAATGTATCTTAAAGACCGATGCCAATCCTCTGTATTTAGGGCTCTATCTGTATCCCCAACTGGTCTCCTGCCATCAACACCCAGCTAGGGTTCAAGTGAACGCTGCAGCTGATCAGTTGTTGCTGACAAGCAGACAACCCATTTAATGATAACAGCTCTAATTGTTTAAGGTAGTAAAGCAATTAAAAATATCATCCCTGTTGGTGTAAAGGTCTCCAGACATATTAAATCAATATTGGCTGAACATCCTGATTTTGACAGTACTGGGCAACCATGTAATGTGTATGGGTGAATTTCAGCACTTTGTGGGAAGTAAAAAGTGTCAGAGAGTGTGTGGGTTTAATGGTGAAGGGGTCATTTACCTGAATTGGAAGCTGTAGGACCACTTCTGATGGTTCTAATTTCTATGGCTGTAGCCTAGGTAGACACAAAGGTACTTTGCCATCTGTAAACCACAGAACAACTCACATATATAAAATAAAATCAGCTATCAGCCAATCACAAAGCAAATAAAACACCTATTGCGTCCTTGTGATGAGCTGATGAGGATCATGAAGAGTCTGTCTAACCTCACAGGACTGACTTTGACGGCCTTCTGCTCCCACAAGTTAATGTTCTATTAGATATTTTTCAACAGCCCATTAGGTAAAATTGGACCCTCTTCACGACACAGGCTTCTTGTTTCATGGCACTGGAACAAACAGACCTCTTCCTAGGCCTCATCCAATCTGTCCTCTTCCTCTAGTCACTGATCTCTTAGGGCTAAAATCTCACACAGCCCACATGACCAAGCTGCAACTCATGCTAATGTCTCAAAGAAGGAAAGCATAGCTGGTCACAGGGCTGTAGATTAGCATAGCCCACACAGACTCCAGACGGCTTCTTCAACCTTATCTACAGTGAACCAATTCAAAGGTATCTGGTGTCTGGTGAGGTAATGTAGTTTAGTGCTAAGTAACCTTTATCTCATAATATATGTTAAGTCCTTGGTGTGTAACGATCACTGTGTACAAAATGGTATTAGATGCTTGAGATTTTCTAGTAAGACTCATGATTCGTAGGAAAAAAACTGGCTGTTATGTAAACCTGCTGTTATGTAACCTTGCAGTGTGGCTCTGTGTGCGGCCGCTGATGATGCGATTTTCTACGCTGGTATCAATAGAGCCCGGCAGTAATAGAGGAGGGGGTGATTCATTTCTGTCATGTGCTCTCTGCTCCTATCTGGGGGGCAGACAATGGCTGGGAGCAATGGGGGGTAGACAATGGCTGGGATTTCTCTCACCAGGTCAGTGTCTGCTAAGATGTTGTGGATTGGGAAACCTGTTGCTCATAGCAACCAATAACAGCTCAGCTTTCATCTTTTAAACAGCCCTGGTGAAATGAAAGATGCTTAGTGATTGGTAGCTATGGGCAACACAGGCAGCGTAACCTGTTGTGGTCAAGAAGATGTGCCTATGAAATATATATATTAGATATTTATTACATACTGTAGATTATATATATATATATTATACTGTAGATATAATATATATATATTAGATATTTATTATACGGGACTTTGCGTGTGGAGTGAGTGTGGCTATGCGGAGTTGGCAGGGCTATGTGGGCTCGACGTGGCTTGATACATACACACACACATACATACACTCAGTTTTACATATATAGATATGTGAGCAGTGATGAATTTGTCACTATGAGGAGACATGCAGTGTAATATGTATCTATGTTCAATACAACTTACTGCTGCGAGTTCTTTATAAAACTTATAGAAAAGAGTATATTGGGTCAGATCGACAAAAACCTAGACAGACAATAGCGAGTAGAAATATTATCATAACCACCTAACATCACATATCTCGCCAAAGAACAGCAGCCCCAGACATCACATTGGAGGTGAGTTAATTAAATGTTTGAAAAAATCTAACAAGGTACCTATAAACATTAACAGTTGATAATTCTGTATGGCCCACAAATGATGTTATAAATTTCCAAATGGCTTTAAGCAGAAAAACAGTTTCTTACTCATGCACTATGGAGTATTTGTTGTGTAAAATAACCTTCTAGACCTTTTGCACTGAGTGGCAAAATAAGGCATTAATATGTGGGCCCAGCTTGCTGCAGGATAGTTTTCCAATGAATTTGTACCACTGGATTGTCCTACTGGCATGTTGAAGGAAGGGAACCTAATCATTACACATTAGCCATGATATGAGTCCATTGTCAGAGAGTTCAAGTACATTGTGCAGATGAAACCAAAAATAGTAGCTTCATCCATGTGATGATCATACACCCCATCCTACTTATGTCCCAGACTAATCTTGGTAAAAATCCTTTTCCTATCTAACTCTGTGATGACCAGTTTCCAAATGGGTATGTTTGGACCTCTAAACCTTAGATGACTATTGGTATTCTGGATCAAAACTAGTTAAAGCTTCTCTTAAAGTCTTTTTAAGCAGTCATTTGAAAGTTTTGCTAAAATTGATTATTACTTACTCTTAGGCTATGGTCACACAACCATTTTTATCTTGTCTGAAAAAAATCGGTCCGATGATGCTAATCACATCCTGATCACATTCTAATCAGATCTTGATCAGAGGGTGATGCAATTTTCTCGGTTTGGGACAATAAAAAAAATCTCAGCTTCTACAATCTGTCAGTCAATAATGTCATCCAAGTGCTGCCCAAGGAAAAATTAGATATGTGCACAGCCACATTGATCAACATAGGGCTGAGTACCATCCGTCAAAATGACGGAAAGCACTCGTCCGAATTATATGGTCACAAGACCGGACTGGCAATTCTGGCAAATGCTAGAAGGTCCTGTCTCTTCGTGGGCCGCCTTGTCTGCAACATTGTTAACAGAATTGATGTTCTCAAGACACCCATACTGTTAAAAGTTGTGACGGACCACAAAGTCGCTGACTCCGTCACTTAACCCAGCAAACCACGGGTATCATTAGAAATATTGGTCTTGTAGTAAATCTTGCTTTCCTCCATCCAGGATAATATTAGTAATAAATCCTATCTGGTGCTTGGGGACGAGGACAGCATGGGCCTTTGCTAAATTTCATCCCCAGTCTGTACCTGTATGGTCGTCTGCACAAGCCCAAAATCTTGGTAAAATTACATCGTTTGTAAAATAGCAAAATGAGTAATTGTTTACACCCACTATTTTAAAAAGTTGGTATAATTTTCAAACTATAGATACATAACTTGGAATGCTTATTACTGAAATCCAATAAACAAAAAAATCTATGTACCTTATTCTTATTTTGATTATTCGTAGCTTAACTCAAGTTTCCAGAATATTCTTGGCCGGTATTAGTCTTCACATTTTCATGCGTTCCACAGTGAATGATGTGATCGAACACCAATAGAGCTGTAATTAAAAATGTATGTCCATGAGTCATAATAGAGAGGAAGGCTCCAAACATTCTCCCTAAAGGTCTATTGGATTCACAAGCTACCATCAGCAGTTTAGCAGAAATACACTAGGTACATATTAGCTTTTCTAGCAAAAAAAAAATGTATAAGATATGAATTCCTGCCAAACCCATGTTATTTTGTCTTGGAAAAGTGTGGAAAAGATGTAAAAATTGATTGTGTTAAATTTTTAAACTTTGATTTTAGATTCATATTTGAAAACTTTTTTTCTTATTGAAGATATCAAGATTACGTCATGGTTCACATGATATTTTCCTCCTTCCTCTCAATATTCACATCTCATTGATACATTTTCAAGCAAATATGTATATCCAATATTATTTTCAAAGGAAAATGTTTAATTCTGATAAGATATTTGCTAATATGCTAGTGGGTAGAAGGTTGAAAGACTTATCCTTATGCCATAGACGTCAAGACAAAATAATATCAATGGAGGTCATAAAACTATCCAGAAGTTAGAGCAAGGATGCCAGCACTACATATTATTGTTAGATGCTGTAAATGCACTTGACAGTGAGAAGTGGCTAAATTTGTGAAATAGTAGAGATGAGTGGATCAATTTGCGTGACCCAGTACTATGTACAGGTCAGTGCTACTTGGCCACTAAAAGGGAGGTCAGAGACTATCTTACCTTTCAACATTTCTAGTGTGGCATTTGATTTGTCAGGGCTGGCGCAATGTCATCTGTACATTGTGACTCGTAGATGACGATGCCCCAACCTTAACTAATCAAAATCTGCACTGGAGAGGCTAAAAGTTAAAAAATCCATGGGTCTTCCAATTAGCAGCCAGGTACCATTGACCTGGACACTGGACCAAACTCCTGTCAACAGATCTGCGCATCTCTAGAAGAAACTTGAAAAGAATGGGTCTACGTGAAAGCCAGAACAAAGATATTTATAAAATGTACAATGTTAGAAATTTCAACTTGAACCAAAACTTTTGATACAGTTAGTTTTGGCATGGTTATAAGGTGATGAGAAAGTCTAAGGGGGCGATTAATTAAAGATTTTGCCATAAATTGCTTTGAAATAGTACGTCATCGGTAAGTATCCCTTGCTTTGAGGTGGGCACCGGCGGTGAGCCACCTCAAAGCTGCGACATGTCAGCTGTTATAAACAGCTGACATGTACCCGCAATAGGCGCTAGTGGAATTGTGATCCGCTTGCGCCTGTTAACTAGTTAAATCTCGCTGTCAAAACTGAAAGCGGGCATTTAACTAGCGTTTCCGGCCGCCGGGTTGGAAGTGAGCGCATCGCCGACCCTGTCACATGATCAGGGGTCAGCAACGCATTGCCTTGACAACAAGAGATCTCATAGAGACCTCTTTTGTTGTTGCAGGCACATTGCTATGAGCGCCGCCTGGTGGTCATGTGTCCATATGTTAGACAGAGCCGATCATAGCCAATGGAGGCTATAGAAGTATGCCAAAAGTAAAAAAAAGTGTTTAAAAATTAGAAAGAAATAAAAAAACCTAAAAGTTCAAATCACTCTCCTTTCGCCCCAATCAAAATAAAACAATAAAAGAAAAATCATACATACACATATTAGGTACCGCCATGTTCAGAACCACCCAATCTATCATAAAAATAAGCATTAACACGATCGCTAAATGGCGTAGAGAGAAAAAAAAACACCAGAATTACGTTTTTTGGTTGCCGAGACATTGCATTAAAATGCAAAAACGGGCGATCAAAAGAATGTATTTGCACAAATCTGGTATCATTACAAATGTCTGCTCGGTGCGAAAAAATAAGCCCTCACCCAACCCCAGATCACGAAAAATGGAAACGCTACGAGTCTCGGAAAATTGCACTTTTTTTTTAACCCCTTACTGCCATCGGACGTACTATCCCGTCCATGGTACCTGGGCCCGTATGACCGGGGACGGGATAGTACGTCCAGCCCTTTAATGCGACATTGCGACTTATGATCGCATTAAAATTTCGACGCCATCTTACCTCAGGAAAGATGGCGCCGGCATCCCGGGGTCTGTCACCGCCCACCCTCACTCCCGATCGCTGTGATTGGCTGTTCAATTCTGAACAGCCAATCGCAGCCTTTCTCACTGTTTCAGCCAATCCGATGGGCTGAAACAGTGAGATCCCAGGCTAGAATCGAGTACCGATGTACTCGATCCTAGGCCTGGGCATAGAAACGAGCAGACCCCCCTGGATTGGCGCGATCGCCTATCACATCGATCGCGCCAATCGCAGGGCACAGCCGCGGTGTATCATGCAGTAATAGCACCGATCCTAGGCCGGAGCCTAGGACAGGCCCAGTAGGGCCTGCAGCTGCTGATTGGCGCGATCGATGTCATCGACGATCGCGCCAATCACAGGGCACAGTAGCGGTGTGACCCTCTGTGCCCTGCTTGCTGACCTGCCGGTGACCTGCCTAGGAATCGGAGCAGTGAGCTCCGATTACTAGGCCGTGCCTATCAACCGGCAAAACAAGGGTCTCCTCTGATTGGTGGGATCGATGTGATCATCGATCCCACCAATGACAGGTCACAGCAGCGATGTGACCGCTCTGTGACCTGTCTGCAAACTGTCTGTGATCTGTGTGACCGCACTGCAGGGGTCCTCACACTTGCTGAGGATTCCTGCAGTGCGGTCACACGCCAGATCTCCTCCTGTGCTGGGCCTGTGGTGCCACAGTAGCCTGTGACACCACAACTCCTGCTGAAGAAAGAAGAGAGAAGAAAGAAGAGAGAAGAAAGAAGAGATACTACAAACGTGAGTTTTTGAGCCCCTATCCCTGCCCGATCCACCCCAATCCCCCCATTTCCCCCTCCCCCTTCCCTTTCCCCCTCTTTTTACCCCCCCTTTGCGCACATTTAGCTGCCGCCGAGCGTTGATTGGTGACGCAGTTCACCGATCAACACTCGTGCTCGTTTTTCTTTTGCACCCCCCTCCGTGCGCACTTCCAGCAGCTGCGGAACTTTGATAAGTAACACCGGTCACTTATCAGAGCTTGTTCCTGCCGTTTTTTTTTTTCACTCCCCTTTCCGCCACTCCTGTGCGCACATCCAGCAGCCGCGGAACTTTGATAAGTGACACCAGTCACTTATCAGAACTCGTTCCTGCAGTTTTTTTTTTTTTTCACCCCACTTTCCGCCACTCCCGTGCGCACATCTAGCAGCCGCGGAACTTTGATAAGTGACACCGGTCACTTATCAGAGCTCGTTCCTGCCGTTTTTGTTTTTTTTTTTCACTCCCCCTTCCGCCACTCCTGTGCGCACATCTAGCAGCCGCGGAACTTTGATAAGTGACACCGGTCACTTATCAGAGCTCGCTCCTGTCGTCTTTTTTTTTTCACTCCACTTTCCGCCACTCCTGTGCGCACATCCAGCAGCCGCGGAACTTTGATAAGTGACACCAGTCACTTATCAGAGCTCGTTCCTGCAGTTTTTTTTTTCACTCCCCTTTCCTAAACTCTGTGCGCACATCCAGCAGCCGCAGAACTTTGATAAGTGACACCAGTCACTTATCAGAGCTCGTTCCTGCAGTTTTTTTTTCACCCCACTTTCCGCCACTCCCGTGCGCACATCTAGCAGCCGCGGAACTTTGATAAGTGACACCGGTCACTTATCAGAGCTCGCTCCTGCCGTCTTTTTTTTTTCACTCCCCTTTCCGCCACTCCAGTGCGCACATCCAGCAGCCACGGAACTTTGATAAGTGACACCAGTCACTTATCAGAGCTCGTTCCTGCAGTTTTTTTTTTCACTCCCCTTTCCGCCACTCCTGTGCGCACATCCAGCAGCCGTGGAACTTTGATAAGTGACACCAGTCACTTATCAGAGCTCGTTCCTGCAGTTTTTTTTTTTTCACTCCCCTTTCCGCCACTCCTGTGCGCACATCCAGCAGCCGCGGAACTTTGATAAGTGACACCAGTCACTTATCAGAGCTTGTTCCTGCCGTTTTTTTTTTTTTTTTCACTTCCCTTTCCGCCACTCCTGTGCGCACATCCGGCAGCCGTGGAACTTTGATAAGTGACACCGGTCACTTATCAGAGCTCGTGCCTGCTGGTTTAGACTTTTTTTCACAGGCATTTTTTTCCCTATTCTCTTTCTTTTCTTTTAGCTTTTTCCTTTCAGCATAGTTTGCACCAACCACTATCCCCCCCACACACACACACAGTTATAAATAAAGTTCACACAAAGCACCACATTCACAAAAAAAATGTCCCGCTTGTCACGTTCTTCCCAACAGCGCTATTCAGTGGAGGAGGCATACGCTTTCCTTGCCTCCGACACTGATAGCGAGGGAGAGGATCCCACATTTCTTTACTTTTCAGATTCTTCATCCTCTTCTTCTTCTTCCTCCTCTTCCTCATCTTCCTCCTCGGGTCCTGCGGAACCGCCACGCAGACGCCCCAGGACAGAAGATGAGGCAGCGCCCACCCCTGAAAATGAACCAGCGCACCCCTCTTCGGACCCCATATGAACCCCGCCCCCCGAAAATTACGAGCCACTGATTCCTGATTTTGTGGCAGAATCAGGAATCAAGTTTGACACCACGGGCCTCAGAGAAATAGACTTTTTCAAAGTCTTTTTCTCTGAGGATTTTATTAACCTTGTGGTGGAGCAAACTAATTTGTACGCTCGGCAATTTTTGGCGCAAATCCCCGTGTCATCATTTTCCAACTGGTCTCCTGTAGACGCAGGTGAAATGATGCAGTTTTGGGGCCTGGTCCTCCATATGGGGATCCTGAAGAAGCCAGAACTTCGGCAATATTGGAGTGTTGATATTTTATACAACACTCCACTGTTCCGAATGGTCATGGCCCGGACGCGTTTTGAGGCCATCCACAAATTCCTGCATTATAATGATAATGCACAGTGTCCCCCACAAAATGACCCCAACTTTGACCGTCTGTTCAAAGTTCGGCCGGTCATCGAACACTTCAGCAAAAAGTTTTCTGAAGTGTACGTGCCCCAAAGGGACATCTGCGTGGATGAGTCCTTGGTTCATTTTAAGGGACGGCTCCGATTCCGCCAGTACCTGCCCAGCAAGAGGGCAAGGTACGGAATTAAACTCTACAAGCTGTGTGAGAGTACCTCAGGGTACACGCACAGCTTTAGAGTTTACGAAGGAAAGGACACCAGGATTGAACCCCCTGAGTGTCCCCCCGTCCTGGGAGTGAGTGGGAAAATTGTGTGGAATTTTGTGCACCCACTGCTGGATAAAGGTTATCACCTTTACACCGATAACTTTTATTCCAGCGTCTTACTCTACAAATCCCTCTCTGCGCGAGGTACCGCAGCTTGCGGTACCGTCCGCAAAAATCAGAGAGGCCTCCCGAAGACGCTACTTGGGCAGATGCTCAGAAAGGGTGAGAGCAGAGCCCAATGTAGCGACCACCTGTTGGTGGTCAAGTACAAGGACAAGAGGGATGTCCTTCTCTTGACCACCATACATGGTGATGGCAGCGCCCTCAGCACTGTACGGGTACCTCTACACAGGTCCGCAAACCGGACTGTGTACTGGGGTACAATAAATACATGGGGGGTGTTGATCTCTCTGATCAACTCCTCCAACCGTACAGTGCTTTGAGAAAGGCCAAGGTGTGGTACAAAAAGCTGTCCGTGCACATCGTCCAAATGGCAATTCTCAATGCTTTCCTGCTGTCACGATGTGCACGCAACAGCGATACGACGTACCTTCAGTTTCAGGAGGTAGTGGTTAAGGCCCTGATGTTTGGCGATCAGGAAAGAGCGGCCCCAGTACTTCCGGAACAGAAGGTGCTCGTAACATACCAGTCAGCATTTCCCGGGGGTGGTCCCGCCAACTGGAAGAAAAGGTAAGCCCAAAAAAGGTGCCGAGTGTGTTACAAAAGGGAATACGCAAGGACACCACTTACCAATGCGACACCTGCCCCGAAAAAACCTGGCCTGGTATGAACGATTGTTTCAAATTGTACCACACCTCAATGCACTACTAATTTACTTTTACAGGAAAGATTAGTTCCAGAAGGGGCACATTTAGAAAAGTTCCTTGGAGTCTACTTTCCAAAATTATGTCACTTGTGGTTTTTTTTTACTGTTTAGGCACATCAGGAGCTCTGCAAACGGAACATGACGCCGCAGACCATTCCATCATCTGCATTCCAAAACGTCACGTACTTCGCTTCTGACCCCCGACTTGTGCCCAAACAGTTTTTTCCCACATATGAGCACCAGTGACTCAGGACAAATTGGACAACAATTTTTGGTGTCCAATTTCTCCTCTTACCCTGGGAAAATAAAAAATTGGGGACTAAACACATTTTTTGTGAGGATAAAAGTAGGATTTTTTATTTTTACACCTGGGGCATTATAAACTTTAGTGAAACACTTGGGGGTTCAAAATGCTCACCACACACCTAGATAAGTTCCTTAGGGGGTCTAGTTCCAAAATGGGGTCACTTGTGGGGGTTTCCACTGTTTAGGCACATGAGGGGCTCGCTAACGAACATGACGCCCGCAGACCATCCACAAAGTCTGCATTCCAAAACGTCACTGCTTCCCTTCTGCGCCCTGCCCATGCTCCAAAACAGTGGTTCCCCCCAACAATGGGTATCAGCGTACTCAGGACAAATTGGACAACAACTTTTGTGGTCCAATTTCTCCTGTCACCCTGGAAAATAAAAAATTGGGGACTAAAACATCATATTTGTGGAAATTTTTTTTTGTTTTTTTATTCACGCCAGGGCATTATAAACTTTAGTGAAACACTTGGGGTTCAAAATGCTCACCACACACCTAGATAAGTCCCTTAGGGGGTCTAAATTCCAAAATGGGTCACTTGTGGGGGTTTCCCACTGTTTAGGCACATGAGGGGCTCTGCACCGAACATTACGCCTTCAGACCATTCCATCAAAGTCTGCATTCCAAAACGTCACTGCTTCCATCTGCGCCCTGCCATAAGCCCAAACAGTGGTTCCCCCAACATATGGGTATCAGAATACTCAGGACAAATTGGACAACAACTTTTTTGTCTAATTTCTCCTTTACCCTTGGAAAATAAAAAAATGGGACTAAAAACATCATTTTTGTGGAAAAAAAAAATATAATTTTTTTTTTCAAACTCCGGCATTATAAACTTTAGTTTAAACACTTGGGGTTCAAAGTGCTCACCACACAAAGATAAGTTTCTTAGGGGTCTATTTCCAAAATGGGGTCACATGAGGCTGGTTTCCACTGTTTAGGCACATCAGGGCTCCACAAACGCGACATGGCGTCCGTTCTCAATTCCACCAATTTTGGTTTGGAATAGTCAAACGGCACTCCTTCCATTTTGAGCCCTGCCGTGCCCCAAACAATGGTTCCCCCCCACATATGGGGTATCAGCGTACTCAGGACAAGTTGAAAACAACTTTTGTGGTCAAATTTCTCCTCTTACCCTTGGGAAAATAACAAATTGGGGACTAAAACATCATGCTTGTGGAAAAAATATGTTTTTTTTCTTCACGGCTCTACATTATAAACTTGCGTGAAGCATTGGGGGTTCAAAGTGCTCACCACACATCTAGATAAGTTCCTTAGGGGGTCTAGATTTCCAAAATGGTCACATGTGGGGGGTTTCCACTGTTTAGGCACATCAGTGGCTCCCAAACGCAACATGGCGTCCGTTCTCAATTCCCCCAATTTTTTTTGGAAAAATCAAATGCCTCCTTTCCCTTCGAGCCCGCCGTCGCCCAAACGTTTTCCCCCCCCAATGGGGTACACACTCAACAAGTTGGCAACAACTTTTGGGCCAATTCCCTCTTTCCCTTGGAAAATAACAAAT
>JARQOD010000004.1:35247568-35359858 GCA_033576555.1 Oophaga sylvatica
TTGAACATGAAATAACCTGGAGAATCATAGTGGTAGGTCAGTTTTAGCATTTAACGAACCTAGCAAAAAAGCCAAGCAAAAACAAGTGTGGGATTGCACTTTTTTTGCAATTTCAACATACTTGGAATTATTTTCCAGTTTTCGAGTACACAACATGGTAAAACCAATGGTGTCGTTCAAAAGTATAACTCGTCCGCAAAAAAAAAGTCTTCATATGGCCATATTGACAGAAAATAAAACAGCTATGGCTCTGGAAAGAAGGTGAGGAAAAAACGAAAACTCGAAAAAAGCACAGGGATTTAAGGGGTTAATATGGCAATGAAATAAGCCACAGCACACATTGTATGATTTTTAAAATATTAAATTGCATTTTATTGCATGAAACAAGTATTTGATCACCTCCTAACAAGCAAGAATTCTTGCTCTCACAGATCAGTTTTTTTTTAAGAAGCCCTCCTACTCTGCACTCATTACCTGTATTAATTGCACCTGTTTGAACTCGCTACCTGTATAAAAGACACCTGTCCACACACTCAATCAATCACAATCCAACCTCTCCACCATGGCCAAGGCCAAAGAGCTGTCTAAGGAGGCTAGGGACAAAATTCTAGACCTGCATAAGGCTGGGATGGGCTACAGGACAATAGACAAGCAGCTTGGTGATAAAGCAACAACTGTTGCCACATTTATTTGAAAATGGAAAAGACACAAGATGACTGTCAATCCTCATTGGAATGGAGTTCCATGCAAGATCTTGCCTTGTGTGGTAAGGATGATTTTGAGAAAAATCAGGAATCAACCCAGAAAAACATGGGATGACCTGGTCAATGACCTAAAAAGAGCTGGGACCACAGTCTCAAACATTACTGCTAGTAACACACTACGCCATCATGGATTAAAAGCCTGCAGGGCATGCAAGGTCCCCCTGCTCACACCAGCACATGTCCAGATCCATTTGAAGTTCACCAATGACCATCTGGATGAATCAGAGGAGGCATGGGAGAAGATCATGTGGTCAGATGAAGCCAAATTAATCTTTTTGATATCAACTCCACTTGCAATGTATGGAGGAAAAATGATAAGTACATCCCCAAGAACACCGTCCCAATCGTGAAGCATGGTGGGGACACATCATACTTTGGGGGTGCTTTTCTTTAAAGGGGAAAGGACTATTGCACCTTATTAAAGGGAGGATGGATGGGGTCACCTATCGCTATATTTTTGCCATATCGTGGCGTGGTCTTCCAGCATGACAATGACTGGAAAATCGCAGCCAGGGCAACCAAGGAGTGGCTCCAAAAGAAGCATTTCAAGGTGCTGGAGTGACCAAGCCAGTCTCCAGACCTGAACTCAATAAAAGATCTTTGCAGGGAGCTGAAACTTGGTCAAGAACTACAGGAAATGTCTGACCTCTGTGATTGCAAACAAATATTCTGTTTTTATACTGTAGCAAATGCTTATGTTACGGTTGGCGGAACGCACAAAATAATATAAATAATAAGTGCGTTCGCAGCCCGGGGTCCACCGTGCAGGCGAAGCCCGCTGCTGGCAAAAAGGCGAAAGAAGCAAACTCTGTTATCCCGCAGAGCTGCCAACATAAACGCCGTAATGCGCTGTGGCAATGAGTGCGAACTCTGTTACTCCACAGAGCCGCTAGAAGAGGAGCCGCAACGCTATATGGCGATATGTGCGCACTCACTAGACACAACTGAGTGGCAAAGAAAACACGCTAGGGCGCTGTCTAGCGTTGAAAGCGAACCCTGTTACGTCACAGGGCCGCTGAGAAAAAGTACTGTGTCCTGTCAGGCTCTCAGATACACAGTTAAGTGCTAAGTGTACATAAAGCGTGATCATGCGCTAATGTCCTCGCGGGAGTCACCCGCAATCTATGGCGTCTGAACGCCAGACCCTGAATACGGCAATCAAACTCCTCACCGGTTATGCCGGTAATCTAGGGCATCTAGGACACCGACCCTGACCAGCTACCATACCAAACTCCTCACCGATTAATTCGGTATTCTAGTGGCTTATTTCAGCCGGGTCCCTATCCACACATACACATGACCTTTTTTTTTTTTTTTTTTTTTTTTTTTTTCCCTCAGATGGGAAGTTCCACAGTCAGACAACCAAAACTATAAGGAACTCGACTCCCAAACAGCGTGTACACTTACATAATGCAGCAGCTGTTCCCATCATCATCGGAAAACCAACTTTATTTACAAGCACAAAAAAACACAAAACTAAGACACATTAACAAGATGTTTCCACTTTTTAACTTTCCAAATTCCCTCTGCGTCCTCCTCCCCCTCTTTCTCTTATCACACACAAAACAAAAATACAATTTTCCCAAAACAATTTTTAAACAATTTTTAACCTCAATCTCCTTCCTCTTAAACACATCACGTTCCTCACATCCCACAACACCTCTTTTATACATGCAAGCATCAACCACAACACTCTCTCCTTTCTCCCACACATACCCAACCCAAACATAAATAACTCAAACGTCAAAAAATTCACATCACACAACTCCTTACACAACGGGCCCAAACCTGGAATCACATTTCTAGCATACTGACAATTCCAAAACAAATGCACCACACTCTCTCTCCCACCACATCCCCTCCTCGGACACATCTCACTCCTCACTAAACCCCGATTTCTCTGGAAGTCTCTCACCGGTAACACCTCATGCAATGACTGCCACACAATCTCGCTCTGTCTATTTGTCATACCATCCATACGTACCTTCTTCCATACCTTCTGCACATCACTTCCTCTCACCATATAGATACCACATTCCATCTCTCTACACTCAATCATCCTATATACCGCTTTCTTCTTCTCTAACAACCTCACATCCACATCACACAGTTCATACTTCACCAAAAATTTGTAAACCCACACATACCACACAGGCACCTCAAAAGCCACTGGGCACCTTAGATCCCTTTCCCGCCACTTCAAACGGAACAGAAAACCTCCAAACAAATACCTGCACATACATGCACACTTCCCATCCATCCTAATCACACCCAATACAAACACCATAATATTCACGCCAAAAAATACATTCAAATTTGGGAATCCCAGCCCCCCCTTATCCATTCTCTTCATCACAACCTCTCTCCTTGCACGCTCCATACTTGAACGCCAAAAAAATACAAACAAAACCCTATTTAATCTTCTAACACACATATAACCTGGTGGAAAAACCACCGCAACATGCAAAAAAATTGGTAACACCACACTCTTAATAGCTAAAATTTTACCAAAAAACGTCAAATCTCTCATCTTCCAAAAATTTAACTTGCGCTCCACTCTCTCTCTCTCATCCACCCAACTTTCCTCTCCATCCAACTTCTCTGAAAATTTCACACCCAGCACCTTTATCGGTCCACTCACCACATTCACCCCAATATCATTGCTCAGAGTCCTCCCACCAAAAATCTTACATTCAGTCTTCTCCCAATTCACTTTAAACGCAGACGCTCCACAAAAAACGGATACCAACAACTTCACACGACGCACCGAACACTCTGAATCACACAAAACACACACATCATCCATGTAACCATTCACCTTCCACTCCCTCCCCCCCGCCCCCAGCACTTGCACACCCCGAATCACCTTATCTTTCCTCAACATACACAACAACGGCTCAATCGCGCAAATGAACACAACAGGGGACAATGGGCACCCCTGCCGTACACCGGAAAACACATTCACCCTCCTCCCTACATTCCCATTCAACAAAACACAACTATAAATATTTTTATACAAACTTCTCACTCTCTCAACAAACTCAGCCGGAAAACCCATCTTCACCAACACTCTAAACAGAAAACCATGCGCCAACCTATCATACGCCTTCTCAAAATCCAAACTCAACACATACACCCCCTTCTTACGGTTCAAACAGTCCCACAAACAATCTCTCAGCATACACACACCCTCATGTAACCGCCTTCCAGGCACCGAACAACACTGCTCCTCACCCACCACACTCCCAACCACATCACGCATCCTATTTGCCAAAAGCTTCGCATAGATTTTATAATCACAATTAAGCAACGTGATCGGCCTCCAGTTTTTTAGATTTTTCAAATCACCTTTTTTTGGCAACAGCACAACCACTCCTGCACGCATACCATTCGCCACCTCTGCATTCGCCCACATATACTTACATACATCAACAAAATCCTTCCCAATCACATCCCACATCACACGATAAAATTCCACCGGGAGACCATCATCCCCCGGCGTATTCAGCGCCATGCTACACACCACCTTCCATATTTCTTCACTCGTCACCTCCCCCATCAAACTCTCCCTTTCTGTCCCATTCAATCTATTTTCCAAACACTCAGCACATCACTCTCCAAACCTTCATCCCTCCATTTCACTGCATACAAATCATCATAAAACTTTGCCACTTCCTCACATAAGTCCGCACCACTCACTTCATTTCCATCCACTCCATTCAAAACACTCATGCTCTGTCTTTTTCCAAAAACTTTCTTGAAAAAAAACCGTGAACACTTCTCATTCTTTTCCAAGTTCTCTATTTTAGCCCTATACACAATACTCCTCCCTCTCTCTCTCAAAAACTCATTCACTTCTTTTTTCACTCTCAACAAATCTTCACTCACATCCATCCCGCCCTCTCTTAGCTTATATAACACACTCAATCTTGCATTCAACCCAGCAAACCTTTCTCTCTTAGCAGCTGCACACTTGTAACCAAGTTTTTAAAAAAAACCTTGGTTTTCCATTTAACCCAATCCCACCATTCACACACATTACTGAATTCAGTTCTGCTCTCACACCACTCCTTATAATGTCTCTCATACTCCTCTCTCACCTCCACCCCATCCAGTAAACTCACATTCAGCTTCCATATACCTTTCCCAGTTACCTCCTCAGTATGCACATCCACTTCACACTTCATACACACGTGATCTGAAAACGGCACACTCTCCTGTGCATAACTAACAGCAATCAGGTTTTTTGAAACAAAACAATAGTCCAGTCTAGACGCCACCCTCCCACTCTCAGAAAAAAATGTATTTAACAATGGAGTTACTTTACACTCCCTCTGCATATCCCTCAAACCAAAATCACTCACCATGTCCATTAACTCTTTCCTTGACACATCCACATTCACCTTTCCCACATCAACATTCATATCACCCACAATCACAACAGGCACTCTACCTGGAATAAAAAACTTAATTTTTTCAAATAAAACTTTACGCTCCTGTTTTTTCACAGGAGCATACACATTAATAACACTAAAACGAATATTTCTAAACTCAAAATTTGCTAACACGCATCTCCCAACCTCAATCACCATATAGTCACACAAACTCACATTATGCCCCTTCACCAAAAAACCAACACCGTCATTTCTATTACATGCACTCCCTGACCACACAGAC
Source organism: Oophaga sylvatica (assembly GCA_033576555.1). Classification (NCBI taxonomy): domain Eukaryota; kingdom Metazoa; phylum Chordata; class Amphibia; order Anura; family Dendrobatidae; genus Oophaga; species Oophaga sylvatica. The sequence continues at coordinate 35,253,010 of JARQOD010000004.1, forward strand.
GCACCATGAGGCCATTCACTCCCCTTCACACCATCCACAATCCCACACTCCTGTAAACAAAAAATTTCCGCATTTTGCGCTGCAAAAAACTCAAAAATGGCCGCACGCCGCAACTTATTTTTTAAAACCCTCACATTTTGAGATATAATTCTAACACCCATACTAAACACAAACCAAAAGGCTTAAAAAAAACACTTGTCCAAAAAAGCCAAAAAAGGAAAAAAAAAAATACAAAAACAACTTACAGATATAACTTGACACACATTACATAAAACACACAAAAAAAACAGATAGCCATTGCTTAAAGAGCAAAGCTATGTACACAAAAAAACCCTACCTGGCTACTGGAAAAGTAAAACGTACTTAACCAGTACCGCCAGTGTCCTCCTCCACCATTTGTGCCGAGTAGCCTTCCGAGCCGCTGGCCTCCATATACTCCTCCACCCGTGCCTTTTTCTGCCCAGTCTTCCTCTGGACCATTCCTTCTTCCACCACCTCAATGTCTCTGTTTTCCCCATCACCCTCCCTGTGACACTTTAACCCTCCTGAGTCCTCTTCCGAGGAGAAGGCACCAATATTTCTCGGATCAGACTCATGAACTAAAACCTCAGCCTCCTCCTCTGCCACAGATATATCGAAATCCATCAGGCATTCTGACCATGATTCAGCACACCAAACGGGCAGTCTCTATACAGGTGCTCTGAACTGCCACACCTGTCACATTCACGAGGCATCGGACACCTAGCCGCCACATGACCCTCTTGCTTGCAATTACGGCAAAGCAACTCCTTGCTACACATGTTTAGCAGGTGCCCGAACTGAAAGCACCTCCTGCAGTATAGTGGCTGCCCTGGGTATGACAGGAAGCCCCTATGACCCGCCACTGAAAACAACCTGGGTCCTTCTTCAATTTCACCCGAAACACATACTTGCAGTTGAAAATGCCCAAGACATTTTTCTGCTTCTCCCCTCCCTTCACGTATTCACAGTACCGCTCCAGGAACTGCTTCAGTAGTGCTACTTCTGTATAGGGGTTGTACACAGTCACAGTCACCACTTTTTCCATGAGCCCAAACAGGGGCTCCACCCGCACTCCCTCAGGCATGGATCACCTTCATTACTTCTGAGCCATTCAAAGACGGTCAAACAGCATCCCTCATTCACAAAGGTTACATCATATGTACCTTGACTCCGGAATTCATTGACGCTGTAGATATCCTGACGTGTTGTGAATGGGTTTGAGATGAGTTCTGAGCAGAGGCTCCCTCTGGTGGTTACAAGCGGTACTAGTGAAGATTGTGAGGACTGGGAATCAGGTGTTACTGACTGGTCTTATATAAGGGAGTCATTTTCCCATCAGGGTTGCCGGTGATCAATTGTTCTGGTCTGAATCCTTCATTCCAGTTTCCCTTGTAGCCTGCTGTGTCGTGTCTGCATCTCCTGCTACCAGATAAGAATTTTTCTTCTTTTGTGTTGTTGCTATATTTTTGCATTTTGTCCTGCACTTCTTTGGGGGCCTTCTGGGTCCCCTCCGGGGGCTTCTGCCTTCTCAGTTTAGTTCAGCCACTGAGTTTTGTTCTTTTGCTTTTTCCAGTTTTTTCAGTGGCTGCTGTTTTGATTTTGTTACACCAGAGAGCTAATTTAGGTGGTAGAGGTCGTGTGATCTCAGGTGATTTTGAAATTAGTAGAGTTGGTGTTTTTCAGGGTTTTCTGGGATTGCAGTAAGTACCCTTCCTGTCCTTTTCTATTTAGATAGTTTTTTAAAAAAAAAAAAAATTAAACAGTTGGAATCTATGGGATTGCAGTACCCTGACTAACCACCAAAACTAGAGGCAGCCGTGGAACGTTCCTACGTTGGTCCTAGACGCCTCGTCACAGCCTGAGAAACTAACTACACCTAAAGATAGAAATAGGAAAGCTATCTGTCCCGGAGCAGAACCCCAAAGATAATAGAAAGCCCCCAAACATGTAATGGCGGTTAGACAAGAGGAAATACTGACACAGAAAGAAAATAGAATGAGCAAACGCTGGGGCCCAAACTATCTAAATAGAAAAGGACAGGAAGGGTACTTACTGCAATCCCAGAAAACCCTGAAAAACACCAACTCTACTAATTTCAAAATCACCTGAGATCACACGACCTCTACCACCTAAATTAGCTCTCTGGTGTAACAAAATCAAAACAGCAGCCACTGAAAAAACTGGAAAAAGCAAAAGAACAAAACTCAGTGGCTGAACTAAACTGAGAAGGCAGAAGCCCCCGGAGGGGACCCAGAAGGCCCCCAAAGAAGTGCAGGACAAAATGCAAAAATATAGCAACAACACAAAAGAAGAAAAATTCTTATCTGGTAGCAGGAGATGCAGACACGACACAGCAGGCTACAAGGGAAACTGGAATGAAGGATTCAGACCAGAACAATTGATCACCGGCAACCCTGATGGGAAAATGACTCCCTTATATAAGACCAGTCAGTAACACCTGATTCCCAGTCCTCACAATCTTCACTAGTACCGCTTGTAACCACCAGAGGGAGCCTCTGCTCAGAACTCATCTCAAACCCATTCACAACACTGACGATGGGCTCCAGCCTTTCCCTCCAACAGGTCACGAACGACGTACACCAGGTTGTTTTTCTCACCACCTTCCACCACCACACGGATCGTATTCTTAATGAACATCCTCATTCCAGACTGCCGGTACGGATACCGCAGTAGAAAATCAGCAGCACGCTGCCAGCAAAGCCCCTGGATCACTCCAGGAAAACTCGCACCCTCTGACCGCGACACACGATCGCAGCCAAAAGGCCGAGATCACACTGGCGCATAGCATACAATTGTTGATATTAGCGCATGGCGGCCCAGCCATGCTACCCTTTTATAGCAACAGCTACAGGACCTTCCAGGAACAAGGACCAATGAGAAGCTGTTACAAACACACGTAGCTACATGACCTTCCTGGCGGACCAATAGGAGCCGCTGCAGCACCTGAACACGTGACCCCTGATCTCCAATGAGAGATCTCACCCTCGGCACGCTCAGATGGGAAAACGCAGGACTTTGTTCCAAAGACGACTGCTCCAGCACTGGCTATAATAGCAGATCCAGGAAAGGCTGCAGCAAGTCACTGCACAGTAGAGGAGTGGGCAAGACGCCTGGACCGACGTCTCTGCTGAGCAGGCTCCACTGCGGCTGGAGATGAATGGGAGACCGCAGCGGGACGGGTTTGAGACTCCCCTTGTGCAGCAGCGGGAAATCAAACCCTAACAGCTTATTTCTTACAATAAAATGCAAATCAAATATATAAAAATCATACAATGTGATTTTCTGGAATATTTTTTAAGATTCTGTCTCTCACAGTTGTATACCTACGATAAAAATTACAGACCTCTCCATTCTTTGTAGGTGGTAAAACTTGCAAAGCAGGCAATGTATCAAATACTTATTTTCCCACTGTACATATACAGTCCCTGACTGAAGTTATGTCGCTTATCCATGTTATGCAAATCAAAGCTTATAACCTGACGTTAAATTCATCCATTGGTTTTATAAATTACTCTTTTGAAAGCTGAAACCCTCCCAAATTTGGTTTAGGTTAAGAAAATAAATTGGTATCAATGCTGAAATATTGATCATTTAATGAACACAGAATGGTCAGATTTTGGCTAGACAAAAGTTTTGTCGCCCACAGAAAGTAATGTGATATTCAAACAAATTATTATCTTAAAATACAAATATATGTTGCATAACATTGGTGAATGAAGTTGTTGTGCTATTAGAGTCATATTTAATATTTTGTGTGACTTCCATGAGCTTGAAGGACTGCATCCATGCGGTTCAACAATGATTCATGCAATTTATTAACGATATGTGATTCTTCAGATTCTGTATTAGTCTAGCCTGATGAAGAGACCTGAGTAGTCTCGAAAGCTTACAATTTGTTACCATCTTTTCAGTTAGCCATTAAAAGGTATCAACCACTGAGGACTCTCAAATCTAAATATTTTTCTACAATTTATTAATGAAGTCATCAGGAATAGCAAAGAATGCAGTTTTACATGCCTCCCAGAGTTCATCTAGATTCCTTGGTTTTGTCTTCCAAGCTTCCTCTTTCATCCTACCCCAAACATGCTCAATGATGTTCATGTCTTGTGACTGGGCTGGCCAGTCATTGAGCACCTTGATCTTTTTTGCCTGGAGGAACTTTGTTCTAGAGATGGATTATGTGATGGAGCACCATCCTGCTGCAAAATTTGACCCCTTTTATGATTTGGAATGTAAGAGGTAGCTAATACTTCTTGATATTTTAGGCTATTGATATTGCCTTCCACCTTGCAAATGTTTCGCACACCCCATACTGAATTTAACCCCAGACCATGATCTTTCCACCACTAAATTTAACTTTTCTGGGAGTATTTTGGATCCATATGGGCTCCAGTAGGTCTCCTGCAGTATTTTCGGTGGCTGTGGTGTAATTCTACTGAAGATTCATCAGAGAAATCCACCTTCTGCCACTTTTGCAGCGTCCATCTGTTTAGCAGGCTGTGGGACTTTGCAAATGCCACATGGTTTTTGATTTGCCTTTTGTTTAGTGCTGGCTTCTGGGCACTGAATCGACCATGGAGGCCATTTCAAGACAGAATCCTACAAACTGTTCTAGTTGACACAGGGACTTGAGGTGACCAGGCCTGTTGGAGCTCTGCTGCAGTGGAAGAGGGGCTTTCTTTGGATTTTCTAACAAACAAACGTTCCTCCTGAGCAGTTGTCTTGCGGGGTCCGCCAGACCTGGGCTTGTCAAACCCATCTCCAGTCTCTTCAAATCTTTTTTTAACTCTTTGTACTTGACGCTGAGACATACCAAAGGTGCCAGTCACCTCTGCAGTGGATCTGGTCTTCAGCCTCTTGATAATCAAGGATTTGGTCGCAGGGTGGATTTTTGGCATGTTGTCAGAGCTCAAGTTGCAGTTCAAGTGAAGGTCTGGGGTGCTGGGTTTCTTTTTATACACACCCAGTAATTAACTGATAATTTACTGAGCACTGGTGAGGATGTAAACTAGGATTGTGTGCATTATATGACCAGGTGACAAAACTTTTGTCTTGCCAAAACCTGACCATTCTGTGTTCATTAAATGATCAATATTTCAGCATTGATGCCAATTTATTTTCTTAACCTAAACTAAATTTGGGAGGGTTTCAGCTTTCAAAAGAGTAATTTATAAAACCAATGGATGAATTTAACGTCCGGTTATAAGCTTTGATTTACATAACATCGATAAGCGACATAACTTCTGTCAGGGACTGTATAAACTTAATATCACTGCAAATAACAGAAGCAGGAAAACAACCACCATTGTGGAGTTGAATCCATTGTTGAGTTTCTCTGAATTGAGGTGTGCTGCCTCTTATTTCATTTTGTTTGAGTTGTATTTTTGAGCGAGAGTCTGCCTTTAGGCATGTCAAGAGTTCTGTGTAAATAATGGCTTGGAATGAACTATATTATATTACTAATGCCGCACATTAGAATTATCAACCTTCCTTGGGGTTCTAGTTTAACTGACCCAGACCAGACAGAGAAATTTACTGAATCTTACACTACAATCATGAACTATTTACATTCACCTACAGCCGGGGTGGTAAAAATTTGAGAAAATGCTGAAAGCTATCACACCCTAGTTTGCATGTCTTTCTCTTAAAAAAATATTTAGAGTTGAGAGTCCTCAGTGGTTGATACCTTTTAATGGCTAACTGAAAAGATGATAACAAATTGCAAGCTTTTGAGACTACTCAGGTCTTTTCATCAGGCAAAGACTAATACAAAATCTGAAGAGTCACATACAGAAATAACGCAATAGATAAGACAAGTCCAGTTGGACATTTATTACAAATAATTAATTTACACCACATTAGATGTGTACCTAATTATTTGTACTAAATGTCCAACTGGGGGTCTGTATGTGGTGGAGACCGGGCAAAAACTGAGAACAAGGATGAATTGTCATTGCCCCACAATAAGATTAAAGAGAATGGATCTACCTGTGGCCAAACATTTTTGTATCCCCGGTCATAGCATGATGGACATGAAATTACTTGTTTTAAAAGGTAAATTTAAGTCTCAGAGAGACAGAAAGGTCTGGAGTATAAACTCATGACAACCTTTGACATACGCAGAAATGAATGTGTCACATGGATTTGTGTCTTTTTACATTGTCCAAGAAATATCGTCACTCCTTGCGGAGATCAACATGCTAAGCATGCAGATGAGGAGACTTAAAGCCGCAATGCTCCTCTGGGAAATATGCTAATTATGCAAATTGTCTCTTCAGAGAGGAAGAGAACTAGAACTCTAGTGCCACCTTTTGGAAGGTAGCAATCCTACAAGTCAATGTCGACCCTTTAACGAGCCTTATCACATGACCTAGGATAATAGCCAAACCAGAATCTCAATTTGCAGACACTGTGTTTCGGGGTTCAGCCCCTCGTCAGTGCAAAGCGGAGATCTGGTTTGGCTGTGTGAGAGGCGTCAGACCATTGTCCAAGAAATATCGTCACTCCTTGCGGAGATCAACATGCTAAGCATGCAGATGAGGAGACTTAAAGCCGCAATGCTCCTCTGGGAAATATGCTAATTATGCAAATTGTCTCTTCAGAGAGGAAGAGAGCTAGAACTCTAGTGCCACCTTTTGGAAGGTAGCAATCCTACAAGTCAATGTCGACCCTTTAACGAGCCTTATCACATGACCTAGGATAATAGCCAAACCAGAATCTCAATTTGCAGACACTGTGTTTCGGGGTTCAGCCCCTCGTCAGTGCAAAGCGGAGATCTGGTTTGGCTGTGTGAGAGGCGTCAGACCATTGTCCAAGAAATATCGTCACTCCTTGCGGAGATCAACATGCTAAGCATGCAGATGAGGAGACTTAAAGCCGCAATGCTCCTCTGGGAAATATGCTAATTATGCAAATTGTCTCTTCAGAGAGGAAGAGAGCTAGAACTCTAGTGCCACCTTTTGGAAGGTAGCAATCCTACAAGTCAATGTCGACCCTTTAACGAGCCTTATCACATGACCTAGGATAATAGCCAAACCAGAATCTCAATTTGCAGACACTGTGTTTCGGGGTTCAGCCCCTCGTCAGTGCAAAGCGGAGATCTGGTTTGGCTGTGTGAGAGGCGTCAGACCATTGTCCAAGAAATATCGTCACTCCTTGCGGAGATCAACATGCTAAGCATGCAGATGAGGAGACTTAAAGCCGCAATGCTCCTCTGGGAAATATGCTAATTATGCAAATTGTCTCTTCAGAGAGGAAGAGAGCTAGAACTCTAGTGCCACCTTTTGGAAGGTAGCAATCCTACAAGTCAATGTCGACCCTTTAACGAGCCTTATCACATGACCTAGGATAATAGCCAAACCAGAATCTCAATTTGCAGACACTGTGTTTCGGGGTTCAGCCCCTCGTCAGTGCAAAGCGGAGATCTGGTTTGGCTGTGTAAGAGGCGTCAGACCATTGTCCAAGAAATATCGTCACTCCTTGCGGAGATCAACATGCTAAGCATGCAGATGAGGAGACTTAAAGCCGCAATGCTCCTCTGGGAAATATGCTAATTATGCAAATTGTCTCTTCAGAGAGGAAGAGAGCTAGAACTCTAGTGCCACCTTTTGGAAGGTAGCAATCCTACAAGTCAATGTCGACCCTTTAACGAGCCTTATCACATGACCTAGGATAATAGCCAAACCAGAATCTCAATTTGCAGACACTGTGGTTTTAAAAAAAAAAAAAAAAAAAAAACATTCAGGTTAGTTATAAACAACTCAATATAAGCTCATCAACTTAAACGTCGTTGTTTCAACTCTCATCATCATGGTTCATATTTAATTCAGCATAACAAACTAAAGGTATACACAAAAGACGTCATAAACATCAATAAACATCACTAAAATTCACTGATATTTGATCAAGTGCTGCCATTTTTAAATTTCCAAACGCCCTCTGCATCAGAACCACCACCGCCTTCACTGTCTAATTTATAAATCAAGTATAATCTAGAAAGGATCAGCCCGATACACTTATTCACAGATAAATGCTTCTCTTTGAAAATTCCTAAATTCCTCACATCCCACAAACTCTGCATCACACAAGTCATAATTAACCATAGGATTCTATTTTTCACACGACCACATGCACCAATTCCAAACATTGCAACACGCCAGTCAATAAAACTCACCCCCGCTAATTCCTTACACAACCCACCTACACACTTCCACACACTGTACGCGTAATCACAGTCCCACATAGTATGCCACACAGTCTCACATCCACCACAACCTTCTCTCGGGCACACTTCCGTTCTGGTCAGACCTCGTCTCTTCTGAACCTGTCGCACAGGCAAAATATTGTGCAAGGACATCCATACAATATCCCTTTGTCTATTAGACATCCCATGCGTTCCCAAACTCTTCCATGCAACCGAGACTTCATTCCCTCTCAAACCCACAATATTACTCTCCACATCATTCTTATGTATTATTTTCATCACCTTCTTAGCCATTCTAAAATCATTCATCGGCACACTCAGTAAATCATGCTTCCTCACAAACTTTTCAATCACCTCATACCAGACCGGACACTTGAAAGCAACAGGCACTCTAGCATCCCTCTTTCTCCAACACAAGCCATACAACATCCAACCAGCAGAATATCTTGCCATATAAGCTCCTTTATTTCCTTTATTCAACAAAATAACTACCGTTTTGATATACTGAAGCCCCAGAAAAATCTCAATGTTTGGAAAGGCCATGCCACCATGGTGACATGCCTTAAAAAGACTTTCTCTCTTAAGTTTTTCTATTTTACTACTCCAGAAAAAAGTAAAAACTAACTTTTCCACTCTTTTTATTTTCCTATTAGACGGTGGAAAAAACTGTTGCAATAAAAAGCAAAATCGGAAGAATCACCGCTTTTATGACCAAAATCTTACCACTCAAGGTCAAGTCTCTCAGTCGCCAAAAATTTAACTTACGCTCTATGCGCAATCCACACTCCTCCCAGCTCTCCTTACCTTCCAGCTCCTTATTAAATAATACTCCCAGCACTTTGAGAGCACCCTCCTCACACTTAACCCCCTCCATTTTAACCCTATCATCCCCAAAACATTTAAAGCTACATTTATTCCAATTTACTCTAAAGCCAGACGCACAACAGAAAAACTCCAAAAGCAACTTAACCCTACTCATAGACGCAACACTTTCACTCACAACCACAACATCATCCATATATCCAAGAACTTTCACATGCTTTCCACCACTCCCCGGTACCAACAAACCTCTCACCACTTTATCACGTCTCACCAAGCACAACAAAGGTTCAATCACACATACAAATAAGACAGGGGACATGGACACCCCTGCCTTACACCAGACATAATATTCACTTTCTCACTCAACCATCCATTAACAAGAAACTCGCTTGACACACAATCATACAAAGACATTATCCCATTCACAAATTTTTTAGGAAATCCCATTCTCTCCAGAACTTTAAACAAAAACACATGCGAGACCCTATCAAACGCTTTCTCAAAATCAATTGTCAGAACCATACACTTCTGTTTCCTTCCCATGCAGTCCCCAATCAAATCCCTTAATAACAATAAGTTATCACTCATACTCCTCCCAGGCACAGCACACACTTGATCCTCATCCACAACACTACCAATCACCTCACGCATACGATTCGCCAGCAATTTGCTATAGATTTTGTAATCTGCATTCAGCAGCGTTATAGGTCTCCAATTCTCTAAACACTTTCTCTCACCTTTCTTATACACAAGCACAACCACTCCCTCCTTCATTGATTCACACAACTTACCATTCTCCCACATGTGCTTACATATCTCAGTCAAATCAGCACCCAGAAGATCCCATGCTTTCACATAGAATTCTACCGGCAATCCGTCTTTCCCTGGTGTCTTATTCTTTTTAGCACTCTTCATCACATTTTCTACTTCATCCATAATCACGTCCTCATTCAAAATATCACAATCTTCACTACCCAACTTGCTTTCTAACCCATTCAGCACTTCTGAAACAAGACCAGAGTCAATCCATTTTTTATCATATAACTTGCTGTAGAACCTATTCACCTCCTTTATCACATTCTCACCTGACACACACAAACCGTTCCTATCCAGGACTTTATCCATATCAACCTTTCTCCCATTCATTTTCTTAAAAAAGAACCTTGTGCACTTTTCATCTTTCTCAAGATGTTCTATTTTGGTGCGATAGATGATTTCCTTCCCTTTTTCATCCATAACACGCTTTAGTTCACTCTTTGTCTCAGCCAGCTCATCAGACACATCCATCCCACTTTCTCCACACTTCCTTAACCAGTCTATACGCCTGTTTAAATCATAAATCTTTCCCGATAAATAGCAGCTTTTTTATAGCCCCATTTTTTGAAGAATTTTTTGCAACACACCTTAACCCAGTCCCACCATTCCAGCACACACGCAAAATTCCTCTTACATACTCTCCACTCTTTATACTTTATTTTTAATTCATTCATCACATCCTCATCTTCTAACAACCTAACGTTCAGCTTCCAAACCCCACCCCCATACACACGGTCATCAATCGCACTAAACACACCTCTCAAACACTCATGATCCGAAAAAGGTACAGCATTTTGTTCAAAATTCATACACAACATATTTTTGGAAAACAACATTTTATCTATTCTGGATGCAATACCACCCCTATCAGCATGGTATGTTGGCGGTGGTGGGATGCCAAATTTCAGAGCAGCAGCATCTAGAAGGGAAAAATCAGAAATAAGATTGGATAACTGTTTACCAGTTATGTCACAATTCCCTTCTGTGATGCAATTAAAGTCTCCAACTAAAACTGTAGGCATTTTGCCTGGAAGAAACAAACTTAATTTTTCCAAAAGAGCCAGACGCTCCTTTTTCCCATCCTTTCCTGATGGACAGTACACATTAATAATTCTAGCCCGCCACCCCCTATAGCTAACATGTGCAATTATACATCTACCCACCTCTACCACCGTGTAGCTATCTAAACTAATCTCCCTGTTACCCATTAATATCCCTACACCATCATTCCTATTAACACATGAGCCAGACCATACATGCTGACCGTAAGGCCAGTCCTTATCGCTTGGAGCGTCCTCAATCCCACATTCCTGAAGACAAAAGATGTGAGCATTCATCTGTTTAATGTAATCTAGGATGACTGCCCTCCTGGATTTAGATCTAATTTGTCTGACATTCAGGGACGCAATGCCCCAACCAGCTTGGGGAGCCATAACATGATGGTGTTATTTACATGACGACAAACAGGCCACTTCTTCTTCAGCCGTTTTCGTCTTCCATCTGGAACTGCAACTCCTCGAATCTGTTTACGTCTGCGGGAATGCCTAAAAAACCATTGGTGTCAGGAGAGAAGACATTCTGAGGGTAACTACGTTCACTCACCGGACTTAAACAATCTTCACCGGTGTCCGCCCAATCCGTTCTGGGCTTTTTACAGGAAGTTCCAGGCTCCTCCTCCTCCTCAGAGGGCCTTGCAAGAGTGAAGTCACCTTGATCTCCACAACTGGTCAACTCCTCCTCAGTAGCTAACCAAGATATACTGGGGGTATTACCAAGAGAACCCTCCAACTCCCGCTCCCCACAGACATCAGACTGATGAGGGAGCTCACATTCAACCTCAGCAAGTTCCAAACCTGCCACCTCTGGGCTGGGAGTCTTCGTTTCGGGCAGGGCCTCCTCATGTGCATCCATGATTTCAGGTTCCTCAGTAAGATCCGGGTCTGTAACCTGTGGAATGTCAACAACAGCAGCAGGGGGCGCAGCTGCCCCACCTGTGACCTCAGCGTAAGACCTAGGACTGATCCTGGCCTTACAATCCCGATACTTATGGCCCTCCTCACCACAAGCATTACACATAACAGGATTTGTGCAGTCTTTTGCCATATGGCCGGAACCATTGCAATTCCTACAAGTTGGCATGTCCTTGCAACTATCCTGGGTATGCCCGAAATTTTTACACCTCCTGCAATACAGTGGGGCATCTGGAAAAAACAAAAAACCACTATTTTTCCCAATTGAAAAATTAAGAGGGGGTAATGGATGCCTCCCGGGCCTTGGGGATCCATCCCAAATCTCACAAAAAATTTGTACTTTCCGGTCCAGAGCCCTTCTCCATTCAGGACCCTGTGGGAGTACTGAACATAAATGCAATGTCTTTTCAAAAATAAAGTAATGTCCTCCAGGGAAACAAAAGGGTTGTGCATGAAAACCACAAGTGGGATATCCCCCTTAGAGTATAGCACAGTAAAGGTAAGTCCTTCCAGCAAAGGATTTGCAACTCCATTTTTCAGGGCAGTAAACAAATTCTGGCAAGCCGCCATAGAAGATAGCACCAGCACATACCTGCCTTCCCTCCTGAACTCCTGCAGGCATATTATATCGGACTTCCGAATCTTCAGGATGTCATAAAACACCATGTTGACCAAATATCCCAGGGAAAAATGCAACTTCTTATCTTCAGCGATTTCAATCCGGAATCCATTTTTGACCCGGCTATCACCGGTCCCAGAGAATTGAAGTCGGACTCCCATCGTCCACAACTCCAAGGATCTTCTCCCTGAATCCTCCTGGCTATCTCCCTAAAGCAGCAACCGGCTTAAGCCACCGAAGTGGCGATGCCGGAAGGCCAAGAGACAGCACTCAAGGTATCCAGGACACTTTGCACCTCGTCAGTGCAAAGCGGAGATCTGGTTTGGCTGTGTGAGAGGCGTCAGACCATTGTCCAAGAAATATCGTCACTCCTTGCGGAGATCAACATGCTAAGCATGCAGATGAGGAGACTTAAAGCCGCAATGCTCCTCTGGGAAATATGCTAATTATGCAAATTGTCTCTTCAGAGAGGAAGAGAGCTAGAACTCTAGTGCCACCTTTTGGAAGGTAGCAATCCTACAAGTCAATGTCGACCCTTTAACGAGCCTTATCACATGACCTAGGATAATAGCCAAACCAGAATCTCAATTTGCAGACACTGTGTTTCGGGGTTCAGCCCCTCGTCAGTGCAAAGCGGAGATCTGGTTTGGCTGTGTGAGAGGCGTCAGACCATTGTCCGCTTTGCACTGACGAGGGGCTGAACCCCGAAACACAGTGTCTGCAAATTGAGATTCTGGTTTGGCTATTATCCTAGGTCATGTGATAAGGCTCGTTAAAGGGTCGACATTGACTTGTAGGATTGCTACCTTCCAAAAGGTGGCACTAGAGTTCTAGCTCTCTTCCTCTCTGAAGAGACAATTTGCATAATTAGCATATTTCCCAGAGGAGCATTGCGGCTTTAAGTCTCCTCATCTGCATGCTTAGCATGTTGATCTCCGCAAGGAGTGACGATATTTCTTGGACAATGGTCTGACGCCTCTCACACAGCCAAACCAGATCTCCGCTTTGCACTGACGAGGGGCTGAACCCCGAAACACAGTGTCTGCAAATTGAGATTCTGGTTTGGCTATTACCTAGGTCATGTGATAAGGCTCGTTAAAGGGTCGACATTGACTTGTAGGATTGCTACCTTCCAAAAGGTGGCACTAGAGTTCTAGCTCTCTTCCTCTCTGTCTTTTTACATGAATTAAGGAATTTGCTCCTCAGACCTTCTGTGGTCATCACACAACACAATGCCAGACCCCAATCAGAGGACAATAAAACTTTCACACTCCTTATCTATGAACTGTTCCAATATTTATGTTCATCCCTCTCCCATAATGACAATTCTGCTTCACGTCACTTGTCTTAGCCATTGCATTGTTTCTGTGCTGTGTTGTGTATAAATATGTGATTCTTCAGATTCTGTATTAGTCTATGCCTGATGAAGAGACCTGAGTAGTCTAGAAAGTTTGCAATTTGTCTTGCCATCTTTTCAGTTAGCCATTAAAAAGTATCAACCACTGAGGACTCTCAATTCTAAGTATTTTTCTATCTACTGGCTAACATGGTACAAAGATATACATCTTTCCTATCTCTTAAAAGGAATCGATCAATATGATAAACCCTCCTAAGATGTCTACATGGGCATGCATGTCATAGAAAGTTGAATCAAATGATACATTGATATCTGTGATCTAATATCTTATTCCAGAGAAATCCATGTTTCTCTTAATATGTAAATGAGCTGTTAAAATCTATGCGGAAGACACAGATCTCCCAGAGAATCTGCCTCCAGAGCTTATTTTAAATGAAAGATGATGTTATCAATATGAGATACTGTATGTAGATCAGGAGATCAGAAAGTCAGTCTTTACAGGTCTCAAGCTGGTAGAGCTCAATTTCTTTTAATATAGCTCTTTGAGGCAGACTCTGAGGGAGATTTTCGTTTGACTCATAGATCTTCAGAGCTCATTTAAATATTAAAACAGTTTTGGATTTCTCTTGAATAAGATATTGGATTGCAGATATCATGTTACCATTTTACTCAGCTTCCTATGACCTACATGCCCATATAGATGGCTTAGGAGGCTTGATCCTACTGACAGATTCCATTTAATAAAATACCCCTAAAGGGACTATTTAGTCAATGGGAATTAAAAGATGAATTTGTGAGCATAATGCTGAAGACAAATGAACGTACTATTAGTCCACTTGGAGATATCCAAGGCAATCAAGTTGAAGTCAATGTGAGACTGGAAGTCACATAGATGAAGGAGAGGGGGAAAATACATAATAAACAATATATGACCAAAAGCAAAACAATAAACTTATGGGGCACAAAGGCCGGTGTCACTAGAGTTAGAAAAAATGATTAAAATGTTAAAGGCAAAAATATAAACAACAGTGTTAATTAAATCAGAGTAAATTAAAAGTTCAAAAACAGCTGCATTCAGGGAAACCAGATGTGGACCAAATTTCTGTCTGTTGTTCTGGACCAATCTAAGTTAACCTGAACCTTTAATTAACACATAATAATCATAATACAAATTTCAAATTCCCTAGGAGGAGTGCTCCAACGAGATCTAGGAGAATCTTTTAAGTTGTAATAAAAAACATTAAATTTATTGACAAAGAGATATCTGGAACCAAGGTCAGCTAGAGGTAAACTGCATTAGTTGGCTCTATCTAGGGATTAGGCTGTGAGTTTCTTAGGGACACTCATGTTCCACATCCACAGATTGTTTTAGTAGAGAAGCACTATCTATCATCAGTAGTTAGCTTCTGAGCATGTCATAGTTAGAGAAGTTTCCTAATCCAACTCAACAACGGAGATTAGTGTTCTGGCAAGTAGGGTAGTCAGTGGCTTTGAGCTCAAATTTGGGTGGAAGCACAGAGAAAGTCCAGCCTACTGTTGGATGAACATATAATTCTAGAATCCCAACTAAGGACCACTTCAGGTCCAACACAGCAATGTAGATCTGTGCATAGGTAAGGGAGACAGTCAGACGCTCAAACTACAGCTCAGGTGGTACCATAGCACAAAACTTGGCCAGCTATTAGTTGGGCATACCGGTTCGGAATAAGAACATAGAAGAGGCTGCAGGGTCGATAGCATAAAGCATTGTTGTTAATTGTCCTCGGCCATAGCTTATACCGTGTTGCAACACCCAGTAAATGAGACGGCTTTGGACGAGTACCCAACCTATCAGTTCTGGCTCATTTGACCACGAGCTCTGGAAAAGCAGCAGAATAAGTGAAAATTAGTTACCTCATATTTTGCCACTGGCAACTGAGCAAGGGACTATGAGCAAAATATAAGGTAACCATTTTCTTCAGAGACCCCTCTTCTTAACACATTTTCAACCATACCATATATGCAAACCCTACAAAGACCATGGCCCCAACATTGCTCCAGCTATTCTTAAATGTAATTGTTCAAAAAACCTTGAACATTTGAACAGTTCTCTTTATGAAGAGCACAATACACAAGGCCAAAACCCTGGACTTTCCTTTTACACCACTTACTCTTACACTTTTACACTACACCCCAGATGGAACAACCTTTGGCTGGATGATATATAATATAATCTTCACAAACATTGCTTGTAACGCAGACAATCGGAGGAGGCGTCACAAAAGCATCTTCAACCCCGCAATCCTAACAGCGTAGTCAAAATTTTTGGAATTTCAAAAAAGTATCGCCTTTTCTTAAGAGTAACTTGGACATATCGGGAGAAAATACAGCACTGGTTTATAAGTAAGGAATCGCCTATAGTAAATTTTGCTATTGATGTAAATGAGACTATAGTATTAGCTTTATGGCATATTTTATTTCTGTTCTTTCTCTGATCTTCAGAACTTTATTTTTGTGTCCACAATAGGACAATAATGCAGAATATCCAGTTTTCATAAAATGTTTTGTTTGACCGAAATCTCAAATTCAGCTTATGACTGTCTCACTTGAAGGCCTTCTCTTTTACATGAAAATCTCCTGTCAGTCAATGTGCACACAGCATGTTACCTGACAAGCTTGCATGTAATTACCCCCTTGTTGTAATGTAAAACTGAGTTGAGGGAGCAGAGAGGATATGCCAGTTCACTCACCCTAAGGCAAACTATCAGACAAGCTATTAGGTTTACAGGAGAAGGAAGTCCCATTTCTCACCAGGAGGTCTACATTGCTTATTCTGCTTCTATGTTAACACGCAATTGTTTTTTAAGCTGTCAATTAGTGTTGAGCATTCCGATACCGCAAGTATCGGGTATCGGCCGATATTCGCTGTATCGGAATTCCGATACTTAGTTCCGATATTTTTCATATATCGTATACCGGAATCGGAAGTTCCCATAATTCTTTGAGAGGCAATGTGATTTTAGTCAGCCAATGAGGAATCTTATGAAGTGTGGGCACATCCTGTAATGCTGCGGTCATCTTAACTAATGGCATGGCTGTGATTGGCTGCTGAAATGATGTCAGAATGCACTATAAAAGGCGCCGCCTCCATTTTAGCGTCACTGTGCTGTGAACTCAGTTAGGGACAGAACGCTGCTGTGCTGACTCTGAGGGACAGTTAGACATTGCGATTTTGTGTACTCTACTGTGCTTTAGGCAGGCTAGTTTACCAACCGCTGTGTAAAGCTTCCTTTTGCCAGTGTTGTTTTAACAGCTCTGTGCAAGGTGTGTGTGAGAGTGCAGGTGACGCTGCAGTTTGCTCTGCATCCACCGCTGTTTGTAGGCATCTGCAAGTGTCACTCACTGACTCTTTTTTTTATTTGATTTTGTGGAATTGGTGCAGCTCCATTATATTTGCAAAAAATCTAATCTATTAGTGTGACGCGCTTCCATCCGTATACAATACAGTGGTTGCAAACACTATAGAAGTAGACAAAGGGGCCTTTCACAGCTACTGAACAGTTGTGTTTCAGTGTTCACTGTAGTCTGTGAGCTTTTCATTTTTTGAGTGCAGATCACGCTCCAGTTAGTTCTTCAACTACTGCTGGTTGTAGTCTGCTGAGCGTGTGTCACTGCCTCATCCTTCACATTTTTCTCTAATTGGTGCTGCTCCATTACAATTGAAAAAAATCTAATCTATTAGTGTGACACGCTTCCATCCGTATACAATACAGTGGTTGCAAACACTATAGAAGTAGACAAAGGGGCCTTTCACAGCTACTGAACAGTTGTGTTTCAGTGTTCACTGTAGTCTGTGAGCTTTTCATTTTTTGAGTGCAGATCACGCTCCAGTTAGTTCTTCAACTACTGCTGGTTGTAGTCTGCTGAGCGTGTGTCACTGCCTCATCCTTCACATTTTTCTCTAATTGGTGCTGCTCCATTATATTTGAAAAAAATCTAATCTATTAGTGTGACGCGCTTCCATCCGTATACAATACAGTGGTTGCAAACACTATAGAAGTAGACAAAGGGGCCTTTCACAGCTACTGAACAGTTGTGTTTCAGTGTTCACTGTAGTCTGTGAGCTTTTCATTTTTTGAGTGCAGATCACGCTCCAGTTAGTTCTTCAACTACTGCTGGTTGTAGTCTGCTGAGCGTGTGTCACTGCCTCATCCTTCACATTTTTCTCTAATTGGTGCTGCTCCATTATATTTGAAAAAAATCTAATCTATTAGTGTGACGCGCTTCCATCCGTATACAATACATTGGTTGCAAACACTATAGAAGTACACAAAGGGGCCTTTCACAGCTACTGAACAGTTGTCTGCAGTGTTCACTGCAGTCTCTGAGGAATAACCACACTTAGGCCTTATAACTTTTCTGACTTTCTTTATCAATCTACCAAGATGAAGAAGGCAGGGAGTAAGGCACGTGGTCGTGGCCGTGGAGTTTCAGCAGGGAGAGGACGTGGGGATTCTGTGGCTGCTGCCGCACCCAGTGACACAGCATCCACCAGTTTTCCCCGTGAGCGTTCCTTTATGCGCACTTTTCTAGGAGCTCAGCGTACCCCCTGCTGCGGGAAGAACAAATTGAAGCCGTTGTTGGTTGGATGGCAGCCAATGCATCGACTTCAATTGCTTCCACCTCCTCTCAGGACCACAGCACTGTTGAACAACCATCTGTCTCTTCACCGCCTGCCAAATTGCCCAGGCAGTCAGAGAGTTCTGAACTGGAGCCAGCTGAGTCTCTGCTTCTGTTCTCAGAATCTGTTGGCTTGGAAACAGGGGCCCAGCCAAGCAGCATTCTGGAATGTGAAGAAGAGGCAGTATGCAGTGATGCGCAACAGCTGTGTCTCTCTGAATGTGAAGAGGCGGGTGAGCCAGTGCCGATGGTCAGCACACCGCAGAACGCATCTGATGATGATGAGACTCAGGTGCCATTTTCTGTTGAGCAAGGTGCTGGCCAGACCACCCAACAGCAGCAGGTGTTGGAAGAGGGTAGTGGAGATGATGAGGTCCAAGACCCAACATGGCGTGAGGAACAGGAAGGTGGTGGTAGCAGCTCTGAGGAAGAGATTGCCCCAATGGTCCAAACAGTAGGGAGAGGTAGGCTGCAGACTCGGTTGCCTGTACCCTCCAGTTTGGCACCCGTTCGTAGCAGTTCTCTTCCAACAGCCAAACCGGGCGCTCCCAGGACTTGCACTGCGTGGTCCTTTTTTGACACACTTGCAGATGATATTTGCTATGTCAAATGCAAGCTGTGTAATCAAAAAGTTAAAAGAGGTAAAAATATCAGTAACCTCAATACCACAAATATGTGGAAACATGTACGGACAAAGCACGTAGCTGAGTTACAAAGACACACTGGAGATGTAGGCCAACCTACAGCAGCACCTACATCTTCAGCTCGTGTTGGAGCCTCTTCCTCCAGCTCACACACAGCTGGTTCGGCTTCCTCACAGGATCGCCATGGAAGAACCTCTGTAACTGTTGTCCAGAGACCCAGTGTTATTCCACCCACAGCTGCAAGATACCTGTCATCCTCACACTCCCAGGCCACAAAACAGCCATCGGTAGCACAGGCATGGGATAAAAGACGGCCATACTCGGCAAACCATCCACGAGCACAGGCTCTGAATGCTGGCATTGCAAAACTCCTGTCCCTTGAAATGCTGTCATTCAGGCTGGTGGAGACTGACAGTTTCCGTGACTTAATGTCATTGGCAGTCCCACAATACAATGTGCCCAGCCGATTTTATTTCAGCAGGCAAGCCGTCCCTGGTCTGCAAAAGCATGTTGAGGGAAAAATTAAACATGCGCTACTAAACGCCGTCAGTAGCAAGGTCCACCTGACCACCGATGCGTGGACCAGTACCCATGGCCAGGGACGATACCTTTCCCTCACTGCCCATTGGGTCAATGTTGTGGAGCCGGGTACAGATCTTGCGAGTGGCGCTGTACGTGTTCTGCCAACTCCAAGGATTGCAGGAATCAAGTCTGTCCACATTGACTCCTCCTCCTACTCCAGTTCCTCAGAATCATCGCTGCAGGAGCCGTCACGGTCTACCTCCACATGGACCCGTGAACGCTTACCTGATGCGACCGATATGAGCACAGCCGTGGCCAAACGTCAACAGGCCGTCCTGAAATTAATTTACATGGGGAATCGAAGCCACACAGCGCAGGAGCTCTGGAATGCCATCAAGCAGGAGAGCGACGTGCGGTTTTTGCCAGCGAATCTCCAGCCAGGCTTGGTAGTGTGTGACAATGGCCGAAATCTGGTGGCAGCTCTGGGCCTTGGCAACCTCACTCACATACCATGTCTGGCACATGTGCTCAACTTGGTCGTGCAGAGTTTTTTGAGGGACTATCCGGATCTTGATGCACTGCTGCACAAGGTCCGCCTAGAGTGCGCTCACTTGCGACGTTCCAGCATGGCCAGATCGCGCATTGCAGCTCTGTAACGCAGATTTCGCCTTCCTGAACATCGCATCATATGTGACGTACCCACCAGGTGGAATTCCACGTTACATATGTTGGAGCGGTTGTGTGAGCAGCAGCCAGCAGTAATGGAGTATCAGCTGCATCAGGCGCAATCAACTCGCAATTTGCGTCGTTCACACTTCACCACTACTGAGTGGGCCTCTATGAAGGACATCTACCACGTTTTGCGTGCGTTTGATGAGTCAACGCGGATGGCGAGTGCAGATGATGCACTAGTCAGCCTGACTGTCCCCCTTATCTGCCTGCTTCAGAAAACACTGCAAGCAATAAGGGATGAGGTTTTGGAAGAGGTGGAGGATGAGGAGTCACAAATTCCATCACCTTCTGGACAGTCAGCGCAACGTGGTTCCTCACAAAGGGCTGGGCAGTGTTCACTTTGTGAGGAGGATGAGGAGGAGTCAATGGAGGAGGAAGACATCGCTCCAGAGGGAGGTACACAACGCTCTAGTCAGTATGTAGAGCGAGGGTGGGGTGATGCAGAGCAGTCAGAGATGACGCCTCTTGCAGGGGACAGCGTTTCTTGGCCAGTTGGGAGTCTGCAGCACATGGTTGATTTCATGCTGCAGTGCCTGAGAAACAACCGCCGCATCGCCCACATTCTCACCACGTCTGATTATTGGGTGTACACCCTCCTAGACCCTCGCTACCGTGACAACTTACAAAGCCTCATCACACCGTTGAACCGGGAGCGTAAAATGCGGGAGTACCAAGACATACTGGTGCAATCCATAATGTTCTCCATTCCAGCCGAGAGCACTGCTGCTGCTACTGCTTTACAAAGCAGCTCTGTGCGTCGAGGCAGTGGAGACAGCTCTGGAACAAGAGGGAGCACAAGCAGCGCCTCTGCACAGGGCAAGACCAGTATGTTCCAAATGTGGCGAAGTTTTGTGGCAGCGCCACCAATGTCTACACCATCCGAGACGGCTCCAGTGAGCAGGAGGCAACGTTTCCGTAAGATGGTGACAGACTACATGTCTTTCCCTCTCAGTGTACTCCCAGATGGCTCTTCCCCATTCAAGTTTTGGGTCTCTAAGCTGGATACATGGCCAGAGCTTAGCCAGTATGCATTGGAGGTGCTGGGTTGCCCTGCTGCCAGTGTATTATCGGAGCGCGTCTTTAGTGCCGCAGGTGGTGTACTAACAGACCGTCGCATGCGACTATCCTCCGATAATGTAGACCGGCTTACTTTTCTGAAAATGAACAAGGCATGGATCTCGCCAGAATTTGTCTGTCCGTTTTCAGATTAAATAACTGGTTCGCAACGTTATCCATGTCTCCTGTTATGTTCATCTTTCTACCACCTGAACTCTACTCCCTGGGCTACAACACTGCCAGTTGCTGCTCAGAAGTGTCGTGTCCACAGACCAATACACAAGCTATAGTGTTAGTGGGGTTCAGTAACGCCAGCTGTTCCCCTGCTGTGTGTCCGACAACAAGTCTCCTGTTCCCTACACATGCACAGAAAAACCCATGTCGAACATGCTCCAAATAGGGAAGAGCCGTCACCCTGATTGTTATGCTTAAAACAGGAAATTGTGAAGTTTTCCAGGCCTAGAATGATAAATTTTTATGACAAATATGGACAAATAATAATTTGTCATCACAGCGCATATCTGCACATGTCTATTATAAATGGTAACAAAAACTAAAACATAGTCTTCACTTTTTGAAATTAATGCATAAAAGTACATTTCATACTCATCAATTAATGCTTTTTAAGGAACTTTATCTGTACCTGTAAGATAATGCAGTCAATGGATGTACAAATCATAAAATCCTCATCATCATCATCACGATTTTTATTTATGACAGACATTATAAAATACACATACTGATGCCAACTGTAACTTCACACACCATATATGAAATGGCCAGCATCTAAACCTGGTAATAATGTGCAATAATAAATTATTACATCTATAAAGTGCATCATGCATACTGACAATAGGTAGTACTAGTTATACCTGCAAGTGCTGTTGAAACAACCACAACAGATATAAATTAATAATGGTATATAGGTATCACAGTGCATAGTTACTCATGGACAATGTCGATGTAATACTGTACCTCAATAAAGTCAGCGTGAACCATTATGCTTGTTAGTCTTGTAGATTGTTAAAGAGGGAACGGTCTTTTTTTGTTGGTCATAGGTGGAGTATTAGACAGTAAATGATTACTGCTGTTGTATTTTTGGCGTCCCTAGGGCGCAATAACGCTGCATAACGTCACATTTTATAGAGTCATCTAATTGACACACGCTACCCTACCCTACGCGTGACAGTAGGAAGGTAGTGTTGACGGATAAAGCCTTGCGCAACCAGACATGCTTTTACCCTCTTCAACACTGTCCAAGCAAAAAATGCATGATTGCAGCCGCAGACTTTATTGACGTACAGTATAACATCGCCATTACCCATCAGAGGCTGTCCACTGTCTGATACAGACATAGAATATACCTTTGCTATCCGTAGCCTTTCTTTCACCTACACTTGCAGGCACACACTTAAATTGTGACAATGCATTATGTTTTTTTAAATGGTTATTTTTTATCGTACATTATTGTGTCATCACATTGATGAGTCCATGCTGGACATGTCATACATGCTGTACAAAGTAACGATTTTATTAACTTAAATAATTGAAATGTCTGTGACTGTCACATCTAAATTGCAATGATGATGATGATGAGTGACGATTACAAAATCCATTGTCTTCACTATGTTATGGTTTAACATAGCGTTCCTTAAGCATTATTCATAAATACAAAAATGGACTTTTATTCTTAAATTTACAACACTATATTTTGTAACCAATTTTTTGGGTGGTGTGTTGTTCCATTTCTTGTTGGCATGTGCATATATGCGTTTATATTTGCAGTGTCTTTATTTTTATTATTGAAGTTAGGAAACATGTGTATCTTCGTACCGTGTTAGCCATTAGATAGAAAAATATTTACACTTGAGAGTCCACAGTGGTTGATACCTTTGAATGGATAACTGAAAAGATGGTAACAAATTGCAAGCTTTCGAGGCTACTCACGTCTCTTCATCAGGCAAAGACTAAAACAAAAAATGAAGCATCACATATTTCTATACACAACAGGACACAGGAATAGTGCAATAGGTAAGACAAGTAAGTGACGTGTAGCAGAACTGTCATTATCACAGAGGGATGAACATAAATATTGGAACAGTTCCTAGATAAGGATAGAAAGTTTTATTGCCCTCTGATTGGGGTCTGGTTTTGTGTTTTAATGCCCTGGAAGGGCAGAGACGCAGATTCCTTAATTGATATAGAATGACATAAATCCGTGTGATCTATTCATTCCATCACTAACAGTGTCAAAGGTCATGATGAGCTTATATTCTGAAACCTTTGTATCTTTGTCATATTTGAAGTTATATTTTAATACCAGTAATTCCATATCCATCATGCTATGACCGGGCATACAAAAGTGTTTTGCCACAGGTAAATCCATTATTTTTTGTCTTATCGTGTGGCGCTGATAATTCATCCTTGTTCTCATTTTTTGGCCGGTCTACCCTCACTTGTCCCTCCCTCACTTGTCTTACCTATTCCTGTGTCCTGTTGTGTGTACAAATATGTGATTCTTCCATTTTTTTTTTAGTCTTAGCCTGATGAAGAGACCTGAGTAGTCTCGAAAGCTTTGAATTTGTTACCATATTTTCAGTTAGCCATTGAACGGTATCAACCACAGAGGACTCTCAAGTATAAATATTTTTCTATTCTTGGAATTGAAATTCATCATTTTTTTGTCCTAGTAAAACTTCATTTATTCTTGTTTGAAGTACATACATTTGCAATGGCCACGTAACAAGGCAATAAGTCAATATTTTGTGCCTACACCCTCCTTGACCCTGGGCTTCAACAGCGCCAGTTGCTGCTCAGAAGTGTTAGATGCACAGATGAAAACAATCGCTGATGTGTTTGTGGGGTTCAGTAACGCCTGCTGTTCCCCTGCTGTGTGTCTGGCAAAAATTACTGCTGCTAACTAATCATGGTGAAAAAAACCTGACATCTCAAAGTGTCTAGTGCTACACATAGATATGAGGCTACACCTGATTTCTAAGCTGTAAACGTTTGAAACGTCAACTTTCAAACCATAAAATGATTAGTCTTTGTCACAAATCTGTAACAAAATAAATGTGACATATTATTACAGATATGCACATGTCGAAAACAAATGCAAACACAAAATCCTACTTATGCTATAGGATACTGATGGTCAACCTTGTCACTCCATAGCTTAGACAAATCCAACTCACATCATGATGACTCCAATGCTGCAATGTTGGAAGTGCATAATGTGGGTTGAACTTTGACAACTGCTGCAGTGCGAAGGTTATACTTTAGTGTTCTTGCCTTTGAAATAAAAGCATACAAGTAAATATAATAATCCAATGTTGATTAAGGGACGTGATGTACACGTGTAATATTGTGCAAACAATGCATGTAGGAATAGTCCTCTTCAACATTACTTATATTTGTGTCATTTTAAAAAATACATATTTGATTAGAAAGTTAACAGCCCATATCATAAAGGTCCTTCATGTAAACATGATAATCGCTTACAAAAATCATGCATTACCTTGGTAAAGTCAATAGTGCATAGTCACAATAGCAAAATATATACCTGTAAGTGGTGCTGAAAGAACGACAACTGATAGAATACGTGAATGATATATATTTATCAGACTGAATAGCGACATCTGTACAATGTCGATATAATACTGTACCTTAACAAAACAGCTGTGTCACACCTCACACTCGTTTTTCTTGTAGCTTGTTATGTAATAGGGCACATGCGTGTATGTTTCATCATAGGTGCATGTTTACTGAGTAAAGCAGTCATGACAACGCTTTTGTGTTGTCGGTACGCTTGCGATGATGAACGATGCGCACCGTGAATGTTAGTCTGCGTCATAAGACGTACAGACGCTCCAATACCCAACGCGTCACAGCAGTAAGCCAGTCTGTGCGTCCAAACAGAGGCGCAACCATACATGCACGTAACCTTTTATAAAGCTAGATAAAAAAAAGGATGTAGTAGTAACGCACACTTTATTGAGGTACAGTATTACATCGCCATTCACCATCTGTGGCTATGCAGTCTCATCTATATATACCTTATCTATCCGTTGTCATGCTTGCAAGTCCACAGTCAGGCATAAATATCTGTTTTCACTCTGCACTATGCACTTTTTAAATTTTCGTTTTGTTAATATAAATGATTGGCACATATTATCAGTATTACATGATGGAAATTTTAGATATTTTTTAAAAAATTGTAGTTATATTATTCACCAAATGTAAAGTTTTATGAATGTCAAAGAAAACTTGTAATGCTGATTATGTTTTTAAGTCAGCCATTCATTGTCTACACAATAAAAATGGTGTACATACTGTTACTTACCCATCATTAATGGATTCTGATGTGTACTTGTATGCTTTTATTTTAAACCGTATAGCAGATTATTTAACCTATTTTAATTGTGGTTTGCATTGCTTTTCAACATGTTAATGTATGTGTTTATGTTTGTAAATTTTTAATTTACATATATTTTTTTAAGTTAAATCATCATCTTATGGTACTAAAGTTTATATTTCTCTTGTTTGGAGTATAGACATTTTTAATTGACACGTAACAAGGAAAATACTTGATATAGTATTTAAACATCCTCCTTGACCCTGGGCTACAACACCGCCAGTTGTAGCTCGGAAGTGCTGTTAGCACAGTCTACACTTGCTCCTGTGTTACTGGGGTTCAGTAATGTCAGCTGTTCCCCTGCTGTGTGTACGGCAAAAAGTCCTGCTGCCTCCACCATGTTCTCTTCTCATCCCTGGGCTACAACACCGCCAGTTGTAGCTCGGAAGTGCTGTTAGCACAGTCTACACTTGCTCCTGTGTTACTGGGGTTCAGTAATGTCAGCTGTTCCCCTGCTGTGTGAACGGCAAAAAGTCCTGCTGCCTCCACCTGTTCTCTTCTCATCCCTGGGCTACAACACCGCCAGTTGTAGCTCGGAAGTGCTGTTAGCACAGTGAACACTTGCTCCTGTGTTACTGGGGTTCAGTAATGTCAGCTGTTCCCCTGCTGTGTGAACGGCAAAAAGTCCTGCTGCCTCCACCCTGTTCTCTTCTCATCCCTGGGCTACAACACCGCCAGTTGTAGCTCGGAAGTGCTGTTAGCACAGTGAACACTTGCTCCTGTGTTACTGGGGTTCAGTAATGTCAGCTGTTCCCCTGCTGTGTGAACGGCAAAAAGTCCTGCTGCCTCCACCCTGTTGTCTTCTCATCCCTGGGCTACAACACCGCCAGTTGTAGCTCGGAAGTGCTGTTAGCACAGTCTACACTTTCTCCTGTGTTACTGGGGTTCAGTAATGTCAGCTGTTCCCCTGCTGTGTGAACGGCAAAAAGTCCTGCTGCCTCCACCCTGTTCTCTACTCATCCCTGGGCTACAACACCGCCAGTTGTTGCTCGGAAGTGCTGTTAGCACAGTGAACACTTGCTCCTGTGTTACTGGGGTTCAGTAATGTCAGCTGTTCCCCTGCTGTGTGAACGGCAAAAAGTCCTGCTGCCTCCACCCTGTTCTCTTCTCATCCCTGGGCTACAACACCGCCAGTTGTTGCTCGGAAGTGCTGTTAGCACAGTGAACACTTGCTCCTGTGTTACTGGGGTTCAGTAATGTCAGCTGTTCCCCTGCTGTGTGAACGGCAAAAAGTCCTGCTGCCTCCACCATGTTCTCTTCTCATCCCTGGGCTACAACACCGCCAGTTGTAGCTCGGAAGTGCTGTTAGCACAGTCTACACTTGCTCCTGTGTTACTGGGGTTCAGTAATGTCAGCTGTTCCCCTGCTGTGTGAACGGCAAAAAGTCCTGCTGCCTCCACCCTGTTCTCTTCTCATCCCTGGGCTACAACACCGCCAGTTGTTGCTCGGAAGTGCTGTTATCACAATGAACACTTGCTCCTGTGTTACTGGGGTTCAGTAATGTCAGCTGTTCCCCTGCTGTGTGAACGGCAAAAAGTCCTGCTGCCTCCACCATGTTCTCTTCTCATCCCTGGGCTACAACACCGCCAGTTGTAGCTCGGAAGTGCTGTTAGCACAGTCTACACTTGCTCCTGTGTTACTGGGGTTCAGTAATGTCAGCTGTTCCCCTGCTGTGTGAACGGCAAAAAGTCCTGCTGTCTCCACCCTGTTCTCTTCTCATCCCTGGGCTACAACACCGCCAGTTGTAGCTCGGAAGTGCTGTTAGCACAGTCTACACTTGCTCCTGTGTTACTGGGGTTCAGTAATGTCAGCTGTTCCCCTGCTGTGTGAACGGCAAAAAGTCCTGCTGCCTCCACCCTGTTCTCTTCTCATCCCTGGGCTACAACACCGCCAGTTGTTGCTCGGAAGTGCTGTTAGCACAGTGAACACTTGCTCCTGTGTTACTGGGGTTCAGTAATGTCAGCTGTTCCCCTGCTGTGTGAACGGCAAAAAGTCCTGCTGCCTCCACCCTGTTCTCTTCTCATCCCTGGGCTACAACACCGCCAGTTGTAGCTCGGAAGTGCTGTTAGCACAGTCTACACTTGCTCCTGTGTTACTGGGGTTCAGTAATGTCAGCTGTTCCCCTGCTGTGTGAACGGCAAAAAGTCCTGCTGCCTCCACCCTGTTCTCTTCTCATCCCTGGGCTACAACACCGCCAGTTGTTGCTCGGAAGTGCTGTTAGCACAGTGAACACTTGCTCCTGTGTTACTGGGGTTCAGTAATGTCAGCTGTTCCCCTGCTGTGTGAACGGCAAAAAGTCCTGCTGCCTCCACCCTGTTCTCTTCTCATCCCTGGGCTACAACACCGCCAGTTGTTGCTCGGAAGTGCTGTTAGCACAGTGAACACTTGCTCCTGTGTTACTGGGGTTCAGTAATGTCAGCTGTTCCCCTGCTGTGTGAACGGCAAAAAGTCCTGCTGCCTCCACCATGTTCTCTTCTCATCCCTGGGCTACAACACCGCCAGTTGTTGCTCGGAAGTGTCATTGGCACGGGTACTCACTCCTGCCCAGACTGGTTACAGCACGCCATCTGTTTCCTCTCAGTGTAAACGTCACTTAGCCTCCAATAAGTTGTCCTGTCGTGTTGCGGTCGGGTTAGCCGACTCTATGGTGCTTGGAGTTTAGGTGCTTCCTATGTGTGCTGCGGGATATGCAAATAAAGGCTGTTTCCGTTGTGACAATAGGACAATCACCCACTGTAGTACTGTGGGATTCGGTAACTGCGGCCGGCTCCGGCCTGTCATCTTAAATTTCCATGGGTACCTTCTGCTACCCGTCCGGTTTCCAGTACCGTCAGCTGGTTCTCCGCAGTGCCTTTGGCCTAGGTGCCTCCATCTCGGTATCCGAGTTCCAGCAACGTCTGCTGGTCCTTGGTAGTGCTTTGGAGCACAGGTACCTCCTGCTTAGTAACCGTGTCCCAGTAACGTCAGCTGGTCCTCGGTTGTGCCATTGGCTCTTTTCCTTCTGCTGCCCCTCTGGGTTCCAGCACAGTCAGCTGGTCCTCGTTACTTGCATTGGCTCTTGTACCTTCTGCTACCTGTCCGGGTTCCAGTACCGTCAGCTGGTTCTCCGCAGTGCCTTTGGCCTAGGTGCCTCCATCTCAGTATCCGAGTTCCAGCAACGTCTGCTGGTCCTTGGTAGTGCTTTGGAGCACAGGTACCTCCTGCTTAGTAACCGTGTCCCAGTAACGTCAGCTGGTCCTCGGTTTTGCCATTGGCTCTTTTCCTTCTGCTGCCCCTCCGGGTTCCAGCACAGTCAGCTGGTCCTCGTTACTTGCATTGGCTCTTGTACCTTCTGCTACCCGTCCGGGTTCCAGTACCGTCAGCTGGTTCTCCGCAGTGCCTTTGGCCTAGGTGCCTCCATCTCGGTATCCGAGTTCCAGCAACGTCTGCTGGTCCTTGGTAGTGCTTTGGAGCACAGGTACCTCCTGCTTAGTAACCGTGTCCCAGTAACGTCAGCTGGTCCTCGGTTGTGCCATTGGCTCTTTTCCTTATGCTGCCCCTCCAGGTTCCAGCACAGTCAGCTGGTCCTCGTTACTTGCATTGACTCTTGTACCTTCTGCTACATTTACAAATTGAAGATTTTTTCAATGCTTTTTTGGGTAATCACTCTGGATCTCCAACAATGAAGACGACGACCCTGATGACCACCCCGAAGAAGATGACGACCACAAGGACGACGAGCATCAAGCCAACCAGCCTAAACACCATCACAAAGAAGAAATAAAAGATTACCAAACAGGACTAAGAAGGTTAAGACAAACTGCAAGATACAGAACAAGAGACTTAAGAACAATAAGCAGAAGATCAAAAAGCAGAAGAACATGAAGTATAAGACCAAAATGAAGAGCAAAATATATGCTCTAAATTCTAAGCAGAAGAAGACTAAGCAGTGTATGGGGGTGAGTCCGTTCCTCCTCGTGGTGCCCCTGGAAAATGCCTGCTGCTGCAGGCTAAACTGAACACGGACAAATACTGTTGTAATTTAAATCTTTTGTGACAGCAAGAACGGAAGGATGAAAAATTCATACTTTGACAGATTACAAGTACAGGATTCTCTGTCACAAATAAGAATATGATGAAGAAGATGAAGTACAATATGAATAAGAATAATAGTTTAATAAGAAGAATATGAGTAATGTTAACAAAAAGATGAATAGCAAGAAGTTTAAGAAGAAGATAAAGAAGGTGAAGATGAAGAATAATTTGATGAAAAAGATGATGCTGCTGAAGATAATGAAGGAGAAAGTGTGTGAAAAGTTAAAAAGGTGAAGAGCATGGAAGTTGTGAAATATATATATTTGCCAAAATAGAAAAAACGTTAACAACATTGTCAATTTATTCGTCAATCCGAACATCTTTAAAAAAAATATATATATATATGCTATTCCATTTGATTGGGTTAAACATCTATGCCTTTAATGTCTCCTCAACCTTCCCCAATACATTCTACATTACTCTTTGTTGTTTTCCTTCATGTACAATTAACCAACAAGGCAAGAATGGGTTTTTTTTAATTCCGATATTTTGTTCCCATAGACTTACATGGGACTTCCGGTATCGGTATCGGGTATCGCCGATATTTTAATGGTATCGGCGATGCCATTCCGATTCCGATACTTTTGGATATCGGAAAGTATCGCTCAACCCTACTGTCAATAGAATCTAAACAAAACAACTTTAACAAGCCATAGAAAGATACCGTGCAGCTCCATGGTACTGTAGAGCTAAAAGTTATTCTCAAACAATATTTAAAATACTTAGTCAAATTAGGTTGCATTAATACTGGAGATGAGGAAATCTTTTCAAATTTTAATTCCCCAGCCTCGGCTAAGTTTTCCCCAGAATTTGATTTGCGGCATATCCATTTGCCTTGAGTCTTAAGCACTTTGTCCTGAAACGAGGTGTATAACAACTCTGAGGTCTCCGCAACTACTATCCAGCTCTGTAGTGCTAACTGGATCATGACTGATATTGTGGGAATATCATTTTAACAAGGACCTTTTACAGGATTATTTAACCCTTTCACAACCTATGACATTATATATATATATATATATATATATATATATATAATATTTAAGCTTTTCAGGGGATATAGCTCTGAGATCGCCATCCGGTAGACGGAATGGCATAGAAACAGTTCATTCAGAGACAGCAGTTCTGGTAAAAACTGGCCGCAACCAGCTTTATTAAAGTCCACAGCAAACAGATAAAAACAAATCATAAACATAAGACCTGGGCTTGTCCAGCCACTTACTACACTTAGATAGATTTCCCTATCTATCCGGGTCCCGACTCTAACAGCCTGGGCCAAAACAACACATATGTTCAGCATTTACCAGCATGGAGTTTCACAGAGTCTCCTCCTTGTGTCTGAAGGCACCTTCAACGTCCAGACTTGAGAGAGCTCCCCTCCTATTCAGCAGCTATCCTCATGGATTCTCACTGAGACTACTCCTGTGTCCGGGGTACATCGAGCACCCAGACTGAGACAGCTCAAACTCCTGGAGACTCCTTCTTGTGCCTGGACTCCCTGTCCAGACTAAGCGAGCTCTCTGACTGTGTTCGCAGACACCTACTTCTGGTCTCCTAATTAACAGCTGAATGGTTTCAGGCCTGAGCTGCAAGTGTGTACTGAATGTAAGGTGTAGTGACCTTTCTCTACCACTAGGTCTACAAAGCCACACACCTCCCCCATACCATACAGCACAGTACCTAGGTGAAATGTACACCCCATTCGACACACATTCCTTCACTGTCTCACATATCCCCCCCCTCTTCTCCAGACCGGAGGGCTGGTCATCCAGACCGGAGGGCTGGTCAACAATCCAAAAGAGACAGTGAACTCTGGACCAGTCATGGCCTTCATCAGCTTCATCTTCACTACTGTCATCTGTATCTTCACCTGAGCCATAGCCAACATCAGCTTTCTCTTCATCTGAAGCATCCGCACTACCCTGTACCCTCCCAGGCCTATGCTCTCTGCGGGCCTCGGGTATCCTGCACGGTTTCATCTTGACCCTAGGGCCGGGCTCAGCTTCGATATAGTGCCTGGCCAGAGAAGTACGACCCGGCACATCAGAACACTTCTGCTGACTCTTCCTCAGAAACTCACGTACCTCCTGTCCTTGGTGCACTGACCATGTGTCAACCAACTATCACAGAAGGTATAGGGGATTTTTTACTTTTCTCTAGTTCCCCTTGAACTCTCTTCAGCACATCCACTCTCCTGAATATCGGTGGACTCATAAAGTCTATTTCACAGACCCTAAGCTCCTCTGCCATGGTCTCTGACCATTTTAAGCTACTCTGTTCAAATGATTGGGACTGTAGAAGGAGCAGATCGTTTTTCTTTTGCAGTACACATAATTCATCCGCTAAGTCTCCAGCTGAATTGTAATGTTCTACCATGACAACAGCATTCTTATATAGAGCCTTAGACTTATTGAGCAGCATTTGCTCTTGCAACGAAGAGATTCCCTGTATTCTTCCTTTTACTTCATTGACTTTCTCACGAAGATGCTCATGGCTTTCATCACACTCCTTCATCACAGTTTGGAGTTTTTTCTGAGAAGTAATCAATTCATCTGGTACCTGTTGGACGTCCTTTATGTCTTTGGCCCCTTCTTCAGGCTCTTCTGGTAGAACATGCTCAGAAGCCCTACCGTCAGTCTTACATTCTACCTCTTCAGTCGCATCAATATGGTCTCCAATATCTCAATTTATTCCAGCTCTCAAGTTCTCCTTGATAGCTGCATCTGTATACTCAGAACCCGCCGGATTCTTCTCTTCCACCACGTTCTGCATCCCATCTGAGCTCCCGTGTGTCTGCAGCGGCAACGGAGTGACACACCGCTTTTCCCATTTGTTGGGACGTGGCTCCGATGTAGACTCCATGAAAGTGCGCTTGAGCTCACCAATGCCAGCCTGATGTCTCAAAATCTCATCTTGTGATTTATCCAGATCCTTGGTATCACTCGGGAACACTGCAGGGGCTCCGGGCGCCGAACTTCCAGCCTGAGCTTCATGAGTTGCAGCTACTGATCCGGACCGTAACCTGTCCACGCCGCTGTCTTCGGCAGAAACAGATTCCTGGACAGAGTCAGTCCCCATATCTTCAGTCTTGTTCCTCACAGCTTCACTTGAGACCTCAGCTTCTGATGAGGCATCTGGCTTGGTGACCACCACTTCCATGGCTTTTTCCACCTCAGCAGCATTACCTTCAGAGTCCTGGGCATGATGCAGCTCCATACCATACATTGATAACTTCTCATCTTCAACAGCATCCACTTGTGCTGTGTTCAGTTTCAGAGTCCTGCCTTTAAAGCTCAGCTCTCCTCCTTTCACCTTAGTCTTCGCCAGGGAACCGGCCAACTGTAAAACATCTTCAGATGCCATCTTCTGTCCGGCTGTAAGGTCAGCATCAGCTTTCTTCTCAGGACTCTCAACCTCCTCTTCTACCATGCCTTCCTCATTTGCACTGGTTGCTTTATGGTCATCAGATGATTCACTATCACTACCACTATCCCTGTCTGACCCCTTTTTCTCAGCCACATCTGGCTCACTTTCAGGGTTATACACTTCATTTTCATTCACATCCGGCTCACTGTCAGGGCTATACAATTCATTCTCATTCACATCCTGCTCACTTTCAGGGTTATACACTTCATTTTCATTCACATCCTGCTCACTGTCAGGGTTATACAATTCATTCTCATTCACATCCTGCTCACTTTCAGGGTTATACACTTCATTTTCATTCACATCCTGCTCACTGTCAGGGTTATACAATTCATTCTCATTCACATCTTGATCTGGAACCTTAGTTAACATGTCATCCACAACATTAACTTCACCATCTGGTCCCTCAAGTATGTGACTATGTGACAACCCCAGCACTATACTTCTATATAGCTCAGGTACTAGGAGCTGGCTCACGACCTCTCCCTGGACTTCAGTGTCCCTATACAACAGGTGAGTGTTTATGGCAACATGAGGTAACCTCTCCTCAGAGCCAGGCTCTTGGGAAACCTCATTTAGAACACTTATATTTTCCTGTGCCGTTTTAAGAGTGGGGTCTCGCCACTGCTCACTCTCAAAATTGTCACAGGACACAGGTAAGTCAGGGACACTCGGTTCCCGAGAACCACCATCCTCGTCTCCCAACATCACCTGCAAAGGAATTTCATCTTTTTCACAGTCATCATCATTATCAATATCATTATCATGATTATGATCAGTATCATCATCACTATCATGATCATCATCATTATCATTATCAGCATCAGCATCATTATCATGGTCATCATCATTATCATGATCATCATCATCATCATCATCATTATCATTATCATCATCATCATCATCATTATCACATAAGTTTAACGGCCCACTAGCATTGTGTTCCGCCCCTCGGGACTGCGCACCCTCAATAGGAGCTTCATCACACTGTCCATCAGAAACATTTTTCCCCAGAGATCCTTAGATCGGGAAAAGTCATTACCCAATATAACGGGTTGCACCAGGTTCTTCACTACCCCCACTTCACATGAAACCTCCCCGCGTTTGGGGATCAAGTCCACGACAGTCTCTGGGTAGACTTTGGTGTCTCCATGGACGCACACCACACTCAGGTGCTTATCAGGGAAGAAGTCCCTATCAATCAGGCTGTCACATACGGAAGTCACTGGACTCTCTGAGTCCAAGAGGGCCTGTGCTGGGCAGTCATTTACAACCACCGGGGACCCCTGTGGTCCAGTCTCTTCGGCTGAGGTGGACTCACACACAGGTTCTGCGCAGAGAGAGAGGGATCTGCCAACATCACAATACATAGGCTCCCCCTCTATTGGACAGTTGGCTGCAATTTCACGACATCTCCAACACTGTCCATCACACTTTTCCACCCACATGTCCCCTCGGGCCTGAACCCGCTTATCAGCATACCCCATGTCCCCAACAGCTGGAACGCTCTTACCGCGAGAGTTCAGCGTCCGGGAACTCTGAAGTGACGACCTCTCAGACGGCTGGTCACGGAGACAGTCTTTGCTGGCGAAGGCCTTCTCCATCAGGCTGACCAGACGATTGGCGTCCTGGTGGTCTCCTTGTCCGACCTCTGGCTGTACCTCAGGAGGACATGCTCGGGTGTAGCGGTTCACTATCACCTCTTCAACCATGCCGACACGACGGCCGACGTCAGGCTCCAACCGCTTCTTTACTGCAGGCAACGCAGGTGCCTTTACAACATTACTCGGGTACGAGGTGCTGAGAGCTGCAATCTGCTCCCTCAGCAATCGGTTAAACTCCTGCTGCTGCTGCTGCCAGCTCTGCTGGGCCTGCTGCATGCTCTGCAGGTGTTTCTTAACAAGCTCCTCCATACTGCCGGACTTATCTGTCTCAACCATGGCAGTCTTATGTTGCACATTAACTTGCGCCATTTGTTCAAACAGCGCCTCCATGCTGTCATCCATGCTGTCAGACTTCTCTGTCTCAACAACGGCAGTCTTCACTCAAGACATACACACTCCACAGTCTTTTCCACAGAAAATTCAGCTCTGCTGTGCAGACACTTTTTTTTTCTCTGCAAACTCTATTAGGGCCACTGTCTCTTTAAGACTGCTCCAACAGACTTTTCCTTTGCTGCTGCACACTCCACAGTCTTTTCCACAACAAGTTCAGCTTTGCTGTGCAGACACACTTTTTTTTTTTCTTTTGCAAACTCTATTAGGGCTACTGTCTCTTTAAGACTGCTCCAACAGACTTTTCTTTTGCTGACACACTTTTTTTTTTCCTCTGCTGCTGCTTCAACAGACTTCACCTTTTATTGCTGTCTCTCGCCACTGTGCTGCACTCACATTCTAGCACTAATTGTATCAGCCACTGTGCTGCCCCAGCATTCTCCGCCAATTGTAAGCTTTTCAGGGGATATAGCTCTGAGATCGCCGTCCGGGTAGACGGAATGGCATAGAAACAGTTCATTCAGAGACAGCAGTTCTGGTAAAAACTGGCCGCAACCAGCTTTATTAAAGTCCACAGCAAACAGATAAAAACAAATCATAAACATAAGACCTGGGCTTGTCCAGCCACTTACTACACTTAGATAGATTTCCCTATCTATCCGGGTCCCGACTCTAACAGCCTGGGCCAAAACAACACATATGTTCAGCATTTACCAGCATGGAGTTTCACAGAGTCTCCTCCTTGTGTCTGAAGGCACCTTCAACGTCCAGACTTGAGAGAGCTCCCCTCCTATTCAGCAGCTATCCCATGGATTCTCACTGAGACTACTCCTGTATCCGGGGTACATCGAGCACCCAGACTGAGACAGCTCAAACTCCTGGAGACTCCTTCTTGTGCCTGGACTCCCTGTCCAGACTAAGCGAGCTCTCTGACTGTGTTCGCAGACACCTACTTCTGGTCTCCTAATTAACAGCTGAATGGTTTCAGGCCTGAGCTGCAAGTGTGTACTGAATGTAAGGTGTAGTGACCTTTCTCTTCCACTAGGTCTACAAAGCCACACACCTCCCCCATACCATACAGCACAGTACCTAGGTGAAATGTACACCCCATTCGACACACATTCCTTCACTGTCTCACAATATATACGTTGTAGGTCGCATCCCTGCACTCCATGCGGGCTCCGGCACTGAGCCCCCATGTTTTCCGGCACATGATAGCTAATTTTATAATGCGTCCCTAACATAAGGAGGTGGAATCACAATCTACCCGCAGGTGTTAACATGTCAAATTCCTCTTTCAACCTCCTCTGCAGGAGACCTCTGTGTTTGTCATTGCCGCTCTGCTATGAGCACTGCCCAGTGGCCAGCATTCATTGAGTACATTTATGTATTATTCGCATAATATGCCATAAATATATAGCAATTGTAGATCTACGTTTTATGGTAGATATGAAGGTACCAGGTGTGATAGAGAGTCATTTTGGATCCGGCTGTAGAACGTCATTACGCTTGGCTTTGCAAGCACCTTCTTTATTTTCATCTCTATATGGAGTGATATCCTTCTACCATTAGGACCTAGCAGCGACCTCCACCTTCTGCTGCTTATTGACACACCCTTGCTGGATGTTTAAATACCCTATGTCTTTTCAGCAAGGTGCTGGTGTTAGCTCTATATTCCTCTGTCTGCTGGAAGTGCCAGATGTTGACTATTTTCTTCTTGGAGCCTCTTGGAGGATTGCTGGCGTGAGCTCTCTTGTGTCATCTTAAGCTAAGAGTATTCCCTCATTTGTCTTCCTTCTTTGCCTTTAGTGGTAGTGGTGGCTGACTAGTGCACACTCCGTCTCCTCCCTATCCTGGGCTTATTGCTAGGGGTAGTCAGTGATTAAATTCCAGCTCGGCGATAGATGCGGAACCTATTTAGGGACATTTAGGGAAGACAGGTTGTTGTCATGTCTGCCTAGGGTCTCCACTCCCCCCTTTCCTAGTATTTAGGCTCTCCCTCCCTCTTCCTGTTGCTGTGCACTTAGCTTCTCCCTCACCCAGCGTGACACCAAGTCAAAGCAGAGAACAGGGCCCTGTCTCATGCCACTATCAATTGAGAGGTGGTTGAAATTTTGAAACTTTCATCCATATGAATGGAGAGAATCCAGTAATTGTATAGGAATTTTGACCACTTCTCCTTTGACAAGGACAAGTGACAGGTCCCTGTTCTCTAGATTAATGCAGATCCCATTGGTGGAAACTGCATATCCCATAACTAGTGGCATATCTTGTGAAAATGTAATAAATGTATGAGATAAGAATACCACTTTAAACATCCATAGTGTGGTCATTTTCATAGCTGCCAAGAGTGGGCTTATTTTCTTTTCATAATCATTACACTCAAATTCTGTATTCTTAGAAATACAGCGCCATCTGTTTTTCGATAAGCACAAGGTCGCCCCTTAAATACAGAATTTAATCAAAATGTAATTAGCTGCTTGCTCTGTCTCATATCTTCTTTCTCTTTTTTTTGTGTGTGTAGGTATAATAGGGTATTTTACCAATTCTGGTCACAGAGAAGGTAGCAAGAAGAAAGGAAAAGATTGATTTGTGTTTG
This sequence comes from Oophaga sylvatica, assembly GCA_033576555.1. Taxonomy (NCBI): domain Eukaryota; kingdom Metazoa; phylum Chordata; class Amphibia; order Anura; family Dendrobatidae; genus Oophaga; species Oophaga sylvatica. Next base: position 35,290,959 of record JARQOD010000004.1, read on the forward strand.
TTTGTCTGTTTATGTGGAATTACTATCACATTACATTCGGTGGAGTTACAAAGCTCCTGAGCTGCTTGCTGTTTTAGTGTCGCTCATTAGATGTATTATCCATCAGTTACAGTATGGCAGCCGAAAAATGGAGAAAAAACCACCATGTAAATAGAACACCTTTGTATACATGTTTTATCTCTTTGAATGCATGTGCTTTTACACTTGAAACACTGACACAGGGTAGCCGTATCTCATACATAGTAGAATTTTTGATAATATATGTGAGTTCTTGGGATAAATAATTATTGACTGAGTCAAAATGTAAAACATAAAGATTGCTTAAAGGGAATCTGTCCGCAGGATTGTGCTCAGTAACCTACAGACACCGTCAGGTTGACGCCCTTATACTGATTAAAATTATACCTTGGGTGATGAAATCAGTTTTGTTGTTGTTGTTTAATCTTTATTTTCCATTTTGAGTTAATGACATGCTCGTGCTCCGGGGCGGCCTGTGGGGGTTCTTCATGTCTTGCTCTGCTTAGCTATTCATAATGAAGACTGCTGACAGGTCACTGCCCCTTATTTTACATACTGAATAATATACATATTTTTTTAAAAATCACCTTCTGCAGGCGGCGGCACCTGCGCTGCAGCATGATCACATCTATAATGTGCATTTAATTATTTTTTGAATGGTATACATTAATTCCTAAAAAAAAAATCAGTCTGAAAATGGCACCAGCCACGCCTTCGCAGTAGCAGCTGTCGGCGATCCAATAGTTGTTTCTGCACAGGCACCCGCGGCACCATCTTGCCAGAGAAAAAAAAAATTCCTCTTCCAAGATGGTGCCGCCGGCCCCTGAGCAGTAGTATCACCAATAGCTGGCACTGCGCATGCGCCGGCAGCGCCATCTTGTTAGAGAAAAAAAAAAATGTCTACACTAAGATAGATGCCATCTTGGAGGAAGCAATTTTTTTTTCCCTAGCTAGATATCACCGACGCAGCTATAGGATCACCGATACCTGCTACTGTATAGGCATGGATGGCACCATTTTCAGTCTGATTTTTCTATTTTAAAACATTAATATATACCATAAAAAATTAAATACACATTATAGATGTGATCATGCTGGAAGTGATTTTTTTTTAAAATATATATACCGTAATATTCATTACGTAAACTAGGGGGCAAGTCAGTGCACAAAAAAAAATGCACCCTCCCTAGGCTTATATTATCTGCCCCCACTCGCTGGCTTTCCCTGTCTGGTGGACAAAATACTGCGGGAGCCCACGCATTTTTAACCCCTACATGTATGAAATTTTGCACACATACACTCATGTAATTGTTAGTGAAAACCATATATGAAACTACATGAAATGACATGGTTAACTGTATGTAAACCATGTGTCATTTCATGTTGGGTTCTGTAATTTTACAAAAGCCGGCAATTGAATTATACTATGTAGAAGTGCATGAACTATAAATATATGTATATATTTATGTCTCAATGACATGTGTATATATATATATATATATATATATATATATATATATGTATGTATTCTATGTGTATATATCTATTCTTTCTATTCTTTATTAAACCTGTCAGTGTGATTTTACAGTATAGCCGGGGATGAATTGCTGGCTTTTCTAAAGGACACCGGTGCGTATTTCTCGCAAGTCACACGTCTGGTCCATGTGTAATCAGTTGTTTTCTCGCACCCATAGACTGTCATTGGCGTACAACGGGCGTAATACGCGTACAATCGCCGCATGCTGCGGGTGTCTCGCACCGTAACATACGCCAGAGAAAATTACGCATGATCAGAGCTGCCCCATAGAGAAATATTGGTCCGACTGTAATGCGTGGTTTTCACGCCTCTCACTCGTCCGTATTCCCCCTTAGTGTGACGCCGGCCTTATACTAACCTCCAGTCAGGGCCTGCTCCATCTTTTCATGGGCCCCAGGCAAAGGAGTCTCACTGTACCCCTTTAACACACACCACAATTCACGATGCACAGATATGGCATAGAAATGCAGGTATAGCACAATTTCAAAGATTTCACTTCTTGCATTACATGAGTAATATCTATTGTAAATTCTACCATAGGTCAGAAACCATACAGTATAGCCATCCAAACAGTATTATGGGCACCTCATAGCGCTCCATACAGAATAATGAGCCCCAAATATTCCTCCATACAGTATTATGGACACCACATTTTGCTTCATACAGTATAATGAGCCCCATATATTGCTCCATACAGTTTTATGAGCAATACATAGTGCTCCATACAGAATAATGAGCCCCATTTACAGCATTGTTCCATACAGAATATTGGACCCCATATAATACTCCATACAGTATAATGACCCACATATATTGCTCCATACAGTATAATGAGCCCCATATATTGAACCATACTGTATAAAAGCCCCATATAATGTTCCTTAAAGAATAATGAACCCCATATATTGTTCCATACATTATGGGTCCCATATAATGTTCCATACAGTATATGATGGGTTCCATATAATGCTCCAATATATGATGGGCCCCATATGTAGCTCCATATATAATGGGCCCCATATTATGCTCCATACAGTATAGGATGGGCCCCATAGAGTATAATGAGTCACATATAATGCTCCATACAGTATAATGAGTACCTGTCACTGGGTGACTGTCACGGTGTGACACGACCCAACAGATGGATGGTCAGCTAATGGCACAACACACAACGGGGATGGAAGGCCCTACAAATAGGAAATGAGGGATGGTCACCACCTGAGCTCCAATCTGAGCCTGTCCCTGCACTCACCTAACGCCCTATGAGGGTCCTTCCCCCACAGCCATCAGGGTACCTCGTGCCTCGCTGTCACCTAACTCTGCCCTTGCTAGTGCACTGGTCAGCGTAGGATGCTTGCCTAGCCACTACAGATAATACAACACAGAGGACAGTGATAAAAACGAAAGGGACGGGTAAACAAACACTTAGATTTCTCTGCTGCAAAGCAGCGCACAGCAGAATAAAGGCACCAGGAAAGCGAACTCAGCAGATGCGCCATTGCACCCAGAGATCTTACTCCGGCTTGGTCACTGTAGATTGCACTATCCCCAACAGTCAGCTGATGCATCAGGTGACCTTTTAAAGGATGGTGGGAGTGGTCCCCACCCACATCAGCTGACCCAACAGTAATGCAATTACACCAAATTGCCAGAGGGGAATAACTGACATTAACCTCGACTGGCCTGAAAGGAATAAAGTTTTAATTGAGAGGAAACAGAACTGCCACAAATCCAAAAATGGATCGTGACAGTCCCATATAATGCTCCATACAGTATAATGAGCCCCATATAATGCTCCATACAGTATATGATGGGCTCCATATATTGCTCCATATATAATGGGCCCCATACAATGCTCCATATGTAATGGGCCCTATATGATGCTCCTTATATATTGGGTTTCATATGATGCTCCATATGTAATGGGCCCCATATGATGCTCCATGATGAGCCTCATATAATGCTTTATATAATGAGCCCCGTATATGGTGCTCCAATGTATGATGGGTCCCATATATAATGCTTCATATATGATGGGCCCCATATATGATGCCCCAGTTTATGATAGGCCCATATATGATGCTCCAGTGTATGATAGTTCCCATATATGATGCTCCACTGTATAATGGGACCCATTTATGATGCTCCAATGTATGATGGGCCCCCCATATATGATGCTCCATTGTATGATGGGCCCATATGTGATGCTCCAGTGTATGATGGTCCCCATATATGATACTCCATATATGATGGACCTATATATGTTGCTACAGTGTATGATGGTCCCCATATATAATGCTTCAAACATAAAAACTAAAAAATTCTCAGCTCTCGTCCCTGACCACTGCTCTGCTCCAGACTCCTCAGCATCGACGTCTTCCAGCTCTCTGCACTGTAACTTTTCAGGCAGAGGGTGCACAGATGTGATGTCATCGCGCCCTCTGACCTGAACTTCACAGTCAGACACCACAGCGGTGGAGGGGGAAAGGTAAATATCACAAGTGCAGGGGCCCTGAGCAAGCAGGGGGCACACTTGTGGGTACCGGCACTGGCGCAGACGCTGAGCCCCCATAGCACGCTGGTGTCCCCGATGGCGAGTGGACCCACCCGCCTGCTCAGGGCTCCCACACTTGTCTGGGTGCGCAGGGTGCTGATGCCGGCCTTGCCTCCAGTGCTGGCACTATGCCAGTGGTGTCGACACTGGCCCTCCTAGGATGACTTGACATTTTTATGTCACATGATTCCTGTGGCCAATCAGCGGTGGCTTCACTCTCTTCTACTACAGACATAACTGAAATGAGGCGGTAGAGCAGCAACAGCTCTAACTTCCTCCGCATGTTTTGAATTGTCCAAAGTAGAGGAAAGCCCCCGCTAATTGGCCACAGGAATCATGCGACATAACAATATCACATGATTCCTGGGAGAGTCAGTACAACACCATTGGAACTGCGCCGACACTGGAGGTGAGTATAGGTGTTATTATTTTACACAGGGGAATCATGAGGATTCAGAAGAGTTTGTGCGAGTAGTGGACAACCACTTTAATTGTTTATTATATTATTACATACACTTGTGATTTTATTTCTTTTAAATCTATATAGGTTGGCACATTTGGATTTCTGACGTGGTGCAAGACTCTTGAAAGATGCACTTGATTTGTTAAGTGGTTGCACCTTTTAATGAATCAAACCTCACTCACTACACTACACTACGCGCCTTCATAAAGGCTGGCACATACAAGTGAGTCTTAATGAATCGGGGCCACAATACTATTATTCATACATACTCCACCTAGTGGAAGAAAATGTAAGTGCAGTTCAAAAACAGCATTTCTTTTTTGTAATCTAAAGGGGTTTAAGGTATTAAATGAATAAAGTACACTTTAACTAATACATCTGTCTGTATACTCTCTTTTGCTCCCTCCTTGCCCAGGAGATGTGGCATGATCAGACCATGTCCCTGCATGGTCATACACAGCCATTACACAGTACCAAGCAGGAGAACATTTATAAGATTATCGGGGCACAGGAACATTTTTTTTAATCACATTCAATATTTTTATTCTAAGATCTATTAATTCGAAACTACTGGAAAACCACTTTAATTACTATTTTATACATTTAACATCTTTGTATAGAAAATGCTAAAAGCACTATATAGAATGTATAGAATGTATCACAATGCATTGTTCTAATCTACTATACACTCATTATTTGCAGGCGAGACGTGTATAACGTGGAGGGATTGTGTGCACCTGCTAGTTAGCATGCAAGAGGTAATTTCATTATTTAACCAATTTGCTGTTCGGTAATTGTTTAACCATTTTGCTGCTTAGAACACAATGCATCACAGGCTCTTCTATTATTGAAGGCTAAATAGAGTAATCTGCTGAAGCTTTCAGCCGATTTTTTTTCCCCTGTGGCAGTAATGGATGTTTTCATCTTCCTAACCCTTCTGCTGGAAAACAGACCCATGTAGTTCTCATATCGGGGAAGGTTATTTTGTTTAGCTCATGAGCACAATGCATATGGTTTTGATTTATGCTCAAAACTTGCACAGTATGCTAAATTCCCCCTTCTCTGTTAAGGGCTGAGGCCTATGTGATGTGCATGAATTCCTCACTCACTAGAGGGATTTACATTTATACACATACATCCTGTACAGTGATCATTTTAAACCTGCCCTCCAGCCTTATCGACAGTGAATGTTTTATGGATTTTTTTTTCCCAAGAAGCACAGGTGGATCCATGACAAGTTTAACCCATAGCCAACATTTATCCTAAATTTACTTGTCACTTATGATATGTTACAGTTAATTTAGCAGCATTTCTAAATTATATTCTTTTTCCATCACCCTTAAGAGCACTGGACAAGAACCCCAAAGAAAATAATAAAAAGACCAACCTTTTTCCTTCTTTAGGGGTTTCTTTTCTTGAAACCAGAAGAGCCTGAAGCATGCAGCTTAAACAACCATGAGGCCCTAGTAAGGATCGTGGTTAGTATATTGGCCCAGTTTGTTATTGGGATGTTAACATCTGCTCAAAAGTGTCTGGATATCATCCTGCCTTATGTTTAGTCTGGACCTGATGCCTCGTGTTTTGGTGTGGGTCTACTTCCTCATGTTTGGCATGAGCCTGCTGCCTCATATTTGGATTGGCCTGTAGTCTCTGACTTATGGCTTGGTTTCACCATTCAAATGTGGCTTGGTTTTAGCCTTTAGCTTCCTTGCTTTGTGTGTCCCAGTGGTTTTGAACCTCCTAGTGGCTTTGTGTAGCCCAGTGGCTCCTTGTGGTCTGCTTTTTCTTGGCATGGTTCAAGGCTTCAGCATCATAATGTTCCTGATGTGAAGCCTCATACTATGTTTCTGGCCAGTGTTTGTTTGCCTCAGGACTGTATTAGTTTTTGGCTTGTGGCTTAATGCTGCCGAGCTTGGTGAAAACTAAATTCTAGATGGTATTAGTAGTGTGTCAGTTCTTGCTTTGCTAATATGCAGGTTTGCGCTAAGTCTTGCGAGTCCAACAAAGTTCCAGTTTATTCTCCTAGTCAGATAATATTGATGACCTGTGAAAGTTGTGGGCTCTGTTGGAGATTTTGCTTTGGGGCCAACATCCTTCAACTTCTCCAATGACCATTTCTGTTATTCTTCCTATAAATTTCTGAATAAATTAACAGGTGAGTGTTACGTGTCGGGGTATGTCCCTACATATTCTGACACTGTCCAACTAGTGCTTACAGTTTCTCACTGTTTGTGTACACACCTCTCTGGCAAGGGAATTGGTAACCCCCGCTTGTCAATTAAATGCTACATTTTTTGTAGAATTGCGGAGAACAGAACAATGTAGAGTTCTAAGAAAAGATACTTTATAATTGGTATTTCATGGGGAATGGATATATTTTCTACAATAGGTCTTATATATGTGTATATTCAATAAATGTATTCTTTTTTACCTAGTCTAAATGCCTCTCTGAGCAAGAATTGAGTGTTGTTTTGTTTTTTTTTGTTTTTTTGTTATTGCTGTGCCTCTCTTGAGATATGGCTTCATCTTTCATTTTGCACCCTATATATAAACCTAGTCTTGATAGGGAAGGAAGTGTGATCCTAAGAAGACATCCATAGAGAAGGATTGAGGATCATAGCTTCTTTGCTGATAAGCATAGACTTGCATATAGAAACGAGTGGGGCCATGGCTCAGGAATAGAGAAAAAAATTGACATTTTTGGCAAGTGACAATTCCTCTTTGCTATTCCTCTACAATGCTCTAGAAGTTAGAAATATCATAAAATGCAAATATGGTTCCAGTTGCAAAATTGTTATGGGACAATATGATTTATGATCTGGTGAAAAAGTATTTGATAATTTCAAGCAGTCATGTTACCTCCAACAACTTTCATTGCCAGTTCATATGTTACAAGATGTAGTAATTTAGGCAGTAACTGAGCCTTGCCCTACTCAATAGCCCACCTATGATGGAAATAGATGTTGGCACTCGTAATAGAAGAATTGAAACTATTGAAGAACCTGTGATTTGAACCCATACTGTTTGTACTCATCATCGTTGACAATGATGATGGGTCTTTACCATTTTTTATGACTTGTACCGTCTATGCTTCTACCTTTATGTAATATTCAATATGTCAATAGCTGCCACTCATCGTTCCGGTGGATCGTCACATCTCATTTTCTTCTATCACTCTTCATTTCCTCTGTTATTTTTCTTCTCTTAACGTGTCTATCTCTTGACTCACTTACATTTTATAAACAAGTTTTAACTCAACCTTCTGGGAAAATCAGAAAGTGCATTAGAAAAAAAGTGCAGAACGGTTCACGCAAGGACATGCCTAATGTGAGCATTTAAAATCTAATGGAGAGAAAATCTTGAACACAATGGAGTTGTTGATTGGGGGGGCAGCCACTATTTTGTCAGATGTTATCTGTAAAGGTGGTAAAACGAGACATCCATGACCCATGGATAGGACTATAAAACATCACCACTGAGGGTATGGGGGATGATCTCAGCCATCACTAATACGAAGTGACGTCTTCCTTTCAAAGGACCTCTTTATAAACATTTATAAACATTTGTCGTATTTTACATTTTAGTTTAATAATTTAGAGTGGGTTATTTCTATACTTAAAAAGGCAAAGTAATGCAAAATTTATAAAGTCTGATTCTTCCAATGGCAAAGATGCTTTGGCTGTTTGATTCGCGGTTGGGGGAAGCATTTCTGTCATATTAAAGGCATAAAAATTACTGAAACATTAAAGAAGCAGCAATCATGTTGAATCAAAAGCAATAGAGATGAAAGCCTGCTCAATATAGCCAGTAGCCCTTCATTTGGGGGCTAAGAAAAGAATGACAGGCAGCAGCTAAGCGTACAGGTCACAGCCAGAGCAGCATTTGACAGTAAATTAATTAACCTCTTTCTGTATGAAATTCCGAGGACACACAATAATTTAAAAGTCTTTTATAAAGTTTTACTTCTCCAGTAAATTTATGATTTTTTTTCAGTAAGTTGTTAACTCTGAGCTGTTTTTTCTTTTTTTTTTTCTTCATTCTGTCGGGAAATATTTTGCTTTTCATGTGATGTCTCACTTACTGAAAGAAGAAGATTGAATTATTTGTTCTGATGTCCATATTATAAAAAAAATGTCGCAGGCTGTTTGGAAGATTGTAAAATAATGGAAATGTGGAAGAGATTGCAACTAATACAAGACAGATGTGAAAATACTGATATCATGACATGTTTTCTTATATTCAATGAGGCAATAGTATGGAACAGGAGCCCGATCCATCGTAACAATTTTGCCAGAATTCAAGAGTAAATTTGAAAAGTTGCAAAATGTTGACGCAACTTTGAATTGCACCAAAATGTAGCATCTTTTGTCATTTTCATACCAGCTTCTCCCAGCTCTGACGACATAGGCAGAGCTGGAGCAGTATGAGAGCACAGAACAAGGGGAATGGAGGGCTTTACTAAGATTTGTGACGAAGACAACAAAGGCAAATGCCAATTGTAAGATACTCCTAATTAGTGGTGTAACTAGAGTCTATAGGGCCTCGGTGCAAGATTTAGACGTTGTCCCCCCCCCGATCCTAGTATATACACACGTGGTCAAAATTGTTGGTACCCCTCGTTTAATGACAGAAAAACCCACAATGGTCACAGAAATAACTTGAATATGACAAAATTAACAATAACTAAAAAATCTATAATAATGGACAATTGAAAGTTAGACATTGTTTTTCAACCATGCTGCCACAGAATTTTTTTAAAAATAAAACTCATGAAATAGGCCTGAACTGAATTGATGATACCCCTGAAAATAATGTGACAAAAGGGTCATGATAATTCACAGTGTGTCCACTAATTAGCATCACAGGTGTCTACATTCTTGAAATCAGTGAGTGGGCCAGTATAGAGGGCTACAGGTACTCAGTATGCTGTTTGGTGACATAGTTTGTATCACACTGAACATGGACCATTGGAAGCGAAGGAAAGAGTTGTCTCAGGAGATTAGAAAGAAAATTATAGACAAACATGTTAAAAGTAAAAGTTATAAGACCATCTCCTAGCAGCTTGATGTTCCTGTGACTACATTAGCACATATTATTCAGAAATTTAAGATCCATGACTATAGCCAACTTTCCTGGATGTGGCCGCAGGAGGAAAATTGATGACAACTCAAAGAGATGGATAATACGAAAGGTAACAAAAGAGCCCAGAAAAGCTTCTAACCAGGTTAAAGGTGAACTTCAATCTTAAGGAACATCAGTCTCAGATCCACACCATCCGTCGTTGTATAATCCAAAGTGGACTTCATGGGAGACGACCAAGGAGGACTCCATTGTTGAAAAAAAATCATAAAAAAGCCAGACTGGAATTTTCCAAACTACATGTTGACAAGACACAAAGCTTCTGGGAGAATGTCCTATGGACAGATGAGACAAAAATTTAACTTTTTGGCAAGGCACATAAGCTCTATGTTCACAGAGGGAAAAATCAAGAATCAAAAAAAGAACACTGTCCCTAATGTGAAGGCTCTATTATGTTCTGGGGCTGCTTTGCTGCATCTGGCACAGGGTGTCTAGAATGTGTGCAGGATACAATGAAATCTCAAGACTATCAAGGGATTCTAGAGAGAAATGTGCTGCCCAGTGTCAGAAAGCTTGATCTCAGTCGCAGGTCATGGGACTTCCAACATGATAATGACCCAAAACACACAGCTAAAAACGCCCAAGAATGGCTAGGAGGAAAACATTGGACTACTCTGAAGTGGCATTCTATGATCCCTGACCTAAATCCTATTGAGCATCTTTGGAAAGAGCTGAAACATGCTGTCTGGAAAAGGCAACCATCAAACATGAGACAACTGGAGCAGTTTGCTCTTGAGGAGTGGGGCAAAACAACTGTTGAGAGGTGCAGAAGTCTCATTGACAGTTACAGGAATCGTTTGATTGTAGTGATTGCCTCAAATGGTTGTGCAACAAAATATTAAGTTAAAGGTACCATAATTTCTGTCCAGGCCTATTTCATGAGTTTTATTTTTTTAAAAAAATTCTGTGGAAGCATGCCTGAAAAGCAATGTCTGACTTTCATTTGTTCATTATCACAGATTTTTTAGTTACTATTACTTTTGTCAGATTCAAGTTATTTCTGTGACCATTGTGGGTTTTTCTGTCATTAAACGAGGGGTACCAACAATTTTGAGCACGTGTGTATATACATGTCCTCCATCCTGGTATATATATGTCCTTTATCCTGGGCCCCATCTTGGTTGTGTGAAAAAGTGTTTGCCCCCTTCCTGATTTCCTATTCTTTTACATGTTTGTCACAATTATAAGTTGTAGATCATCAAATAAAGTAAATATTAGACAAAGATAACAATAGTTATCACAAAATGCAGTTTTTAAATAAAGGTCTACATTAAGGGAAAAATAAATCCAAAACTACAGGGCCCTGTGTAAAAAAGTGATTGCCCCCTAAACCTACTAACTTTTTGCAGGTCGAGAAAACACCAGCTACAGGGATCGACGGTAAGTTATTTAACTTCATTTTGAGTTGAAAAAAAGTTTTCTTCTACAAATGGATAATGTTCCTAAGTGAAAGTCAGAATTCACAATAGACTACCTTAAAAGGCGCAAGCTGAAGGTTTTTCAATGGACCTCACAGTCCCCTGATCTGAATATCATTGAAAATCTGTGGCTAGACCTCAAAATAGCAGTGCATGCAAGATGACCCAGGAATCTCACCAAAAGGTTTAACACCTTCCCGACCTTTGACATAGCATATGCGTCATGAAAGTCGGTGCCAATCCGACCTATGACGCATACCCTGTGTCATGGAATGATCGCCCCCCTGCGGGCCGGGTGACCGTTCACTGACCCCGGTCACCCGACCCGCAGGTACAGGGGGACCTATACTTGACCCCAGGGGGGTGGCTTAGCCCCCCCGGGTGTACGATCGCTCGTGCTGTCCTTTATTTAACCCCTTTCAGCTCTGATTGGAGCTAGCATCCATGTGACGCTAGCCATCCAATCAGAGGTGGAGGGGCGGAGTAAAATAATGGCTGCCTCGCTCCTCAGCTTCATCCCATCTGTGGAAGCTGAGGAGCGAGGTTCCTGACCGTTCCCCTGTCCCCCAGAGACCGCGATCGCCACCGCTGCCGCCGCCGCAAGGCGCCACCCTGCTGCTGCCCGCAGCTGCCCGCTGCTGCATGTCGCCGCCACAGCCTCTGACTGCCCCACTGCTGCTCCTGAGGACAGGTACTGACCCCTCCTGTCCTCCACTCCCCCCGATCTCCACTCTCTCCCCCCTGTCTCCCCTGATCACCACCTGCTCTGGTGATCTCCCCTAATTCTCCTGCTGCTGCATTATCTCCACTCCTCGGGCTCCATTGATCCCCTCCTCCCCTCCTAAACCCCCCCCTGCGCCTGACAGCTCCGTTTGATCTCCCCCCTCCCCTGGTAATCACCCCCACCACTGATCACCCCCTGATCACCCCCTGCCTCTCCCAATCACCTGCTGCTGCCGCCGTCTGCATCTGCTGGTCCTGTGCTCTCCTCCTGCCCCCACCTGCACTTGACAGCCCAATCCTCCCCTGTGATCACCCCCTGCCCCCCTGATCACTCCCTGCCCCCCTGATCACCCCCTGCCCCCCTGATCACCCCCTGCCCCCCTGATCACCTGCTGCTGCCGGCTACATCTGTAGCTGGTCCTCTGCTCCCCTTCTGCCCTCCCCGTGACTGATCACCCCGTGCCCCGCTGATTACCCGTGCCTCCGCTGATCACCCCGTGCCCCGCGACTGATCACCCCGTGCCCCGCGACTGATCACCCCTTGCCCCATGACTGATCACCCCGTGCCCCAGACTGATCACCCCCTGCCCCCGCTGGTCACCCCCTGCCCCACTGATCACCCCCTGCCCCGCTGATCACCCCCTGCCCCGCTGATCACCTGCTGCTGCTCCATCTACAGTTCGTCCTCTGCTCCCCTTCTGTCCTCCCCCGTGACTGATCACCCGCCGCTGATTACCCGTGTCGCTGATCACCGTGCCGCACTGATCACCCGTGCCCCGCGACTGATCACCCCTCCGCACTGATCACCATGCCCCGCGACTGATCACCCGTCTTCGCGACGATCACCCTGCCTCGGACTGATCACCCGTGCCCGCACTGATCACCCGTGCCCCGCGACTGATCACCCCTCCCACGTCACCCCAGCCCCTGATCACCCTTCCGCGATCACTCTGCTGCCATCTACCTCGCCTCTGCCCCTTCTGCCATCACCCCGGATGCACCCCATGCCTCGCTGATCACCCCGTGCCTCCGCTGATCACCCCGTACCTCCGCTGATCACCCCTGCCCCCACTGATCACCCCTGACCGCAAGATCACCCGTGCCCGCACTGATCACCCCTGCCCCACTGTCACTCCCTGCCCTGCTGATCACCTGCTGCTGCTCCATCTACAGCTCGTCCTCTTCTCCCCTCCTGCCCCCCGTGCCTGACAGCTCCCCTCGCGCCTGACAGCTCCCCTCTCGCCTGACAGCCTCCTCCTGCGCCTGACAGCCTCCTCCTGCGCCTGACAGCCTCCTCCTGCACCTGATAGCCTTCTCCTGCACCAGACAGCCCCCACGCCTGACAGCCTCCTTCTGCGCCTGACAGCCTCCTCCTGCGCCTGACAGCCTCCTTCTGCACCTGACAGCCTCCTCCTGCGCCTGACAGTCCCCCGACACCTGACAGCCCCCCACGCCTGACAACCTCCTTCTGCAGCATAAAGTTACACCAAACACTCGCACATACACACGCACACACACACTATAATAAAGGTTAGATTTTGTACACGCACACACACCACACGCACAATGTCCCGCTCATCCCTGTCATCCCAGTCACAGAGGGTCTACTCAGTTGAGGAGGCATATGCCTTTCTTGCCTCCGAAACTGATAGTGAGGGAGAGGACCCCACCTTTCTCTATTCCTCCCCCTCTTCCTCCTCCAGTGACACAGATGTACCAACACCAAGATGTCGCAGTACAAGAAACCATCCAGAGCCTGGGGAAGAAGAGCCGGAGGCCGGGGAAGAAGAGTCGGAAGCCGGGAAGAAGAGTGCTAGTCACACCCAACCTAGCACTAGTGCCCCCTCCTGGATCCCCGTCCCTGAAAATTTTGCTCCACAGATTCCTGATTTCGTTCCCCAATCAGGAATCCAGTTCGAGACTGCCAACTTCAGGGAAATAGACTTTTTCAAAGTCTATTTCTCGGAGTCAATCGTCAGTCTCATGGTGGAACAAACAAACTTATACGCCCAGCAATTTTTTGCCCAAAACCCAAATTCATCATTTTCTTGGAGTCCCGTTGACTCTGTAGAAATGATGAAATATTGGGGACTGGTCCTTCACATGGGGATTGTGAAGAAACCAGAACTTAGCCAATACTGGCGTACTGATATTTTATATCAAACTCCAGTATTTGGCATTGTTATGATTCGCAAACGTTTTGAGGCGATTCATAAGTTTCTTCATTTCAGGGACAACACTGACAGCCTTCCCCGCGATGACCCGAATTTTGATAGACTGTTCAAAATTCGGCCGGTTATCGAACACTTCAGCACCAAATTTGCTGTAGTGTACATTCCCGAAAGGGAAATTTGTGTGGATGAATCCTTCGTCCACTTCAAAGGGAGGCTTCAGTTCCGTCAGTACCTGCCCAGCAAGAGGGCGAGGTACGGGATAAAACTCTACAAGCTGTGTGAGAGTACCTCAGGGTACACTCACAGCTTTAGAGTTTACGAAGGGAAGGACACCAAGATCCAGCCCCCAGAATGTCCACCTGCTCTGGGGGTAAGTGGGAATATAGTGTGGGATTTGGTCCACCCACTGCTTGATAAAGGTTACCATCTGTACGTTGATAACTTTTATACAAGCATCCCACTATTTCAATCCCTCTCTGCCAGAGCTACCGCAGCTTGCGGTACTGTGCGCAGAAACAAGAGGGGTCTCCCTTTGCCGCTAATTGAGCAGCCTCTCCCAAAGGGTGAGAGCCGAGCCCAATGTAGCGGCAACATGCTTGTGGTCAAGTTCAAAGACAAAAGAGATGTTTTTTCTTGACCACAATCCATGGTCCCGGCACCACGGCCACCACCGTTCGTGGTACCCCAGCACAGGTTCACAAACCGGACTGTGCCCTGGGGTACAACAAACACATGGGGGGAGTTGATCTTTCTGATCAAGTCCTCCAGCCCTATAGTGCCATGCGGAAGGCGAAGGTGTGGTATAAAGAACTGGCTGTGCACATCGTGCAAATGGCACTGTATAACGCATACGTGCTATCACGATGTGCAGGCCAGACCAACAACACCTTCCTTCAGTTCCAGGAGGCGGTGATAAAGGCCCTGATGTTTGGAGAGGAGGACGGAGCGCGCCCCAGCACTCCTGGAACTCAAGTTTCCCGCATGGTACCAGGGCAACATTTTCCCAGTGAGGGGATAAGAAAAAGGTGCTGGGTGTGCTATAAAAGGGGGACAAGAAAAAACACTCGTTTCCATTGTGAAACGTGTCCTGACAAACCTGGACTGTGTGTGAATGAATGCTTCAGAATTCATCACACGTCCGTGTATTAAACACATACTGACATTCCCCTACAGAACTCACCCACACAAGTCTGACATACACACACACACACCAACCTGACGTACACTACGCCACACACACCAACCTGACGTAGTGTGTCAGGTTGGTGTGTGTGGCGTAGTGTACATCAGGTTGGTGTGTGTGGCGTAGTGTACGTCAGGTTGGTGTGTGTGTGTGGTGTAGTATACACGACACACACCAACCTGATGTACACTACACTACACCACACGCCAACCTGACCTGCACTACACCACACAAACCAACCTGACGTAGTGTGTCAGGTTGGTGTGTGTGGCGTAGTATACATCAGGTTTGTGCGTGTGGCATAGCGTACGTCAGCTTGGTATGTATGTGTGGTGTATACTACACCACACACACACCAACCTGACGTACACTACACTACATCACACGCCAACCTGACATGCACTACACCACACAAACCAACCTGTCGCAGTGTGTCAGGTTGGTGTGTGTGGCTTAGTGTACATCAGGTTTGTGTGGTTGGTGTAGCGTACGTTAGGTTGGTGTGCATGTGTGGTGTATACTACACCAACACACACCAACCTGACGTACACTACACTACACCACACGCCAACCTGACATGCACTACACCACACAAACCAACCTGACGTAGTGTGTCAGGTTGGTGTGTGTGGCGTAGTATACATCAGGTTTGTGTGTGTTGCGTAGCGTACGTCAGGTTGGTATGTATGTGTGGTGTATACTACACCATACACACACCAACCTGACGTACACTACACTACACCACACGCCAACCTGACATGCACTACACCACACAAACAACCTGACGAGTGTGTCAGGTTGGTGTGTGTGGCGTAGTGTACATCAGGTTTGTGTGTTTGCGTAGCGTACGTCAGGTTGGTATGTATGTGTGGTGTATACTACACATACACACACCAACCTGACGTACACTACACTACACCACACGCCAACCTGACATGCTCTACACCACACAAACCAACCTGACGTAGTGTGTCAGGTTGGTGTGTGTGGCGTAGTATACATCAGGTTTGTGTGTGTTGCGTAGCGTTACGTCAGGTTGGTGTATGTGTGTGGTGTATACTACACCACAACACACCAACCTGACGTACACTACACTACACCACACGCCAACCTGACATGCACTACACCACACAACCAACCTGACGTAGTGTGTCAGGTTGGTGTGTGTGGCGTAGTTACATCAGGTTTGTGTGTGTTGCGTAGCGTACGTCAGGTTGGTATGTATGTGTGGTGTATACTACACCATACACACACCAACCTGACGTACACTACACTACACCACACGCCAACCTGACATGCTCTACACCACACAAACAAACCTGACCCAGTGTGTCAGGTTGGTGTGTGTGGCGTAGTGTACATCAGGTTTGTGTGTTTGGCGTAGCGTACGTCAGGTTGGTGTGTATGTGTGGTGTATGCTACACTACACACACACGAACCTGACGTACACTACACTACACCACACGCCAACATGACATGCACTACACCACACAAACCAACCTGATGTAGTGTGTCAGGTTGGTGTGTGTGGCGTAGTGTACATCAGGTTTGTGTGTGTGGCGTAGCTTACGTCAGGTTGGTGTGTGTGTGTGTGGTGTATAGTACACCACACATACACACCAACCTGACGTACACTACACTACACCACATGCCAACCTGACATGCACTACACCACACACGCCAACCTGACGTAGTGTGTCAGGTTGTGTGTGTGTGGCGTAGTGTACATCAGGTTTGTGTGTGTGGCGTAGCGTACGTCAGGTTGGTGTCACGCGGTCTTATGATATGTGTACGATGTCAGTAAACTATTCTTAAAAGAACAACACTCTATACAACATATAGATTAGCAACATCAGCATGTAAATATAGAATAGATTTACCTGACACGATATCCGTTGAACTCAGGGTTAATCTTGAGGACTTGATACACTGTCACAGGAAAGAGGAGGACCGGGGGTCTAACCTGACCCTAAACTGGGGTCCTAACTAATCCCTCACCTTGGAGGTACTGATAATGGTTCAGAGGTCCAAGTCTCCAGCCTAACCCTTTCTCCTATCAGTCCCTGAACCCTGTAATCAGTCCTAAGAAGGATTCTGATTACCACCAAAGGGATATGGGCAGATCTCTGCTAAATACACAGATTAGACATATAAGACAGACTGGAGAAAACACAGACTTGCATACACACTCAAACACAGAAGGAACATAAATGATCTGGGATATTAAACTCTAAGCAAGGTGAGCTTAAAACAACTAAGGAGCTCTTTAACTTAAGTCTATACAGATACAATCCTATCTGTGGTCTGTATGAAGTATTTCACTGGCAACTCCCAACACAGACAACCAGAGATTTAAAGGAAACCAATCAACAAATAATTAATTGCAGCCGGGAGAAACTGCACCCAGTCCCAGAACTGAGCACAGACAGAATTAACTCCCTAACTGCCAAACACAAAGAAACAGCAACTCAGCTGTGAGAAGTCAGAATGTGCAACCGCGACGATCTTCGTGGCGATGCACACATGACAGTACACCCCCTTCTACGAGGGGCCTCCGAACCCTCAGGGCCAGGTTTGCCCGGGTGAGTTCTGTGGAAGGTCCGCACCAAACGATCTGCGTTAATGTCAGACGCAGGAACCCACGTCCTCTCCTCTGGACCATACCCCTTCCAATGCACCAAGTACTGAAGGGACCGGCGATTCAGACGTGAGTCAATGATCTTTGACACTTGAAACTCCAAGTTACCATTGACCACCACTGGAGGAGGAGGTAGAGGTGATGGTATGACTGGTGCCAGTACTTCTTAAGTAATGACTTGTGGAACACATTGTGGATTTTAAACGTAGGAGGGAGGTCCAGACGAAATGCCACAGGATTAATTATGGAACTGATCCTGTACGGCCCGATGAATCTGGGGCCCAGCTTCCAGGAGGGAACTTTAAGTTTTATATTCCTGGTAGACAACCATACCAGATCGTTCACATTAAGATCTGGACCAGAAACTCTCCTCCTATCAGCCATACGTTTATAACGGTTCCCCATAGCACTCAGATTATTCAATACACCTCTCCACACTGAAGCAAGTGACGACGAGAAACGCTCCTCCTCAGGAACCCCAGAAGGGCCCCCCCCATTGAATGTACAAAACTGGGGATGAAAACCATATGCCCCAAAAAACGGGGACTTACCAGTGGACTCGCTCCGCCTGTTGTTAAGAGCGAACTCTGCCAGAGGCAAGAAAGAAGACCAGTCCTCCTGGTTCTCTGAGACAAAACACCGAAGATAAGTCTCTAGGCTTTGATTCAGACGCTCTGTCTGACCATTGGTCTGCGGATGAAAAGCCGAGGAAAATGACAATTGCATCCCCCGACGTAAACAAAATGCCCTCCAAAACTTGGACACAAACTGAGACCCCCTATCTGACACCACATCAGAAGGCAACCCATGAAGTCTCACAATCTCCCCAATGAACACCTGCGCCAGAGTTTTAGCAATAGGGAGGGCAGGAAGAGCAATGAAATGTGCCATCTTACTGAACCTGTCAACAACCACCAGTATGACAGTCTTCCCTGACGACTGAGGAAGGTCCGTGATGAAGTCCATAGACAAATGAGTCCATGGACGCTCCGGAAGTTTCAAGGGTAAGAGGGTCCCAGACGGACGGGTATGAGGGGTCTTAGAGCGAGCACAAACCCCACAGGACGCGACAAAAGTTAAAACATCTTTATTAACGTTAGGCCACCAAAACCGGCGAGAAAGGAGATCTAAAGTAGCCTTACTCCCTGGATGTCCTGCTAAAGCAGAATTATGATGTGCCTCAATAACCTTTTGTCTCAACTGATTTGGGACAAACAGTCTCCCTGGAGTCCTGCAGGGGCTTCCCCCTGAGCCTCTAACACCTCCTCCTCAAGCTCAGAACATACAGCCGACACTACCACCCCCTCCTGAAGGATAGGAATCGGGTCATCCATTTTCCCGGCCCCTGGGAAACTGCGAGACAAGGCATCCGCCTTAACATTCTTAGATCCAGGGCGATAAGTGACAACAAAATTAAACCTGGTAAAAAACAACGACCATCGAGCTTGTCTGGAATTCAGACGCTTAGCAGATTCCAAATACAGCAGGTTCTTGTGATCAGTAATGACGGTGACCGGGTGGACTGCCCCCTCCAAAAAGTGACGCCATTCTTCAAAAGCCAACTTAATGGCCAAAAGTTCTCTATTGCCGATATCATAATTCCTTTCGGCGGACGACAATTTTTTAGAAAAGAAAGCGCACGGATGCCATTTACCAGGGGACGGACCCTGGGACAATATTGCAACCCACCCCTACGTCAGACGCGTCCACCTCCACAACGAACGGCTGTGATGCATCTGGTTGGATGAGAACGGGTGCCGAAGCAAAACATTTTTTCAAAGAGGAAAAAGCTTGGCAAGCTTTGTCCGACCATTTAGAAAAATCCGTCCCTTTTCTTGTCATGTCAGTGAGAGGTTTGACAACAGATGAGAAATTACAAATAAATTTCCGGTAGTAGTTAGCAAACCCCAGAAAACGCTGCAGAGCCTTAAGATCCTCTGGCTGATCCCATTCAAGCACTGCTCTCACCTTTTCAGGGTCCATACGGAAACCGGAGGCTGACACCAAGAAACCCAAAAACTGAAGTTCCTGTACGGCGAATACACACTTTTCCAGTTTGGCGTATAGTTTATTGTCTCGCAAGATCTGCAACACCTGTCTCACATGCTCCTGGTGAGACACAAGATCTGGTGAGTAAATTAAAATGTCATCCAAATATACGACCACAAACAGCCCCACCAGATGACGAAAAATGTCATTAACAAAATGTTGGAATACTGCTGGTGCAGTAGTCAGACCAAAAGGCATGACAAGGTTCTCATAATGTCCCTCCGGCGTGTTAAACGCCGTTTTCCACTCATCCCCCTCTTTTATCCTAATCAGATTATACGCCCCCCTGAGATCCAATTTAGAGAACCATTTGGCGCCAACAATTTGATTGAAGAGATCAGGAATCAGAGGGAGTGGATACGGATCTCAAACAGTAATCCGATTAAGTTCGCGGAAATCCAAGCAAGGGCGTAGGCCTCCATCTTTTTTTTCACAAAGAAGAACCCCGCGGCCACTGGGGAAGATGAAGGTCTAATATGCCCTTTGGCCAGACTTTCCGAAATATAATCTTTCATAGCCTGCCTCTCAGGACCAGAAAGGTTATATAACCTAGCTTTAGGTAACTTAGCATCAGGAAGTAAATTAATAGAGCAGTCATACACGCGATGAGGGGGCAACTCCTGACACCCCTCCTCAGAGAACACATCCCCAAAGTCCTCCAAAAAAGGAGGCAAAGTACTAGGCACGACCGCACTCATGACTGTGTTCATGCAGTTACTTTTGCAAAACTCCCCCCATTGGCTTATATCTCTGGACTGCCAATTAATCACAGGGTTATGTTTAACCAACCAAGGAAGTCCCAACACAATAGGAGTAGGTAGACCCTCCAACACATAACAAGATAATAGTTCCCTATGTATTGCCCCTACCCGAAGGTCAATGTTATGAACCTCATGAACAAAGCTACCTTGGCCGAGAGGCCTGGCGTCAATGGAGAATATAGGGATCGGTTTGACCAATACACTCAGATGCATACCTTGAGCCTGAGCAAACTGAGCGTCAACCAGATTAGCCCCGGACCCACTATCAAGAAGAACAGAAAATCTCTCCACTCTCGTACCAACCACCACCTCCACTGGTACAAGGAACTGAGAAGAACTAGCGGACGAATACATACTCCCAGGTTGTCGTCCACCACACAACCTGGGATTAACAGTTTTCCGGCGACTTTTTGCTCAACAAGGCACGGGATGGACATCCCCCAACAAAATGTCCCTCTTTCCCACAGAAGAAACACCTTCTAGTCCTGCGGCGTACCGCCAATCCCCTCCTACGAAATGATGTCCCTCCCAACTGCATAGGCTCCTCCGAACAGACAAGGGGAACCTCAACATAAGGGACTTTAGTAGTAGGTGGAGTAACAACAGGGGGCGGAGTTACCTCGCACCTCTCCCGGAGCCGTCTATCAGTACGGATAGCTAGGGCCATAGCAGCCTCCAGTGATGGAGGAGAATCATACTGAGCCAAAACGTCCTTTAATTTGTCAGAAAGCCCATGACAAAACTGGCTTCTAAGAGCTGGGTCATTCCACTGAGTATCTGTGGCCCATCTACGGAACTCAGAAGCAAATTCCTCCGCCGGACGATCTCCCTGCTGTATCTTACGTAATTTTGTCTCAGCAAGAGAGACCCGATCTGGGTCATCATATACCAAACCCAGGGCAGTAAAAAATCGATCTACTGACTGTAGAGCCGGGGATCCCGGAGGAAGGGAGAAGGCCCAGGATTGAGGGTCCCCTTGTAGGAGCGAGATAACAATTCCCACTCTCTGCTCTTCACTCCCTGATGATCGAGGCCGAAGCCGAAAATACAATTTACATGCTTCCCTGAAGGTGAAAAATTTGTCTCGCCCACCAGTGAACCTGTCCGGGAGAGCTACTTTAGGTTCAAATCTGGTTTGCTCCGAGGGAGACAAAACTTTGGACTTAATGTCCGTCAGCTCCATGGATAATCCCTGCAACTGCAGAGCCAGCTGGGCTACTGGATCCATGGCAACTGGGAATAATTTTATGGGCCAGTGAAAATGTCACGCGGTCTTATGATATGTGTACGATGTCAGTAAACTATTCTTAAAAGAACAACACTCTATACAACATATAGATTAGCAACATCAGCATGTAAATATAGAATAGATTTACCTGACACGATATCCGTTGAACTCAGGGTTAATCTTGAGGACTTGATACACTGTCACAGGAAAGAGGAGGACCGGGGGTCTAACCTGACCCTAAACTGGGGTCCTAACTAATCCCTCACCTTGGAGGTACTGATAATGGTTCAGAGGTCCAAGTCTCCAGCCTAACCCTGTCTCCTATCAGTCCCTGAACCCTGTAATCAGTCCTAAGAAGGATTCTGATTACCACCAAAGGGATATGGGCAGATCTCTGCTAAATACACAGATTAGACATATAAGACAGACTGGAGAAAACACAGACTTGCATACACACTCAAACACAGAAGGAACATAAATGATCTGGGATATTAAACTCTAAGCAAGGTGAGCTTAAAACAACTAAGGAGCTCTTTAACTTAAGTCTATACAGATACAATCCTATCTGTGGTCTGCATGAAGAATTTCACTGGCAACTCCCAACACAGACAACCAGAGATTTAAAGGAAACCAATCAACAAATAATTAATTGCAGCCGGGAGAAACTGCACCCAGTCCCAGAACTGAGCACAGACAGAATTAACTCCCTAACTGCCAAACACAAAGAAACAGCAACTCAGCTGTGAGAAGTCAGAATGTGCAACCGCGACGATCTTCGTGGCGATGCACACATGACAGTTGGTGTGTATGTGTGGTGTATACTACACCACACACACCAACTTGACGTACACTACACTACACCACACGCCAACCTGACATGCACTACACCACACAAACCAACCTGACGTAGTGTGTCAGGTTGGTGTGTGTGGCGTAGTGTACATCAGGTTTGTGTGTGTGACGTAGCGTACGTCAGGTTGGTGTGTATGTGTGGTGTATACTACACCACACACACCAACCTGACGTACACTACACCACACGCCAACCTGACATGCACTACACCACACAAACCAACCTGACGTAGTGTCAGGTTTGTGTGTGTGGCCTACTGTACGTCGGGTTGGTGTGTATATGTGGTGTATACTACATCACTCACACACCAACCTGACGTACACTACACCACACACCAACCTGACGTACACTACACCACACACCAACTTGACGTACACTACACCACACACACCAACTGACGTAGTGTCAGGTTGGTGCGTGTGGCGTAGTGTACGTCAGGTTGGTGTGGAGTAATATAGTGTACATCAGGTTGTTGGTGTGTGTGTGGTGTATATTACACCACACACCAACCTGACATACACTATATACTTTCCATAAGCGACATGGTGCCTGCTAATGATTGGAGCTAATTTTCCCTTCAAAAAGTCAAATGGTGCTCCTTCCCTTCTGGGCGCTGTCGTGCGCCCAAACAGTGGTTTATGACCACATATGAGGTATCGGTGTACTCAGGAGAAATTGCCCAACAAATTTTAGGATCCATTTTATCCTGCTGCCCGTGTGAAAATGAAAAAATTGATGCTAAAAGAAAATTTTTATGAAAAAAAAAGTACTTTTTCATTTTCACGGATTAATTTGTGAAGCAGCTGGGGGTTAAAAGTGCTCACTATGCATCTAGGTAAGTTCCTTGGGGGTATAGTTTCCAAAATGGGGTCACTTGTGGGGGTGCTCCAATGTTTAGGCACACAGGGGCTCTCCAAATGCGACATGGTGTCCGCTAACGATTGGAGTTAATTTTCCCTTCAAAAAGTCAAATGGTGCTCCTTCCCTTCCGGGCCCTGCCGTGCGCCCAAACAGTGGTTTATGACCACATATGAGGTATCGGTGTACTCAGGAGAAATTGCCCAACAAATTTTAGGATCCATTATATCCTGCTGCCCGTGTGAAAATGAAAAAATTGATGCTAAAAGAAAATTTTTATGAAAAAAAAAGTACTTTTTCATTTTCACGGATTAGTTTGGGAAGCACCTGGGGGTTAAAAGTTCTCACTATGCATCTAGATAAGTTCCTTTGGGGGGTCTAGTTTCCAAAATGGGGTCACTTGTGGGGGTGCTCCAATGTTTAGGCACACAGGGGCTTTCCAAATGCGACATGGTGTCCGCTAACGATTGGAGTTAAATTTCCCTTCAAAAAGTCAAATGGCGCTCCTTCCCTTCCGGGCCCTGCCGTGCGCCCAAACAGTGGTTTATGACCACATATGAGGTATCTGTGTACTCAGGAGAAATTGCCCAACAAATCTTAGGATCCATTTGATCCTGCTGCCCGTGTGAAAATGAAAAAATTGATGCTAAAAAATTTTTTGTGAAAAAAAAAGTACTTTTTCATTTTCACGGATTAATTTGTGAAGCACCTGGGGGTTAAAAGTGCTCACTATGCATCTAGATAAGTTCCTTGGAGGGTCTAGTTTCCTAAATGGGGTCACATGTGGGGGTGCTCCAATGTTTAGGCACACAGGGGCTTTCCAAATGCGACATGGTGTCCGCTAACGATTGGAGTTAAATTTCCCTTCAAAAAGTCAAATGGCGCTCCTTCCCTTCCGGGCCCTGCCGTGCGCCCAAACAGTGGTTTATGACCACATATGAGGTATCTGTGTACTCAGGAGAAATTGCCCAACAAATTTTAGGATCCATTTTATCCTGATGCCCGTGTGAAAATGAAAAAATTGATGCTAAAAAAATTTTTTTGTGAAAAAAAAAGTACTTTTTCATTTTCACGGATTAATTTGTGAAGCACCTGGGGGTTAAAAGTGCTCACTATGCATCTAGATAAGTTCCTTGGAGGGTCTAGTTTCCTAAATGGGGTCACATGTGGGGGTGCTCCAATGTTTAGGCACACAGGGGCTTTCCAAATGCGACATGGTGTCCGCTAACGATTGGAGTTAAATTTCCCTTCAAAAAGTCAAATGGCGCTCCTTCCCTTCCGGGCCCTGCCGTGCGCCCAAACAGTGGTTTATGACCACATATGAGGTATCTGTGTACTCAGGAGAAATTGCCCAACAAATCTTAGGATCCATTTTATCCTGCTGCCCGTGTGAAAATGAAAAAATTGATGCTAAAAAATTTTTTTGTGAAAAAAAAAGTACTTTTTCATTTTCACGGATTAATTTGTGAAGCACCTGGGGGTTAAAAGTGCTCACTATGCATCTAGATAAGTTCCTTGGAGGGTCTAGTTTCCTAAATGGGGTCATATGTGGGGGTGCTCCAATGTTTAGGCACACAGGGGCTTTCCAAATGTGACATGGTGTCCGCTAACGATTGGAGTTAAATTTCCCTTCAAAAAGTCAAATGGCGCTCCTTCCCTTCCGGGCCCTGCCGTGCGCCCAAACAGTGGTTTATGACCACATATGAGGTATCTGTGTACTCAGGAGAAATTGCCCAACAAATTTTAGGATCCATTTTATCCTGCTGCCCGTGTGAAAATGAAAAAATTGATGCTAAAAAAATTTTTTGTGAAAAAAAAAAGTACTTTTTCATTTTCACGGATTAATTTGTGAAGCACCTGGGGGTTAAAAGTGCTCACTATGCATCTAGATAAGTTCCTTGGAGGGTCTAGTTTCCTAAATGGGGTCACATGTGGGGGTGCTCCAATGTTTAGGCACACAGGGG
The DNA here is from genome assembly GCA_033576555.1 of Oophaga sylvatica. NCBI lineage: Eukaryota > Metazoa > Chordata > Amphibia > Anura > Dendrobatidae > Oophaga > Oophaga sylvatica. The sequence goes on from JARQOD010000004.1 coordinate 35,316,518, forward strand.
CTTTCCAAATGCGACATGGTGTCCGCTAACGATTGGAGTTAAATTTCCCTTCAAAAAGTCAAATGGCGCTCCTTCCCTTCCGGGCCCTGCCGTGCGCCCAAACAGTGGTTTATGACCACATATGAGGTATCGCTGTACTCAGGAGAAATTGCCCAACAAATTTTAGGATCCAATTTATCCTATTGGCCATGTGAAAATGAATAAATTGTTGCTAAAATAAAATTTTTGTTGGAAAAATTATAATGTCCATTTTTTCCTTCCACGTTGCTTTAGTTCTGGTGAAGCACCTGAAGGGTTAATAATCTTCTTGAATGTAGTTTTGAGTAGCTTGAGGGGTGAAGTTTTTAGAATGGTGTCACTTTTGGGTATTTTCTGCCATATAGACCCCTCAAAGTGACTTCAAATGTGAGGTGGTTCCTAAAAAAAATGGTTTTGTAAATTTTGCTGTAAAAATGAGAAATCGTTGGTCAACTTTTAACCCTTATAACTTCCTAACAAAAAAAATTTTGTTCCCAAAATTGTGCTGATGTAAAGTAGACATGTGGGAAATGTTATTTATTAAGTATTTTGTGTCACATAACTCTCTGGTTTAACAGAATAAAAATTCAAAATTTGAAAATTGCGAAATTTTCAAAATTTTCGCCAAATTTCCATTTTTTTCACAAATAAACGCAAAAACTATCGACCTAAATTTACCACTAACATGAAGCCCAATATGTCACAAAAAAACAATCTCAGAATCGCTTGGATCCGTTGAAGCGTTCCTGAGTTATTACCTCATAAAGGGACACTGGTCAGAATTGTAAAAAATGGCAAGGTCTTGAAGGTCAAAATAGGCTGGGTCATGAAGGGGTTAAGTGAAAAATATACCTGGCTGAAATTGAGCAGCCAGGCTGTGATTCATGCTGATCTGCAGTTTGGGCAGGATGAATCAGGTGACAGGTTCACTTTATCCAAATTCCAGAAAACATAAGTGTTGTCTTCATGTCCTGTCAATGCAATAACCATAAAAAATGTTATGCAATTAAAAGAGTACAGTCACGTGTTCTGCATAGGTGGATGGTGGAACCGCTGAATTAATTCCTTTGGGGGGCCCAAGGAATATTAGTTTAATACTAAGTTGAAAATAAACCCTTCTCTACTTGTGCCTTTTTAATGCTTCAGCAAAGTCACTACTTAAATGTCATGGATTTACCGCAACAGAGAGGAGCCAGAAAACCACAGCTTCTGATTTATCATACTCCTGCATTGATTAGAAGCACTTCACCTTAATATTAAATGGCGTAAGTTTCTTTTAGCACTACAAGGGTTAATCTACTCAATTGAGAGCTCCTGGGCGCTTTCCCATGTTAAGGCTGAGCTGTGCACTACTAACCACTCCCATCTCCTATATAATCTGGGCCCTGGATATCACTCATTGTCAGAGCTAGCTTTTGTTGCATGGCTGGAGGTTGTTGGTGGTTATTGGAGAAGGTGTTTAGTGGATTTATCTGTGACTGTTGCTAGGTTTTGAATGTTTGATCATTCCCTTTCTTCTGCTACTTTGGTTTAACCCCATTCTCCACTCCCCAGTGCTTACGGTTCTACCTCTTTTGTTTATGTGTGTATATTTGTATGTTTTCATTTTCCTTTATCTCTGTTTGTATTACCTTTTTAGTACACTACTACTCCCTCTTCCCTGGGTGGAGGAAGGGTATGGACTGAGGGCAGATTCAGAAGCTAAGGCAAGGTATGTGGCCCCGGCGTCTTCACCAGAACTAATCCAGGGAACAGGGTGAGCTACAGCACCTCTAGTATTAAGGACAGGGAAGGAGCCCCTGGTCCTGGGACACCCAACAACAGAGCCGGGACAATGAATCAATGCGCATAACAGAATATGAGAGTCATTTTTCCCATTTTTCAGTAAATTAGAAATGTTCTTACCAATAAAATACTTTTTTCCTCATTATTAAGAAGATTTCGCTATGGATAAGAAAATTCCTCCATCGGCGGAATAGTGACCGCAGCTGGTGATAAGTGGGGGTGTCGAGTATTGCACCGATGACCTATTCTAAGGATAGGCCATCAATGCTAAAGGTGCACTCCCATCAAAATTTGTATCCTCCAAACATATGGCAATCATCATATTATATAGCACTGTTTACTTACAATTGCTCATTTTGCCTTTCTAACAAGACAATTCTTCTCTTTTCCATTAGGTGTATGATATCACATGATAAAAACTGACTAGCTGAATCCTTATGTTTTATGGAGGTTTATGTAGAAACAGAAGATCCATTTTGTCTGCACAAGTCATGAGTCACTGCAAAAGTCTATGGCAGGGACGAGGGGGCAGTAGGGTCAGGAATTGAAGAGAGGAATAATAAATGCAGGATAGGGAAAAGAGACTTCCTGTTTCTACATAGAGCAGAGAAAAGAGAATAATTAACTGGGTAGAAAGGCAAAATGAGCATTTGTAAGTGCAGCGTGCTATATAATATTATGATTGCAATATATATAAACGTTGATGCGAGAAGTGCTCCTTTAACCTCTTAATGACCAGAGGTATTTTTGGTTTTGCATGTTCATGTTTTGCTTCCCTTCTTCCTAGAGCCATAATGTTTGTATTTTTTGGTCAAAGTGGTCTTGTAAAGGTTTGTTGTTTGCAGGAAGAGTTGTACTTTTGAAAGACACTGTTAGGGCTCATACCCATTTGTGGAAAAAAAAAAAAGGTCCATTTTCAGGATGGAAAAAACGGTCCGAATATATGCAATTGTCATGCGATTGTCATGCGATTTGTTTGTGATTTTTAATCGCACCATCCGTTTTCCATCAGTTTACCATCTGTATGCAATGCGATTTTAACATGACGTTTTACATAGAGCAGTTATCTCTATGTAAAAATTCATGTAAAAACTACATTGTCAAAAAAAAATGTACACAAAAAGCAAATAAGTTATATATATATATATATATATATATATATATATATATATATATATATATATAGGTCATACTTCTACATATACTTAACCAAAAAGAGGCTAATTTATAAATGCTCATCCATATATGAATATATAGATACCCAAAAAAAATATATGAAAACAGAGCCGATTTTTAGAAAAATGCAAAATGCAACTTTTATTAATTAATACCAAAAATTTTTTTTATAAAAAAAGGTAAACAGACATAATACAGAATGTCAATGACAAAGGAGAAGGCAAAAACCCTAAAGACCGCTATTCAGTTACATGAATGCCTCAGGTCACATATCACATGGATGTTTAGTATAGTATCAGGACTAATAAATATCAGGGTGCTGTGACACAGTCATTCAAAGCCGTCCAACAGATAGTGAAGTGCATAGTGCACATGATGAAAAAACATCCTATTAGTATAAAAAAAAAAAATTTTTTTCTGTATTTTTTCAATATTTAGTTTTGTTTGGCTGATCAAAACATAGATTGTGCATTTAGATATTACTAATTTTCTATTTTTTGCAATATACATTGGTGCAAAATTTTTTTTATACTAATAGGATGTTTTTTCATCATGTGCACTATGCACTTCACTATCTGTTGGACGGCTTTGAATGACTGTGTCACAGCACCCTGATATTTATTAGTCCTGATACTATACTAAACATCCATGTGATATATGACCTGAGGCATTCATGTAACTGAATAGCGGTCTTTAGGGTTTTTGCCTTCTCCTTTGTCATTGACATTCTGTATTATGTCTGTTTACCTTTTTTTATAAAAAAACTTTTTGGTATTAATTAATAAAAGTTGCATTTTGCATTTTTCTAAAAATCGGCTCTGTTTTCATATATTTTTTTTGCATACTTCTACATAGTATAATAGCCGCTAATTCATCCCCGGCTATACTGTAAAATCACACTGACAGCTTTAATAAAGAATGGAAAGAATACATATACACATATAAAATACATATATGCAGTACATACCAAAAGTTTGGACACTTCTCATTCAAAGATTTTTCTGTAGTTTCATGGCTATGAAAATTGTAGAATCGCACTGAAGGCATCAAAACTATGAATTAACACATGTGGAATTATACATTACACTTTACAAAAAAGTGTGAAACAACTGAAAATATATCTTATATTCTAGGTTCTTCAAAGTAGCCACCTTTTGCTTTGATTCCTGCTTTGCACGCAGAAAAGGTGAACGGATGGACTCTACATGCCTAGTTCCCACCGTGAAGCATGGAGGAGGTGGTGTGATGGTGTGGGGGTGCTTTGCTGATGACACTGAGCATCATTTTGACTTGTTTCCACTTTAATTTTGTCTTGTTTTGATTTTCATTTTGCTTGTTTCCACTTTCATTTTGGGGGTGTCTCCAAATCCAGGCCTCCATTGGTTCAAAAATTTGATTTCCATTGATGATTTTTGTGTGATTATGTTGACAGCACATTCAACTTTGTACACAACAAAGTATTCAATGAGAATATTTCATTCATTTAGATCTAGGATGTGTTATTTGAGTGTTCCCTTTATTTTTTGAGCAGTGTATTTATTTCCCATTACTGTGTCTGTCATTGCAATACAAAACGAAGCAAAGTTTCTCATCTCTAGCAAATCCAATAATGCAAACGTTTGCCCAGCATGTAGATAGCTGGCCCATTCAGCGTTAACCAGAATATTATCAAGAATTATCGAAACACAACTTGGAAACAAAAGAGGCGTTAATTCCCATATTCTCAGAATCGCTGTGTTTAATGCACTGGAACATAAACTCCCTACTGTACGGCGGCTTAAAAAACCTTCCATTTATGCCCACAAGTTGTAATGTAAACAGCTACGAGAGCGCGGCAATGTCTTTGTGCTCGAATCTGTAAATGTTCCACCTGCCTGCAGCTCGCCGGCAAGGTTTTAAACTATTTTCCCATTTAATCTTTATTTTATTTGCTTCCATCTCTTTCTTTTAAAATGATATTGATTTGCACTTTTTCTATCGCCCTAATTACAAAATGCCAGCAGAGGTTGAGACTCGGTGAATGGTATATCGCGGGTGAAAGATTATTAGGAAGGAGGGGGTAGGTATAGCGATTGAGGTGGTGGTGTTTAAGGCTTGTCGACCTAAGTCTGGGCTGCCTGCCAGCTAAATGAAAAGCCTCATCAACTGTATCTAGCAAGATGGACAGAAGATAATCTTCTTGGATGAGAATGGCAGTCTATGGAAGGGGAGAGATGCAAGGGGAGAGAACTGAGAACAGAGAGGCTTCATTTGTACGTTGCACACATACTCGTAGAAGAGCTAAGTCATTTCTGTCCGCCTGTGCTTCTGTACAAGGAGGGATGCTTATCATTCTGAGGCTGCTGATCTTATCCTGAAGGGGATAACACATGAAAATTACCGGTAGAGAATGGAGAACAGAGACACCTATTGGAGTAGTCAATGTCTGACATGCTGGAGGAATTAGACACCATGAATGATGCAAGCCTTTTAGAGTTCTTCTTCTGCTCCCTTAAGAATAAAGCTTTAAATGCTTAAATGTGTTTAGTACAAAAGGTAACATCAGGTTCTCGGCTAAATGATTGAGAGCGGGAATGCAATTATTAACGCTATGGTTACAGATCTCTGAAACAGAGTATGCATGCAGATGATGCACTGGTTTAATATGGAATATTCAAGTGTATTCCATGTATGATAAATATTTACGTTTGTAAACTCTTATGTATATTTATTAGCATACCATTTTCAACAAATCCCATTTATAAACTGTATGTAAAAGCTACAGCAAGTTACTTGTCTGATGCCAGAGGTAAATTCAGGGTTTCCTGCAGCATTGGCAAAAATGCAGTGCCCCTTCTAAAGTAGTTTTATCCCAATGAACTTCTCTTCAGGATCCTCTCAATGTTTAGTGAAAAAAACTACACTGAGAGTGAGAGAAGAAGTAAAAATATACCCGTCCCAGAGTATGCTCGGGGATAAAGTGGCCTAGGCCAGATTATACCTTGGGTATATTCTGGCCTTAGAAAAAGTATACCTAGGCCACATTATACTCTCCAGCCCTGAATATACCCCCGGGGGTGTAAAATAGCCTAGCCCAGACTATGCCTGAGGTTAAAGTGCCTAGGCCAGAATATAACATGGGGTATACTCTGACCTAGGCCACTTTAACCCCGGGCATAGTCTGGGATGGGGTATATTACTCCATACAGTATTATGGGCACTACATAGTCATCCATACAGTATTATGGACACCACATAGCCCTCCATGCAGTATTATGGGCACCACATAATCCTCCATATAGTTTTATGGGCTTCACATAGTGCTCCATGCAGTATAATCAGCCCCATATATTGCTCAATACAGTATAATGGAAAACATATATTGCGCCATACAGAATAATGGGCACCATATCATGCCCCATACAGTATAATGAGCCCCATATATTGCTCCATAGAGTATAATGAGCCCCATATATTGCTCTATACAGTATAATGAGCCCCATATAATGCTCTATATAGTATAATGAGCCCATATATTGTTCCATTCACTATAATGGGAACCATTTATTGCTCCATACAGAAAAATGGACCCCATATAATGCCCCATATATACTAACGGGCCCTGTTATGAACGTTTTGGAGATGACTTCGGAGCTGAAGCTCCCTCTGGTGGTTGCTGAGGGTATTGAACCAATGTTGAATACCAAGAGCCCTACACCTGCAAATAACGAGTGGTTGTCAGGTGGTACTGACTGGCCTGATATAAGTGAGCTGAACTCCCATGATCCTCGCCGGTGATCAATTGTGCTTCCTGGTCTAGGTTGGAATCCAGCTTGCTTTCCTGCTGTCTCCTGCTTGCTTTCAGATAAGTCTCTTTCAGTTTTTTTTTTACTGTGGTTTGAATTCCTTGCTTTTTGCTGCATTTCTTTTTGTATACAGCGGGTCCCCTTTTGGGGGGCTTTGGCTGGTCTCCTTTCGTTTTTTGTATTTGTTCATTTGCTCTGTTCTTGTGATATTTTACTGCTGGGTAGCTACGTGTCCACACCAGTGATCTGATATAGGTGGTCGAGACCGTGTGGTCTCAGTGATTTTGGATTCAGAAGTGTTGGAGTTTTTCCTAAGGTTTGTATGGGTTGCAGACAGTATTCTCTCCTGTACTATCCTATCTAGACAGTTTTGGGCCCCAGCGTTTGCTCAATCTATTTTCTGTCTGTGTTCGTATTTTCATCTTGTCTATCCGCCATGATATGTTTGGGGGCTTCCTACTCTTTTGGGGTCTATTCCGGGCAGTTAGCTTTCCTCTTTCTATCTTCAGGGATAGCTGTCTCTCCGGCTGTGCCGAGGCGTCTAGGACCACCGTAGGTACGCTCCACGGCTGCTTCTAGTTGTGCGGTTAGTTTAGGGGTCTGCAACCTATTAGTTTCCAACTTCTCTGGTGTCAGGCTGCCTATGCGGTTTTTTGCACCTGCCTCCTCAGCTACCAAAACATAACATGGCCCTATATAATGCTTCACACTGAATAATGGACCCCATATAATGCTCCAAACAAAATAATAGGTGCCATATAATGTACCATACAGAATAATTGGTCCCATATAATGCTCCATACAGAATAAAGGATGCCATATAATGTTCCATTCAGAATAATGGGCCCCATATAATGCTCCATAAAGAATGAACCCCATATAATTTTTGATACAGAATAATGAACCCCATCTAATGCTCCATACAGAATAATGGACCTCGTATAATATTCAGACAGAATAATGGACCCCATATAATGCTCTATACAGAATAATATACCACATATAGTGCTCCATACAAAATAATGGACCCCATACATTGCTGCAATCAGAATAATGGGTCCAATACAATGCTCCATACAGAATAATGGGACCCATGTAATGCTCCATAAAGAAAATGTCACATATAATGCTCCATACAGAATGTGCCTTATATCATGCTCCATAAAGAATGGGTCCCATTTGATGCTTTATACAGAATGGGCCCCAATTCCCCATATAACGCTACATATAGAATGGGCCTCATATAATACTCCACACAGAATGGGCCCCATATAATGCTCAAAACAGAATGGGCACTATATCATGTTCCATACAGAATGGACTCCATATCATGTTCCATACAGAATGGGCTCCATATAATACTCCATACATAATGGGCTCCATATATTTCTCCATACAGAATTGGCCCCATATAATGCCCCATACACAGTTATGGCCCCATAAAATGCTCCATACACAATGGGCCACATATGATGCTCTATTCAGAATGGGCCCCAATTCCCATGTAATACTACATACAAAATGGGCCTCATATAATGATTTAAACAGAATGGGCCCCATGTAATGCTCCATACAGAATGGACCCCATAACATACTCCATACAGAATGCATCCCATATAATACTCCATACATAATGGGTTCCATATAATGCTCCATAGAGAATAGACCCCATATAATGCTCCACACAGTATGGGTCCCAAATAATGCTCCATACAGTATGGGTCACATATAATTCTCTGTACAGAATGGGTCCCATATAATACTCCAAACAGAATGGGCACTATATCATGCGCCATACAGTATGGGCCCCATATAGTGCTCCATACAGAATGGGCCCCATATCATGCTCCATATAATGCTCCATACAGATCGGGCCCCTTATAATTCTCTATACAGAATGGGCCCCATATAATTATCTATGCAAAATAGGCCCCAATGCCCCATATAATGCTCCATACATAATGGGTCCCCAATAATGCTTCATACAGCATTGGCCCCACATAATGCTATATACAGAATGGGCCCCATATAATACTCCATACAGAATCGGCCCCATATAATGCTCCATACAGAATGTACCCCATATACAACCCCTGGCAAAAATTATGGAATCACCGGCCTTGGAGGATGTTCATTCAGTTGTTTTATTTTGTTGATAAAAAGCAGATCACAGACATGGCACAAAACTGAAGTAATTTCAAATTGCAACTTTCTGGCTTTAAGAAACGCTAAAAGAAATCAAGAACAAATAATGTGGAAGTCAGTAATGGTTATTTTTTTTCAACCAAGCATAGGGAAAAAATTATGGAATCACTCAATTCTGAGGGAAAAAATTATCAAATCATGAAAAACAAACAAACAAAAAAACCCTCCAACACATCACTAGTATTTTGTTGCACCACCTCGGGCTTTTACAACAGCTTGCAGTCTCTGAGGCATGGACTCAATGAGTGTCAAACAGTACTCTTCATCAATCTGTCTCCAACTTTCTCTGATTGCCGTTGCCAGATCAGCTTTGCAGGTTGGAGCCTTGTAATGGACCATTTTCTTCAACTTCCACCAAAGATTTTCAATTGGATTGAGATCTGGATTATTTGCAGGCCATGACATTGACATTATGTGTCTCTGGTACCTTCCGCTGAGCGCTTAGTCCATAAGTGGACGCGGCCAAATCAAACAAGGCCGCAGTACTGTCAAGGTCCTGGCCGAGTGACGTAGCAATGTGCGGTAATGAGGGCAGCATCAAACAGTCCTGCACCCTGCCCCAGGTCTTTTGTCGCGTCGGGTGGGCCGCGTTTCGTTATGGCCTAGGTGTGCACATTGCAGAACACTCTGCGCCTGCACCTTGCCTCTGTCACTGCCGGTGGGAAACTGGTTAACGCTGTGCATGTTTTATCTTTTAACTGCGTCCTCAGCTTTCGTGTCAGGGCACCTGTCCAGGCCTTTGTGCCAACCCCCGGACAACATGGGACGCAGCCTTGACTGTTCCGGACCGGGTGCAGTACAGGTACTCACGGTCCGGTCTCTCTCCTTACACACACATATATATACACAGTTGTGCTCAAAAGTTTACATAACCCAGCAGAATGTTTGCTTTTTTGGCCTTTTTTTCAGAGGATATGAATGATAAACCCAAAACTTTCTCCACTCATGGTTAGTGGTTGGGTGAAGCCAATTATTGTCAAACTACTGTGTTTTCTCTTTTTAAATCATAATGACAACGCCAAAGATCCAAATGACCCTGATCAAAAGTTCACATACCCTGGTGATTTTGGCCTGATAACATGCAAAGAAGTTGACACAAATGGGTTTGACTGTCTACTAAAGGTAACATCCTCACTAGTGATGAGTGAGTATGCTCATTGCTCGGGAAAACCGTGTGCTCTCCGAGTATTTGGAAGTGCTCGGAGATTTAGTTTGAGTCGCCGCAGCTGCATAATTTGCAACTGCTAGACAGCCTGAATACATGTGGGAATTGCCTGTTTGTTAGGGTATCCCCACATTTATTCAGGCTGTCTAGCAGCGGCAAATCATGCTGCTGCAGTGACAAAACCTAAATCTCCGAGCACGCCCAAATATTCGGAGAACACCCGTGCACGAGCATACTTGTTCATCACTAATCCTCACCTGTGACCTGTTTGCTTGTAATCAGTGTGTGTGCATAAAACCTGAATGAGTTTCTGGACTTAAGACAGACTTGCATCTTTCATCCAGCCACTGACGTTTCTGGATTGTGAGTCATGGGGAAAGCAAAAGAATTGTCAATGGATATTAAGGAAAAGGTAGTTGAACTGTATAAAACAGGAAAGGGATACAAAAAGATATCTAAGGAATTGATAATGCCAGTCAGCAGCATTCAAACTGTGATTAACAAATGGAAAATCAGCGCTCTGTAAGACAAAACCATGGTCAGGTAGACCAACAAAAATTTCGTCCACAAATGCCAGCAAAATTGTTTGGGATGCAAAGAAAAACCCACAAATAACATCAGCTGAAATACTGAGACACAGTCATGCTGGAACATGAAGGGGTCTCCTGAAAATTGCTCCCACAGAGGTGGAATGATACGATTATCCAAAATATATTGTCACGCTAAAATACTAAGAGTTCCCTTCCTTGGAACTATTTTGTGCAATTTCTGTGTTTCCTGTTTCCACCTATAGTGGAGATTACCTATGTAAATCTCTATATTTACAAAGCAACATTGTAACAATACAAATTGTGCATTGGGACTTTTTGAGTTCTTGTACCTTATACAAACTAAAGTCTGATATATTTGCATCATTTACAGCCTACAACTTGCAGTAACTACCAAACAACTGCATAACCAGCTCAACCCTCATCTACTATATCCTCCACCATCCCTTGTAGAATGTGAGCCCTCGCAGGCAGGGTCCTCTCTCCTCCTGTACCAGCTGTGATTTGTATTGTTTAAGATTACTGTACTCATTTTTTTGTCACTCCCCCAGAAGAAGGCACTGTTGCCAAAACGCGCGTTGAGGTGATGGCACCGCAGCTTCCATGTATTATGCTCTGGACAGGCTGTAATTAGTTTATCCCTCATCCTACTTTCTGTATGTGTTGGTTCCCCCTGGTATTTTGAGTAAACACTCACCAGTTAGTTATTGGACTTTGTCTCTGACACATCATTACTTTTTTTTAGCCATTTTGTGACATCATGTGTATCTGTGGTGCCCCTTTTTTCTGAGTGGTTTATGTCTTCACCATGCAATTCAATTTTTAAATATAACTTTGCTATTCAGCAGTTTTTATTGTGTTTCAAATAAATATCACATTTTATATTACTTGGTTTCCTGTGCATGTTTCTTTCTATATGTTCTTAATTGTTATTTCCTTACTTTAAGAGAGGGTCACTCGAATGTTTATAATTTCCATGTCTCTATCTAGCCTTAATATGTTTCTATATCGTTTTTATGATGTATACCCATTTTCATATATAAATGGCACTATAATATTAAATAATTTACATGTAGTTGTAGACCTTTCTTCTTTTATAATTTCATATATAATGTCATTACAAATGAAAATAAATTACTCTCACTATAGATAATGTATTATGATAACCAATATAACCAATACTTACCTATAAAAAATATGCAAGCTCCATAAGGGGATCAATGTGTTCTGCCTAAAGGGTACAGAAAATTCTAAGAAGTGTGTACAGATGTATCTGCATTTCCAGATGCAATCTCCAGACATTGTTTATGACCTTCCAGCAGGAGAATGGCTATTATGAGCCGCAGAACAATGAGCAGCAGGCTCCCCTCCCTGTTCCGTGGACCAGGACTATGTGTTCATCCATGTTGCTGCCTCAAAGCTTTTCTAAAATACATGGCACTTTCGAAAGCTTCCTCGGAGGAAGGAGCTCCCTAATGGCTCGTGGGCTGTAAGGAAGAGTGGCAGCAAAGCAACAAAGCACCCCTAATAATAGGTTTCCAAGGAGCAGAGAATGAAATGTAAAATTAGCCATTAATCTCCGAATACCCCATGCTCAGGGCTGCAGTTGAGACATAGTTCAGCGGGAGCTACAAGTCAGCGCTGGATAATTGTGGTAATAAAACCAGCCAAGGCAGCAGCAGTCATTTATGATATTGCCGCTTTTCTAACATGGCATCTCTTGCTGTGCTGAAGAACCCAGTGCAGTAAAAACCCAGTGATCACAATAATGGCACTGCCAATGTTTCCATGTCGATTATGGAACGACAGCTGGCTGTTGCTACTAATTCTCAGGACTTCTTTTTTATTCCATTCCCATCCCTGCCATTCTGGAAACCTAATAACAAGCAAAAGTGTCTTTGACACCCGAGAACGGAGAAATTAATTTAGCTCCACTCATTTTTTTTGGGCTTTATTTATTTTCCAAGCTCCTTCATTTCCCAAGGGGTAAAGGAATCTGATTAAAACAAGTTGTAAATGAGGATGGGAGCATCTGTATATTTCATTTTAAGGCCACATAATACGTTGGATCACTCCATCATGCTTATGTTTTATTACTAGACCTTTTGCATAGCCATTTTCTGTCTTCCGGTTCTCAAATTCTTCATCCCCGGGGAGGTATCTGATGCTACTCCAATACCATAGAGACAGAAATAGCTGGTGAGGCAGACACACTTATTATGAAGAAGGTATCAGGTTCATATCCACTTATTATTGCTTAAACTTGATGAGGGAATATACCTCTTGACCAAGGCACTTAAGACAACAAAGAGGAATGTATTAGGAAGGTGACAGCGGAAAGAACAAGAATCATGATAATATGATTGAGGTCTATGCACACGCGCAAATGCGAAAGTTATGGGCAACATTATGTTCTCGTCTTTGACTGGAAAATGAAAAATTACCAGAATAATGAGAAACTAATGTGTGCATTATCTTCGAAGGAGCCACTGAAAAGCACATTACGTGCACAAACTACTGTACATGCAAATGAAGATCTAATGATATGTTCATGCTATGGTGAAATATGTAAGAGATTTTGTTTGTTGTTATACCATTAATATATGGCACAATAACAATATTCGCCCTCCGATATGAGTGCTAAAAGCTTTCTGTATGTTAAATTCTGGAACGACCTTGATTGGAGATGTATTGTGTATTAATATACTCATAGCATTTTCTAGATTTGTACTCTTGATGACTCTACGACATATAGACATTCACTTGTTAGCTCGGTGATCTCTCACTGGTAGAACTTTTTCATTCATGAATCAAAGGGTGGACTCCTTGTCTCTACTGTATGTAATGTTATCATTTACAAAGTACACTATGCAAGTAATAATCTATTAGTTCTAATACTGGTACTGTTACTTAGTAGAACACTGGAAGTATTTGTATTTCACCATATTTTTCAGAGCTATAATTTTTCCAGATTTCAGCTGACAGAGTCAAATGAGGGCTTGTTTTGTGCAGGACAAGTTGATATTTCTATTAGTATAATTTTCAGGCACATGATGTTTTTTGATCGCTTTCTATTCCAATTTTTGGGAGCAGAATGAACAAAAACCAGCAATTCAGGAAAGTTTTTTTTTTTATGTTGTTCCGCGTATGGTAAAATTGATAAGGCAGCTTTATTCTTCAGGTCAGTATGATTACAACGATATTACATTTATAGAGTTTTTTATGTTTTGGCACTTGTGGAGACACGGGGGGTCAGCAGGTGTCCAAGTCCGCTATCCGGAACCGCATGGACCAGGAATCATTGTGGGGTTGTGTTGAGGCCAATGGCACGGGGAACATTTCATGGGTAGATGGAAGAATGGATTCAAGGAAATTATAACAAAATCTTGACGCAAACATTACACCATCTGTAAAAAATGTGAAGTTAAAAAGCAGATGGCTTCTATAAAAGGATAATAATCCTAAATTCAGATTATTGAACTTGTTTGTAAAATGTTCGCCCATCTCAGTTTAGGCACAGACGTTGCACATTCAGATTTGTGGTATTTTCCTCAACTTCGGTAAAATTCAACCAAAGTTTGGTAAATATCGAGTTTCCACTAATGCTTTTGCTATTACTTTGGCTAGGATAGTAGTGCTGTATGATGAGCGGGGGGTGGTCACATGCTTGATGAGGGAAGGGGCTGGTGAAAAAGGTCAGAGGAGCGGCCTACTGTTATTCTTTTTTTTATTTGTATTAACTTAATGTGTGGAGATTCCGGCAGCCAATCAGGGCGCAGAAACAATTCACAACATCCAGACACGAGGACTTGTGTCATTGGCTGCCGATGTCACATGTCCTTCTCCTTATAAAAAGTGGACATGTGGCTTACCATTTTGTGAGTGTAAATACTTTACTGGTGTGTGCCAATAATATTTTGAAATATGGAGACTCCAAGTTGGCTCTCCATCTGGATTGCCTGTAGTGAAAAGGGTATCAGAGCCCATTATACTATTTCTACTTGGGGGAAATTGATGCTGCTTTAGTGGTGTGTGACTATAATTTGGGGAAATGTGGAATTTCCAAGTTGGGTCTCTAGCTGGTGTGTTTCCTGTAGTGGAAGGGGTCTCAGAGCACCATTATACTATTTCTACTCAGGGGAAAATTATGCCACTTTTTGTGGACCAATAATTTTTTGAAATGTGGAGACTGGAGACTCTAAATTGGGTCTCCATCTGGTGAATTGCCTGTATTGGAAGGGGTCTCAGAGCACCAGGCCTACAACTATCACTTATCCACCTCTTACTGATCAATTTGTATGCTAGAAATGCTGGGCCAGGCCCTGTTCCTTTCCCTTCTATGCTGCACCTTTATAAAATTTATACTGTGGGCCAATTGATGCCACGTTTTCGGGTGTTTGCCCCTAATTTTTGGAAACGTTTTGACTTCAAGTTAGGTCTCCTTCATGTGTGTTGCCTGAATTTGGCAGGGCTCCCAGGACAGCAGGCATACACCGGTCCCTCACCCACCTCTAAATTGCAACTTAATTTCAAAGCTGTTAATGCTGTTCCAGAGTCCAGACCCAGTCTCATGCATGGCCCATGCCTGACTGCTAAGCAGTTATAACATTTTTACTGTGGGTCTATTAATGTCACTTTTCCTGGGGTCTGCCCCTAATTTTTGGAAATGTTTAATCTCCAAGTTTGGTCTCCTTCATGTGTGTTGCCTGTAGCAGTAGTGCTCCCAGACCAACAGACCTGCACTTACTTTTAGTAAACTACTTCTGTGACTATCCTTAAATGTTTCTAGCAATAGCAGTCTTCAAAGCGGATACTTGTGCCACCTGAGTGTGGCTTGATCAGAAAAGCAGTTTGAGCTGTTGCATGAGGTATCAGGACTCCCTGCACAGCAGGTCTACACCGGTCCCTCACCCACCTCTAAATTTTAACTTAAATTTAAAGCTGTAAATGCTGGCCAAGACATTGTCTCATGTGTAGCTCATGCCTGACTGCTGTGCCATTATAACATTTTTAATGTGGGTCAATGGATGCCACTTTTCCTTGTGTCTGCCGCTAATTTTCGGAAATGTTTGGACTCCAAGTTGGGCCTCCTTCATGTGTGTTGCCTGAATTTTGCAGGGCTTTCAAAGCACTAGGCCTACATCTGTCATTCATCCACCTGTTACTTACCAATGCTTAAGCTAGAAGTGAAGGTCCAAGCCCTGTCCCATGCATCCATGTTGCACAATTATGCTATTTGTACTCTTGGTCAATTGATGCCATTTTTTTCTGGTGTTTACCCTAATTTGAGCTATTTTGGCAGCTTTTGACCCCTCTGAAGGTGTTGTCTATGCGTTTGGTTTTGCCTCCCATTGAATTCTCTGGGGTTCGGATAAGTTCGGCGAACATTGGGAATTTCACCAAGCCAAGCCAAACCGAATCATAAAAGGTTTGTTCATTTCTAATCCTAAACAAACATCAAAATCCACAACAGACTACCTCAAAAGGTACAAGCTGAAGATTTTGCAATGGCACTCACAGTTTCCTGATCTGAACATCATTGAAAATCTGTGGCTAGACCTTAATGTAGTAGTGCATGCAAGACGACCCAGGAATCTCACAGAATTAGAAAATTTGTTTGGATGAAAATCCCTCAAACAAGAATTGAAAGACTTGTCTCTGGCTACAAAAAGCGTTTAGAAGTTGTGATACTTTCAAAAAGGGGTGCTACTAGGTACTATCCATGCAAGGTGCCCAAAGTTTTTGTATTAGCCCATTTTCCTTTTTGCAATTTTTAAAATGAAAAAGATGAAAGTATATTTTTAAATTTTGCCTAAAATACGAAGTAAATGTGTCATCTTAAACTCTGGGCCTTTTAGATATCATTTCATCTTCAACTTGCTTAACTTTTCACAATAACAGTAATTTTAACCAGGAGAGAACAAACTTTTACATGTCACTTTATGTATAAAGAATGAACAAATCTACAAATTGTAAAAAAGAATAAACAAATCCTCCTTGACTCTCACCTGTCCTGCTTTTCTGTTTCACTCAAGGTTGGTCATCTACTTTCTTTAGTCTTCACTGGGGCATCTTTGGTGTTTTCCAGCATCCAATCATCTTCAGCACCTCCTGCGCAGACTAGGCTCAGTATCATCGCGACTCCAGGGGCAACGCAAATCATGATATCGCATATGGCCTCACCTAATCAGTGCAGGAGGTGGGTGCGCCTTGTGATCATCGAAGGTGCCGAATAAAATGGGTGATGGGTGCAAGAGGAAGTCAAAAATATCTTGGTGCTGGAAGATGTGAATCTGACCCAATAAAGATCGGAGCTAAGAAAAAGTTTGAATCAGAATGGAGCAGCTTAGCAGGACAGGTGAGGAATGAGTGAGTATAATTTTTTTTAAACTTCTTCAAGGCCCTTAATATTCCAGTAAAATTGCTGATGACTGATCACCATTTTTCTGGATTCACTTGAACCAACAAAAAAAATCAGGTGATCCCAAATTTTAGCAGCTTCCATCTAAATTATAGGCATAAATAATTCTTAAGTGGATGGTGGATGTTGAATTTTTGCCCTTCACTGCAAATAGAGCAGACACTGTAGAATGCTATTGCTTCTTTATGATATGCAGGGCTTTATACTTTTTTTTCATGCATGGTGAAAGTGATAGCTAATGCACCAGGGATGTAAATGTCATATCTCTGCATCTAAGCATGACTAGACAAAGAAAATAAGATTACATCTGAAAAGTTATATTATAACCACTACTAGCTGTATCCAGTCCTGGTAAACAAAATAATTAAATCCAGTCTTAAGATATAGTATATCACATACTAAGATATATTACATTTTGCTGTGTTATTATTTACTTTATCAAAAGTCACATTGCTATTGTAGTTTATGATGCATGATCCTAAACAATATAAAATTAAATTGAAAGTTGCAAATCTTCAGAAACATTCTTTGGAAGGAACTATGTTACATTAACCTGTGAGAATTGAAGCAAAACCACAGATTATTATTATTGTAGAGGACTGATCTTTTATTTATAAAAAAAGCTGTATTTTGACTGTGACATGATACGATAGATAGATAGAGATAGATAGATAGATAATGCTTTTAAAAGACTAACAACAATACAGAAACACACCACACACCCACTAGGTCAACCCTACACATACGTCATGGCCAAAAGTTTTGAGAATGACACAAATATTAATTTTTACAAAGTCTACTGCTTCACTTTTTCTAATGGCAATTTGCATATACTCCAGAATGTTATAAAGAGTGATCAGCTTAACAGTAATTACTTGCAAAGTCAATATTTGGCTAGAAAATGAACTTTATCCCCCAAAACACATTTCAACATCATTGCAGCCCTGCCTTAAAAGGACCAGCTAACCTCTTTTCAGTGATTGCTCCATTAACACAGGTGTGGGTGTTGATGAGGACATGGCTGGAGATCAATCTGTCATGATTAAGTAAGAATGACACCACTGGACACTTTAAAAGGAGGCTGGTGCTTGGCATCATTGTTTCTATTCTGTTAACCATGGTTATCTCTAAAGAAACACGTGCAGTCATCATTGCAATGCACAAAAATGGCCTAACAGGGAAGAGTATCGCAGCTAGAAAGATTGCACCTCAGTCAACAATCTATCGCATCATCAAGAACTTCAAGGAGAGAGGTTCCATTGTTGCCAAAAAGGCACCAGGGCGCCCGAGAAAGACCAACAAGCGCCAGGACCATCTCTTAAAAGTGTTTCAGCTGCGGGATCAGGCTACCAGCAGTGCAGAGCTTGCTCAGGAATGGCAGCAGGCAGGTGTGAGTGCATCTGCACGCACTGTGAGGCGGAGACTATTGGAGCAAGGCCTGGTCTCAAGGAGGGCAGCAAAGAAGCCACTTCTCTCCAGAAAAAACATCATGGACAGACTGATATTCTGCAAAAGGTACAAGCAGTGGACTGCTGAGGACTGGGGTAAAGTTATTTTCTCTGATGAATCCCCTTTTCGATTGTTTGGGACATCAGGAAAACGCCTCATTCGGAGAAGACAAGGTGAGCGCTACCACCAGTCTTGTCTCATGCCAACTGTTAAGCATCCTGAAACCATTCATGTGTGGGGTTGCTTCTCAGCCAAGGGAATCGGCTCTCTCACAGTCTTGCCTAAAACCACAGCCATGAATAAAGAATGGTACCAGAATGTCCTCCAAGAGCAACTTCTTCCAACCCTCCAAGAGCAGTTTGGCGATCAACAATGCCTTTTCCAGCATGATGGAGCACCTTGCCATAAAGCAAAGGTAAACATAGTAACATAGTTATTAAGGTTGAAGGAAGACTTTAAGTCCATCTAGTTCAACCCATATCCTATCCTAACCTGCCCTAACATGTTGATCCAGAGGAAGGCAAAAAAAACCCAAGTGGCAAACAGTAAGCTTCACATTGGGGAAAAAAATTCCTTCCCGACTCCACATACGGCAATCAGACTAGCTCCCTGGATTAACGCTGTATCTAGGAAACTAGTGAATATAGCCTGTATTATTATACTTTTCAAGAAAGGCATCCAGTCCCCTCTTAAATTTTAGTAAGGAATCACTCATTACAACATTAGACGGCAGAGAGTTCCATAGTCTCACTGCTCTTACAGTAAAGAATCTGCATCTGTGATTATGGCTAAACCTTCTTTCCTCCAGACGTAGAGGATGCCCCCTCGTCCCCGTCACAGGTCTAAGAGTAAAAAGATCATTAGAAAGGTCTTTGTACTGTCCCCTCATATATTTGTACATTGTAATAAGATCACCCCTAAGCCTTCGTTTTTCCAAACTAAATAACCCCAAGTGTAATAACCTGTCTTGGTATTGCAGACCCCCCAGTTCTCTAATAACCTTGGTCGCTCTTCTCTGCAAGAGTTCAGCTATGTCTTTCTTATACACCGGAGACCAGAACTGCACACAGTATTCTAAGTGTGGTCGCACCAGTGACTTGTATAGAGGTAAAATTATGTTCTCCTCATGAGCATCTATGCCTCGTCTAATGCATCCCATTATTTTATTTGCCTTGGCAGCAGCTGCCTGACATTGGCCACTAAATTTGAGTTTGTCGTCCACCCATACACCCAAGTCTTTTTCAGTGACAGTTTTGCCCAGTTTTTACAATTAAGCACATAATTATACATCTTATTTGTTCTACCCAAGTGCATGACCTTACATGTATGCCCATTAAAGCTCATTTGCCATTTATCAGCCCAAGCTTCTAGTTTACATAAATCCTCCTGTAATATAAAATTATCCTCCTCTGTATTTATTACCCTGCAGAGTTAGTGTCATCTGCAAATATTGAAATACTACTCTGTATGCCCCCTACAAGGTCATTAATAAATATGTTAAAGAGAAGCGGCCCCAATACTGACCCCTGTGGTACCCCACTGCTAACCGTGACCCAGTCCGAGTGTGCTCCATTAATAACCACCCTTTGTTTCCTATCCATGAGCCAGTTCTTAACCCACTTACACATATTTTCCCCTATCCCCATTGTTCTCATTTTATGTATCAACCTTTTGTGTGGCACTGTATCAAAAGCTTTTGAGAAGTCCATGAACACCACGTCCATGCATTCCCTTGGTCCAGTCCTGAACTTACCCCTTCATAAAAGCTTATCAGATTAGTCTGACAAGAACGGTCCCTCGTAAACCCATGCTGATACTGTGTCATGAGGTTATTCAGCTTCAGATACTCCAAAATAGTATCCCTTAAAAAACCCTCCAGGATTTTACCCACAGTAGATGTTAAGCTCACTGGCCTATAATTTCCAGGTTCAGTTTTGCCCCCTTTTTGAATATTGGCACCACATTTGCTATACGCCAGTCCTGTGGTACAGACCCAGTTATTATGGAATCTTTAAAGATTAAAAATAAAGGTCTATCTATAACTGTACTTAATTCCTGCAGTACTCGGGGGTGTATCCCATCCGGACCCGGGGATTTGTCAACTTTAGTGATTTTTAGACGCCGCCGTACTTCCTGCTGGGTTAAGCATGTGACATTTAATGGAGAAATTTTTTTATCTCTGATCATGTTATCTGTCATGGGATTTTCTTGTGTAAATACAGTTGAAAAAAAGTCATTTAGCATATTGGCTTTTTCCTCATCCTCATCCACCATTTCACCCAGACTATTTTTAAGGGGACCAACACTATCATTTTTTAGTTTCTTGCTATTTATGTAGTTAAAGAATATTTTGGGATTATTTTTACTTTCTCTGGCAATGAGTCTCTCTGCCTCAATCTTTGCTGTCTTGATTTGCTTTTTACAGAATTTATTCAGTCTTCTGTATTTATTTAATGCCTCTTCACTACCTACTTGCTTTAATTCCCTAAACGCTTTCTTTTTGTCCCTTATTGCACCCCTTACAGCTCTATTTAGCCATAGTGGTTCCTCCTAATTCTAGCATGTTTATTCCCATAGGGTATATACTGTGCACAGGTCCTATTCAGGATACTAATAAACGTCTCCCATTTTCTTTGTGTATTTTTATGTCTCAGGATATCGTCCCAGTTTATTGCACCAAGATCATCTCTCATCCGTTGGAAATTTGCCTTCCTGAAGTTTAGTGTCCTTGTAACCCCTCGACTACACATCTTATTAAAGGATACATGAAAGCTTATTATTTTGTGATCACTATTACCCAAGTGACCCCCAACCCTTATATTTGATATGCGGTCTGGCCTGTTGGATAATATTAGGTCTAGCAGTCCCCCCCCTCTTGTTGGGTCCTGAACTAGTTGTGAAAGGTAATTGTCTCTCATAGTTGCCAAAAACTTATTACCTTTGCTGGAACTGCAGGTTTCTGTTCCCCAATGTATTTCAGGGTAGTTGAAGTCCCCCATAATAATGACTTCTCCTTGAGTTGCTGCTCAACTAAATGGCTCAGGGAACAAAACATAGAGATTTTGGGTCCATGGCCTGGAAACTCCACAGATCTTAATCCCATTGAGAACTTGTGGTCAATCATCAAGAGACGGGTGGAAAAACAAAAACCTAAAAATTCTGACAAAATGAAAGCATTGATTATGCAAGAATGGACTGCTATCAGTCAGGATTTGGTCCAGAAGTTGATTGAGAGCATGCCAGGGAGAATTGCAGAGGTCCTGAAGAAGAAGGGTCAACACTGCAAATATTGACTTGCTGCATTAACTCATTCTAACTGTCAATGTAAGCTTTTGTTACTCATATGTTTGCAATTATTATATTTCTGTCTGTGATAAAAACATCTGTCAAACACACATAAAAACCAGAGGGCAGCAGATCATGTGAAAATATAATATTTGTGTCATTCTCAAAACTTTTGGCCATGACTGTACAATGCCTAACCTGTATTCCTGCCAAGCAGTGGAGGTTGGCACTCTATAAATGTATAACCACGAAAATGGTGCCCCCACTTTTCGGCGGCTGTCCATTCTTGCCCTGTAAAGCTCTATGAAAGTGATAATATCAGACAACTAGGTAGACAATTTAGGTGTAGGGTGCACTACGATAGTATGACATATTTTGTTAGGTGCTATATCCAGTCAAAAAATAGAAGACATGGACCAGAAGGAGATGATACGATACACTAGATGATACGCACACTAAAATTCAATAGATAATGTAGAAAAAACTTTCTTGGCACACAATTACAAAATTTAAAACACAAGGAAAAGCATGTGGGTCCAACCACTCAAGCTTATGCTTTCAATTCATAAGTGGAAATTCAGGAAGATCTGGGTATGTGGACTTCTGTGACCACCAACAGAGAACATGGATCATACAAAACAGTTGCAAATAAATTGACACTCACATGTGTCTATCAAGTTAATAGAAAGTATGAAATTTGGTATACTGACTCCCAAGTACAATACCTATAGCCCCAGATAAAAAAAATAAAGGGCTACAATAAACACCTATAGAGTAGCTAAGGTTAGCATAAATGAATGCATCATAATGGAATTTAGCTTCATGCTAAAATTAGCATAGGGTATATGCTGGCCAGGCTCTGTGATGAAATAACCAGCACAGGCAGGAGGAAATGCCAGATCAATATAGTCCAGAGGCAAAGTAAGGAAGTTCTGCTAGCTAAAGGAATTGCAGCCGATAGGTGATGAAAGAAAATCTAGTAGATGCTCACCAGAGATACAAGAAGTAAGGCTGTGCCCAATGGGGGACCAGATCTACGAGAGCAGGAGTGCAAGTGGGGACCCGGCAATGGTGCCACGTGTATCGCCATATCCGTCACGGCTTCGTCAGGGGAAGTACAGAAACTGTGGCCAGAGTGGTATAAATACCTTATCAGCTGATGCTGAATGACGCACCCGGTGATCAGTCGGCGGAAGCGGAAGTGGAACTGCGAGCTCAGCAAAGGTCTACTAAGGGCAGACATCTCTGCCCTAACTAGGAAGAGGACCCACGAGCAAAGCCAGCAATACAATGCAAGAAAGGGGATGTAAGAGTGGATATACGCACTCGCAGCTCCTGGGATCTCATTCTCATGAACATCAAAGAGCAGCCGCAGATTAGTGATCCTGCAGCTGAGTCTCTACAAAACCACCATATTATTTGTCATAGCACATTCAGCCAATTAGCAGCTGTGCTGTAACATGTGGTGCAACTGCTTGGTGTGCGCCGGCACAGAAGGTTTCCACTTTCCAGTAGGAAGTCCTGTAGCCCTATACCATGCAAACATTAAATATATGAAATTTAAATTTCATTACTGTTCTAGAAAATTAGAAAAATTGAGAATACTTAGAGCATAAATTGGCCAATTCATGCGTACCTGGCAGCCACGATATTGTGATTCACATTGCTGGAAACCTGCCTGTGTGAATTCTCTTTTGGGCTAAAGCCTACATTTATTTGGGAAGGTAGGATCCTGCTGTAATTAAAATGCCTGAGGTTGAGGGGCGGAGTGCTCAGTCAGAAAGACTATGTATACTAATATCAAAAGACTGACCGGCACAATCAAACAGAAAACAGGTGTTATACTATCAATGGCAGGTCTGGCCTACACATTGCCTCTTCCTATTTTGGCAGCCAGCTGTACCCACTGCAGCTGAGCTCTACTTACTTGTTTGTTCCTTTTGCCATGATCCAGGATGTTCTGTCTGTGTTAGGCCGGGTTCACACTTGCGTTCGGCTGGCCTGCGTATGGCTGCGTACTTCCTCCCTTAAGCTCCGCCTACGCTCCACCTTCTTCCGCATGCATTCTGCGTTGTCCTGCATACCTATCTTTAACATTGGTTATGCAGGGACATGTGGAAGTATGCGGATGCGTCCGCATTCGGCGTTTTGATGTGCCTGCCGAACTCAAGAGAATGCAGCGTTGCGTTCGGCGGCACATCCGCATACAAGGCATGTCCCTGTGTAGCTAATGTTAAAGATAGGTATGCAGGACGATGCAGGATGCATGCGGAAGGAGGCGGAGCATAGGCGAAGCTTAAGGGAGGGAGTACGCAGCTAAACGCAGACCAGCCGAACGCAAGTGTGAACTTAGCCTTAAAGGGTTGTCCACCTATGGGGACATTTTTTAATTCTTACTTAAATACATGCAATTAGGGTTAAAAATCAGTTTTTCAGTTCGATTTCTTTAAACAATTTGCATCATTTACCTCCTATAGCCTCTGTATTACACTAATTATTGGTGCTTGCGCAATGAGTTATTGTGGTCGGCCATATTGTCTTTATTTTATCCGATGTGTCTTGGATATGATTTTGTGGCACTTATTTTATTGGTATGTGTTAGGGTTCGAGTTCCCGCTGCTGCACAAGGGGAGTCTCGAACCCGTCCCGCTGCGGTCTCCCATTCATCTCCGGCCGCAGTGGAGCCTGCTCAGCAGAGACGTTGGTCCAGGCGTCTTGCCCACTCCTCTACTGTGCAGTGACTTGCTGCTGCCTTTCCTGGATCTGCTATTATAGCCAGTGCTGGAGCAGCCGTCTTTGAGACAAAGTCCTGCGTTTTCCCATCTGAGCATGCCCAGAGTGAGATCTCTCATTGGAGATCAGGGGTCACATGTTCAGGTGCTGCAGCGGCTCCTATTGGTCCGCCAGGAAGGTCATGTAGCTACGTGTGTTTGTAACAGCTTCTCATTGGTCCTTGTTCCTGGAAGGTCCTGTAGCTGTTGCTATAAAAGGGTAGCATGGCTGTGCCGCCATGCGCTAATATCAACCATTGTATGCTATGCGCCAGTGTGGTCTCGGCCTTTTGGCTGCGATCGTGTGTCGCGGTCAGAGGGTGCGAGTTTTCCTGGAGTGATCCAGGGGCTTTGCTGGCAGCGTGCTGCTGATTTTCTACTGCGGTATCCGTACCGGCAGTCTGAACTGAGGATGTTCATTAAGAATACGATCCGTGTGGTGGTGGAAGGTGGTGAGAAAAACAACCTGGTGTACGTCGTTCGTGACCTGTTGGAGGGAAAGGCTGGAGCCCATCGTCAGGATATCTACAGCGTCAATGAATTCCGGAGTCAAGGTACATATGATGTAACCTTTGTGAATGAGGGATGCTGTTTGACCGTCTTTGAATGGCTCAGAAGTAATGAAGGTGATCCATGCCTGGAGGGAGTGCGGGTGGAGTCCCTGTTTGGGCTCATGGAAAAAGTGGTGACTGTGACTGTGTACAACCCCTATACAGAAGTAGCACTACTGGAGCAGTTCCTGGAGCGGTACTGTGAATACGTGAAGGGAGGGGAGAAGCAGAAAAATGTCTTGGGCATTTTCAACTGCAAGTATGTGTTTCGGGTGAAATTGAAGAAGGACCCAGGTTGTTTGGGAGGTTTCACCCACCCACCAGCGAACTTTTCAGTGGCGGGTCATAGGGGCTTCCTGTCATACCCAGGGCAGCCACTATACTGCAGGAGGTGCTTTCAGTTCGGGCACCTGCTAAACATGTGTAGCAAGGAGTTGGTTTGCCGTAATTGCAAGCAAGAGGGTCATGTGGCGGCTAGGTGTCCGATGCCTCGTGAATGTGACAGGTGTGGCAGTTCAGAGCACCTGTATAGAGACTGCCCGTTTGGTGTGCCGAGGAGGTCAACTAGAGAGGAGGAGGAAAGAAAGACGTGAGGAGGAGCGGAGGCGGGAGGAAGAAAGGAAGAGAGAGGAGGAGGTTAAGAGGCGGGAGGAGGAGAAGAAGCGGAGGGAAGGCGAAGTCGCCGCGCTGCAAAGCGTTGTGAGGGCGCCACCCACTCCTGCCGAGAGACGGAGGGAGAAGCGGCAGGAGGACAAGGAGGCTGAGAGAAGGAAGGAGAAGCAACAGGAGGAAAAGGAGGACAAGGAATTTTGGAAGGCCATAAGGCGAGAGGAGCGTTCATGGCCTAAAAAAGAAGTAAAAAAAGAAGTCCCAGTTGCTGAATCATGGTCAGAATGCCTGATGGATTTCGATATATCTGTGGCAGAGGAGGAGGCTGAGGTTTTAGTTCATGAGTCTGATCCGAGAAATATTGGTGCCTTCTCCTCGGAAGAGGACTCAGGAGGGTTAAAGTGTCACAGGGAGGGTGGTGGGGAAAACAGAGACATTGAGGTGGTGGAAGAAGGAATGGCCCAGAGGAAGACTGGGCAGAAAAAGGCACGGGTGGAGGAGTATATGGAGGCCAGCGGCTCGGAAGGCTGCTCGGCACAAATGGTGGAGGAGGACACTGGCGGTACTGGTTAAGTACGTTTTACTTTTCCAGTAGCCAGGTAGGGTTTTTTTGTGTACATAGCCATTGCTTAAAGAGCAAAGCTATCTGTTTTTTTTGTGTGTTTTATGTAATGTGTGTCAAGTTATATCTGTAGGTTGTTTTTGTATTTTTTTCCTTTTTTGGCTTTTTTGGACAAGTGTTTTTTTTGTTAAGCTTTTTGGTTTGTGTTTAGTATGGGTGTTAGAATTATATCTCAAAATGTGAGGGTTTTTAAAAATAAGTTGCAGCGTGCGGCCATTTTTGAGTTTTTTGCAGCTCAAAATGCGGAAATTTTTTGTTTACAGGAGTGTGGGATTGTGGATGGTGTGAAGGGGAGTGAATGGCCTCATGGTGCGTCTGTGTGGTCAGGGAGTGCATGTAATAGAAATGACGGTGTTGGTTTTTTGGTGAAGGGACGTAATGTGAGTTTGTGTGACTATATGGTGATTGAGGTTGGGAGATGCGTGTTAGCAAATTTTGAGTTTAGAAATATTCGTTTTAGTGTTATTAATGTGTATGCTCCTGTGAAAAAACAGGAGCGTTAAGTTTTATTTGAAAAAATTAAGTTTTTTATTCCAGGTAGAGTGCCTGTTGTGATTGTGGGTGATATGAATGTTGATGTGGGAAAGGTGAATGTGGATGTGTCAAGGAAAGAGTTAATGGACATGGTGAGTGATTTTGGTTTGAGGGATATGCAGAGGGAGTGTAAAGTAACTCCATTGTTAAATACATTTTTTTCTGAGAGTGGGAGGGTGGCGTCTAGACTGGACTATTGTTTTGTTTCAAAACACCTGATTGCTGTTAGTTATGCACAGGAGAGTGTGCCGTTTTCAGATCATGTGTGTATGAAGTGTGAAGTGGATGTGCATACTGAGGAGGTAACTGGGAAAGGTATATGGAAGCTGAATGTAAGTTTACTGGATGGGGTGGAGGTGAGAGAGGAGTATGAGAGACATTATAAGGAGTGGTGTGAGAGCAGAAGTGAATTCAGTAATGTGTGTGAATGGTGGGATTGGGTTAAATGGAAAACCAAGGTTTTTTTTAAAAAACTTGGTTACAAGTGTGCAGCTGCTAAGAGAGAAAGGTTTGCTGGGTTGAATGCAAGATTGAGTGTGTTATATAAGCTGAGAGAGGGCGGGATGGATGTGAGTGAAGATTTGTTGAGAGTGAAAAAAGAAGTGAACGAGTTTTTGAGAGAGAGAGGGAGGAGTATTGTGTATAGGGCTAAAATAGAGAACTTGGAAAAGAATGAGAAGTGTTCACGGTTTTTTTTTCAAGAAAGTTTTTGGAAAAAGACAGAGCATGAGTGTTTTGAATGGAGTGGATGGAAATGAAGTGAGTGGTGCGGACTTATGTGAGGAAGTGGCAAAGTTTTATGATGATTTGTATGCAGTGAAATGGAGGGATGAAAGTTTGGAGAGTGATGTGCTGAGTGTTTTGGAAAATAGATTGAATGGGACAGAAAGGGAGAGTTTGATGGGGGAGGTGACGAGTGAAGAAATATGGAAGGTGGTGTGTAGCATGGCGCTGAATAAAACGCCGGGGGATGATGGTCTCCGGTGGAATTTTATCGTGTGATGTGGGATGTGATTGGGAAGGATTTTGTTGATGTATGTAAGTATATGTGGGCGAATGCAGAGGTGGCGAATGGTATGCTTGCAGGAGTGGTTGTGCTGTTGCCAAAAAAAGGTGATTTGAAAAATCTAAAAAACTGGAGGCCGATCACGTTGCTTAATTGTGATTATAAAATCTATGCGAAGCTTTTGGCAAATAGGATGCGTGATGTGGTTGGGAGTGTGGTGGGTGAGGAGCAGTGTTGTTCGGTGCCTGGAAGGCGGTTACATGAGGGTGTGTGTATGCTGAGAGATTGTTTGTGGGACTGTTTGAACCGTAAGAAGGGGGTGTATGTGTTGAGTTTGGATTTTGAGAAGGCGTATGATAGGTTGGCGCATGGTTTTCTGTTTAGAGTGTTGGTGAAGATGGGTTTTCCGGCTGAGTTTGTTGAGAGAGTGAGAAGTTTGTATAAAAATATTTATAGTTGTGTTTTGTTGAATGGGAATGTAGGGAGGAGAGTGAATGTGTTTTCCGGTGTACGGCAGGGGTGCCCATTGTCCCCTGTTGTGTTCATTTGCGCGATTGAGCCGTTGTTGTGTATGTTGAGGAAAGATAAGGTGATTCGGGGTGTGCAAGTGCCGGGAGCGGGGGGGAGGGAGTGGAAGGTGAATGGTTACATGGATGATGTGTGTGTTTTGTGTGATTCAGAGTGTTCGGTGCGTCGTGTGAAGTTGTTGGTATCCGTTTTTTGTGGAGCGTCTGCGTTTAAAGTGAATTGGGAGAAGACTGAATGTAAGATTTTTGGTGGGAGGACTCTGAGCAATGATATTGGGGTGAATGTGGTGAGTGGACCGATAAAGGTGCTGGGTGTGAAATTTTCAGAGAAGTTGGATGGAGAGGAAAGTTGGGTGGATGTGAGAGAGAGAGAGTGGAGCGCAAGTTAAATTTTTGGAAGATGAGAGATTTGACGTTTTTTGGTAAAATTTTAGTTATTAAGAGTGTGGTGTTACCAATTTTTTTGCATGTTGCGGTGGTTTTTCCACCAGGTTATATGTGTGTTAGAAGATTAAATAGGGTTTTGTTTGTATTTTTTTGGCGTTCAAGTATGGAGCGTGCAAGGAGAGAGGTTGTGATGAAGAGAATGGATAAGGGGGGGCTGGGATTCCCAAATTTGAATGTATTTTTTGGCGTGAATATTATGGTGTTTGTATTGGGTGTGATTAGGATGGATGGGAAGTGTGCATGTATGTGCAGGTATTTGTTTGGAAGTTTTCTGTTCCGTTTGAAGTGGTGGGAAAGGGATCTAAGGTGCCCAGTGGCTTTTGAGGTGCCTGTGTGGTATGTGTGGGTTTACAAATTTTTGGTGAAGTATGAACTGTGTGATGTGGATGTGAGGTTGTTAGAGAAGAAGAAAGCGGTATATAGGATGATTGAGTGTAGAGAGATGGAATGTGGTATCTATATGGTGAGAGGAAGTGATGTGCAGAAGGTATGGAAGAAGGTACGTATGGATGGTATGACAAATAGACAGAGCGAGATTGTGTGGCAGTCATTGCATGAGGTGTTACCGGTGAGAGACTTCCAGAGAAACCGTGGTTTAGTGAGGAGTGAGATGTGTCCGAGGAGGAGATGTGGTGGGAGAGAGAGTGTGGTGCATTTGTTTTGGAATTGTCAGTATGCTAGAAATGTGATTTCAGGTTTGGGCCCGTTGTGTAAGGAGTTGTGTGATGTGAATTTTTTGACGTTTGAGTTATTTATGTTTGGGTTGGGTATGTGTGGAGAAAAGGAGAGAGTGTTGTGGTTGATGCTTGCATGTATAAAAAAGGTGTTGTGGGATGTGAGGAACGTGTATGTGTTTAAGAGGAAGGAGATTGAGGTTAAAAATTGTTTAAAAATTGTTTTGGGAAAATTGTATTTTTGTTTTGTGTGTGATAAGAGAAAGAGGGGGGAGGAGGACGCAGAGGGAATTTGGAAAGTTAAAAAGTGGAAACATCTTGTTAATGTGTCTTAGTTTTGTGTTTTTTGGTGCTTGTAAATAAAGTTGGTTTTCCGATGATGATGGGAACAGCTGCTGCATTATGTAAGTGTACACGCTGTTTGGGAGTCGAGTTCCTTATAGTTTTGGTTATCTGACTGTGGAACTTCCCATCTGAGGGAAAAAAAAAAAAAAAAAAAAAATCATGCGTATGTGTGGTTAGGGACCCGGCTGAAATAAGCCACTAGAATACCGACTTAATCGGTGAGAAGTTTGGTATGGTAGCTGGCCAGGGTCGGTGTCCTAGATGCCCTAGATTACCGGCGTAACCGGTGAGGAGTTTTGATTGCCGTATTCAGGGTCTGGCGTTCAGACGCCATAGATTGCGGGTGACTCCCGCGAGGACATTAGCGCATGATCACGCGTTATGTACGCTTAGCACTTAACTGTGTACCTGAGAGCCTTACAGGACACAGCACTTTTCCTCAGTGGCCCTGTGACGTAACAGGGTTTGCTTTCGACGCTAGACAGCGCCCTAGCGTTTTACTTTGCGGCTCACTGAAGCTAAGTGAGTTCGCACCTATCGCCATATAGCGCTGTGGCATTTCCGTTAGCGGCTCTGGGTATTAACAGAGTTCGCACTTACTGCCACAACGCGCTACGGCGTTTATTTTAGCGACTCTGCGGGATAACAGATTTCGCTACTTTCGCCATTTTACTAGCAGCAGGTTCTGCCTGCACGGTGGACCCCGGGCTGCGAACGCACCTCTCTACCTCATATATTTGGTGCGTTCCGCAGACCCTAACAGTATGACAGGCTCTCCTCCTGCTTTTGTTAAGCAGCTTTTCTCACAGACTGTACAGATCTCCAGTACGTATATTGGCTGTTAGTCGTGAAGCATGTGACCAGATCTGTCCAATTGAAAAAGTTTAATGAGAAAACTGCTTTTATATTGGAGGAGACGGATGGACAGGTCTAGTCACATGCTCCTCCACCAGCAGACATTTTATGGATAGGAAAGCTGTGCAGTCTGTGAGCAAAGCTGCACTTACAAGAGCTGGATGATAATCTGTCATACCTACGTAATAGTAAGAAAATAGTCCACAAAGATGGATAACCTCCAATCAAGAAGTAGCTCTCTCCTTACTCCTAAAAACTCCTCCCATTTGCAGGGCTTACTACACAATCTACTATATCCTACATCTACACTGTTACTTTCACTTTCCCAGCACAAGTGCATCGAGGAGCATTAATCATACATTTAACTACTGTATCAAACATATGTAATATGCTGCAATATAACACATATTGATGCTAAAACATGTTCAGGGGGGTGTTTCTTCTCTTTCCACACTCTTACACCTACAGGAAGAAGTAGTAGTATAAAGTTTACGTCTATGACATATTTTGTAATAGGAGCTAGGGAGATCCAATTGATCTAAATGCTCATGCAGAAGTCCGCATAGATTGTCTGCGGGTCTTTCAACCCAAGAGTGACAGCCTCATAGAAATAAATAAAGCTCTCATGCTCCAATCAGGAGATCCTCGGCCAATCTTTGCATTTTGGCCAGTGATCGGAACAAGATCCATGGATATCTGCATGAGCCTTTAGGTTTGCTTATGCCCCAAGTTACTCGTATAGTGAAAGATTCTTAAAGAAAATTTGTCACCAGGTTTTTGCTTCCTTGTCTGAAAGCAGATTATTGTAGGAAGAGAGATAATGGTTCCAATGATGTATCATTTAGTTTACTGGGTGCAGCAGTTGCGACATAATCAGAGTTTTAGATGTAACATGTAGCAGAGTTAAGAAAGCTAACCCCACCCACACCAGGCTCTCAGTGTACATAGTCTGTTGACAGTGAGCTGCTTATCACAGCACAGGAAGGGGCGGAGTTGGACCAGAAAGCACGCGCCAGCCAATCATGGCAATGATTATGTCATGTTGATAAAACCTTCAGTGCAAGTAAACAACAGTACACAGCTTGATAAGTGACACATCACTAAATTCAGCATTTTAACATCTATCTCTTGCTCTCCTCAGATTACATAGCAAAAAACTGCTGACAGATTCCTTGCAACCATAAGGGCTTCACCTCTTATAGAAAACTGAAGTATTTGTATTCGGTTGAGTCCTTACAGATGAGAACACCCTTCTGATTTATAATCTTTACCAATTTCCATGCAATTTCAAGCAATTTTTACTCTTTTTATTTATAAATTGCATATCATTTTAGCAAATTTACCACCTTATCAAACATCTATTCTCTTCTATGTTAAGAGCCCTCTCCCGTTCTTTTTTTATGATGGTTACATGCTGAATTTGGCATCTTGTGCCCGGAACATTCATTTGTATGGAGCAGAAATTTTGAAACCATAAAATTCACTAAATATATATCTGTGTAATGTCGCAGCACTTCAAAAACTCAGTGAAGGGTTCTTAACCTAAAATCGTGTTTCTTCTTGCGAGTTTTGCACTTAAAAATTCAACTTCTGATCTGAATTAAAAATGTGAAGAGGGATGCTGTTCCCCTGCCATTTTAGTGAGTGGTATCTCTTGTTTTCCAAAGGCACATGCATACATTTATGTGTTTCTCCGCAGTTGGCTCCAAGATTTATTTTGGATGAAGTGTTCTAGCTAATTTTGAAGCAACAAGAGGGTTCATTTTATTATAGTGTGTGCAGCATATGAACATTGTGCTGAAGCACTGCATAGACGTAATAGCATAGGAAAATACACTGAGGAATACTTTCTGAGTTACTCAGCTTGTTCTTACCACCATCAGCTATTTCACTGTGGAATATACAGTACATATATATATATATATATATATATATATATATGTATATATGTACAGTGTATATATATATATATATAATATATAGTGTTTGTCTGTCCGTAGCTGCCCACTGTCTGCCCCTCGATACTGTCAGTGACCCCTGTAGAGGTGGCTAGCTGATGAGAATGCAAGGGTTAATGCACTGTGTTTCACTGTAGACTTTTTTATTTTTCTTGTTTTTATTTAGCAATTGTTTAAGTGTACTGACATCCATCTAAATATCGTATGAGACCCACGTAGCCTCCCATGTACAGCATGTCCCCTACGTAGCCTCTGATATACAGTATGTGCCCCAAGTAGTCTCTAATATACAGCATGTGCCCCACTTAGCCCCTATATACAGTATGAGCCCCCACATAGCCTCTTATATACAGCATGTTTCCCCAGAGCTTCTGATAAAATGATATCAGTGTGACTGCTGGCTCATTTGCTGATTGGTGGAAGATAGAGTCAGTGGTGCTGTCCTCAACAAACGTATTCACTGTTGTCTGTATCCAGAGGATGGCCACAGAAGGATGGTGGGTGGAGGAGGGCACGATGCGGCCCGTGGGCTACTTTTTCAGCCCTTCTGCTGTCTCGGTCAGAGGGCCAGACTGGAACAGCTAAAAGGCGGGATGTGACCCATAGGCCACACTTTGCCCAGATCTGAGATATATAATCCTGATAATATTTAATCTAGATAAATCACTGAGCAGCATACAAGTGGGGATGGAGAAAAAACACCAGTTTGCCCCTGTTCAGTTCTGCCCTATGTCCATGTTACATGCTGCAGGATTTAGAGGAGGAAGTGAAGGAGGAACTGGTGTAAGTAGAGAAGAATATCTACTTGGTTCAGGCAAAGGATGAGGCAGACAGAATAAAAATGACAATGAGTATGATGCTGCCATTGACAACCAATCATCACAGTGGAGTTACAATGAATCACCTGAGCCCTCGGTAGTACTGATGGGCATGCCAAGCTGTAAGCTACAATACTTGTTGGATCCCTAAACTGCCAAGCATCTCCTTCCCTGCCTCGTCCTAAGTCTCTACTGCGCTGCTCCTGCCGCAGTCACTGCACATGTCCTGGCTGCCCACTGTTTTTATAGTGCTAGACAATACTACTGATTCTGGGAAACGTACTCTCATGTTTTTGTACCTGCAAGAAACAGCTCTTAAAATAGAGCTAATGCTTCAAAAGGATTGGTGACAACAAGTCTGAACTTCTTCATGTTCAAAATAATACTCCTGTTTATTCACCAGAAAAAAATGGATATTTTTTGAAGACTTGATAAAAAACCTTTGAAAATCTTTTTGTGATTATCAAACTAGGCTTGCACACCCAAAAAAGGGAAACTTTTGTTCACTTCTGATAGAGAGGCCATTACTTTTTCATATTCAAAGCAGTACAGCTTACCTGTTTTTTCTATTAGATT
This sequence comes from Oophaga sylvatica, assembly GCA_033576555.1. Classification (NCBI taxonomy): domain Eukaryota; kingdom Metazoa; phylum Chordata; class Amphibia; order Anura; family Dendrobatidae; genus Oophaga; species Oophaga sylvatica. Next base: position 35,350,648 of record JARQOD010000004.1, read on the forward strand.
AAACGGATAATTTTTGAAAGACTTATGAAAAAGCTATTGCTTCTTCATAGAGCAAAGTACAAAGTTCTTTATATTCCCTAAAAAGGGATGTTTTTTGCAACTAACCATGTGAAAACACTATGGATTCCTCGATGTGCACCACAGGTCTTTAAACAACAGCAATTCACGCAGTTGGCCCCTCAAAACAAATAATTTTTAGACCGTTTATGAAATTTATATAGCCTAAAAGTTTAACTGTTTGGTTAAATATGCTGTTGGTTATATCTGGTTACCATCCGTTCTTCTTATCCTGATAGGTGAAAGTCACTTGGGCATTAAAAAGGCCGTGTTTGCATTACAGAGCAAAACGTGCTTAAAGGGAACTTGTCACCCCCCGGGTGTTTTTAAGTAAAAGAGCACCTTCAGCAGCACTAAGGCAGCAGTCTGTGAAGGTGGCTCTTTTTTTCCTGGACCCCTGCAATGCTGAAATATTCAGTTTTAAAACTAGGTCCCCGTACCTTAAATGTGTCCCTGAGGCATGGCCTCTTCCCCTGACTCATCCTCCCCCCAGCCGTCCATCAAGCCCCTTCAGAGTTGCCGTGCCTCCAACAGCGTTGTTTTAATTTCATTTCTGTTCTGTGTGGCACCTGCGCTGTTATAACAGTACTCAGGCATGCGCAGTGCGCGCTGCCCGAGAAATGTCAGAAGACTATTGCGCCCCACAGTGTGTTATCATGTATTCACACTGCGGGGCTTGCAATCTGGCGCCTGCGCAGTCTACATGTTTAGCATGTAGACTGTGCAGCTAACCATGTAGACTGCACAGGCGCCAGATTGCAAGCCCCACAGTGTGAATACATGATAACACTGTGAGGAGGGATCTGAGGAAAGACAAAGACGCAGGCGCAATAGTCTTCTGACAGTTCCCGGGCAGCCGGAGGAGACCCCACAACACAGAGCACCACCTGCCTGAGAAGGGATTTTCCGGAGGCCACCGCACCAGCCTGGGATGGAGTTCATATCGCCAGACATCCGAACAACCCCTGTGACCAGGCTCACCTATGACCACTCCTCCACCGTGCCGATCCCCACCCGGTAAGCTGAATTCGGACTGGAAGACGGACCCCCATTTGACACATTAATTTTTTTTCCCTATTTTCCTTGTGAAAATTTGGAGTGCGTCTTATGGTCCGGTGTGTCTTATTGTCTGAAAAATACGGTACATGTGCACACTTGTTTGGACTTTTATTCACTGTTTTTTGCACCTTGTGCCCTTTATCTTTCACCCATATGCATTTATTACATGTCTATGACATTTCACCTTGCATGTTTTTCTGAATCGTTGTGTCGGCTGTCTGACTCTTTTCCTCTACTTCATTTTAGGGCCTACTAGGCCTTATTAGGGAGAGTCTAAGTTGAGCGGGGGCGCCACTGCGCAGGTCCTATGGTACCAACCATCGCAGCAAGGTATGGGATTAACAGTTGGACATTAGGGATACCTTGCACTTCTTTATCGTAGCCAAACAGCAGAAGTTGTCTTTTTGGCAGTATGGTTGTTTGTTTGTCTGTTCTTATATTATATTGATTATTAAAAGTTAAGTATTATTTTAATATTATTGACATAGTGCTTTGGACGGTGATCTCAAACTTTGTTTACCAAATGGGAATCCTTAGATCAGGACTCTGCAGCTCACCTATGAATGGATTGGAGGGGCACATGATTGACTTCTGCTTTGTTCATTGTCTATGGAACTGATGGAAATAGCTGAGTGCAGCGCTCGCAGCTCTATAGATAATGGAGAGAGCAGAGGCCAATCATGTGTAAGGAGGTGAACAGGAACAGTGTCATTGGCTCGAGATACTCTCTGGAGCCGGAACTATCGGGGCCGTCATCACTGTTGCAGGGGGGTGACATGTCTGTGTGGAGAGAGCCTGAGTACCTGACAGAAAGGGGCGTGGGAGGCTTAAAAGGGGTGAAGCGTGCTGGCGGGAAGGCGACAACAGAGCAGGATGTAGGTTGACTCCCTCTCCTCTACTCCAAATGCTAACGCCTCTGACGCCAGCCCTTTACAGACTGCCTGACTCCTGCATCCACTACCGGATGTCTCTCCACGAATTCGGCCCATAACATACAGTACAGCAGACGTCCTGTCTTTTCCTGAAACTTGTGATCCCGTGCGAGGACTAGCCATTCCTATGTCCTGTACGGCTTTGTGCTCCTGGTGTTGTTACGGATCTGCAGCTAAGGAATAGGACAGGCGGGAAAGAAGCTGACCCTGCACTGGGACTAGACTCGATCCCTATGATGGGGCGGGTGGCCTATTCCTTGAGAATAGACCCACCGACGTTTCCTAGTCTACACTAGAGCGAAGACCTGAAGGTGGGGGGAAGGCGATCCCTGAAAGATCTTGGGACTGGGAACAAAACACTGTAACCTCCTAGCTGGGAAATAGAGGAAGCTGCAGAAACAAAAGGAAAAACAAAAAGACTAAGCAAGCAGAACTAGAGTTCCCAGAACTGCACAAAGTATAACACAAAGCTATCAAAGCTCCTAGCCAGAACTCAAGCAGATTAACACTGATGTCCAGCAAGGACTGGGAGGCAGGTAAAGGGTAATAAAGGGTGATAAAATCACCTGACCAACGACCAATCCAGCACCAGGGGAAAAAGACCAGCAGCCAGAAACCACAACAAGATGGCGGACGGTCAAACTAAATGGATTCTAACAGGTGTACTGCATCACTCCCGAGGAACCAGCAGAAGGAACTGTATTCTTGCTTAAGCAGACCCAAGCTCAACGAATCCAAGATCAATGGACCCAAGGCCAACAGAGCTGGATACTTCGGCATGGTCAGGAGACAGTGCATTTCGTTCCCACTCAGCAGAACCAGAGACTTTGTATACGGATTACGACGCTGTCGGGAGTTATTCCAACCAGTCCCCAACAAGGACTCCAATCGATAAGTCATTACTTTCATTTCCCCCTTCTCATGTTGTTTATTGTGTAGCTGTTGATAAGAGTTCAGTACTTTATCTGTTTAATCATCTCCCTGTGTGGAGGTTTTCTCTAAATACTTATTCTGAAACTGTTTTTCTGAGTGAATCCTTGTTAACCCTTACTCTGCCTCCTGTTGTTTACTGTTATGATTTGGTAACTGAGGAGGACAGGAGCAAAACAGCAAGGCAGCCGAATACCTGAGAGGTTGGAAACTAATGGGTTGCAGATCCCCAAACTAACCGCACAACTAGAAGCAGCCGTGGAGCGTACCTACGGTGGTCCTAGACGCCTCGGCACAGCCGGAGAGCTAGCTACACCTAAAGACAGAAACAGGAAGGCTAACTGCCCCGGAGTAGAGCCCCAAAGGAATAGGCAGCCCCCAAACATATAATGGCGGTTAGACAAGGCGAAACACAAACACAGGCAGAAAATAGAGTGAGCAAACGCTGGGGCAAACACTGCCTAAATAGGACAGGACAGGACAGAATACTATCTGCAACCCAGCAAAACCCTAGCAAAACTTCCAACACCTCTGATTTCAAAAATGCTGAGATCACACGATCTCGCCACCCACTAAATCAGATCTCAGTGTGAACAAGGCTAACCCGCAGCCACTCAAAAAGCAGGGAAAGAGCTACTGAACAAATAACAGTGGCTACTGAAAACAGAGAGTAGCACAGGCCCCAGGAGGGGACCCGGCTAACCTCCACAAAGGTGCAGACAAAAATGGAAATAGCAAACACAATAGAAACAAGCAGAAAATATCTTATCTGAAGGTAGCAGAGGAAGGCAAGACACCAGCAGACTTCCAAATGAACCAGGAAACAACAATTGATCACCGGCGAGGATCATGGGAAGGCAGCTCCCTTATATCAGCCCAGTCAGTGACTCCTGATTGCCAGTCATCGCTGGCAGGTGAGGAGGCCCTGTCATTAGATACAGCCTCAGTACTGTCAGCAACCACCAGAGGGAGCCTCAGTTCAGAAATTGTCTCCAACACGTTAACAACAGTTTACTGCATCCGACAAACCTTTACACATGCACAACTCTGCTCCAATCACAAGCCTGCAGACCCCTGTTCTCAGGATCTCGCCGTGGCAGTGGTTATATCCTTTGGATTGGAGATAGCATGATTATTTGGTGAATAACCCTTTAAACAGCCTGGTTGATTTTCCTATTCTTTAAAATTACAATATTTTTCATGAACCAAAAACAAATATGTTAACGTATACATACAAACATATGTATACATATATACATACAACACCCACTGTTAGGGTCTGCGGAACGCACCAAATATATGAGGTAGAGAGGTGCGTTCGCAGCCCGGGGTCCACCGTGCAGACAGAACCTGCTGCTAGTAAAATGGCGAAAGTAGCGAACTCTGTTATCCCGCAGAGTCGCTAAAATAAACGCCGTAGCGCGTTGTGGCAGTAAGTGCGAACTCTGTTAATACCCAGAGCCGCTAACGGAAATGCCACAGCGCTATATGGCGATAGGTGCGAACTCACTTAGCTTCAGTGAGCCGCAAAGTAAAACGCTAGGGCGCTGTCTAGCGTCGAAAGCAAACCCTGTTACGTCACAGGGCCGCTGAGGAAAAGTGCTGTGTCCTGTCAGGCTCTCAGGTACACAGTTAAGTGCTAAGTGTACATAACGCGTGATCATGTGCTAATGTCCTCGCGGGAGTCACCCGCAATCTATGGCGTCTGAACGCCAGACCCTGAATACGGCAATCAAAACTCCTCACCGGTTACGCCGGTAATCTAGGGCATCTAGGACACCGACCCTGGCCAGCTACCATACCAAACTCCTCACCGATTAAGTCGGTATTCTAGTGGCTTATTTCAGCCGGGTCCCTAACCACACTTACGCATGATCACACTGGCGCATAGCATACAATGGTTGATATTAGCGCATGGCGGCCCAGCCATGCTACCCTTTTATAGCAACAGCTACAGGACCTTCCAGGAACAAGGACCAATGAGAAGCTGTTACAAACACACGTAGCTACATGACCTTCCTGGCGGACCAATAGGAGCCGCTGCAGCACCTGAACATGTGACCCCTGATCTCCAATGAGAGATCTCACTCTGGGCATGCTCAGATGGGAAAACGCAGGACTTTGTCTCAAAGATGGCTGCTCCAGCACTGGCTATAATAGCAGATCCAGGAAAGGCAGCAGCAAGTCACTGCACAGTAGAGGAGTGGGCAAGACGCCTGGACCGACGTCTCTGCTGAGCAGGCTCCACTGCGGCCGGAGATGAATGGGAGACCGCAGCGGGACGGGTTCGAGACTCCGCTTGTGCAGCAGCGGGAACTCGAACCCTAACATTACCCCCCCTCCTAGGGCCCCCCCTTCTCTGGGCCTCGCTGCGTTCAAAGGCAGCGATGAGCTGCGGAGCGTGAGCATGCTCGGCAGGCTCGCAGGACCTATCCTCAGGCCCATAACCCCTCCAATCCACCAAATAAAATTTTTTGCCTCGCACCACCTTGCACCCAACAATGGCATTCACCTCGTAGTCGTCCGAAGACGAACCCGACTTCCCGGCAGATGACTCAGGCAACCGGGAGATGACCACGGGTTTTAGGAGGGATACATGGAAGGTGTCGGAGATACCAAGGCGAGGCGGAAGGGCCAAACGGTAAACCACAGGGTTCACCTGCTCGAGAACCTTGAAGGGACCCAAATAGCGGGGTGCCAATTTAGTGGATTCCACCCGTAGCCTGATGTTTTGGGCGGAGAGCCACACTAGGTCGCCAGGAGAAAATGTCGGAGCGGGACGCCGATGAGCATCGGCAGAAGACCTCATCCTTTCCTTGGAAGCCTGAATGGCATCCTGGGTGCGGTCCCATATGTCCCGTGCTTCCACAGCCCAGTCTGCCACCCTGGAGTCAGCGGAAGCAACGAGCATGGGCACCGGTACCCGCGGATGCTGGCCGTAATTTAAGAGGAATGGGGTCTGTCCGGTGGAGTCAGCCACAGCATTGTTTAGCGCAAACTCCGCCCACGGAAGCAGAGATGCCCAGTCATCCTGCCTGACAGAGACAAAATGTCGCAAGTAGGTGACCAAGGTCTGGTTGGCCCTCTCTACCAACCCATTCGTCTCGGGATGATATGCAGAGGAGAGGTTCAATTCAATGCAGAGTAGATGACACAACTCTATCCAGAACCGAGACGCAAATTGGGGACCTCGATCGCTGACAATCTTGTCTGGCATACCGTGTAGACGGAAGATGTGTCTAATAAATAATGCTGCCAAGGCCCGTGCGGAAGGTAACCGTGGTAGCGGCACTAAGTGCACCATTTTGGAGAAGTGGCCGGTGATCACCCAAATGATAGTGCAACCCCGAGACTTGGGTAAGCCCACCACAAAGTCCATCCCGACCATCTCCCAGTGCCTGTCTGCCACCGGCAAAGGAAAAAGTAACCCAGCTGGCCATTGTCAAGGGGACTTGTTCCTGGCGCAGGAGACACACGCCTGAACATACTCCCTGACGTCACGGACCATATGTGGCCACCAGTATGTCCTCGCCAATAGCTCAGTTGTCCTCTTTGCCCCAAAGTGTCCACCCACCCTGGACGAGTGTGCCCAAGAGAGTACCTCCGGTCGCAAATTAGTGGGCACAAAAGTCTTGCCCGGAGGCACAGACTCTAGCGAAACCGGGGCTACAGTTCTCAGGCTTTCTTCAGGGACAATAAGCCGAGGCTCCTCATCCTCCTCCTCTGATGACACTAAGGAGCGAGAGAGAGCGTCGGCCCGAACATTCTTCTCACCGGAGAGAAAATGGAGGGTGAAATGGAACCGAGAGAAGAATAGGGACCATCTGGCCTGGCGAGAATTTAGCTGCTGAGCCGTTTGCAAATATACCAAGTTCTTGTGGTTGGTGAAGACTTGGAAGGGAAAACGAGCTCCCTCTAGAAGATGTCTCCACTCTGAGAAGGCTAATTTCATAGCCAGCAACTCCCTGTCCCCGATGGAATAATTCCTCTCTGCTGGTGTAAAGGTCTTAGAAAAGAAGAAGCAGGGATGCTTCCGACCTTGAGCATCCTTTTGATATAGGACTGCTCCAGCACCAACAGAAGAGGCATCCACCTCTAAAACAAACGGTTTATCAACATCAGGGCGATGTAATATGGGAGCACTGGCAAAATGCGACTTGATGGAAGAGAACGCCTTGGAGACCTCCTCAGACCACAACTTGGGATTTGCTCCCTTCTTGGTGAGGGCACAGGACTACCAAAGTCGAGAAATGGGGAATGAACTGGCGATAATAATTAATGAACCCCATAAAGCGCTGCACCGCTTTAAGGGAATGGGGTTCTTGCCAGTCCATTACAGCCTGTAGTTTGGCAGGATCCATAGCCAATCCCTGGGCAGAGATGATATAGCCCAGAAAAGGTAAGGACTCCTGCTCAAACACACATTTCTCCAGCTTGGCATAGAGGGAGTTTGCCCTTTAGAGGTCGAAGACTTTGTTGACATCCCTCCGGTGAGAGTCTATATCTGGTGAAAAGATGAGAATATCATCCAGAAAGACTACCACAGAGGTGGAGAGCATATCCCGGAAGATATCATTGACAAAGTCTTGGAAAACAGCGGGAGCATTACAGAGCCCGAAGGGCATCACCAGGTATTCGTAATGCCCATCCCTGGTATTAAAAGCTGTCTTCCACTCGTCCCCCTCACGGATGCGAATTAGGTTATAGGCACCACGTAGATCAAGCTTGGTAAATACTCTTGCTCCTCGGAGCCTATCAAAGAGCTCAGAGATTAGGGGCAACGGGTACTTAATCTTGACGGTGATGGCGTTAAGACCCCTGTAGTCAATGCATGGACGTAATTCTCCGTTCTTCTTTTGCACAAAGAAGAACCCTGCCCCTGCTGGTGACACCGACTTCCTAATGAACCCTCTTGCCAGATTCTCCTGAATGTACTGGGACATGGCCTCCGTCTCAGGGAGCGAGAGGGGGTATACTCTCCCCCGAGGAGGTTCTGCTCCAGGCAAGAGATCAATAGGACAGTCGTAGGGGCGATGAGGTGGAAGAGTCTCCGCCGCCTTCTTGGAGAAAACATCTGCATATGCCCAATAACATTGAGGAAGAGAAGTGAGATCTACGGGTATCTCTGTGGTGGTGACCTGAACGCACTCCCTGATACACCTGCCTCTACATGAATCACCCCAACCCAGTATCCTCCCAGAGGCCCACTCAATATGGGGAGAGTGGTAACGGAGCCAAGGTACTCCCAGCAACACCTCGTCTATTCCCTCGGCAGGCAAAGAAATACTCGATGGACGGGGACATAGATAAAGTGAGAGGGATCGTCTGGTGGGTGATTTGGGAGGGCAGAGTTGATCCATTCACTACTCGCACAGTCACCGGTTGCGCGAGCATCACCAGAGGTATAGTGTGGCGGAGAGCAAATGCAGAGGACATGAAATTCCCTCGGCTCCGGAATCCACACAGAGCTCAGCGGAGAGCGTGGATGGACCTACTGTAATTGTCCCTTTAAAGGACAACTTGGTGGAAAATGCCGCAGTGTCTAGTGAACCTCCTCCCAAGGTCACTAGACGCGACCGTTTTCCCGACCGCTGTGGACATTTGTTGGCATAGTGTCCTAACTGATGGCAGATGTTACAGACCACGGGTACTCGAGCGGCCCGGGACTTAGGTCCCGCTCGAGAAACCTCCATGGCCTCATGGGAGTCGGGCGCCTGGCTGGAAGATTCCAGAGGTCTGGCGAAGGTGGGAGCCAGCCGGAAACCTCTGCCTACACTGGGACCGCTCCAACCTCCGCTCGTGAAAACGGAAGTCGATGCGGGTAGATATGGCGATAAGCTTCTCCAGTGTGGCGGGAATCTCCCTGGTAGCCAAAGCATCTTTAACATGATCAGCCAGTCCTCGCCAGTAGACTGGAATGAGTACTTTATCCGACCAGTCTAGCTCTGAGGCCAGAGTCCGAAACTGGACGGAAAACAGACTGACCAAAGACGAACCCTGTGCCAATGCCAGCAGTTGTAGCGCCGTATCGTGGGTGACCTGAGGTCCTAAAAAGACCTTTTTTAGAGCCTCCAGAAAACGAGGAGCACTCCGCACCACACGGTCGTCACGCTACCACAGAGGGGTGGCCCACTCCAACGCTCTGCCTGACAGAAGCGAAATTATAAAGCCCACTTGTGCCCGATCCGTGGGGAAACGTGCAGCCAGAAGCTCGAGTTGTATAGAGCACTGAC
>JARQOD010000004.1:35359958-35381138 GCA_033576555.1 Oophaga sylvatica
TAAAGCAGCACCAATTTTAGAAAAATGACAAGGATGAGCCAGTGACAGACACTCAGCAGAGTACACGCAGCGGTGGTTGAAGTAAGTGGAGCGGGATCTACACTCCTACCAAAAATTTAAACCTCAGACTAGAGTGAACACTGAACACAACTGTTCACTTGCTGTGAAAGGCCTTTTTGTGGACTTCTATTATGTTTGCAAGCAATGTATTGTATTTTGATGGAAGAGCGTCACACTCATAGATTTTAGTTTTTTTCAATAGAATGGAGCAGCAACAATTTTAGAAAAATGACAAGGATGAGGCAGTGACACACGCTCAGCAGAGTACACGCAGCATTAGTTGAAGAAGTAACTGGAGCGTGATCTGCATTTAAAAAAAAAAATAAAAAATACCTCACAGACTGCAGTGAACACTGAAACACAACTGTTCACTATCTGTGAAAGGCTCCTTTCTGTAATTCTATAGTGTTTGCAACCAATGTATTGGATACGGATGGAAGCACGTCACACTATAATTTCAATTGAATGGAGCAGCAAGAATTACACTAAAGAAAAAAATAAGTCTGTGAGTGACACGTGCAGATGCCTACAAACAGCGTTGGATGCAGAGCAAACTGCAGCGTCACCTGCACGCACACACACACCTTGCAGAGCTGTGAAAACAACACTGCAAGGCAAAAGGAAACTTTACACAGCGGTTGGTAAACTAGCCTGCCTAGAGCACAGTACACAAAATCGCAATCTCTAACTGTCCCTCAGAGTCAGCAGAGCAGCGTTCTGTCCCTATCTGAATTCACAGCACAGTGACGCTAAAATGGCGGCGGCGCCTTTTATAGTGCATTCTGACATCATTTCAGCATCCAATCACAGCCATGCCATTAGTTAACATGACCGCAGCAGTACAGGATGTGCCCACACTTCTTAGGATTCCTCATTGGCTGACTAAAATCACATTGCCTCTCAAAGAATTATGGGAACTTCCGATTCCGGTATACGATATATGGAAAATATCGGAACTAAGTATCTAAAGTCCGATACAGCGAATATCGGCCGATACCCGATACTTGCGGTATCAGAATGCTCAACTCTAGTCAGTGATAAAAAAAAAGCGCTAAAAGTGAAAAAACACCACACAAACACACTGCAGTGCTGATACAAAATGCAATAAATGCCTAATATTCCTGCTGTTTCTTTTTACTGCGGATCTTAAAATCTTCATAATCATCTGTTTCATACCATCTACTTGGGAACTGACCCAAAGGTTCTCCATGCACCTCAACTGAACTTGTGAGCTAATGTATTTTTCTCCTAATTGCTTCTCTTTACTTACAGAAAAGACTCAAGTTGGATTCAAAGTTGACTTTAAAAGGAATATACCACCTGGATTTCACCCCTTCCCCTTACTACTTATATGTGCATGTAGCTCTTTCAAAGACAAGTCCAGGGATACCTTTAGATGACCAGTCCATTGCTCCTTTTCTAAGAAATCAGGGTTTGAATAAATATGCAAATGAGGCAATAGGACTATAGTTGTTCTGAAGATTCTGTCACTCCAGCTCTATTCCCGCTCGGTACTGTCTCTTTATGCTGATTTCTCAGTAATGGGTTACAGACTGGCCAGGTGAAGGTATGGCTGGACTTGTCTTTGAAAGAGCTACAAGTGCATATAAATAGTTTAGGAGTTAAATTCTGCTGTCAAATTCCCTTTAAATCGGGTGGTAATTTGGGAAACCTTATCGGCCCTGTTTTATAATAGATCTACTGTTTTTTCATAGCCTGACCAAACCAAACATTTTCATGGCACTCTGGTGGCAAGTCTATACTCTGGTATTGCGATGAACCAGTTTAACCTTGTGTACTTTCTTGACTTGGTCACTAAAATGGCTGCCAGAATCCTCTCTTCGAAAAAATGCATCCAGATTTTTTTTCTCAGAACTATATATCTTCAAAGTTGCTTTTAAGTGTTTAGTATATGATGAGATTACAGTATTTTGATGTTACTTAAAACATTCTTTGCTTTTTTAGATCAAGAATTAATGAGGCTGTAAATGCATGCAAAAAGTCATAATACGTTTAGAAAATGTAATTAGTCAAGCTGTACTGATAGCTACATATTACGTAGGCCTTACGACTGTCATTCCTGTTTATACTCATATTTCGGTTAATTAAAACTGTGAAAGTCATTTATGAGTCGCTATTTGTGCAATGCTAATACTTGAAATTGCACTGCACTCATTCCTCATTCATTCAATGCTCTCAGTAATTAATTGACGTGTTTAAACATCTTGTATTTTTCTTTTCTAACATGTAAATCGTTTCTTCATAGGGGAAAATGACTTGAACTCTAGCGCCACCTATTGGAAGCAGCGAGGTGGTGCTAGAGTTCAAGTCATCTTCCTCTGTAAAGAGACAATTTGAATATTTAATTTCCCAGAGGAGCATGCATGGCTTTTATGTCTCCTCACTTTGACATGCCACAAGGAGAAAGGATACTTAGAAACTTAGCTTAGAAACTTAGACAGTAGTCCAGACACTCTCACCTAACCAAATTAGATCTCTTACTTTGCACTAATGAGGAGCAAGGCCCCGAAACACTCTGTCCGCAAATTGAGATTCTGGTTTGGCTTTTATCTCAAGTCATATTGAAAGGTTCATATTGACTTTTAGGATCACTGCTTCCAATAAGTGGCAGTAGAGTTCAAGTCCTCTTCCTTTCTGAAGAAACAATTTGCCTATTTAATTTCCCAGAGGAGCATTCATGGCTTTTCAGTCTCCTCACTCTATCATGCCAGGTTTGACATGTCACGCTCTACAAGGAAAAAGGTTACCACTTGAACTCTATTCTAACATATAATTTTAGTTTCTATCTTTCTTATTTTATTAGTGTTTTTAAGTGAAGAACAAATTAGTATTATTATTGCTTTAACAGATTATTTCACTACTGAGTTCACTGCAATTGTTTGCACAGATTTTTTTTTTTCAAATGATAATATGCCTCCTAAAATCAAAGTTAAGCTTTATTGTAAACAGCCTTCCTGAAAATAATTCTACCAGTTTTTAGCTGAACAGCCAGAGGAATCCAACATGAAACGCACGTTGGGGTAGGAGGCATTCATCTTGGCACATGTGTTTTGGGTAATAATTACTTTATATATCATAATATATATTTACCTTAATCACTATTGTTTGCCATGTATTCTTGATTTAGAGAATACACTACTTGCAGGTTGTTTTGGGTGCATGTATTAGAGTGATTTCATATTGAATTCTGACCACGTTGTGGCTTACATCTAAACCCACCACAAAACGGGATTCCACCTATACGCCGATGGGGCTATAAGCAATAATGGTGCTAACAGAGCAAATGTGTGCTCTAACAATGCATCATTTTTGGGTGTGAATGCTTACTGGAGGTGGACACTCAGATGCAGTCTCTTACTTCTGAGTGTCTGCTTGTAGTAGGTGTACACGCTCGAAAATTATGCATGCCAGAGAACACGCATACGTCCAAATCCAATTTTGCAGGGGATTCAGATGTAAGCCCCAACGGGGCTAACAAACAGGTGCCAGAATGCGATGTGAAATAACTCTTGCTGCTTCATATGTGCACATATATTTATCGTGCATGTATTGTATCCTTTTAACATTCATTATTATCTACTCATTTGCTTGTTGATTATTACATATTGTGTTGTACATTTACTGCTGTCTTTTTGTCCTTTCTCCCTCTTTTTGGGATCATCACTGTGTATTTTGATACAGTCCATAATTTTAGTACAAATGATCCTTTTCGTATTATTTTATTGCTAGTCTACATTAGAGTTTGCATTTTAAATTTTGTGAAAATAATAAAAATATACTATTTATAATTGATGTTTGGAGATTCTTCACTCCATTTTTATATAGGAAATATTGATGATAAAGTTGGAGAAAAACCCCTTTGTGTTCAGTAAGGAAGAGATATATTTCTTCAAATAAGAAGCTGTGCTCCCGGCCGCTGTGACACTGCTCTTGTCAGTTGAGGCGCAGGTCTTGGGAGCAGGATAGTATATCTTTAGTCTGCAGCTCGTACAGACAGGTGACTAGGACAAGCTACAGTTTGAAGAAGTGGCCCATTAGTTTGACATGTCTGAACCCTCATAAACTTAAGATGATGTAGAGTTATTTTTTATATTTCTTTATTAGTTAATCTTCAAACCTGTTGCACATAATGGAGATCTAATTTAACCCCTTCACCACAGGACAATTTTTAGTTTTTTCCTTCCCTTCTCCTAAGTGGCATAACTTTTTTATTTTTCCTTCCATATAGCCATATTAGGACTTGTTTTTTTTTGTTGTTGAACGCATTGTACTTTTGAATGACACCTTTCATTTTATGATATGATGCACTGGAACGCGGTAAGAAATTTCCAATTGAAATTGCAAAAAAAGTGAAATTTTTTAATATGATTCTCCAGGTCAGTATGATTACCCAGATACCAACTATGATTAGATTTTCTTTTTATTTAAATGGGGGGAAAAAAATTGTAAAAAAATCCTTTGATTGTGTTGCCATTTTGCGAGACCCATTAAGCTTTGGAATATGAGGCTGTGAAAGAGTTCAATTTTTTGCTTCCCGAGTTGATGTTTATACTGATATCATTTTGTGATAGAGACAATGTTTTGGTTACCTCTAATTGCATTTTATTGCAATGTTGCAGCGGTCAAAGAACTGTAATTCTGAAGTTTTGATCTTTTTCTCACTACATTGTTTACTGATCTTATTAATTTACTTTATGTTTTGAAAGATCTTTTCTTTTACTAATGCAACAATACCAGATATGTGTATTTTTATTGTTTTCTTTTTAATGGGGCAAAGGGTCGGTGATTTAAATTTTTGTTTTCATATTCTTTAAAAACTTTTTTTTTTACTTTTTACTGTATTCAATATTCCCCTTAGGGGACTTAAAGTTGTGATCAACTGATCGTTTGTTTGTTCGAACTTTGGATTTAACATATTTTACAGTTCATACAAAAGCGACGAAATCAGTGAATCAGACCCATCTACTTTCTCTACTCAATTTTTGACCTTTCTACAAATTTTGGTATCCAACCAGACTTGTAGTTTTACCTTAAATTTCTATGATTTTCAATAGTGACAAGGGTCGTTAAGGGTCGACATTGATTTTTAGGACTGTTACTTCCTATAGGTGACACTAGAGTTCTCGTCCTCTTCCTCTTTGAAGAGACAATTTGCATATTTCCCAGAGGAGCGCTGCGGCTTAAAAGTCTCCTCATCTCTGCATGCTTGACATGTTACTCTCTGCAAGGAGAAACATTACCCTTTGTATCACGGTCAGACGCCATCCAGTCAAACTACATCTCACACTTTGACTGATGATGGGCAGAACCTCAAAACACAGTGTCTTCAAATTGAGATTTTGGTTTTGGCTTTTATGCTAAGTCATATGACAAGGCTCATTGGAGAGTCGACATTGACTTTCAGGATTGATACTTCCTGTAGGTGGCACTAGATTTCTAGTTCTCTTCCTCTCTGAAGAGACAATTTGCATATGGTTTTCCAATTAATTGATGTTACCAGTCAAATATTAAACACAAAATATCTATCACCGGTGGAAACAGACAGAAAACAGAAGAACAAGACAAGGACCCTTGGCAGTCCAATAGCTCAATTCCACCTATTATGTAAAAATGTAATTTATTTTTTGTTACTTTATTGACAAGCAATTTTACATGTAAATTATGTTATTATACTGTGTGTCCAAGTAGCTTTGACACTTCAATAGAAGCAATATCCCATTAACACTGCAAAATTAAAGGATTCAGCGCAATTCCATAGAAGCTTCATGATGTCATCTTCACCTTAGCCAACTTAAAGAGAACCTAATACCAGGTTTTCCCTCTGTTCCAGCCTTCTAGTATGCTGCATATATGTCACCAATCCACTCTGCAAGGCACAAAATATAGGTTATATTATACTCACAGATGGAGTGGCCCAGTCTAATGGGCATCTCTGGTCTTTTTCCGGTGCCTCCTCTCTTCTTATGAGTGCCGTCCTCCTTTCCTGATTCATGTGAATGACGCATTCTGCATCATTCACACAGTGTTGCCCATTGTGCTCCGGCGAAGGTGTAGTTCTGTCTGCACTGCCGAGGTTAGACCAAACTACTGTAGTGCGCATGCGCCAGGGAAAGGCCAAAGGCTGACAATGACCCATAGGTTACGCCGGCGCATGCACGCTACATTGCTATGCTCTGCCTTTGACAAGGCAGAGAGAAGTTAACCTGTGCAGGAGTGCGATGGGTGACACTGTGTGCATGATATACTGTAGGATGTCATGATGCAGGTATGGAGTACAGCCTTCGTAACAAGAGAGGAGGCATCAGATCAAGAACAGAGATGCCCATTATGCCATCTGTGAGTGTAATAAAAACTCTTTATGTGCTATGCAGAGGGAATTGGGGACATACATACTGTACGTAGTACTAGAATACTGTAAAAGAGGCCGGAAAGATACTGGCCATACATTATATGGGAGAAACCTTGTGACGGGTTCCCTTTAAGCTCCATTTTCTTGCCTAAATGACATCATTCAACTATTATTATTTTTTTACCACACTTGTGAACCTCAGTAAGGCGTTACAGCGATTAGCCGAAGCTCCGATGGTTTCCAGACCAATTCATTTTTCTTGCACTGGGTTACAACAACATGGCTTCTACTTCATGTACATCTGGGAGACGGCGGCCCGATTTCTTCACTTCTAAGAAGACAGCTAAAGAAGCATGCTGTCATTTTCAAAGCCCGTGACATTGCACGCGCGCCTTTCTCTTCGCCAGCTTGAACAGTGTCTTTTTTTTCTCTCTTCATCAAACAAAACACGACAAAAGTTCTGTTGTGTGTCAAAAAAAGAGAAAAAAAAGAATATATTCTTTTTATTCATATGCCTCCCACTATTCCTTTTTTATGTGTTCTCCAGCTGTCATTCTCATATTATTATCTGATCTCCTTATTCTGACTCTTTCTGTAAATTTTTCGCTGCCTATTCTACCACAAGAGTGCAGATTAGTCTCCTTTTGTGTGGCACTGACTCAGCTCCATTTTTGCAAATAGGAAAAAAATGGAAGGTTATTTGCTTCTATCGAGAAATATCAATTGTATTACTTTATTTTATTATTCCAACATTCAAAATTGAGACAGCCTCAAATGTGAACAGTGCTAAATGGAATCTGCTAAATTATTTACTACATGAAACAATCTTTAGCACATTTGCCTGTCTCGTCTCACACAGTAAGAGAGTATTTGCATGTTATATGTGCATTTAAGTCAGTCGCTCGGTAAACTAATACATCTCCTTCCATGCATGCATTTACCATTTTGATTATTCCCTCTTTTGCAGTTTTCTCCTGTGTTACCTTGAGCTAATTTTTTCTTCTGTTTGGCTCACCCCTTATTTTGATTTATTCGGCATTTCCAGAGCTATTCTAAAGCATTTTTAGAGTATGGATTGCTCAAAATAAAGTCATAAAAATAGATTGTGCTGTATTTTTCGCCATTGGTTTCTCAAAATGAACAGTATGGGAGTTTCTACGAGCACTTTTTCTGCAGCTCTTCAAGTTTTATCTGAGATATAAAAATCTCCTTATGTGAGATGACTATTTCAGAATGACGAGAGGAGAATTTTCATGTTAATTAGGAAAGATGTATAAGCTTTCTATAAGTTGTGTGTGGACGTTGAATGAAAGTTTCGCTGTACAGATGTCCCCTTCCTTGATCTTGGTACAATGCATTTTGTGGCTCAAGATGACTTTAAAAAAAAAATATTCTGTGACCCTATGTTGGAAGATTTTCAAACCATATGCGTCTGTGAGTTGCCATGGGTGTACACAGAAATCATGGGGCCCCATTTCAGTTTTCCTAATTGCCCCCCCAAATACAGTGGGGAATTTAAGTATTTGATAGATTGCTGATTTTGAAAGTTTTCCCACCTACAAAAAATGGAGAAGTCTGTAATTTTTATCACAGGTACATTTCAACTGTGAGAGACAGAATCTAAAAATAAGAACCAGAAAATCACATCGTATGATTTTTACATAATTAATTTCCATTTTATAGCATGAGAAAGTATTTGATGCAATAGAAAAACAAAATTTAATATATAGTACAGAAATCTTTGTTTGCAATTATAAAGGTCAGATATTTCCTGTAGTTCTTAACCATGTTTGCACACACTGCAGCAGAGATTTTAGCCCACTCCTCCATAAAGATCTTCTTCAGATCTTTCAGGTTTCAGGGCTGTCATTGGGCAACATTGAGTTTCAGCTCCCGCCAAAGATTTTTTATTAGGTTCGGGTCTGGAGACTGCCTAGGCCACTCCAGGACCTTGAAATGCTTCTTATGGAGTCACTCCTTAGTTGCCCCGATTGTGTGTTTTGTGTCATTGTCATGCTGGAAGACCCAGCTACAAACCATCTTCAATGCTCTAACTGAGGGAAGGAGACTGTTGGCTAAAGTCTTGCAATACATGACCCTATCCTTCCTCACTTCAATACTGTGCAGTAGTACTGTCCCTTTTTCAGGAAAGCACCCCCAAAGTATGATGTTTCCACCTCCATGGCTGTAATGGTATTCTTCGGGATGTAGTCAATCTTCTTGTGTCTCCAAACGCGGTGAGTGGAAAAAGTTCTATTTTGGTCTCATCTGACCACATGACCTTCTCCCACGCCTCCTCTGTATCATCCAGATGGTCATTGGTGATCTTCAAATGAGACCGGACGTGTGTTGACATGAGTAGGGGGACCTTACCTGCCCTACATGATTTTAATCCTTGACGGCGTATTGTATTGCTAAAGGTAATGTTTGAGACTGTGGTCACAACTCTCTTCAAGTCATTGACAAGGGCTGATTCCAGACCTTTCTCAAAATCATCCTCACCCCACGAGGAGAGATTTTACATGGAGCCCAGACCGAGGAAGATTGACAATCATCTTGTGTTTCTTCCATTTTCTAATAATTGTTAACAATTGTTGTTGTCTCACCAATCTGCTTGCCTATTGTCCTGTAGTCCATACCAGCCTTTTGTGTTTACAAGCACTAAAATAACATTTTCATGACCCTCATGAAGTATGATGCTAACAAAAGTGCTCTCTCCAAACACTGTATGAAACCTCTACAGTGAATTCTTATATAGTACCCTCCACATGCACAGTATGACTCTACAGTACATCACTCTGCCCGCAAAGTATGATAACCCCTAAGTGACCCCCAACACAGTATGATGCCCCCAAAGTGACCCAACACAGATTGATGGTCCCACAGCCCTCACACACTAGGATGGCCCTTGACAAAGTAATTCCACACAGTATGAGGTCCCCCAAAGCCCTTTACAAAATAAGATAGGCCCCACTATGCCCTTCATATGTTATCATGGCCCTCTATACAGTATAATTGTCTCCACATCCCTCCATGCAGTATGATGGACCCTACACAAAGCTCCAAACAGTACAATAGTCCCCCATATAACCATCTAAACAGTAAAATTTCACTATGTAGCCCTTTATACAACATATTTGGCTCCATATAGCCCTCCAAACAGTATAACTGTCTCCACATAGTCCTCCAAATAGTATAATGGTTCCCACGGAGTCCTCAAAATATTATAATTGTTCCCCATGTAGCCCTCTAAGGAGTATAATGACCCCATACAGTCCTCCAAACAGTTTAATGGCCTGCACATAGTCCTCCAAATAGTATAATGGCCCCTTTATAGCCCTGCAAACACTATAATTGGCCTTCCACATAGTCCTTCAAACAAATAAAAATTGGCCCCCACAAAACCATATAAACAGTATAATGACCCTAACTTAGCCCTCCAAACAGTACAATTGCCCCTGACATAGCCCTCAAAACAGTGTAATGGTCCTGGGCTGGAATCGGGCTTTCTAGACTCACGGACCCCATAGCAGCTGCGTGGTCTACCTCTGTTAGCGGTACGCCACTGTGTGTGGCCAATCATTGGTTGTGAAGTATATTGCAGCCAATCAAGGAATTTCCTAGCATGCCACAACATTATATTGAAACTGAAGGTAGGTGGTCCAGGTGCTACTCCTGGACTGACCTTGGATAGATGGCAGCTAACACTCTAGGAACAGGTAGCTGGGGAGGCCCATGGGAATGTCCAACAGATGCAGACAGGTGGAGTAGGATGACCGATACCACGGATGCAGATGGGACCTGCTGATGAGAAGACATGCACTGGTGGGTGCCAGCTGGAACAGTGGATAGGCATGCTGGCGGGCTCGACTTGTAGACAAGCAGGTGGGCATGGCTGATAGATGGGCTGGCAGGCACAGCTGTCAGATGGGCTGGCGGGCACGGCTGATAGA
The DNA here is from genome assembly GCA_033576555.1 of Oophaga sylvatica. Classification (NCBI taxonomy): domain Eukaryota; kingdom Metazoa; phylum Chordata; class Amphibia; order Anura; family Dendrobatidae; genus Oophaga; species Oophaga sylvatica. The sequence continues at coordinate 35,370,342 of JARQOD010000004.1, forward strand.
CAGACTGGCGGGCAAAGATGATAGATGGGTTGGTGGATACGGTATATAGGATTAAGAGGAATACGGTATTTAGGAGTATGTTATTTAGGAATACGAGAACTGATAAGGATGTTAAGAACACACTTACAACATTACACAGGCACCTCCCACCTGAGTAAGGTGTCTTAAACAATAATTGCTCCCCAATCATTGGCTGGGGACACTTTAGGATGGCACGCTGTCCCTTTAAAAGCCAGGACCGCACACGCCCTAAGCACTGTGTCTGAGGATCAGCGAGCGGTGTGCAGACCCCAGGAGGCTGCAGGAGAAAGACAATGGGGCATGAGACCGCAGTTGTGAGTATGTCAGCGCCTATGCTGGGGAGGGAAGCAGAGAACAGAGGCACCGGGGACATGGCACCAGAAGGAGCGGGAGGTTCAGGGATGTGGTAGTGAGAGCATTGGTGTCTCTGCCAGGGGAGTGAATGCAGAGGCACCAGCGTTACAGAAAGTCATAGACTTTAACACTAGAACTACTGTACTCATGACACCTACTAGAACTACTGAATGTAGTCATTTTGACTACTGACTTGTTTTCGTTTATTTTTAGAGTTTCAATTGTGGTTATTTATTAATAATTATATTTTTTTAATGTATTATTATTGTGAGATCCAACAGTAATTCTTTGGAATGTTTTTTTTCTGATTTTTTTTCATATTTTTCTACAGGAAATAACAAAAGTAAACTAAGTAAAACAATAATAATAGACGCTTTAAAATAATTTATTATTAAAGTGCACACATATAAACAACAACTCAAGAACAGCAAGCAGAGAAAATGTAAGTGAAGGAGAAGAAAAATGAAAATATGGCGCAGAATCTCAATAAAACCGACCAACCGTTATTATGAAGTACAACCGGTAACTTTCTAAACATTTGTTGATTCGCATTTCAGGCATCGTCTTTCAATTACAGCGGTACATTGCCCACACAAAGACTTATGGCAAGTCATACAATTTCCAACAGATCGATTATTTTTGCATTTTGCTTTTATCTGGCAAAATTTTTTTTGAGACATCACATCTGAAGATCTAGCAACTTGGGACATGCCACCCTTTCCCCTAGATACAACATACGGACCACTCAACTCTGTGACAAGCTTTTGCAAAAATGTCTTGCGTGACATTTGTCCGGTGGTCATCTCCTTGTATAATATCCAAGCATTTATACCCGCTAAGTCTAAGGTATTTTTAAATGCGTGAACAGGCCATCTCCTAATACCTGTTCTTGTGCTGTATTTGCGTGCCATCTGATCTACTACATCTACTCCATATTTTGTTTCATTATAAAACTTTACAGTTTGCATTAGTTTGCATTATTGCTATATTCATGCATATTGCCCATTTGCAGATAAAAAAATATTCTTTCTAGCTGTAAACTATAACTAATAACATCAAGCTGTATGCAAATATAGTTTTTCCCCCAAAACATTGCTGCTTCACACTATACAGTACAAAATAATCTAATAATATGCCAATAAAATGTTGTATATACCTGTAGGAGTATTCAGAGCTCTTATGTCTGCATCTGTTGTCTTTGTCTCTCCAAGTGAAATGAAAGTAATTTACTATCCAGACTTAAGGGTATGCCACACTAAGCGAGATCGCTAGCGAGATCGCTAACGAGATCGCACCCGCGCCACCATTTATGACGCAGTAGCGATCTCGTTAGCGACTTAGCTGTGTGATTCCAAACGCAACTCATCAGCGATCTGTGATTCCAAACACATCTCATCAGCGATCTGTATAACGACCTCTGCGGTCGTTGGGAAAAACTAGTCCCACCTGCGACGCTGGTGAAATCGTTCATAAAGGGTGTAGCACTCAGCGATTCAGGCTCACCAGCGGGACACCAACGACCAAAAAACGGCTCAGAACGTTCATGAGCGATCAGCGACATCTCAGCAGGGGCCACATCGCTGCTACATGTCACACACAGCTGCGTCGCTAACGAGATCGCTACTGCGTAATAAATGGTGACGCAGGTGCGATCTCGTTAGCGATCTCGCTAGCGATCTCGTTTAGTGTGGCATACCCTTTACTGTCTACTGCTAGGACCAGAGAAAAACACCTCCCTTCGTTAGCATGAGATAAGAGCCTACAGTTTTACAAAAAAGCTCTATTCAGATCAGCATTACACAGTAATACAACCAGGTAACACAATGAAAATGTGAAAAGTTGACATCTGAATTGAACTACATCTATATGAACATCAGGGTAAATAAGATACAGTGAAAAAATTATGCACAAAACTTTACAGCAACTTTTAGTGACAAAAGGACAGCAAAATATAGCAGGTAGTCAAAATGACTACCTTTAGTAGTTATAGGTGAATGTTGAAATAAATGCGCAATTTTTGCACCTAAATTATTTATTGCCACAAAATCTTTTTTAACATCCTATTTGAGGAAAAGTCACCGAGTCTCAAGCCGGAATTCAAAAAATGTAGTCACAGAGGAGAAATACATAGTGAAAAGTAGTCAAAATGACTACCTCAGTAGTTCTAGTGTTAAGGCAGAACTTGTGTGCTGTTGCCTCTTGAGATACAGACTTTTCAGTGTTATTTTGAGTGGTTAGTTGGGGTTTAATGACCTCAACTCCACTTATCAGTAGGCAATTAATGTGCATCAAAATCGCTAAGACTGGCTGCTTCAATAACATATCACCAGCTGCAGATTTGTCATATGTATTGCATCAACCAAAATAAAAAGAGGTTGTTTACATGTTGCTAAAATAATATTATTCATGGTATACATAGAGAAAAAACAGATGCCACTATTTTGTCTATAACACACCCTTTCCATTTTTTAGAACAACAGAGCCAATCAGACTGTGAATAAGGCTGCACTAAAGAAATAAGTGAATGTTTTGAAATTCCAATGTTCCAGTTTTTCTGAAATTGGCTGGGAAATTCAATAGATTCAACGTGACTCAAAAGTACTGTACTACAAAGGCTCCAATTTCCATGAAAAGATGAGTATTACACTCTAAGGTATAATAGGACTGTATTCAATTCCGTTTATACCCTTTAATGCAAACTAAGCTTTAGTAATGTCTAAATGACATCAATATTGTGAGAAAGGAACAGCCACCATCTTGGATATGGCCTGCTCCAGCCGCCATGTTGTCTGAGTTCACAGATTCACAGCATCTAACTGCTGTAGTTCCCCATGGCCTGTGGGCATATTCAATACAATAGGGTTTGGTCTCCACTGTCTCCACTGTCCACTCTCCACTGTCTCCACTTTGGTCTGTTAGTATGCTGAGTAGATTCGGCTCAAGACAGGATTTACTGCTCAATGTGAATAGCCAGGCCTGTTAGTATGCTAAGTAGGCCAGGCCAAAACAGTACTTCAAAGCTGGGGGCTTCAATTAGATTATACCTGCCAGCTAGACGCAGAAAACACATCTATTGTGTCTCCCAGCCATGATGGCTCCGTTCTGGGATTGTGAATTATGGGCACATCTTTGTAGGTACACTCTCATAAAAAATATCTGCGTGATCCTGCGGACCTTGGGCATCTGACAGTGCAACTCCCGAGTCGGTGATGGCTCGGGGGTCTGCGATATAGGGATTGGCCCTCCACAGAGACCCAATCGGGCCAGGTTTGATCTCCACGCGACAGGCAAAACATACTGCATCTGCTGGTACCTCTCGTGTCCTGATCCGATCGTCCTGGAGAAAGTTAACCCCTTTGCTAGATATTGGGAATAAATTTTGCAGGGAGCTAAGGGTGGAGATTGTCAGCCCACCCTCGGACACCGAGGGGAGGGACCTAGCAGGTTTAAGAACTGTGAGCTATGGGCAGACTGGAGTCATTCTCACAGAAGCCAAGAAGATGAAGATCTAAGAAGGGACAGATCTACCAAGGGAGCAGCGGCAACACGTTTTGGGGGACTGTCCAGCAACTAAGACTTTCACCTGTGGATCGCAGAGCTCCCTGCCTCCACATGCCCTTAGAACCTGGTAATATTGACCTCTAGCTAATACCTCTAAGCCTTGTACCATTATTGTTGTATTTTACTCTGACTGCAAATCCACTATAATTCCGTTGTATAGCTTTCTGTATATTTCTGTAATTATCTAGTGTGCCCTTAAGGCAATTAAACCATAAAATTAATTTTGGGCCGATGCTTTTACTCTGATCACAAATCTTAGAATACCCAGTGGGTAACAGGACACCCTCCCCGGCGGCCATTTGCTCTAGGTGCAGTTCCCTTACTGACCTGAGAGACAAAGGGGGCGCCGGAGAGCTGTGCCTGTGGAGTTACGTCACATTGGTGATGTGGAAGGAAGGGGGTTTCCTTCACAAATATGTAATTTCCCTTAAGCAATATTGGTGGAATGATTCTGCATAAATGCTAAAGAAATGTATAATTAAATTGCTGAAGCACTATAACCATACTTGCCAAACAAGCAGTAATTGCTAGCTATGAGTTCCTTGCTAACTCTATGGCACAGACTCAGTGACTTTCCTATGTTTCTCTCCATATCAATTAAATCTGTATTCTTCTCCTTTCTTTGCACATTAATCTCTTTCTTTGCTGTGCTGTCACAGTGTTTTATGGTTTTCTCTTCCTATCTCTATGGCAAAGCTGTGAACTGTGATGTCCTCTCATTATCCAGACTCACCTCAAAATGGCTACTTATTTCATTCTTCTTGTTACACACATGTCTGGAGTCAGGCACTGGTCCTTGTTTCTTTCCCCTACAGCCGGCTCACTTTGTGCTACTCTGCACCAGGCTACTATGGTAATCCAATAAACACATCTGGAATCATCAGCCAAGTTCATTTAAGGCTGGCTTAGGTAGCTTAGGTAGCCTTGTGCTGTTTGAGTATCCAGGAAGCATGGATTCCAGCTACTACTAGCATTACAAAAGTTTGACTCTTCATCCACTTCAGTCAGGTGTCTACCTGACAAAATCCTGCATGCTATTCAAAAATGTACAACTGCTTCCTAACGCAATCCTGTGAGTCCTGGTGCTATTGCTATCAATCGTTCTGCTACCTGTATCTGTGAATGGACACTTTTCAGCTAATATTGATGCTGCTCACACCAAAGTCCTTGCAAGTTAGGCACCTGATTATCATTCATCTTTGTTATGCCTGTGTTTATTCATCTCTACAAACAAATAATATGTTTGCTTATTCATGATTGCTATCCTGCAGTTAAACATTTGCCCACTGCAAGCTCCTGATTACATTTGTCTCTATTAGCCATTCATCTGCTGCAACTCTTGCAACACAAAAGTCTTTGATCCTAACAATTTACCTGTTGCGAATCAAGACTTGTGTATACATCTATGTGTATCTGCTTCCTCTGGTGTTTTCTACTCCACTTGTGAGACTATCTCCTTCTTATCCTTCTGTCATGATCCTCGTGATCCACTGGCCAATCGTCAAGGCCTATTTTGTTGCACAATCAAATCTGGTCCATGCTGCTCTCCCTGATTAATATATGGCTTATAGAATCCTTTTACACTTCTAAAATTTTGCTTTTATACCACCAATGACAGTGCCTCCTGTTTGGTTTTGCTGTACAATGAATGTGATAGCTGCAGCCTTCATGGGGAAGCTTTGATGGTTTTGCCTTAGGTCATGTAATCCTTCTCTGGCAGTCTTCTGCATATATAAAATGGCAGCTTTTACTTTAGGTGATTCAAGTCAAGCAAATTGCACTATTTTTTCATTCTCCTTCTCCAGAGAATTCGGAAAAATTTTACACAAATTTGATTGAATTTAGTTTGCTTATCTCTACTGGTAAATTTTCAAAATAATATTATCATGAAAAATAAATGAATAAATGTATTTACGAGATTTGGTATTTTTTTATCAAACTTAAAAAAATGTTGTGCTGCAGACCTTTACTAAACAGACTGCTCAAAAAAATAAAAGGAAAACACTCAAATAACACATCCTAGATCTGAATGAATGAAATATTCTCAATGAATACTTTGTTCTGTACAAAGTTGAATGTGCTGACAATAAAATCACACAAAGATCATCAATGGAAATCAAATTTATTAACCAATGGAGGCCTGGATTTGGAGTCACTCACAAAATTAAAGTGGAATGTAATGTCCTTAAAACAAGTCAAAATGATGCTCATCCTTAAAACATTGTCAAAATGATGCTCAGTAGTGTGTGTGGCCTCCACGTGCCTGTATGACCTCCCTACAATGCCTGGGCATGCTCCTGATGAGGTGGCAGATGGTCTCCTGAGGGATCTCCTCCCAAACCTGGACTAAAGCATCCGCCAACTACTGGACAGTCTGTGGTGCAACGTGATGTTGGTAGATGGAGCGAGACATGATGTCCCAGATGTGCTCAATCAAATTCAGGTCTGGGGAAAGGGCGGGCCAGTCCATAGCTTCAATGCCTTCATCTTGCAGGAACTGCTGACATACTCCAGCCACATGAGATCTGGCATTGTCCTGCATTAGGAGGAACCCAGGGCCAACTGCACCAGCATATGGTCTCACAAAGGGTCTGAGAATCTCATCTCGGTACCTAATGGCAGTCAGGCTACCTCTGGCGAGCACATGGAGGGCAGTGCGGCCCTCCAAAGAAATGCCACCCCACACCATTACTGTCCCACTGCCAAACAGATCATGCTGAAGGATGTTGCAGGCAGCAGATCATTCTCCACAGCATGTCCAGACTCTGTCACATCTGTCACATGTGCTGAGTGTGAACCTGCTTTCATCTGTCAAGAGCACAGTCCGCCAGTGGCGAATTTGCCAATCCTGGTGTTCTGTGGCAAATGCCAAGCATCCTGCACGGTGTTGGGCTTTGAGCACAACCCCCATCTGTGGACGTCGGGCACTCAGACCATCCTCATGGAGTCGGTTTCTAACCGTTTGTGCAGACACATGCACAATTGTGGCCTGCTGGAGGTCATTTTGCAGGGCTCTGGCAGTGCTCCTCCTGTTCCTGCTTGCACAAAGATGGAGTTAGCGGTCCTGCTGCTGGATTGTTACCCTCCTATGGCACCTTCCATGTCTCCTTGTGTACTGGCCTGTCTCCTGGTAGCGCCTCCATCCTCTGGACACTACGCTGACAGACACAGCAAACCTTCTTGTCACAGCTCGCATTTATGTGCCATCCTGTATAAGCTGCACTAGCTGAGCCACTTTTGTGGTTGTAGAGTCCATCTTATGCTACCACGAGTGTGAAAGCACAACCAACTTCCAAAAGTGACCAAAACATCAGCTAGAAAGCATTGGTACTGAGATGTGCTCTGTGGTTCCTACCTGCAGAACCACTCCATTACTGAGTGTCTTGATAATTGTCAATAATTTTCATCTGTTGTCTATTCCATTTACACAACAGCATGTGAAATTGATTGTCAATCAGTGTTGCTTCCTAAGTGACAGTTTGATTTCACAGAAGTTTGATTTACTTGGAGTTATATTCTGTTGTTTAAGTGTTCCCTTTATTTTTTTGAGCAGTGTATATCAAATTTGTTAACATACTTTATTTCCAAATGTTTACTAATGTCCTGATAATAGACTTGGTTCTTGGTCTTGGCAAATTTTAAAAACTTTAAATTGTTTCCTGTGTCACTAAATTGCCAGAGCTGTTTGTGAATGAGACTGTCTGTCAGCTCATTTTAATAACTAATCCAGCTATGCTCTTTATGGCAGCATAGAGAAGGAAGTTGCTCAGATATTAAAATATTCAGTTTGCCAGCACTCTTTATACGCAGTTCATAGAATCATAGAATCATAGAATGTTAGAGTTGGAAGAGACTTCAAGGGTTATCGTGCCCAACTCCCTGCTCAAGGCAGTATTCACTAAACAATCTCATATGAATGTCTGTCCTGACTCTTTTTGAAGTCTTCCATTGAAGGAGAACTCATTATCTGTCTTGGCAGCCTGATCCACTCATTGATCACCCTCACTGTCAATTTTTTCTAAAATATCTAGACTGTATCTTTTCTCTTTCAGTTTCATTCCATTGCTTCTCATGTTTCTATGTGCAAATGAGAATAATGATGATCAATCTACACTGTGACATCCATTCAGATATTTGTAGACAGCTATTAAGTCTCCTCTTTGCCTTCTTTTTTGGAAGCGAAACATTCCCAGATCCTTTAACCGTTCCTCGTAGGACATACGTTGCAATCCACTCATCATTCAGTTAACTCTATTTTGAATTTACTGCAGTTTTTTAATGTCTTCATTAAAATGTGGTGCCCAGACCTGGACACAGTAATCCAGATGAGGCTTTATCACGATGGAGTAGAGGTGGATAATTACTTCATGTGATTTAGACTCAATGCTTCACTTAAGACATCCTAGAACTGTGTTTGCTTTTTTGCTGCTGCATCACACTGCTGACACATGTGCAGTCTGTGATCTATTATACCCAAGTCTTTTTCACACATGCTGTTGCTTAGTTCTATTCCTCCCATTCTATAGATGTAATTTTCGTTTTTCTTGCCCAGATGTAGAATCTTGCAATTCTCCCTGTTAAATACCATTCTATTAGCCATTGCCTATTGTTTAAGCTTATCTAGATCCTTCTGAATCCCTTCTCTGACTACCCTAGTGTTGGCTTTCCCTCCTAGCTTTGCATCGTCTGCAAGCCCTAATGACATGCTGACATTGGTAACAATCTCCTGTGTTGAGCACAGAACCAGACGTGGAGCATCTGGCACCCAAGACCAAGTCTTTTGGGATATAAGTGGATATAAATGAAAGTACAAGTTTTTTATATTTATAATAGGAACACGGCAGAGCATATTTTGTAAAATGGATAACCCTCTTTAATAAGTTATAAAATGTAAAGTCACAAAGATTTTGCTTTTTGAGGTTGAGAAGTACATTGCTGCTATTCCTTCATTTCCATGTAAGGTGAATGAGATATATACAAGTACAGTGTACCACCACTTACCATTCCATCTACTTTCACCACAAATAAGATGAAGCGAGCAGCTGATGGGTATGTAATGCAATGGATTTTATCTCATCATCATCTCCTAGTCCGGGATACAGCAGTAGAAGGAACAACAAGTATTTCATAGCACTTGATAACATGATTGCAAACTAAGTTTCAAGCCTTGAAGTAAGAAAGAGATCATGAGCAGATGGATGATAAGAAACTGAAAACGGCATAAGCTTATGAAGTCTTCAAATTTCTATAATCTGTTTATAACTTCAACAGAAAGTTTAGAAGAGTTGGTTCTCAAGAAGCTTATGTCCCTGTAATAAAACTAGGTATAACTCTATGTGGAGACAAAATAGATAAAGAGGCAAAGGCTACTTTTGGGTATCAGTAATCACACGACCAAGATGCTCCACATGATGAATAATACAAAGCAAATCTGATGTTTTTTACTCTTCATTTTGTCCATTTTTTTAGTAACCTCAAAGAATGGATTTGTTTCATATACAGGTGCTTCTCACAAAATTAGAATATCATCAAAAAGTTAATTTATTTCAGTTCTTCAATACAAAAAGAGAAACTCATATTATATAGAGTCATTACACACAGAGTGATCTTTTTCAAGTGTTTATTTCTTATGTTGATGATTATGGCTTATAGCCAATGAAAACCCAAAAGTCATTATCTCAGTAAATTAGAATACTTTATAACACCAGCTTGAAAAATGATTTTAGAATCCAATATATTGGATTACTGAAATGTATGTTCAATACTTGGCCGGGGCTCCTTTTGCATCAATTACTGAGTGGTATGGAGGCAATCAGCCTGGAGCACTGCAGAGGTGTTATGGAAGCCAAGGTTGCTTTGATAGCAGCATTCAGTTCATATGCATTGTTGGGTCTGGTGTCTCTCATCTTCCACCTGACAATACCCAATAGATTCTCTATGGGGTTAAGGTCAGGCGAGTTTGCTGACCAATCAAGCACAGTGATAGTGTTGTTTTTAAACCAGGTATTGGTACTTTTGGCAGTGTGGACAGGTGCCAAGTCCTGCTGGATAATGAAGTTTCCATCTCCAAAAAGTCTGTCAGCAGTGAGAAGCCTGAACTGCTCTAAAATTTCCTGTTAAACAGCTGCACTGACTTTGTCTTGATAAAACACAATGGACCTACACCAGCAGATGACATGGCTCCACAAAACCATCACTGATTGTGGAAACTTCACACTAGACCTCAAGCATCTTGGATTGTGGCCTCTCCACTCGTCCTCCAGACTCTGGGACCTTGATTTCCAAATTAAATGCAAAATTTACTTTCATCTGAAAACAACACCTTGGACCACTGAGCAACAGTCTAGTTTGTTTTCTCCTTGACTCAGGTAAGATGCTTCTGACATTGTCTATTGGTCATGAGTGGCTTGACACAAGGAATGTGACACTTGTAGCCCATATCCTGGATACGTCTGTGTGTGCTGGCTCTTGAAGCAATGACTCCAGCAGCAGTCCACTCCTTGTGAATCTGCCCCAAATTTTTGAATGGCTTTAACAATCATTTCAAGGCTGCGGTTATCCTTGTTGCTTGTGCACCTTTTTCTACCACAGTTTTTCTTTCCACTCAACTTTACATTAATATGATTTGATACAGCACTCTGTAAACAGCCAGCTTCTTTAGCAATGACCTTTTGTGGCTTACTCTACTTGTGAAGTGTGTCAATGACTGCCTTCTGGACATCTGTCAAGTCAGCAGTCTTCCCCATGATTGTGGAGCCTACTGAAACAGACTAAGGGGCCTTTTTTAAATGCTTAGGATACTTTTGCAGGTGTTTTTTGTTAATTATTCTAATTTACTGAGAAAATGACTTTTGGGTTTTT
>JARQOD010000004.1:35381238-35404599 GCA_033576555.1 Oophaga sylvatica
GGTGCAGTGGTGGATAAAACATCTGTTCCATCATGTCAAGTACAGAGTAATTGCTGCTGCCGCTTTGACCACTAGTCTTAACTGTAGGACTGGCACAGGCAGGGGTTCAGTGGCTCTTTGGCGGGTCGAGAGGGTATGTGCTGCTGGCAGGTGTCCACTAGTTGAAAGCTTTACCAAGCAGGAAACACAGATTATCCTAGTAATACATCAATTTAGACACCCTTGCGGAAGCTGAGAAAAATTCCCCCATTTTTCTCTTTAGCTTTTACAGCAAGGGTCAAAAAGCATGATTGGAATAAGATTCCTGGCATAAGGAACAGCACAGCTTGTCATGAAATAGACGCCACTGCCGCGCTCCCATCCTGCCACAGCTTGGTGAGGTTGGGAGTGACCTACATGAAAGTGCCAAAAGTCATATAAGATTTTCACAATTCAAATACCGTAAATAGGAGTCACAATTTTGTTACGAGGTGCAAATGTCAGTCTTCTCCTGAATCTGACATTGTTTATATTTTTTGTTCCCATCCCTGAATTTCGGTCCTAGTCATTTTACCCAACTGTGAGTGGTCTTCAAGAAAACACCTACAGAAAAGATTTGAAGACCTAACACACTTGGCTAAAAAAGATTTACATATATTGAAGATAGGGCATTATCTATAAAATGGAGAGGCATGGGAACAAATGAAAAAGAAAGTCAAATTCAAGAGAATAGTGACTTTTATACTATTAAAAAAGAAGTACATATTTAATGTCCTCTTTAAAGTCATGTACTGCGCCTCAATTTCTGATATTACAGAGTATTGTACCTTTATTTCATTGGAATCTAAGACTAATCAGACAGTGATAAATCAAGTTATAAAACCGTTGAATCCTATGTATGTCATCTCCATCCACTGGCTGTATTCTTCATGCCACAATTGATCTCAGTTGACTACAAGCCTTATGGACTATATCGCTCTTACTATGACAGTATTTAGATTACAATCAAGGAATCGGTTTATCAAAGACCGTCCACTATCGTACAGACACTCCTCATGACCGGTTAATTGGTCAGTTTATAAAAACACATCACACCGATGGATATTGATGGTAGCTGGAGGATTTTATTGAACAGATCAAGGAGATTAACCACAGATGTAAAGGAAACAGTATCAAAGTACATCAAGGAAAGCTGAAATCCAGAAAACAAGAAAGTCGCAATGCAGATATAAAGAGCAGGAGAGCATCGTAGCAAAACCTTTGAAATTGATGATTTAGCAAAATGAGACGAGATGGATAAAAAACAACAGCAAACAGACAAAAAAAAGCAATACACAAAAAGACAGAAATATCAATTAGTGTAATACAGCCGTGTCTGATCTCATTTCCATAGGCTCTGGTGCGGGGAGGGGAGAAGCTGCTGAAAATGGTAGTTGATTATTAATTTGGAATTGAGCAATAATGGCTTAAAGAGGGTGAACAAAAACACCTATTTGCTTGTAGACAATGCCCAGTATTGGCAGAATAGAGCGCATAAGGAAGACTTGTCACCGCAGCACTGCAAATAAGGCTGTGCGGCTGAGCATTACGCCCCCCGGGCAGAGCAATAAGGTGCAATTATAGCGTGGGTTGGACAGTTATGAATGAATCTTGAGAAACGCCTCCCGGCTTGGTAATCTGTCTGTCAAAGGGAATTCAAGCTTGCCTTCAAACGCTGCTGCTTGGTTAAAAAAAAAGCAAATATAACAAAAAGATATGTTAAAGGAAATAGAATCGAAAAACAAGTTTGTCCTTTATTCCTTTATGGCAACTTTTTTTTTATTTTTGAGCAGAGACGTATCTTGTTTTTGGCAAGGGTCATCTAGATTTATTTTTTTTTACCTAGTGAGTGAGCAATTAGTGTTGGCTTTGAACTTCTCATCTCTTTATAATCGTAAGCCTTGGGATATTACATACAACAGGAGGATGAAAATTTTCCAATTCCTCCACGTCCTCATGCCGGAGGGGAACACAAGGCTACTAGGCAAGGCAATTTTTGCCAATTAAAGCTAAGTCATGATTTATTATTGCTATTAGCATCATTCATTTGTAGAGTACACACATGGCCGGGAGTATAGTGCAAGACAGGGGCAAAGCTGGAGATGACAGTCATTGTCTATATTTTAAAGTACAGCTGACAAATCAAGTACAGCCAACATTACATGTAGATAAATTGATGGTTTTAAGTCTTACCCGTCTGAACTGTCTAGACTGAAGTAGTTGTGGTTCCGGGTCAATGCATATTTAAACCTCAGAAGGTTTAGTGATGGTTGGGTGTTTATCTCCATCAGCCTGTCCAATTATTTAGATACCTGGTGCAAGATGATGGATGTACATTGTACAGCAAGGGAATTTGCACACATTAAGTATTTGCAGCGGAAATCTCTGCACCAGAATGCTGCAGTTTACAGTACCAGCAAAATGAATGAGGTTTCTAAAATCAATGTACTCACTGCTTATTTTTTCCTTGCACATTTGAAGCAGTTTCAATCTACAGCATTTCAATTTTTACTGTTTTTGTGCAACATTTTTCACCAATTCAAATGAAAAAGGAAAAGAAAAACAAGCATAAAAAACACCAGAAAAACGTGTCAAAAACGCATTAAAAATTCATGTATTTTATCAGGCGTTTTTCCTGCCAAGAGATACGTTTCTGGTGAAAACATTTCTGCTCCAAATACTTCATGTAGAGAAGCAATGGAATGAAACTGAAAGGGAGAAGATACAGATTAGATATTAGAAAAACCTTTTGACAGTGAGGGTGATCAATCATTTGAACAGGCAGCCACGAGAGGTGAGATGAGTTCTTATTCAATGGAAGTCTTCAAACAGAGGCTGGACAGACATCTGTCTGCGAAGGTTTAGTGAATCCTGCATTGAGCAGAGGATTGGACACGATGACCCTGGAGGTCCCATCCAACTGTAATATTCTATGATTCTATGATTCTATGAATGTGTGCACATAACCTAATAGAGATGAGAATATCAAGCAAAATTCTAACTAAAATGTTCATGCAGATATGACCAGGAAATTTGATTTGCAAAGAAGTAATTATCTTCAAATTTTATGTCCCCTATTATCCTCTGGTGTCCTACAGGTCGCAGTCCAACTGCTCTGTGCACGCTGTGTAATCCTCCACGTCTCCATGATGTTTAATTTCTGGAGCAGTGTTCACTCTAGGCTGGGAGATCCAGGACCTGTTTGAGGCTGCAAGCAATGGTCTAGAGTGATCAGTGGACTAGAGACGTGATGCGACAGAGGACCTGGCATTGGGGAAAAGGAGCAGCGGAAGCAGTCGGGGAGGTGAGCGATGAAGTGAGTATGTTTCTTTTTTTAACCTTTTGCTTGCCCTCCTAAATTAATATTAGTACACTATTTTAATATTTTAAATATTCTAAATCAAAGTTACATTTTAATCTCATTTTATTACCTTTTAAATTCTCCCTTTACCAGACATTTCAAAGTGCAGCCAGCGGGCCATATTGTGGCACACGACCAACACAGCCAAAGGGATATATGCAGTGGCGTCCCACACCAAGCGACTGCCCATTGTCCCGTCATCTCACTTTCACTTGTATCTGCATCCCGAGCATACATACTTGAGCAGAGATGGAATATATGGGGGAGGTAAATAGGATAACTGACCTTTTTACCCTCAAACCCTCTAAGTCTATTTCCATATTTTTGAAGACAGGCTATAGAGATGTGTTTGGTGTCCAAAGGGATGTCTTGAATAGATGTGACTGCCTACACAATATGACCAAAAGTTTTGGGGCACCAATACTGTACACTGCACCTACAGGAGATTTTATGGTATCCCATATATCCATAAAGCCAAAGCTTTCAATGATTCTGGGAAGGATTTTTACATGAGTTTGAAAGTGTGTGAGAGATTTTAAACTTATTCAACCTTAAGAGCATTTGTAAGATCAGAAACTAATTTTGCACAAGAGGGTCCGGCTCGTAATTCCCAAAGCATTCAGTGGCTATAGATCAGGGCTTTTAACATGCAAGAAAAGTTGTATCACACCAAACTCACCCAAACATGCCTTTATGGACCTTGCTTTGAACACTAGGGCACATTCATGCAGGAACAGAAGAGGGCCTTGCTCAAACTTTTCCCACAAGTTTATAAGCATATAAAGTTTCCAAAATGTCTACCAGGGAGTTTGAGATAGTCTGTGTAAAGAAACTCCACCCTGTAGAATTATTTCTCCTCCATTAAATTTACAGTTGACAAAATACAGTAAGTCAATTCGTTCAGCAGACAAATAAATAGTGAAGCATGAATACATTTCCATTCCTCTAGAGTCTACTGACCGCAGAGTTTACAATACTTCATCCAAAAACTTGGAATTATTCTTGGCATGGAAAGCTTGTATGCAGCTAGTCAGCCTTCGATACCCATGCCATGAAGATCTTAACACAGTTGTTGTGCAGATGTTAACTCTGCAATAATGGATTCTGCAGAGGGTTGATGACATTTATACACTCTGCTCCTCAGCAATCAGTGACCCTGCTCGGTTCCTTTACGTAGTCCTCACTTCAGGGTGGAGTTGCTGTGGTTCCTGAATGCTTCACAATTGTGTCAGAAAAAAATTTCACAAACTGACTTGTTACTATGGTGGCATCCAATTACAGGACCATGCTAGTGTCAGTGAGCTTTTTACCATCAGCAATTACACATTACACATGTTAGTAAAGTTAGACTGCATGGCGATGGGTTAGATGTGATATTCTGGAGGCAATGGGACTCAAAGAAGAACCTGAATTCAATGCTTAAGAAGAGGTGTCCCAATACTTTTGTACATGGATAAGATGTCAACATGTTTCACTGTAGACAAAGGACAATAAGGTAAATAGAGATAAGTGGATCAGGCAAAATTCGCTTGTTCATGTGGTTTTTCCCAAGAATTTGGTTTGCAGAGAAGTTTCTTTCCACAAATGTAATGTCCCTTATTTTTTTTCTAGGGTTTCAGTAAACCCTAGAGCATAATAAAAGTAATATGAAAAAATAAATCCATATAATCACTTCATTGCACTCCTCTGGCCCCTCCGCTTCTCATTGACACCCTTCTGGTTCTCGCCGCATATTCCAATCACTTCCATTTGAGTTGAAATCCTCTAACACTGGGTCAGGACTTTTTGACTTAGCTTAGGCACCTGCAGGGTTCTGCAAATGTGTGCAAAAGGTACTGGTGCACGCTTTGATGTCATGACGTGTATAACCCTCATTGAAGCCAGAAGTCCCAGCCCAGCGAGAGAGGCCTGGGGATTTCAACAAAAGCACAAGCAATTTGAAGAGGCCGAGAGGACTGGATGGGTGATGCAGAAACGCTGGAGAGGTGTGTATAAGGATTTTTCTTTTACATTTTGATGGCCTTTTACAGTTCAGAACAATGGGTGCCAGAGGCCACCATGTTGTTGAATTCGCTCAGATGTGAATTACAAAAAATCTTGTCAAAATACAGATTTTTGTAACCTACAAATTTATTCGGTCATCTCTAGTAAAAATATATGTCTTTTTTCATTTTTGTATTTTGGCACAAAATAAACAATTTTTGAATCCCTTGAAAAATATTTGATTCTTGTAGCAATAAATTGTTATTTGGGGAAGGTCATAACTAATTACTTTTCCAGTTTATAAACTGAAAGAATCATTTTTACTGAATTGTTCTACAACATTTTCTCTTTTCTTATTTTTTCGTTATCCTCGTAAGTAGAGTTGAGCGATACTTTCCGATATCCAAAAGTATCGGATCGGAATGGTATCGCCGATACACAAGAAATATCAGCGATACCCGATACCGATACCGGAAATCCAATGTAAGTCTATGGGAAAAAAATATCGGAATTAAAAAAAGCCCATTCTTGCCTTGTTGGTTAATTGTACATGAAGGAAAACAAGAAGAGTAATGTAGAATGTATTGGGGGAGGTTGAGGAGACATTAAAGACATAGATATTTAACCCAATCAAATGGAATAGCATTAATATTTTTTTTTAAAGATGTTCGCATTGACTAACAAATTGACAATGTTGTTAACCTTTTTTCTATTTTGGCAAATATGTATGTTTCACAACTTCCATGCTCTTCACGTTTTTAACTTTTGCCACACTTTCTCCTTCATAATCTTCAGCAGCATCATCTTTTTCATCAAATTATTCTTCATCTTCACCTTCTTTATCTTCTTCTTAAACTTATTGTTATTCATCTTTTTGTTAACATTACTCATATTGTTCTTATTAAACTATTCTTCTTCTTCATATTCTACTTCATCTTCATCATATTCTTATTTGTGACAGAGATTCCTGTACTTGTAATCTGTAAAAGTATGAATTTTTCATCCTTGCGTTCTTGCTGTCACAAAAGATTTAAATTACAACAGTATTTGTCCCTGTTCAGTTTAGCCTGCAGCAGCAGGCATTTTCCAGGGGCACCACGAGGAGGAACGGACTCACCCCCATACACTGCTTAGTCTTCTTCTGCTTATAATTAAGAGCATATATTTTGCTCTTCATTTTGGTCTTATACTTCATGTTCTTATGCTTTTTCATCTTCTGCTTATTGTTCTTCTGTCTCTTGTTCTGTATCTTGTAGTTTGTCTTAACCTTCTTTGTCCTGTTGGTGATCTTCTTCTGGGTAATCTTTTATTTCTTCTTTGTGATGGTGTTCAGGCTGGTTGGCTTCATGCTTGTCGTCCTTGTGGTCGTCATCTTCTTCGGGTGGTCATCAGGGTCGTCGTCTTCATTGTTGGAGATCCATAGTGATTACCCAACAAAACATTTAAAAAATATTCAATTTGTAAATGTAGCTGAAGGTACAAGAAGGCTGACTAACTTCCGATAACCAGCTGACGTTACTGGAACCCGGACGGGCATCAGATGGTACAAGAGACAATGGAAGTAACGAGGACCAGCTGACTGTGCTGGAACCCGGAGGGGCAGCAGAAGGAAAAGACCCAATGGCACAACCGAGGACCAGCTGACGTTACTGGGACACGGTTACTAAGCAGGAGGTACCTGTGCTCCAAAGCACTACCAAGGACCAGCAGACGTTGCTGGAACTCGGATACCGAGATGGAGGCACCTAGGCCAAAGGCACTGCGGAGAACCAGTTGACGGTACTGGAACCCGGACGGGTAGCAGAAGGTACAAGAGCCAATGCAAGTAATGAGGAACAGCTGACTGTGCTGGAACCCGGAGGGGCAGCAGAAGGAAAAGAGCCAATGGCACAACCGAGGACCAGCTGACGTTACTGGGACACGGTTACTAAGCAGGAGGTACCTGTGCTCCAAAGCACTACCAAGGACCAGCAGACGTTGCTGGAACTTGGATACCGAGATGGAGGCATCTAGGCCAAAGGCACTGCGGAGAACCAGTTGACGGTACTGGAACCCGGACGGGTAGCAGAAGGTACAAGAGCCAATGCAAGTAACGAGGACCAGCTGACTGTGCTGGAACCCGGAGGGGCAGCAGAAGGAAAAGAGCCAATGGCACAACCGAGGACCAGCTGACGTTACTGGGACACGGTTACTAAGCAGGAGGTACCTGTGCTCCAAAGCACTACCAAGGACCAGCAGACGTTGCTGGAACTTGGATACCGAGATGGAGGCACCTAGGCCAAAGGCACTGCGGACAACCAGTTGACGGTACTGGAACCCGGACGGGTAGCAGAAGGTACAAGAGCCAATGCAAATAATGAGGAACAGCTGACTGTGCTGGAACCCGGAGGGGCAGCAGAAGGAAAAGAGCCAATGGCACAACCGAGGACCAGCTGACGTTACTGGGACACGGTTACTAAGCAGGAGGTACCTGTGCTCCAAAGCACTACCAAGGACCAGCAGACGTTGCTGGAACTCGGATACCGAGATGGAGGCACCTAGGCCAAAGGCACTGCGGAGAACCAGTTGACGGTACTGGAACCCGGACGGGTAGCAGAAGGTACAAGAGCCAATGCAAGTAACGAGGACCAGCTGACTGTGCTGGAACCCGGAGGGGCAGCAGAAGGAAAAGAGCCAATGGCACAACCGACGACCAGCTGACGTTACTGGGACACGGTTACTAAGCAGGAGGTACCTGTGCTCCAAAGCACTACCAAGGACCAGCAGATGTTGCTGGAACTCGGATACCGAGATGGAGGCACCTAGGCCAAAGGCACTGCGGAGAACCAGTTGACGGTACTGGAACCCGGACGGGTAGCAGAAGGTACAAGAGCCAATGCAAAGTAATGAGGAACAGCTGACTGTGCTAGAACCCGGAGGGGCAGCAGAAGGAAAAGAGCCAATGGCACAACCGAGGACCAGCTGACGTTACTGGGACACGGTTACTAAGCAGGAGGTACCTGTGCTCCAAAGCACTACCAAGGACCAGCAGACGTTGCTGGGACTCGGATACCGAGATGGAGGCACCTAGGCCAAAGGCACTGCAGAGAATCAGTTGACGGTACTGGAACCCGGACGGGTAGCAGAAGGCACCCATGAAAATGTAAGTTGACAGTCCGCAAGCCGTCCGCAGTTACCGAATCACACAGTCCTACAGAACGGAAACAGCCTTTATTTACATATCCCACAGCACACATAGGAATGACCTAAACTGCAGGCACCATATAGTCGGCTAACCAGAATGCAACACGACAGGACAACTTATTGGAGGCTAATTGACGTTGACACTGCCAGGAAACAGCTGTCGTGCTGTAACCAGGCTGGGCAGGAGTCAGTACCCGTGCCAAGTACTTCCGAGCAACAACTGGCGGTGTTGGAGCCCACGGATGAGAAGAGAACAGGGTGGAGGCAGCAGGACTTTTTGCCGTACACACAGCAGGGGAACAGCTGACATTACTGAACCCCAGTAACACAGGAGCAAGTGTTGACTGTGCTAACAGCACTTCCAGGCAATACATTGGTTGCAAACACTATAGAAGTACACAAAGAGGCCTTTCACACCTAGTGAACAGTTGTGTGCAGTGTTCACTGCAGTCTCTGCGGAATAACCACATTTAGGCCTTATAACTTTTCAGACTTTCTTTATCAATCTACCAAGATGAAGAAGGCAGGGAGTAAGGCACGTGGTCGTGGCCGTGGAGTTTCAGCAGGGAGAGGACGTGTGGATTCTGTGGCTGCTGCCACCCCCAGTGACACAGCATCCACCAGTTTTCCCCGTGAGCGTTCCTTTATGCGCACTTTTGTATGAGGTCGGCGTACCCCCCTTCTGCGGGAAGAACAAATTGAAGCCGTTGTTGGTTGGATGGCAGCCAATGCATCGACTTCAATTGCTTCCACCTCCTCTCAGGACCACAGCACTGTTGAGCAACCATCTGTCTCTTCACCGCCTGCCAAATTGCCCAGGCAGTCAGAGAGTTCTGTACAGGAGCCAGCTGAGTGTCAGCTTCTGTTCTCAGAATCTGTTGGCTTGCAAACAGGGGCCCAGCCAAGCAGCATTCTGGAATGTGAAGAAGAGGGAGTATGCAGTGATGCACAACAGCTGTGTCTCTCTGAATCTGAAGAGGCGGGTGAGACAGTGCCGATGGTCAGCACACCGCAGAACGCATCTGATGATGATGAGACTCAGGTGCCAGTTTCTGTTGAGCATGGTGCTGGCCAGACCACCCAACAGCAGCAGGTGTTGGAAGAGGGTAGTGGAGATGATGTGGTCCAAGACCCAACATGGCGTGAGGAACAGGAAGGTGGTGGGAGCAGCTCAGAGGAATAATAATAATATTTATTTATATAGCGCCATCATATTCCGCAGCGCTTTACAGTTTAGCAGTTTCAGAACACAAGTCATAAGTAACAACGTTAACAATACAATAATTAAAGCAAAATAAGTCGCCCCTGCTCGTGACAGCTTACAATCTACAATGAGGTGGGGGAATACAAAGTATAGGTGTTTATATACAATGGTGCATTTACAATGATGGTCCAGCCATCTTAAGGGGAGTGAGGGATGGATGGAGATAGTGAATGGGCTACACAAACAGACTTACACATAGAATGACTTTGATTAGTGAATGTGATAGGCCGCTCTGAACAAATGTCTTTTGAGGGAGCGCCTGAAACCATGCAAATTGTGGATAGTCCTAATTTCTTGGGGTAGAGCATTCCAGAGGATTGGCGCAGCGCGGGAGAAGTCTTGGAGTCGGGAGTGGGAGTTACGGATTAGTGCAGAGGTTAGTCGAAAGTCGTTTGCAGAGCGCAGCAGTCGGTTAGGCCGATAGATAGAAATGAGGGAGGAGATGTAGGGGGGTGCTGCACTGTGGATAGCTTTGTGGCTGAGAACCAGTACTTTGAATTGGATACTATAATGAATGGGCAGCCAGTGTAAGGACTGGCGAAGAGCGGACGCGTCCGAGTACCGATTAGCCAGATGGATTACCCTGGCTGCTGCATTAAGGATGGACTGGAGAGGGGATAGTCGAGTAATGGGGAGGCCAAGTAATAGAGCGTTGCAGTAGTCCAGGCGTGAGTGGATCAATGCTACAGTGAGGGTTTTTGTTGTTTCCATGGTGCGAAAAGGGCGGATTCTAGAGATGTTCTTTAGGTGTAGGCAGCAAGAGCGGGCAAGAGATTGTATATGGGAGGTGAAGGAGAGATTGGTGTCAAACATAACACCCAGACAGCGAGCCTGCTGCCGGGGTGTTATTATGGTGCCGCCCACGGAGAGGGATATGTCAAATTTAGGGAGTTTAGTAGACGGCGGGAGCAGAAGAAGTTCAGTTTTTGAGAGGTTGAGTTTCAGATAGAGAGCGGACATGATGTTGGAGACTGCGGACAGACAGTCGGTGGCGTTCTGTAGTACAGTGGGGGTGAGGTCGGGGGATGACGTGTATAGTTGTGTGTCATCAGCATAAAGATGGTACTGAAAGTCAAATCTGCTGATGGTCTGTCCAATTGGGGCTGTGTAGAGAGAGAAGAGAAGGGGGCCAAAGACTGAGCCCTGGGGTACACCGACAGTGAGAGGAAGAGAAGATGACGTGGAGCCAGAGAACAAAACACTGAAGGAGCGGTCAGAAAGATAGGAGGAGAACCAGGAGAGAACAGTGTCCTTAATACCTAGTGAGTGGAGCCTAGACAGTAGGAGACGGTGGTCAACCGTGTCGAAAGCTGCAGAAAGGTCGAGAAGAATGAGCAAAGAGTGGTCACCGTTACGTTTTGCTGTAAGAAGGTCATTGCTCACTTAGATGATGGCAGTTTTTGGCGAATGTAGGGGGCGTAAGCTGGACTGTGAAGGGTCTAGGAGGGAGTGATTGGAGAGGTAACGGGTGAGGCGGGAGAAGACTAGGCACTCCAAAAGTTTAGAGATGAAGGGGAGATTGGAGACCGGTCTGTATTTGTTTGTGCAGGAAGGGTCGAGAGCGGGTTTATTTTGTAGTGGAGTAATGATGGAGTGTTTGAAGGCAGATGGGAAAATGCCAGAGGAGAGTGAGAGATTAAAGATTTTATTTAGGTGAGTTGTGACAACTGGAGAGAGAGACTGGCGGAGATGTGAGGGCATGGGGTCGGTAGTGCATGTAGTCGGACGAGAGGAAGAGAGGAGTCTGGACTCTGGAGACTTCTTCTTCTGTGATGGGATCAAATGTGGAAAGTTAGCCAGGGGAACAGCAGGGTGGGATGGGAGTCACAGCCCTTGGTGGTTGAGAGCAGATTTCCTGACGGATAGTATATATTTTTTTATATAAAATGGGAGGCCAGGTCGTCAGCACAAATGTCTGTGATAGGGGCTTGTGCTTTGGGCCTGAAGAGGGAGTGAAAAGTGTCAAAAATTTTCTTGGGGTTGTTGGCTAGTGAGGAGATCAGGGTGGTGAAGTAGGTTTGTTTGGCGAGGTGAAGGGCAGCATTATAAGTTCTTAACATGAATTTAAAGTGGATGAAGTCTTGTGGTGTGCGGGTTTTTCTCCAAAGGCGTTCAGCACTCCTAGAGCATCGCTGAAGAAGTTGAGTTTGCAATGTGATCCAGGGCTGTTTTACTGTGTGTTTGGAATTTCTGAGGGTGAGCGGCGCTGCTTGGTCAAGGGTGCTTCTAAGAGTGTCATTGTAGTGATGAACAGCCAGATCAGGACTGGAAAAAGAGGAGATTGGGGACAGTGATGGGTGTAGGGAATCTGAAAGTGTCTGAGGGTTAATGGCTTGTAGATTTCTGAATGTATGGTAGGTAGGAGTGCGCTGGGGTGGTGGAGGATTTGTGAGCGTGAAGGAGAGAATGTTGTGGTCAGACAGTGGAAGCGGTGAGTTATTTAGGTGGTAGATTGAACAGAGGCGGACAAAGACCAGGTCAAGGGTGTTACCATCCTTGTGTGTCTCAGAGCTTGAAAGCTGTGAGAGGCCTAGAGAAGTGGTTAGTGATAGAAGGAAGATAGAGGAAGACATTGCCCCAACGGTACAAACAGGAGGAAGAGTTAGGCTGCAGACTCGGTTGCCTGTAGCCTCCATTTTGCCACCTGTTCGGAGCAGTTGTCTTCCAAAAGTCAAAACGTGCGCTCCCAGGACTTCCACTGCGTGGTCCTTTTTTGACACACTTGCAGATGATATTTGCTATGTCAAATGCAAACTGTGTAATCAAAAAGTAAAAAGAGGTAAAAGTGTCAGTAACCTCAATACCACTAATATGTGGAAACATGTGCGGACAAAGCACGTAGTTGAGTTACAAAGACACACTGGAGATGTAGGCTAACCTACAGCAGCACCTACATCTTCAGGTTGTGTTGAAGCCTCTTCATCGAGCTCACACACAGCTGGTTCTGCTTCCTCACAGGATCGCCATGGAAGAACCTCAGTCACTGTTGTCCAGAGACAAAGTGTTATTCCACACACAGCAGCAAGTTCCCTGTCATCATCACACTTCCAGGCCACAAAACAGCCATCAGTAGCACAGGCATGGGATAAAAGACGGCCATACTCGGCAAACCATCCACGAGCACAGGCTCTGAATGCTGGCATTGCAAAACTCCTGTCCCTTGAAATGCTGTCATTCAGGCTGGTGGAGACTGACAGTTTCCGTAAATTAATATCATTGTCAGTCCCACAATACAATGTGCCAAGCCGATTTCATTTCAGCAGGCAAGCCGTCCCTGGTCTGCAAAAGCATGTTGAGGGAAAAATTAAACATGCGCTAGTAAACGCCCTCAGTAGCAAGGTCCACCTGACGACCGATGCGTGGACCAGTACCCATTGTTATTATCTGCTACAAGCACTAAGGAAAGAAGGGAATTCTGTCCCTACAATAGAACTAAGCTGAATCCCTACGATGTAACGGGGAACCTGATCCTGCGACCAGACCTGCTAAAGTCCTCAGCTAGTCTGAATGAAGACCTATAGTTGCGAGGGAGGAATCCCTACAAGATCTAGGGACTGGGAGAAAAGGTGGACACCTCCTAACAGAAATTGTAGCAGGGATAATTTAACAGAAAACAAAATACTTTGAGATCCGAAGATCAAGCAAAACTGACTGAGTAAGGCACCTAAGCACCCGGCTAGCTTAACAGTAGATAATACAATGAAGTCAAGCAAAGCCAGAAGGGCGGAGCCAGACAAAATAGGGAAAAAAGTTAATGTGACCATCAAACTGAAACAAAACCTAACAAGAGGGTTCTAACACCCATGGCCAGGGACGATAACTTTCCCTCACTGCCCATTGGGTCAATGTTGTGGAGCCGGGTACTGATCTTGCGAGTGGCGCTGTACGTGTTCTGCCAACTCCAAGGATTGCAGGAATCAAGTCTGTACACATTGACTCCTCCTCCTACTCCAGTTCCTCAGAATCATCGCTGCAGGAGACGTCACGGTCTACCTCCACATGGACCCGTGAACGCTTACCTGTTGCGACCGATATGAGCACATCCGTGTCCAAACGTCAACAGGCCATCCTGAAATTAATTTCCATGTGGAATCGAAGCCACACAGTGCAGGAGCTCTGGAATGCCATCAACCAGGAGAGCGACGTGTGGTTTTTGGCAGCGAATCTCCAGCCAGGCTTGGTAGTGTGTGACAATGACTGAAATTTGGTGGCAGCTCTGGGCCTTGGCAACCTCACTCACATACCATGTCTGTCACATGTGCTCAACTTGGTCGTGCAGAGTTTTTTGAGGGACTATCCGGATCTTGATGCACTGCTGCACAAGGTCCGCCTAGAGTGCACTCACTTGCGACGTTCCAGCATGGCCAGATTGCTGATTGCAGGTCTGCAACGCAGATTTCGCCTTCCTGAACATCGCATCATATGTCACGTACCCACCAGGTGGAATTCGACGTTACATATGTTGGAGCGGTTGTGTGAGCAGCAGCCAACAGTAATGGAGTATCAGTTGCATCAGGCGCAATCAACTCGCAATTTGCGCCGTTCACACTTCACCACTACTGACTGGGCTTCTATAATAATAATAATAATAATAATTATCTTTATTTATATAGCGCCAACATATTCCGCAGCGCTTTACAGTTTAACAGTTTCAGAACACAAGTCATAAGTAACAACGTTAACAATACAATAATTAAAGCAATATAAGCCGCCCCTGCTCGTGACAGCTTACAATCTACAATGAGGTGGGGGAGATACAAAGTACAGGTGTTTATATACAATGGTGTATTTACAATGATGGTCCAGCCATTTTGAGGGAGTGATGGATGGATGGAGATAGTGAATGGGCTACACACACAGACTTACACATAGAATGACTTTGATTAGTGAATGTGATAGGCCGCTCTGAACAAATGTCTTTTGAGGGAGTGCCTGAAACCATGCTAATTGCGGATAGTCCTAATTTATTGGGGTAGAGCATTCCAGAGGATTGGCGCAGCACGGGAAAAGTCTTGTATTCGGGAGTGGGAGGTACGGATTAGTGCAGAGGTTAGTCGAAGGTCGTTTGCAGAGCGCAGCAGTCGGTTAGGCCGATAGATAGAAATGAGGGAGGAGATGTAGGGGGGTGCTGCACTGTGGAGAGCTTTGTGGGTGACAACCAGTACTTTGAATTGGATACTATAATGAATGGGCAGCCAGTGTAAGGACTGGCGAAGGACTCTATGAAGGACATCTGCCACGTTTTGCGTGCGTTTGATGAGTCAACGCGGATGGCGAGTGCAGATGATGCACTAGTCAGCCTGACTGTCCCCCTTATCTGCCTGCTTCAAAAAAACAATGCAAGCACTAAGGGATGAGGTTTTGGAAGAGGTGGAGGATGAGGAGTCACAAATTCCATCACCTTCTGGACAGTCAGCGCAACGTGGTTCCTCACAAAGGGCTGGGCAGGGCTCACTTTGTGAGGAGGATGAGGAGGAGTCAATGGAGGAGGAAGACATCGCTCCAGAGGGAGGTACACAACGCTCTAGTCAGTATGTATAGCGAGGGTGGGGTGATGCAGAGCAGGCAGAGATGACGCCTCTTTCAGGGGACAGCGTTTCTTGGCCAGTTGTGAGTCTGCAGCACATGGTTGATTTCATGCTGCAGTGCCTGAGAAACGACCGCCGCATCGCCCACATTCACACCACGTCTGAATATTGGGTGTCCACCCTCCTAGACCCTCGCTACCGGGACAACTTACAAAGCCTCATCACACCGTTGAACCGGGAGCGTAAAATGCGGGAGTACCAAGACACACTGGTGCAATCCATAATGTTCTCCATTCCAGCCGAGAGCACTGCTGCTACTACTGCTTTACAAAGCAGCTCTGTGCATCGAGGCAGTGGAGACAGCTCTGCAACAAGAGGGAGCACAAGCAGCACCTCTGCACAGGGCAAGATGTTATGATTTGGTAGCTGAGGAGAGCAGGCAAAAAAGGCAATACACCAGAGAGGTTGGAATCTATGGGATTGCAGTACCCTGACTAACCACCACAACTAAAGGCAGCCGTGGAGCGTACCTACGTTGGTCCTAGACGCCTCGTCACAGCCTGAGAAGCTAACTACACCTAAAGATAGAAAGAGGAAAGCTATCTGCCCCAGAGCAGATCCACAAAGAACATAGAAAGCCCCCAAACATGTAATGGCGGTTACACAAGAAGAAATACTGACACAGACAGAAAATTGTATGAGCAAATGTTGGGGCCCAAACTTCATAAATAGAAAAGGATAGGAAGGGCACTTTCTGCAATCACAAAAAAACACTGAAAAGTACCAACTCTACTAATTACAAAAACACCTGAGATCACACGACCTCTACCACCTTAATTAGTTCTCTGGTGTAACAAAAACTAAACAGCAGCCACAGAAAAAAATGGAAAAGGAAAATGAACAAACAACAGTGGCTGAACTAAACTGAGAGGAGCACAACCCCCCAAGGGGAACCGGCAGATCCCCACAGAAGTGCAGGACAATATGCCAAAAAAAAACAAAAAAAAAAAAAAAAAGAAGAAAATGTCTTATCTGTTAGCAAAAGATGCAGGCACGAAACAGCAAGCTACAAAGTGTACAGGAATCAAAGATGAGACCAGAACAATTGATCACTGTCAACCCTGATGAGAGGGAACCTCCCTTATATAAGACCAGTCAGTAACACCTGATCTCCAATCTTCACAATCTTCATTGGATAGTTCAGTACTGTTTGTAACCACCAGAGGGAGCTTCTGCTCAGAATTCATTTCTATCACATTCACAACAGCAAGACCAGTATGTTCCAAATGTGGCGAAGTTTTGTGGCAGCGCCACCAATGTCTACACCATCCGAGACGGCTCCACTCAGCAGGAGGCAAAGTTTCCGTAAGATGGTGACAGACTACATGTCTTGGCCTCTCAGTGTACTCCCAGATGGCTCTTCCCCATTCAAGTTTTGGGTCTCTAAGCTGCATACATGGCCAGAGCTTAGCCAGCATGCATTGGAGGTGCTGGCTTGCCCTGCTGCCAGTGTATTATCGGAGCGCTTCTTTAGTGCTGCAGGTGGTGTACTAACAGACCGTAGCATGCGACTATCCTCCGTTAATGTAGACCGGTTTAGTTTTCTGAAAATGAACAAGGCATGGATCTCGCATGAATTTGCCTGTCCGGTTTCAGATTAAATAACTGGTTGGCAACGTTATCCATGTCTCCTGTTATGTTCATCTTTCTACCACCTGAACTCTACTCCCTGGGCTACAACACTGCCAGTTGCTGCTCACAAGTGTTGGATGCACAGATCAAAAAAATCGCTGATGTGTTTGTGGGGTTCAGTAACGCCTGCTGTTCCCCTGCTGTGTGTCCGGCAAAAATTACTGCTAGCTAGCTACACATGTTGAAAAAAACATGACATATTAAAGTGCCTACTGCTACACATAGATAAGAGGCTACACCCTTATTTATAAACTGTAAACAAGTGAAACGTCACCTTTAAAACCATAAAATTATTAGTCTTTGTCACAAATCTGTAACAAAATAATTGTGACATATTACTGCAGATATCCACATGTGGAACACAAATGCCAACACAAAAGCCTACTTATGCTATAGGGTACTGATGGTGAACCTTGTCACTCCATAACTTAGACAAATCCAACTCACATCATGCCTCAAATGCTGCAATGTTGGAAGTGCATAATGTGGGTTGAACTTTGACAACAGCTGCAGTGCGAAGGTTAGCCTTCAGTGTTCTTGGCTTTTAAATAAAAGCATACAAGTAAATTTAATAATCCATTGTTGATTAAGGGACGTGATGTACACGTGTAATATTGTGGAAACAATGGATGTAGGACTAGTCTTCTTGAACATTACTTATATTTGTGTCATTTGAAAAAATACATATTTAAATACAAATTTAACAACCCATATCATAAAGGTCCATCATGTAAAAATGAGAATCGGTAACAAAAATCATGCATTACCTTGTTAAACTCAATAGTTTAGTTATCAGACTGAATAGCGACACCTGTACAATGTCGATATAATACTGTACCTTAACAAAAAGGCTGTTTGCAACCAATGTATTGTATACGGATGGAAGCGCGTCACACTAATAGATTTGAGTTATTTGAAATAGAATGGAGCAGCACCAATTAGAGAAGAATGTCAAGGATGAGGCAGTGAGACACGCTCAGCAGAGTACAAGCAGCAGTGTTTGAATAACTAACTGGAGCGGGATCTGCACTCCAAAATGAGAACCTCTGACTACAGTAAACAATGCACACAACTGTTCAGTAGCTGTGAAAGGCCCGTTTGTGTACTTCTACATTGTTTGCAACCAATGTATTGGATAATGATGGAAGCACGTCACACTAATAGATTTGAATTATTTGAAATATAATGTAGCAGCAACAATTAGAGAAAAATGTAAAGGATGAGGCAGTGACACACGCTCAGCAGAGTACAAGAAGCGGTGGTTGAAGAAATAACTTGAGCGGGATCAGAATTCAAAAATTGAAACCCTCTGACTACAGTAAACAATGCACACAACTGTTCAGCAGCTGTGAAAGGCCCGTTTGTGTACTTCTATATTGTTTGCAACCAATGTATTGGATAATGATGGAAGCACGTCACACTAATAGATTTGAATTATTTGAAATATAATGTAGCAGCAACAATTAGAGAAAAATGTAAAGGATGAGGCAGTGAGACATGCTCAGCAGACTACAACCAGCAGTGGTTGAAGAAATAACTTGAGCGGGATCAGAATTCAAAAATTGAAACCCTCTGACTACAGTAAACAATGCACACAACTGTTCAGCAGCTGTGAAAGGCCCGTTTGTGTACTTCTATATTGTTTGCAACCAATGTATTGGATAATGATGGAAGCACGTCACACTAATAGATTTGAATTATTTGAAATATAATGTAGCAGCAACAATTAGAGAAAAATGTAAAGGATGAGGCAGTGACACACGCTCAGCAGAGTACAAGCAGCGGTGGTTGAAGAAATAACTTGAGCGGGATCAGAATTCAAAAATTGAAACCCTCTGACTACAGTAAACAATGCACACAACTGTTCACTATCTCTGAAAGGCCCGTTTGTGTACTTCTATATTGTTTGCAACCAATGTATTGGATAATGATGGAAGCACGTCACACTAATAGATTTGAATTATTTGAAATATAATGTAGCAGCAACAATTAGAGAAAAATGTAAAGGATGAGGCAGTGACACACGCTCAGCAGAGTACAAGCAGCGGTGGTTGAAGAAATAACTTGAGCGGGATCAGAATTCAAAAATTGAAACCCTCTGACTACAGTAAACAATGCACACAACTGTTCAGCAGCTGTAAAAGGCCCGTTTGTGTACTTCTATATTGTTTGCAACCAATGTATTGGATAATGATGGAAGCACGTTACACTAATAGATTTGAATTATTTGAAATATAATGTAGCAGCAACAATTACAGAAAACTGTCAAGGATGAGGCAGTGACACACGCTCAGCAGAGTACAAGCAGCAGTGGTTGAAGAACTAAATGGAGCGGGATCTGCACTCAAAAAAAAAAAAACTCACAGACTACAGTGAACACTGCACACAACTGTTCACTATCTCTGAAAGGCTCCTTTGTGGACTTCTATACTGTTTGCAACCAATGTATTGGATACGGATGGAAGCACGTCACACTAATAGATTTGATTTTTTTTAAATAGAATGTAGCAGCAACAATTTGAGAAAAATGTAAAGGATGAGGCAGTGAGACACGCTCAGCAGAGTACAAGCAGCAGTGGTTGAAGAACTAAATGGAGCGGGATCTGCACTCAAAAAAAAAAAAACTCACAGACTACAGTGAACACTGCACACAACTGTTCACTATCTCTGAAAGGCTCCTTTGTGGACTTCTATACTGTTTGCAACCAATGTATTGGATACGGATGGAAGCACGTCACACTAATAGATTTGATTTTTTTAAATAGAATGTAGCAGCAACAATTTAAGAAAAATGTAAAGGATGAGGCAGTGAGACACGCTCAGCAGAGTACAAGCAGCAGTGTTTGAAGAACTAAATGGAGCGGGATCTGCACTCAAAAAAAAAAAACCTCACAGACTACAGTGAACACTGCACACAACTGTTCACTATCTCTGAAAGGCTCCTTTGTGGACTTCTATACTGTTTGCAACCAATCTATTGGATACGGATGGAAGCACGTCACACTAATAGATTTGATTTTTTTTAAATAGAATGTAGCAGCAACAATTTGAGAAAAATGTAAAGGATGAGGCAGTGAGACACGCTCAGCAGAGTACAAGCAGCAGTGGTTGAAGAACTAAATGGAGCGTGATCTGCACTCAAAAAAAAAAAAAACTCACAGACTACAGTGAACACTGCACACAACTGTTCACTATCTGTGAAAGGCTCCTTTCTGTACTTCTATAGTGTTTGCAACCAATGTATTGTATACGGATGGAAGCGCGTCACACTATAATTTCAATTGAATGAAGCAGCAAGAATTACACTAAAGAAAAAAAAAAGAGTCTATGAGTGACACGTGCAGATGCCTACAAACAGCGTTGGATGCACAGCAAACTGCAGCGTCACCTGCACTCTCACACACACACCTTGCACAGAGCTGTTAAAACAACACTGCAAGGCAAAAGGAAGCTTTACACAGCGGTTGGTAAACTAGCCTGCCTAGAGCACAGTACACAAATTCGCAATCTCTAACTGTCCCTCAGAGTCAGCACAGCAGCGTTCTGTCCCTAACTGAATTCACAGCACAGTGACGCTAAAAATGGCGGCGGCGCCTTTTATAGTGCATTCTGACATCATTTCAGCATCCAATCACAGCCATGCCATTAGTTAACATGACCGCAGCAGTACAGGATGTGCCCACACTTCTTAGGATTCCTCATTGGCTGACTAAAATCACATTGCCTCTCAAAGAATTATGGGAACTTCCGATTCCGGTATACGATATATGGAAAATATCGGAACTAAGTATCGGAATTCCGATACAGCTAATATCGGCCGATACCCGATACTTGCGGTATCGGAATGCTCAACTCTACTCGTAAGACATCTTCTCCTTTTATTCTCCCATGTCCACAATATCAGAGCCAACCAATGTCCACCATATGTCTACTGTAATCATTCTTAATGACAATGCACACTTAGGAAATAACAATTTTTGAACTTCTAATTCCTTTTATCTATGAATAAGTATTTATAAGACAGCTACTGTACATTTCTGCCAGAACGAGTTACTGGGTAATTTGCCAGCACCACTTTGATTAGGTTAATTATAAAGGCCAGATGTCATCTCCAAAGTGTTGTCTTTTAGATGTGATTGATAAACTCTGCAGACTGATGCGATGTTACAGTGCTGTCAACTGTATGTTGATTACCGTTTACGTGATTATCATACTGCTGTCTAGTTTTAAAGAGCCATCGGGTTTAGACTTTTTTTTTACTTTTACCCCTTCACTCCAGGGCAATTTTTCATTTTTTGTACTTTTCTTTTTTTAATTTCTTGTCACCTTCTTTCAAAAGCTATATTTTTAAAAATGCTGATGACAAAGCTATATAAAAGCTTTTTTTTTTCAAAATGAATTGTAGTTTTGAATTCAACCATTCATTTTACCTTATAATGTACTGAAAAATAGGAAAAAAAATCCAAGTGAGGTGAAATGTTGAAAAATTTACAATTTTGCCATTGTTTTTTGGGTTTTGTGTTATGATATTTATTGTATGATAAAAATGACCTGGGAAGCTGATTCTTCAGATGACTTTGAGTACAGAGATACTAAACGTGTGTATCTCATTTTATTTTAAAGGGAACCTGTCAGGTCCCCCCATGCCCTCTAACCAAACAGCATTCACCTATGTATGATTAAATTCTCTGCCTAACCAGCCTTGTATAATGTAATTCAGTTAAACAACTGCTTTGAAAAATCATTAATAATGTCTCTGTTTCCAGACTAGTAAGCCCTTTTTCCATGTTACCTCTCCCCTGTGGGTAAGATAATATTATTTGCATGAGTGGCCTCACAGCCAGCACATGCAAATCTGTCACATGCATGCCACTCATTTCGACATCGTCAATGCATCTTTGAAGCCTCGTTTCCGCTTCCCAGCTTTAGAGGTGCAGTTCGCATGACTGGAAGCCATCTTCTGATCTTCTGGCCATGCGCAGTATGTTTCTGAAGCTGGGAAGTGTACACTCGGCTTCAGAGATGCATTGACATTGTCGAAATGAGCGGCGCATGTGATAGATTTTCTGGTGATGAAGCTGCTTGTGAAAATTATGGAATCACGCCCACAGGCGCAAAGTAACATGGAAAGATGGCTGACTAGTCTGGGGCAAAAAACGCCCCATCGACTACTCAAAGACCTAATTTGAATGGGAAATGGGGACATTGCCTTAAAAAGCATTTATTTGACTGAATTAC
Organism: Oophaga sylvatica; assembly: GCA_033576555.1. Classification (NCBI taxonomy): domain Eukaryota; kingdom Metazoa; phylum Chordata; class Amphibia; order Anura; family Dendrobatidae; genus Oophaga; species Oophaga sylvatica. The sequence continues at coordinate 35,403,506 of JARQOD010000004.1, forward strand.
GTTATACAGGGCTGGTTAGGTAGGGAGTTTAATCATACATAGGTGAATTCTGCTGGGTTAGATGGCATGTAGAACATGACTGGTTCACTTTAAGTGGTGAAAAAAATGCAGAAGTTAGTTTAAAAATATGGCTCATGTCACCATTTTTCAACATGGGTAATGTTTTTATTTTTCCAACAATGGAGCTGTTTGAGTAATTGTTTAAAGATCATGGTTCCAGGAGATGTGAACATCATCAGACCTGTGAGTGTGGAGGCCCTGCTATGTCCAGGGCTATTTTTAACTGGAGGTGCTTCCTCGGACACACCTCTAGTTAAAAACTATTGTGGAGCAGAGAGCTACTGACCCCTGCTCAACACGTTATAGCCAATCTAAAGGAGGACCGAAGATGTAGAGCATTTTACTGTAATGACATCATTACGCCGCCTGCAACAAGAATGTTGTAATTTACTGCGGAATCTTTTTTCAGTACCCCTTTTTGTAAGATGAGCGAATTTGTTCGAATTTGGGTCCAAAAAACGATCAAAATCGAATATTTTTTTTGAATATTGTCGAAACACAGCCGAAATATTTTGAGTCAAGGGGGGTAGGAAAAAACCGAATTTTGTTTGGAAGATCAAACATAAAAATACATTCGGCACCCAATATTGTTCGGGGAATTTGCTGAATATGTCAAAATCTGATTGGGGACAAAATTTGAACCCAAAATTTTCCTCATCATACTTTTAGCCCCTAACACAGTAGGTTTGGGGGCAGGGGAAATTTTGGTAGTTGGTGTTTGTGTTTTTCGTGTATAGACTGGTGCATTTTTTTTGGGAATTTTTTTTTTTAAAATTGTTTGCACTGAGTTTTTAAAAAAGAGCAAAAACTGAATGAGAAGAATAAGAGTTCCCTGACTGAATGTGCATTTATGGAATGTGGATTTATGTTTTAAAGGGGGAAATTTATGGGTATCCAGTAAACCATCTTTTTTAGATATATAATCCCTTGTTTTTAGGGGCAAGCAAAAATCTAGGGAAAATTTTTATGGCTTTGTTTTTTTTTTATAAGCCCTTTTTTTAACTTTTGAAGACCTAAAAATGTTCAAATGTCTT
>JARQOD010000004.1:35404699-35430522 GCA_033576555.1 Oophaga sylvatica
CCCCCCCCAAATTTTTTTTTTTCCCAAAAGGGTTTAACAGGACCCGAAGGGCAATTTGTCCGGATTGCTGTTTACCCCTTATGGGGGGGGTAAACCACAAATTTTTGACGCATGGCAGAGCTAAAAAGGGAAGGACCCTTTTTTTTAAAAAATGCAGATTTTGGGGGAAAAAGGCCTGGGGGTGTCATGTCACTTTTGGGAGCCCCTGAGGGTGCCAAAAACAGAAAAAACCCCCACAAGTGATTTCCTTTTTTGGGGAAAATAGCCCCCCCCAAGGAACTTATCAAGATGTGTTTTGAGCACTTTTAAACCCCCCCAAGGGCTTCACGAAGTTTATAAAGTAGAACCGGGGAAAAAAAAAATCAATTTTTTTCCACAAAAATAATCTTTTTCCCCCCAAAATTTTTTTTTTTTAAAAGGGAAACGGGAAAGGAAAAAAAGGACCCCAAAGTTTATTGTGAAATTTTGGGTCCTGAGTACGTGATACCCAAAGGGGGGGTAAACCACTATTTTGACGCATGGCAGAGCTGGAAAGGGAAGGAGCGCCTTTTTCAAATGCAGATTTTGATGGAATGGTCTGCGGGTGTCATGTCACGTTTGGAGAGCCCCTGATGTGCCTAAACAGTAGAAACCCCCCACAAGTGACTCCATTTTGGAAACTAGACCCCCCAAGGAACTTATCTAGATGTGTGGTGAGCACTTTGAACCCCCAAGTGCTTCACAGAAGTTTATAACGTAGAGCCGTGAAAATAAAAATATCATATTTTTTTCCACAAAAATAATCTTTTTGCCCCCAAATTTTTATTTTTCTAAGGGTAACAGGAGAAATAGGACCCCAATAGCTATTGTGCAATTTGTCCTGAGTACGCTGATATCCCATATGTGGGGGGGAACCACTATTTTGACGCATGGCAGAGCTCGGAAGGGAATGAGCACCGTTTTTAAATGCAGACTTTGATGGAATGGTCTGCGGGTGTCATATCTCGCTTGGAGAGCCCCTGATGTGCCTAAACAGTAGAAACCCCCACAAATGACCCCATTTTGCAAACTAGACCCCCCAAGGAACTTATCTAGATGTGTGGTCAGCACTTTGAACCCCCAAGGGCTTCACAGAAGTTTATAATGTAGAGCCGTGAAAATAAAAAAAATCATATTTTTTCCACAAAAATTACCTTTTTGCCCCAAATTTTTATTTTTCTAAGGGTAACAGGAGAAATAGGACCCCAAAAGCTATTGTGCAATTTGTCCTGAGTACGCTGATATCCCATATGTGGGGGAGAACCACTATTTTGACGCATGGCAGAGCTCGAAGGGAAGGAGCACCGTTTTTAAATGCAGACTTTGATGGAATGGTCTGCGGGTGTCATGTCGCGCTTGGAGAGCCCCTGATGTGCCTAAACAGTAGAAACCCCCCACAAATGACCCCATTTTGCAAACTAGACCCCCCAAGGAACTTATCTAGATGTGTGGTCAGCACTTTGAACCCCCAAGGGCTTCACAGAAGTTTATAATGTATAGCCGTGAAAATAAAAAAATCATATTTTTTTCCACAAAAATTACCTTTTTGCCCCAAATTTTTATTTTTCTAAGGGTAACAGGAGAAATAGGACCCCAAAAGCTATTGTGCATTTTGTCCTGAGTACGCTGATACCCCATATGTGGGGGGGAACCACTGTGATCGCCTTACTGCGATCTTTGGGAGGCACAATGAACAAATCCACAAAAGGTGAAGAATTGGTTTTCTTTTTTACGCCGTTCCTCGTGCGGTATTAGTGATTAGGCGACTTTATTCCTCGGATCGGTGCGATTACAGCGATACCAGATTTACACCCTTTTTTCATGTTTAGCTTCTGTCACACACTAAAAGATGCTTTTTCTTGGAATAATTTTTTGTAAGAAATTTTTGCATCGCCGTATTTTGAGAGCTATAATTTTTCCATATTTCGGCCGACAGAGTTATCTGTGGGCTTATTTTTTGCGGGACGAGCTGACGTTTTTATTGGTACCATATTCAGGCACATAACGTTTTTTGATCGTTTCCTATTCCGATTTTTGTGGAATCAGAATGAACAAAAACCAGCAATTCAGGAATTGTTTTTTTTTTTTTTTCCTGCGTTCCGTGTGTGGTAAAATTGATAAAGCAGCTTTATTCTTCGGGTCACTACGGTTACGGCGATTCCTCATTTATATATATTTTTTTATGTTTTGGCGTTTTTTTACACAATAAAAATTTTATAGAAAAAATAATTATTTTTGCATCAGTTTATTCCGCAAGCTATAACTTTTTTATTTTTTGCTGATGATGTTGTATAGCAGCTTGTTTTTTGCGGGACAAGATGACGTTTTCAGCGGTACCATGATTATTTATATCTGACTTTTTGATCGCGTGTTATTGCACTTTTTCCAAGCGGTATAATGATACCGCATGGAAAAAGTATAATTTACTACTTTTTTGTGTTTTTTTTTTACGGCTTTCACTGAAGGGGTTAACTAGGGTTACGCTTTTATAGATGGGATTTTAACGGACGTGGCGATACCTAACATGTGTATGTTTTTTGTTTTTTTTTTTTTTATTACATAAAAATGTGTATTTTTTAGGGGATTTTTTTAAATTATTTTTTAATATTTTTTTTACAATTTTTTTAAAAAAATGATTTTTTTTAACTTGTCCCTTTATGGGACTTTCACTTTTTTTACTTTTTATTGCAGTTACAATGCATTGCAATGCTCTGGCATTGCAATGAATTGCAACTATAGTGGAAGCTGCTGTGACAATGATCACAGCAGCTTCCCGTAGCTAAATGACCGGAGGTTGTCATGACAACCCCCGGGTCATCAAGGCAGAGATCGGCCCTGCAAATACATTGCAGGGTGCCGATCTGAGGCAGAGGGAGCTCCCGACCCTCTGCCTCCCCCCCTGAGCTCTGCGATCGCGCTGGATCGCAGCAGTCAGGGGGTTAACAGCCAGGGGCGGTGGGGGCTCCGCTCCTGGCTGTCAGTGCAGGAAGCCTGGCCACTGCAGCGCCGGCTCCTGCACTGATCGCGCTGGGGAAGCTGAAATTTCAGCTTCTCCTACACGATCGCTGCTGTGTTTGGTCCGTCAGATTGACTGACCAAGCACAGCGCTGTAGGTGCGGGGACCGACGGCAAAGGTCCCCGCACCGCTTTCCGTGCCTGTCAGCTGTCTGTGACAGCTGTCGGCACTGATCTACCACTGCGTGTTTACACGCAGTGGTAGATCAAAGCCATGACGTGCAGAGTCCGTCCTGGTGCCGGAACTGGCACCTTGCCATGACGGACTCTGCACTTCAGTGGACATTAAGGGGTTAAAAAAAACAACCTGAACATGTTTGATATCTGAGTAATTGTACTGATCTAGAGAATCATACTGCAAGGACATGTTTACTGTAAAGTAAATGTGTAAATAAAAAAAACAAAAAAACTACTACGGAATTGCATTTTTTTAACAATTTCAACACGCTTGAAATTTATTCCCATTTTCCAGTTCACTATGTGGTAGAATGAATGCTGTCATTCAAGTTTAGTACTTGCCGCGCAAAAAACAAGCCCTCAAACGATAATCAGGATGGAATAGTAAAAAGGGCTCTTTGAAGAAGGGTAGGGAAAAACAAAAACGAAAAATCTGAACTGTCATGAAGTGGTTTAAAGTCTATGGTGTTATTCACCTTTCTGTATTTTTTTGTGACTGTTCAGAAAAAAAATAAAGTGGATATGTTGTTTTTATTCAGTCATGGATCAAAATTACCCGAACAAGTCTATGGATCCGTGAAAACAGTCGACGGAGGGCATTAGCGCGCTGTGTATAATTAAACTTGTAATCTATAGGTGAAGATTAGTCATTTGTTTCTAAATTCTTTCATCAGTGGAAATCAGTGACCAAACAGTGATGAACCTCAGACCAAAAATCATTAATGTCTGAATGAAGTCTAAAACCAATGAAACATTATTCAACTCAGTTTATAAAATGGTGGATCTTTCGAAGACAGTTCTGTGACTTATCACTCCAATACTAAAAGATATTTTTTTTATTTCTCAAATACCAAAAAAAAGTCAAGACACATTTCCTTAATTTGTGTCATTGAGAATTCACATCAAGGAATACTGCTAAGTTGGAAAGCAGCACCTTCAAGACAATGATAAATTCACCGCCTAACTAATGATGTCTAAGGAAGGTAAATTTGCTTATGGGAATCAGTGGTTGCATAGAGTAATGACCAACAAGAAGGCACCGGCAAATAAGAATTCATAAATATGGTTAGGGGCCAGAATGATCGGTTTAAATAACAATTTGCTTTTAAATGGTTTATTTATAACTGGTTTGGAGACGAGCCATCCAATAAACAAGATAAGCAAATTATCCATTACCGTTGGCTCGGTGGGTTATTGCTGCAATGCATACCAAGGAGATCTTCTAGCATTTTTTGCCGTGTCTAGAGTCCTTTGCCATGCATCTTGCTTTCTTGGTGAAAGGGGAATGTTTAACGGGAAAGTGCTTAAGCTGAATGTTGATGGCGCAGGACTGTAAATATGACATACACATGGAACCAATTTGTTCCTTTCAAGATGCTGCTCGCGCTGCTCTCATAAACACCTAATTTTTATGTAAAGTTATATTCCTCTCCTGGAATCATGAGGACTGTAAAATATGAGTATATTGGAGCCAGAACGGAAGGAAAAAGCATCTACAAAAAAATAGAACGAGTCTACAGACCTCTTATGCAGGAAATATCATTGCATTTTTTAAACATTGACTAAAAGGTGGAAGTTCTTTTGGAAAGTCACGCCGGAGCTATTAAGATATGATATTAAGACGCATAAAGTTTGGTTCAAACTAAATAAAATTTATTTTGCTTACTTATAGACAGCCATTAAGTCGACATACATTGGAAGGCTTGCCAACTTGTCTTTTTATTTTTTTCTAGACAGCTAACCAAAAATTACGGACAGACAATATTTTTTATGTACACATTGGAAAACCATCATTATAAGTGATCCATGTCTACAGCTCATAATTATGACATGAAGACATTATCTGTATTCTCTGTGACCTGGAAAATTATGATCATTACAGTGAAAACAATCGCTATATGTTTTCTTCAGCTTCAAAATAATCAATGACATCTTATATTTTTTGTTACGAACATGCACAAAAAATTACCTATTTTTATAGATCATCCTGGAATTTCTAGACTGTTGACAACCCTATACATTGGAGCTAACAATCCAAATTTCCTATTTTGAGAGTGGGAGGAAACCAGAGAACCCAAAGGAAGCCCACACAAATACAAGAAAAACATACAAACTCCCTACAAATACACTGTGTACAGAATTATTAGGCAAATGAGTATTTTGATCACATCATCCTTTTTATACATGTTGTCCTACTTCAAGCTGTATAGGCTTGAAAGCCAACTGCCATTTATGTAAATCAGGTGATTTACATCTCTGTAATGAGGAGGGGTGTGGTCTAATGACTTCAACACCCTATATAAGGTGTGCTTAATTATTAGGCAACTTCCTTTCCTTTGACAAAATGGGTCAGAAGAGAGATTTGACGGACTCTGAAAAGTCAAAAAATGTGAGATGTCTTGTAGAGGGATGCAGCAGTCTTATAATTGACAAACTTTTGAAGCGTGATCACCCAACAAACAAGCGTTTCATGGCAAATAGCCAACAGGGTCGCAAGAAGCGTGTTAATAAAAAAAAGGTGCAAAATAACTGCCCATGAATTGAGGAAAATCAAGAGTGAAGCTGCCAAGATGCCATTTGCCACCAGTTTTGCCATATTTCAGAGATGCAACGTTACTGGAGTATCAAAAATCACAAGGTGTGCCATATTCAGGGACATGGCCAAGGTAAGGAAGGCTGAAAAACGACCACCTTTGAACAAGAAACAAGATAAAACGTCAAGACTGGGCCAAGAAATATGTTAAGACTGATTTTTCTAAGTTTTTATAGACTGATGAAATGAGAGTGACCCTTGATGGGCCAGATGGATGGGCCCGAGGCTGGATCAGTAAAGGGCAGAGAGCTCCACTCCGACTCAGACACCAGCAAGGTGGAGGTGGGGTACTGGTATGGGCTGGTATCATTAAAGATGAACTTGTGGGACCTTTTCGGATTGAGGATGGAGTGAAGCTTAACTCCCAGATCTACTGCCAGTTTCTGGAAGACACCTTTTTCAAGCAGTGGTACAGGAAGAAGTCGGTATCGTTCAAGAAAAACATGATTTTCATGCAGGACAATTTTCCATTACATGCATCCAAATACTCCACAGCGTGGCTGCCCAGTAAAGGTCTAAAAGAAGAAAAAATAATGACATGGCCCCTTTGTTCACCTGATCTGAACCCCATAGAGAACCTATGGTCCCTCATAAAATGTGAGATCTACAAGGAGGGAAAACATTACACCTCTCGGAACAGTGTCTGGGAGGCTGTGGTGGCTGCTGCACGCAATCTTGATCATAAACAGATCAAGCAACTGACAGAATCTATGGATGGAAGGCTTTTGAGTGTCATCGTAAAGAAAGGTGGCTATGTTGGTGTTAGGGCTGGCGGAACGCACAAAATAAATATAAATAATAGGTGCGTTCGCAGCCCGGGGTCCACCGTGCAGGCAGAGCCTGCTGCTACTAAGATGGCGGTATAGGCGAACTCTGTTACTTCACAGAGTCACAAATATAGATACTGTGGCACTATATGGCGGTATAAGCGAACTCTGTTACACCACAGAGTCGCTAAGGTAGAGACGCTGAGATATGGACTGTGTCCTGTTAACTTCCCCGGGATGCAGACAACTGCTGAGCGGACAGCAGTCCGTGGTAATGCAATCAGCAACGCAATCAGACAATCTCCTCACCAGAGAAGCCGGTATTCTAGGGGCTTATTTCAGCCAAGCCCTAAACACGTGCATACAATCTCCTCACCGGAGGTGCCGGTATTCTAGGGGCTTATTTCAGCCGAGCCCTAACCACATGCGTGCAAAATCACACTGGCGCAAAGCACATAATGCGATTGATACTAGCGCATGGCCATACAACCCTTTTATAGTAGCAACTACAGGGCCTGCCAGTAAAGGACCAATGAGAAACTGTTCCAGAACACATGTAGTTACAGGACCTTCCTGGCGGACCAATAGGAGCTGCTGCAGTACCTGAGCATGTGACCCCTGATTTCCAATGAGAGATCTTACCCTGGGCATGCTCAGAAGGGGAAACGCAGGACTTAGTCCTAAAGACGTCTGCTCGCCGCTGACCAGTACTGGCTACAATAGCAGAACCTGGAGAGGCAGCAGTAATCCTTTGCACAATGTTAAACTGGGCGAGACCCTTGGACCGACATCTTTGCTGAGCAGGCTCCATTGCAGCTGGAGACGGATGGGGGACTGCAGTGGGGATGGCTCGAGATTCTCCATGTGCAGCAGTGGGAACTCGATCCCTAACAGTTGGTCACCGATTTTTTTTGCTTTTGAATGTCAGAAATGTTATTTCTAAATTTCGTGTTGTTATATTGGTTTATCTGGTGAAAATAAACAAGTGAGATGGGTATATATTTGGTTTTCATTAAGTTGCCTAATAATTCTGCACAGTAATAGTTACATGCACAAACAGATATCCTCCTAAGATAGCCAAATCTAAAAAAAAAAACTCCTACTTCCAAAAATATTAAGCTTTGATATTTATGAGTCTTTTGGGTTGATTGAGAACATAGTTGTTGTTCAATAATAAAAAAGAATTCTCTCAAATACAACTTGCCTAATAATTCTGCACACAGTGATCTGAACCCATGACCTCAGCACTCCAAGTCTACAGCACTAACCACTGAGCCAATACGCAGCACCAAAACTCATTTGGCCCCAATGTTTTTTGAGATTACCCTGGGATATTATTTGAGAATACTCAGTCATAACATTGCTTTTTGGTTATCCAAAGGATTATTCTCATTTGCATATATGGTCAAATAAAATGATGACAAATATAATAATAGCATGGTGGTAAAATAAAAATAGACAAAGGTTTTCTTTATAACAGGCAAATTAAATCTATAAATAAAACTTTTGAAAGTACATTTATATTAGGATTTGAGGGGGATGGGCTAATTTCATACTTAAAGGGAACTTGCAACTATAAAAATGCAGTCTTATCAGCCAGCATTATGTTATAAAAAAATAGGAGAGGAGGAAATTCAGATATAGCTTTGTGATAAAAGAGTTAGTATAAAGTCATGTTCACACATTCGGTATTTGATCAGGATTTTATATCAGTATTTGTAAGTCAAAGTTAAAAGTGAATAATAAATGAAAGTGGTGACGTGTTTCTATTATACTTTTCCAGTACTTGTCCAACTCCTGCTTTTGGCTTATAAATGCTGATTAAAATACTGACCAAACACTGAACGTGTGAATGTGGCCTAACATGTGTCTTAATCGTTTAATCTTCTACTCACTGGATGAAGATACAGTAGGTGAGGGTAGAGCTGGCCGTGCAGCGGTATAGTGGAGCTAGGGTTCATGCGGTTTGTACGCTTGTTGGAAAAGGTAGGTCTTCAGGTACCTTTTGAAGGTTTCCACGGTTGGCAAGAGTCTGATCTGTTGGGGTAGAGAGTTCCAAAGTAAAGGAGATGCATGGAACAATTCTTGTATGCAATTTTGGGAAGATGAGATAAGAGGGGAGTAGAGAAGGAGATTTTGTGAGGATCAGAGATTGTGTGTGTAAGGAGGGTCAGGGTTTATCCCTTTAAATGTTTATGCTGCTAGGTATATGCATCTGTATATAATTGTTATGTATTTTATAGTGATGTATTTCAGTGTCTTTTGCATGGTATTTCACATAGAGTATGGTAAGGTAGTGCATCCTTTGGGAACATGAGAGGAGGGCACTTGTAGTATAGTATTCATGTACTGGGTAAGTGTAGTATTACAAAAGGCCACTAGATGGGGCATATTAGTGGATCCAGTTAGAGAGTTGCTAGATGTTTAGTGAAGGACAGTGGTAGGGCACTAGGAGGGGGCACTGAGCACATTCAGCATAGTGGAGACTTGTAGGACACCAAGGGGTTAAGTAGAAGAAGTATCAGCCGGGAACTAGGGTGAGGGACTTCCCGATAGAGTCAGTCAGGGGTGGACCCTGTTACTGCTCGGATGTCCTGGTCTGGAGCTGTGTAGCGGACAGGAAGAGAGAAGTGGAAAAGGTACCAGCAGTAATGAAGCCGGTGAAGGAATCACCGTGGGACCGTCAGCCAGAGACTGTGGGGTGATGAAGTAGTAGTGCCAGTGGAAGAGCCACTGTGGGAACCCTCAGCAGAAGTGTGCGTGCTGAAGCAAAAGCGAGTGGGCCACCAGCGAGTAAACGGACAGGATAACCAGAAGGGGGTGGATGACCTAGTAGGTGAGTACTTCCGTGAGGGAACCGAAGTTGATTCCTGGGAAAGGGATCAAAGTGCCGTTTTCACTGGGCTCCTCGTCCAGCAGTTACTTTGTGGTCCATTCTGGTGCAACAGAAGAAGTGAAGCGGAGTTGTGGAAGATGTATCGCTGGTACTGTGTCAAGCGTGCTAATGTTGTCTTGGATGTGCTGTGTCCGGAGGAAAATAAAGCTGAACTGTTTGACATTGTTCTGGACTCTGACTCCAATTCTTTAAACTCTGAAATGGATGAGCATTACCCCTGGGATGAAGCAGTCGCCAGCGTGAAGAGTACAGGTAGCGTTGGTGAGTCCACCCTCCGGCTATGTTTTTACATGTGCAGGTAAGTACCAGGAGATTAGGTCACAGATGTATGGAGAAGATCAAGTTTTAGATGGCTTTGTATGCCACATTTAGGGTTTTGAACTGGAGTCTCTGAGCAATGGGGTGCCAGTGCAGGGATTGACAAAGGGGAGAAGCCGGGAAATAGCGGGGTGACAGGTGGATTATTCAGCCTGAAGAGCTGAGGATAGATTGGAGGGGTGCAAAAATATTAGAAAGGAGGCCACAGAGCAGGAGGTTGTAGTAGTCGAGACAGGAGATTATGAGGGCATGCACTAGTGTTATTGCAGATTCATGGTTGAGGAATGTGTGAATCCAGAAGATATTTTTAGTTGAAGTCATCAGAAAGTGGAAAGGGCTTGGATCTCAGATTTAATGAAGAGATCAGGGTCAAGCTTGCGGGACTGAGGTGTTATGTTACGGTAGCTGAGGAGTGCAGGTAAAAAAGGAAATACACCAGAGCAGTTGGAATCTATGAGATTGCAGTACCCTGACTAACCACCACAACTAGAGGCAGCCGTGGAGCGTTCCTACGATGGTCCTAGACGCCTCGTCACAGCCTGAGAAACTAACTACACCTAAAGATAGAAATAGGAAAGCTATCTGCCCCGGAGCAGAACCCCAAAGATAATAGAAAGCCCCCAAACATGTAATGGCGGTTAGACAAGAGGAAATACTGACACAGAAAGAAAATAGTATGAGCAAACGCTGGGGCCCAAACTATCTAAATAGAAAAGGACAGGAAGGGTACTTACTGCAATCCCAGAAAACCCTGAAAAACACAACATACTAATTTCAAAATCACCTGAGATCACACGACCTCTACCACCTAAATTAGTTCTCTGGTGTAACAAAACAAGCAGCCACTGAAAAAACTGCAAAAAGCAAAAGTACAAAACACAGTGGCTGGACTAAACTGAGAGGGACAAAAGCCCCCGGAGGGGACCCAGAAGGCCCCCACAGAAGTGCAGGACAAAATGCAAAAATATAGCAAAAACACAAAATAAGAAATTGTCTTATCTGATAGCAGGAGATGCAGACACGACACAGCAGGCTACAAGGGAAACTGGAAAGAAGGATTCAGACCAGAACAATTGATCACCGGCAACCCTGATGGGAAAATGATTCCCTTAAATAAGACCAATCAGTAACACCTGATTCCCAATCCTCACTAGTACCGCTTGTAACCACCAGAGGGAGCCTCTGTTCAGAACTCATCTCAAACCCATTCACAACACTGAGGTAAGTGGGCAGTTTTTGACTTTGATAGATAGGTCAGCTGGGCGGTTGAATGAAATGGTGGAAAGATTATGAATTTGGTATTATCTTTCGGTACTAAGCTTTAGAAATCTAGTAGAGAAGAAATATGAAATAGCAGACAGACATTGTGGAATACTCCTTAGTAAGGAGGTGATATCAGGTCCGGAGAGGTAGATCTAAGTATCATCAGCATAGATGTGATATTTAAAGCCGTGAGACTCTATGAGCTGTCCCAGGCCGAAGAAGTAGATTGAGAAAAGCAGGGGTCTTAGAACTGAAACTGGGGGGACACCGACAGGAGGGGAGATGAGGAGGTGGTGTGTGAGTGGAAACACTGAATGTCTGATCTGTTAACTATGAGGAAATCCAAGATAGAGCAAAATCTGTGATGCCAAGAGATGAGAGAGACTGTAGTAAGAGAGAATGATCCACTGTGTCGAAGGCAGATGACAGGTTCTCCAGGAGGAGGACAAAGCAGTCTAGCTTGGATGTGGCAATTGGTAGGTCATTGGTGACTTTAGTCAAGGCAATTTCAGTGGAATGGTGCTGTCAGAAGCTTGATTGTAAGCGGTCAAAGAGGAAGCAGGATAAGAAGTGTGAGGACAGTGCAAAATGGACGTATTATTCCATTACGTTTGAGACATAGGAGAAAAGTGACATTGCCAGACAGAAATACACAAGGGATGGGTCAAGGGAGGGCTTTTTCAGGATGGGTGTGATCAAAATATGTTTGAAGCATGAGGGGAAGAAACCAGTTGTTAGTGACAGGTTGAAAAGGTGGGTTAGTGTTGAGATGAAAACTGTGGTAAAGTTTGGAACAAGGTTAGATGGGATTGGGCCAAGTTCACAAGCGGTGAGACATAATTGGGAGAGTAAAGAAGAAAGTTGATCTTCCATGATGGTGGAGAAGTTGCTTTTTGAGGAGGAGAGTTGAGCAGTTGTGAGAAGGGGCTGTGGGGACTTTAAGCAAAAGCTTTGCCTTATGTAGTCAATCTTCTGCTTGAAGAATGAGACAAACTTTTCAGCTGAGTGGAGAGGGAGGGGGAGCTGGGGGATGGAGAAGAGAATTGAAAATATGGAATGGACGTTTATGGTTGTGAGACATGGATGATATGAGAGATGAGAAATAGGTTATTTTCCTGCAGTGAGTAACCATGCAGCATTTTAACAACTTCTGTTACTTAACGTGCTACTCTACTCCCTTTCTTTGGCAGCGGCACAGTGGTATGCCTTGTAGTTGAGGGCCAGAAAGAGCATGCGCTCCAGTGGATGGCAAGCTCTGCATCCTCAACCTTAACATCACACACAATACAGTCCTCAGAAGTAGCACCCCAATTTCCCTTGCTTCCTCCATGTCGCTGTAACGACCGGCAAGTCGGTCATTGCTCGAGATGGGAATACTGCGCTGCTATGAATGACTCAAAACTCAATATGAAGGTAAACCAACTTATTATTTATATCTACTGCAAAGAATGACAGGATTTTCTCTCCCAACACAATATGGGCCACAACTCAAACAATACAAGTTAACCAAGTGTCAACTTCACAGAAAAGAATCAGACTACCCCAAGACTGTACCACTGCCTCCCTTATCTGTAACCGGCCTAAACAGAGTAAAGCCCCCGTCTCACAAAGCGATCTCGCTAGCGAGGTCGCTGCTGAGTCACTAGTTTTGTGACGCAGCAGCGATCTCCCCAGCGATATCGCTGTGTGTGACATTCAGCGACGATCAGCCCCCCTGCTGGGTATCGCTGATCGTCGCTGAATGTCCTGGACATTTTTTTGATCGCTGGTCTCCCGCTGACAGGCACGCATCGCTGTGTGTGACAGGCGGGAGACCAGCGATCCGCTGGTAACCAAGGTACACAGCGGGTTTCCAGGCGCGGGGCTGTGTCTAGAAACCCGCTGTGTACGTTGGATACCAGCGCCCTGATGCAGGGAGCTGGTAACCAAGGTACACAGTGGGTTTCCAGGCACCGCGCAGCACCTGGAAACCCGATGTGTACCTTGGTTACCAGCTCCCTGCATCAGGGCGCTGGTATCCAACGTACACTGCGGGTAACTAAGCGATGTTACCCGCAGTGTCGCTGTGCTGATCGCTGCCCCTGAGCTGCCTGTTTGGCAGCTCAGCAGCGATCATGTAGCGATACACCAGCGATCCTGACAAGTGCATATCGTTGTCGGGATCGCTGGTGTATCGCTATGTGAGACCCAGGCTTTATACTGGTCCTCTCAGGAATACAATCCTACACCCGCCTCCCGCCTATTTTACAATAAATCACGGGTACTTGTTTTTTTCCCAATATATATACAGTACAGACCAAAAGTTTGGACACACCTTCTCATTCAATGATTTTTCTGTATTTTCATGACTATGAAAACTGTAGAATCACACTGAAGGCATCAAAACTATGAATTAACACATGTGGAATTATACATTACACTTAACAAAAAAGTGTGAAACAACTGAAAATATGTTTTATATTCTAGGTTCTTGAAAGTAGCCACCTTTTGCTTTGATTACTGCTTTGCGCGCAGAAAAGGTGAACGGATGGACTCTACATGCCTGGTTCCCACCGTGAAGCATGGAGGAGGTGGTGTGATGGTGTGGGGGTGCTTTGCTGGTGACACTGTTGGGGATTTATTCAAAATTGAAGGCATACTGAACCAGCATGGTTACCGCAGCATCTTGCAGCAGCATGCGATTCCATCCGGTTTGCGTTTAGTTCGACCATCATTTATTTTTCAACAGGACAATGACCCCAAACACACCTCCAGGCTGTGTAAGGGCTATCTGACCAAGAAGCAGAGTGTTGAGGTGCTACGCCAGATGACCTGGCCTCAAAAGTCACCAGACCTGAACCCAATCGAGATGGTTTGGGGTGAGCTGGACCGCTCACCGCTTCAAATTTGAATAAATCCCAAAGTGTCACCAGCAAAGCACCCCCACACTATCACACCACCTCCTCCATGCTTCACGGTGGGAACCAGGCATGTAGAGTCCATCCGTTCACCTTTTCTGCGTGCAAAGCAGTAATCAAAGCAAAAAGTGGCTACTTGGAAGAACCTAGAATATAAGACATATTTTCAGTTGTTTCACACTTTTTTGTAAAGTGTAATGTATAATTCCACATGTGTTAATTCATAGTTTTGATGTCTTCAGTGTGATTCTACAATTTTCATAGTCATGAAAATACAGAAAAATCTTTGAATGAGAAGGTGTGTCCAAACTTTTGGTCTGTACTGTATATATATCACAGTATAAACTCAATGTATATGCACTGTACTATCGTTGAGCGCTCAGAGTGTACTCCTTCACAAAATATGCTTCAATAGTAAATAACTGATTTTGTTATACAGACATCCAGCGGATTAAATAGCTTGTTGAGCCAACAAATCTTCTGATTAGTGTTGAGCGATATTGCACGATATCTAAAAATATCGTATCGAAATTGTATCGCCGATATCACTAAATATCGTCGATATCCGATTTCGATAGCGGAAGTCCCATGTAAGTCTATGGGAACAAAATATCGAAACTAAAAAAAACCTTTATTTCCTTGTAAACACTAAATATACACACATAGAATACATATATATATATATATATATATATACATGTCATTGTGACATATATACATACATGTATAGTTTATACACTTCTACATAGTAAAATATCCTCTGATTCAATTGCCGGGTAAAGCCGGCTTCTGTGAAAAGACAGAAGCACCCGACATGAAATGACACTTGGTGTACATAGGGTTAACCATGTCTTTTCGTGTCGTTTGCAATCTGATTTGCACAAACAATTACATCAGTCTATGTGTGCAAAATTTCACACCTGTAGGGGTTAATTAAAGGTGTAAATTCGTTGTAAAAAAAACAGACTTTTTTGCTACGAATTTACACCTTTAATTAACCCCTACAGGTGTGAAATTTTGCACACTTACACTCATGTAATTGTTTGTGCAAATCAGATATCAAACTACATGAAAAGACATGGTTAACTCTATGTAAACCAAGTGTCATTTCATGTCGGGTTCTGCATTTTCACAAAAGCCGGCAATTGAATTAGCGGCTATTATACTATGTAGAAGTGTATGAACTATAAATATAAATATATATATATATATGTGTCACAAATTTAATGACATGTATATATATATATGAGGTGTAAAATTGCTGAAAAAAAATGCGTGGGCTCCCGCCCTATTTTCGCAACCAGACAGACAAAGCCAGTGAGTGGGGGCAGATAATAATAGCCCAGAGAGGGACCATTATTTTTGGCCCCCCCCGGCTACTAACATCTGCCCCCAGACACCCCAGAAAGGGCAAATCTCTAATTAGATTTGCCCTTTCTGGCACTTTGCCCGTCTATTCCCATTGCCCTGTAGCGGTGGCGAATGGGTTAATAAGGGGTTAAAATGACCTTGCAATTGAAAGGTCACTTTAAGCCAGGTTAAAATTGAGAGCTGTCAATTAGACAACTATCAATTATTAATCCTATTGTATGAAAGAAAAATCAAACACACACACTTTAATAAAAAAGAAGTTTAATGAAATAATCACACAGTTTTTGACCATATTTTATTTTCCTGCTAAAACCATTTCCTGTAATAAAAATAAAATAATAAACAAAATTATTCTTACCAATCCGATGCACAGTCAGGTCCCACGGTGTAATCCTTCAGAAAGGGTTAATGTTTACTGCAGGGACCGCAGCTAATGCTGCAGCCTCACAGTAAACCCCCAAATGAATGAGTTCCTCTCCTGGCTGACAGGAGAGGAAGTGGAAAGCTTAATTGATTGCTTTCCACTTTCACTTCAGGTCAGCCAGGGACACAATCAGTGACGTCAGAGGGAACTGGTTAACAAAAATAGGGGTTCCCTTTGAAAAAAAAATGGCGTGGGGTCCCCCCTATTTTTGTTAACCAGCCAGATGAAGCAGACCGCTGAGGCCTGGATTTTCAGGCTGTTAAGGAGCCAAGATCCATGGACCTTGTCAGCCTGATAATACCAGGCCACAGCAGTCTGCATATCTTGGCTGATTAACAAAAATAGGGGATCCCCTCGAAAAAAAATTGGCGTGGGGTCCCCCCTATTTTTGTTAACCAGCCAGATGAAGCAGACCGCTGAGGCCTGGTTTTTCAGGCTGGTAAGGATCCAATATCCATGGACCTTGCAAGCCTGATAATACCAGGCCACAGCAGTCTGCTTAGCTTGGCTGGTTAACAAAAATAGGGGATCCCCTCGAAAAAAAAACGGCGTAGGGGTCCCCCTATTTTTGTTAACCAGCCAAGTAAAATGCAGACTGCTGCGGCCTGGTATTAAAAGACTGTCAAGGCCCATGGATTTTGGCCCTCAACAGCCTGATAATACCAGGCTACAGCAGCCCCACATTTGGCGCATCAAAAGATGTGCCAATTGTGGCACTTTACCCGGCTCTTCCCACTTGCCCTGTAGCGGTGGCAAGCGGGGTAATAAGGGGTTAATGTCACCGTTGATTGCACGGTGACAATAAGCCCGGTTAATAATGGAGAGGCGTCAATAAGACACCGATCCATTATTAATCCCAAAGTTATTAAATGCATAAAAAAAAGACAAAGCAAGAAAAAAGTATTTTAATGAAATAAAAGAGACAACACAGTTTTCATTTCTTTTATTGTACTCTCATTCCTGCGACGCCATCGATCTCCTGTAAAAAAAGAAAAAAAACAAACCAACAGTATACCACCTGTCCGACGCAGTCCATAGTAACGATTGTCCCACGACGATCCAGCTCTGCTACATCGCAATGACAGGCAGAGCCTGTCATCGCGACGCAGCACAGCTGATTACCTGGTTCCCCGGCGGTGACGTCATCGGACTGACTGCTTTACGGCCGGGATTACCCAGCAGTCACTGCAGTTATCGCGAGAAACTGCATGTGACCGCCGGGGAGAAGAGGATGGCGGCCATTAAGCAGTCCGGAATGTGACCGCCGGAGATCTTCTGCCAGGTAAGTGCCGCTGACTCCTGACAGACCCGACCGACGGACACTGACAGTGACAGACCCGACCGACGGACACTGACAGTGACAGTGACAAATCCGATTCCGATATCCGATATGACGAAAATATCGAAACGAATTATCGAAAGGCCGATAGAGCTAATATCGGCCGATAGCCGATATTTGCATTATCGTATCGCTCAACACTACTTCTGATACAGATCCAGATAAGGTTCACAAATAATTCCAGAAATATCCCACAGCCAGGATCTTGAAGCACAGGAATCCACACAGTCTCTATTAATTCATATGCAATTCTTAGTACAAGAGTGTCCTTAAATAAGCTGTGATTCCTATCTAGCTATCCCTAGCTAACTACAAAGTCGGTGACCGGTCACACTTTTCTAGTTATTCACATGAGCCGTTTTCTTGAAATAACATGGTCCCAAAACAGGAATGCCTCAAGCTCTGGATTCCCCTCTCTCCATAACCACTCTGCTTCTCCTCGAAAAATGCCCCGAAAACTCTGTGAAGTAACGTGTCCTGTTTCCAGAATATTCTTGTCTGCAACTCATGGGTGACTTCCTGTAGCTGAACAAAATTACTGCAACAGCATTGTAATTATCTTGTCTATTACTCAAGGATGGCCTCTGGTGGCTGAACAAAGATGCTGCATCAACATTGTTAATTGCAGAAAAACATCACCATACTACACCGCAACTCTCCAACCACCCGACTGACTATGGCAAACCTCAGATGGGTGGGTCTGCAGAGCTGTTTGTCCATTATATTCAATGGGCATCAGAGTTCGGCTGCAAAGATTCACAGACTCAAGAGGAGGAAGCATCAACACAGATGGGCAAATATTTTTCAGTTGGATCTTGAGCCGGACAGAGTAGGGTCCCAGCAGAATCCACACCCTTGTCACCAGATCTTAATCCCCAGGGGTAGAGGTGATCCTGATGAGACTCAGATACCTGAGGTGCACAAGGATTTTACAGTGCTGTAGGGGCAGGAAGAAAAGGAGGGCGACTCTCAGGGTGAGGAGTGAGAGAATAGAGAGGATGATGATGAGATTGGATATGCCATTTGTTGTGAACCCAGAGGCACGCAGCTGAGTTGCTCATCAGAGGAAGCGGAGGAGGAGGAAGATGAATAGGTTATGTTGTGGCTTCCTGCACAGACACTGAGTGAAGCTACCACAAAAAGAACTGCATCCTCATCCACAACTCTGGCTGTGGCAAACAGCAGTCACAGGTCTGCAATTCACAGGGGTGGCAAGTGTAGGCTAGCCTGGGCCTTTTAGAAAACCGCAAAGGATAATCCACCTCAAGATATCTGAAAACTTTGGAATAAAACGACTGAGTAGAGGCAAAAAATACAATAATTTGACAATTACATGCATCAACCCGCACATGCGCGAACAGCATGCGTTAGTCTCGGAATCTCACTACTCTAAAATGCAGACTAGAAGGCCTCGCCAAAATTCGGCCACCCCATCACTACAGTGTTCTTGCACAGGTCTCCGTCCGCAATATCTCCTCTAGCTGACCCGCTAGAGTTTGAGTGAATGACAGTCGATCAGCTGTTATAGAAGTGGACATACCTGCTGTTTTAGACCAATCTTAAGGCCCCATCTCACATAGCGAGATCGCTAGCGAGACCGCTGCTAAACAGCGATCTCAGCAGCGATCTCGCTATGTCTGACACGTACCAGTGATCAGGCCCCTGCTGTGAATCGCTGGTCGTGTCAGAAATGCCAGGAATTTTTTTTGATCGCTGGTCTCCCGCTGGCCATTACGCATCGCGTGTGGCAGGCAGGAGACCAGCGATCAGCCGGTAACCAAGGTACACTTCGAGTTTCCAGGCGCGGAGCTGTGCCTTGAAACCCGATGTGTACGTTGGATACCAGCGTGCTGCTGCAGGGGAGCTGGTAACCAAGGTACACATCGAATTTCCCTGCATCAGCGGGCTGGTATCCAACGTACACTGCGGGTAACTAGGCGATGTTACCCGCAGTGTCGCTGTCCTGATCGCTGCCTGAGCTGCCTGTTTGGCAGCTCAGCAGCGATCATGTAGCGACACACCAGCGATCCTGATCGTTGTCGTGATCGCTGGTGTGTCGCTATGTGAGACAGGGCCCTTAGACACTGAGCACATCACATCTTTCTCAATCTACTGTAATATCCCCGCCTGCACCTCACTCACAGTACACACAGTTTGTCTTGTTCACTCTACTACATCCTCTCTCAGCACAGCAACCAGCCCTTGTTCGCATAGTTCAGGTCATATAAGAGATTGTTTCCTCCTACACATGGTAAATCGAAGAGCTTGAACTTCTCCATCTCCAATCTAATAATAATAATAATCTTTATTTATATACCACTGCCTACTGCTACAGATTCTTTCTTCCCTTGGCATCAAAGACCTTGCCCTGTCCTGGATCGCCACTTACTTTTCCGACCGCACATTCAGCGTCTCCCACTCCCACACTACCTCCTCATCCCGCCCTCTCTCTGTTGGAGTCCCTCAAGGCTCTGTCCTGGGGCCCCTACTTTTTTCCATCTATACCCTTGGCCTAGGACAACTCATAAAGTCCCATGGCTTCCAGTACCACCTGTATGCGGACGACACTCAGATCTACCTCTCTGGCCCAGATGTCACTTCTATGCTGTCCAGAATCCCGGAATGTCTATCAGCCATATCCTCCTTCTTCACCTCTCGCTTCCTAAAACTCAATGTAGACAAAACTGAACTCATCATTAGAGTTGAGCGATACTTTCCGATACCCCTAAGTATCGGAATCGGAATGGTATCGCCGATACCATTAAAATATCGGCGATACCCGATACCGATACCGGAAGTCCCATGTAAGTCTATGGGAACAAAATATCGGAACTAAAAAAACCCCATTCTTTCCTTGTAAACACTAAATATACACACATAGAATACATATATATATATATACATGTCATTGTGACATATATATATATACATATATGTATAGTTTATACACTTCTACATAGTAAAATATCCTCTGATTCAATTGCCGGGTAAAGCCGGCTTCAGTGAAAAGACAGAAGCACCCGACATGAAATGACACTTGGTGTACATAGGGTTAACCATGTCTTTTCATGTCGTTTGCTATCTGATTTGCACAAACAATTAAATCAGTCTATGTTTGCAAAATTTCACACCTGTAGGGGTTAATTAAAGGTGTAAATTCGTTGTAAAAAAAACGGACTTTTTTGCTACGAATTTACACCTTTAATTAACCCCTACAGGTGTGAAATTTTGCACACATAGACTGATTTAATTGTTTGTGCAAATCAGATAGCAAAGGACATGGTTAACCCTATGTACACCAAATGTCATTTCATGTCGGGTTCTGCATTTTCACAAAAGTCGGCAATTGAATTAGCGGCTATTATACTATGTAGAAGTGTATGAACTACAAATATAAATATATATATATATATGTGTCACAAATTCAATGACATGTATATATATATATGAGGTGTAAAATTGCTGAAAAAAAATGCGTGGGCTCCCGCCCTATTTTCGCAACCAGACAGACAAAGCCAGTGAGTGGGGGCAGATAATAATAGCCCAGAGAGGGACCATTATTTTGGCCCCCCCCCCCGGCTACTAACATCTGCCCCCAGACACCCCAAAAAAGGGCAAATCTCTAATTAGATTTGCCCTTTCTGGCACTTTGCCCGTCTATTCCCATTGCCCTGTAGCGGTGGCGAATGGGTTAATAAGGGGTTAAAATGACCTTGCAATTGAAAGGTCACTTTAAGCCAGGTTAATAATTGAGAGCTGTCAATTAGACAACTATCAATTATTAATCCTATTGTATGAAAGAAAAATCAAACACACACACTTTAATAAAAAAGAAGTTTAATGAAATAATCACACAGTTTTTGACCATATTTTATTTACCTGCTAAAACCATTTCCTGTAATAAAAATAAAATAATAAAGCAAAATTATTCTTACCAATCCGATGCACAGTCAGGTCCCACGGTGTAATCCTTCAGAAAGGGTTAATGTTTACTGCAGGGACCGCAGCTAATGCTGCAGCCTCACAGTAAACCCCAAATGAATGAGTTCCTCTCCTGGCTGACAGGAGAGGAAGTGGAAAGCTTAATTGATTGCTTTCCACTTTCACTTCAGGTCAGCCAGGGACACCATCAGTGACGTCAGAGGGAACTGATTAACAAAAATAGGGGTTCCCTTCGAAAAAAAAATGGCGTGGGGTCCCCCCTATTTTTGTTAACCAGCCAGATGAAGCAGACCGCTGAGGCCTGGATTTTCAGGCTGTTAAGGAGCCAAGATCCATGGACCTTGCCAGCCTGATAATACCAGGCCACAGCAGTCTGCATATCTTGGCTGATTAACAAAAATAGGGGATCCCCTCGAAAAAAATTAGCGTGGGGTCCCCCCTATTTTTGTTAACCAGCCAGATGAAGCAGACCGCTGAGGCCTGGTTTTTCAGGCTGGTAAGGATCCAATATCCATGGACCTTGCAAGCCTGATAATACCAGGCCACAGCAGTCTGCTTAGCTTGGCTGGTTAACAAAAATAGGGAATCCCCTCGAAAAAAAAACGGCGTGGGGATCCCCCCTATTTTTGTTAACCAGCCAAGTAAAATGCAGACTGCTGCGGCCTGGTATTAAAAGACTGTCAAGGCCCATGGATTTTGGCCCTCAACAGCCTGATAATACCAGGCTACAGCAGCCCCACATTTGGCGCATCAAAAGATGTGCCAATTGTGGCACTTTACCCGGCTCTTCCCACTTGCCCTGTAGCGGTGGCAAGCGGGGTAATAAGGGGTTATTGTCACCGTTGATTGCACGGTGACAATAAGCCCGGTTAATAATGGAGAGGTGTCAATAAGACACCGATCCATTATTAATCCCAAAGTTATTAAATGTTTAAAAAAAAGACACAGCAAGAAAAAAGTCTTTTAATGAAATAAAAGAGACAACACAGTTTTCATTTTTTTTATTACTCTCTCATTCCTGCGACGCCATCGATCTCCTGTAAAAAAATAAAAAAAAAAAACCAACAGTATACCACCTGTCCGACGCAGTCCATAGTAACGATTGTCCCACGACGATCCAGCTCTGCTACATCGGAATGACAGGCAGAGCCTGTCATCCCGGCGCAGCACAGCTGCTTACCAGCTTCCCCGGCGGTGACGTCATCGGACTGCTTTACGGCTGCGATTACCCAGCAGTCACTGCAGTTATCGCGAGATACTGCATGTGACCGCCGGGGAGAAGAGGATGGCGGCCATTAAGCAGCCCGGGATGTGACCGCCGGAGATCTTCTGCCGGGTAAGTGCCGCTGACTCCTGACAAACCCGACCGACGGACACTGACAGTGACAGTGACAATTCCGATTCCGGTATCCGATATGACGAAAATATCGGAACTCGGGATCGGAATTCCGATACAGCCAATATCGGCCGATACCCGATATTTGCAGTATCGTATCGCTCAACACTACTCATCATCATTCCTCCATCCCACGTATCTTCCCTACCCGATCTATCTATTATGGTAAATGGTATCACAATCTCTCCCGCACCTGAAATCCGCTGCCTCGGAGTAACTCTCGCCCTGTCCTTCAAACCACACATCCAAACTCTTGCCACCTCCTGTCGCCTCCAACTTAAAAACATTTCCAGAATCCGTCCCTTCCTCACCCCTCAATCTTCTAAAACTCTTGTGCATGCCCTCATCATCTCCCACCTCGATTACTGCAACACCCTCCTCTGTGGCCTCCCCGTTAACTCTCTTGCACCACTCCAGTCTGTCCTCAACTCTGCTGCTGACTAATCCACCTCTCCCCTTGGTATTCCCCTGCTTCTCCCCTCTGCAAATCCCTCCACTGGCTCCCAATTCCCCAACGAATCCATTTCAAACTACTAACATTGAACTACAAAGCTGTCCACAACCTGTCCCATCCCTATATCTCTGAACTAATCTCCCAATATCTTCCTTCACGTAATCTTTGATCCTCCCAAGACCTCCTACTATCCTCCACACTTATTCGTTCCTCACACAACCGCCTCCAAGATTTCTCCCGAATATCCCCCATCCTCTGGAATTCCACGTCTCAACATGTACGATTATCCATCACCCTTGGATCCTTCAGACGGAACCTGAAAACCCATCTCTTCAGGAAAGCCTACAGTCTGCAATAACCATTCCGCCTCGCCGCCACCACCCGAACTTCCGCCTCGCCACCACCACCCGAGCTGCCACCTCGCTGCCACCTCGCCGCCACCATCACCAGAGCTGCCGCACCCCGACCTTCTGTTTCTTCCCCATTATCCCGTAGAATGTAAGTCCGCAAGGACAGGGTCCTCTCCCCTCTGTACCAGTCTGTCATTGTAAATTTGTTTACTGTAAACGATATCTATAACTTTGTATGTAACCCCTTCTCATGTACAGCACCATGGAATTAATGGCGCTATATAAATAAATAATAATAATAATATCGTAAAAATATTCTGCAGTGCTTTACAATTTAACAGTTCATATAAAACAGTCATGTAACGGGTCTGGGAGGCGGAACCTCTGAGCTACTATACAAGGGGGCGATCCTTGTAAGGGAGCGGGTGGCGACCCGGGTAGACGGGGAAACAGTCACAGCAGGTAACCGGGGCAGTCTCTGAATGAACGGGCCGGAGGTCTCGGCAAGTGACTGGGGCAGTCTTTGGATGAACGGGCAGGAGGTTAGGGCAAGTGACCGGGGCAGTCTCTGGATAAAGATAGATACGACCTGTGATGGCTGAGCCTCCCGGTAGGCTAGCAGGCAGATAGCAGATGAGCGCTCCCAGGTGAGCGGGCGAGAGTCTCTGGAATAGCAGATGATCACAGCACGTGACGGCAGAGCCTCCAGGTGGGCTAGCAGGCAGGTAACAGATGAGCGCTCCCAGGTGAGCGGGCGAGAGTCACTGGAATAGCAGAAGATCACAACTCATGACGGCAAAGCCTCCAGGTAGGCTAGCGGGCAGGTAACAGATGAACGCTCCCAGGTGAGCGGGCGAGAGTCACTGGAATAGCAGAAGGTCACAACTCGTGACGGCAGAGCCTCCAGGTAGGCTAGCGGGCAGGTAACAGATGAACGCTCCCAGGTGAGCTGGCGAGAGTCACTGGAATAGCAGAAGGTCACAACTCGTGACGGCAGAGCCTCCAGGTAGGCTGGCGGACAGGTAACAGGCAGGAAAGGACAGCAAACTGGCAGGAATCTGGCAGGTAACTGGTAATGGACACTGAGGACTGAAGCAGAGTAGTGAACAGTGCAACAAGATTGCTCGGGCACCTTCCTTCTGGAGGAAGTGTCTTATATAAGGTAAAGTCCTCCGGCCATTGGCCGGGGACTCTTTAGGATGGTGCGCGCGGCCCCTTTAAGAGAGGGGGAGCGCACGCGTGCGCAACCTAAACACAGTGACCGGAAAGGAGCGCGCGCCGCCAGCAGGGCGGGAGGAGGACGCCGGACCCGGGGGAGAGGAACGCAAGCAGCCAGGAGAGCGGGAGGAGGACGCCGGCCCCGAAGCAGAGGGGCGCGCGCAGCCAGGAGAGCGGGAGAAGGACGCCGACCCTGCAGCAGAGGAGCGCGCGGAGAGGTGAGTGGAACAGCGTCCCTGCCTGGCAGCGGGCAGGGACGCCTGCGCTACAAGTCATATGTAACAAAGTTTACAATAATCCAATATCTAAAGCAAAAATAATGACAATCATGATCTTAAGAGTATACAATCTACAATGAGATGTGGGTGCCAAAAAGTACAGATGCTTATTTACAATGATGGTACAGCCATCTTGAGGAAATGGGGGGTAAATAAAGGCTGCATGAGCTAGTCACCAGCCAATATTTGTAGTGCTTTTGGATGTGATGGATTTTGATGGCGAATTATGTTCAGGGAAGTAGAGAATGAGCTATATATAAATAGGTCTTTGATTTTGGAACCTGATAGGCCACCCTAAACATACATTTTTAGGGAGCGCCTAAAACTGTATAAGTTGTGGTTAGATATAATTTCTTGGGGTGGAGAGGGTAAGAGGTGAGTTATCTAGGCAGGAGATTAAATAGAACAGGACAAAGATCAGATTAAGGGTGTGTCTCAGAGGTTGAAAGCTGTGAGAGGCCATCAGAAGTGGTTAAGAATTTAAGCTAGCATGTAGATGGGGAGGTAGGGCTGTTTATAGGGATGTTGAAGTCTCCAAGTATAAGGGTTGGCAATTCTGAGGACATGAAGTGCAGCAGCCAGACAGAAAAGTGATTAACCCCTTCACCCCCAAGGGTGGTTTGCACGTTAATGACCAGGCCAATTTTTACAATTCTGACCACTGTCTCTTTATGAGGTTATAACTCTGGAACGCTTCAACGGATATTCGCGATTCTGAGAATGTTTTCTCGTGACATATTGTACTTCACGTTAGAAGTAAATTTTCTTCGATATAACTTGCGTTTATTTTTGAAAAAAATGCAAATATGGCAAAAATTTGTAAAATTTTGCAATTTTCAAAGTTTGAATTTTTATTCCCTTAAAACAGAGAAATATATCACACAAAATAGTTAAGAAATAACATTTTGCACATGTCTACTTTACATCAGCACAATTTTGGAACCAAAATCTTTTTTGTTAGGAAGTTCTGAGGGTTAAAATTTGACCAGCGATTTC
This sequence comes from Oophaga sylvatica, assembly GCA_033576555.1. NCBI lineage: Eukaryota > Metazoa > Chordata > Amphibia > Anura > Dendrobatidae > Oophaga > Oophaga sylvatica. Next base: position 35,430,412 of record JARQOD010000004.1, read on the forward strand.
TCATTTTTACAACAAAATTTACAAAGCCATTTTTTTAGGGACCACCTCACATTTGAAGTCACTTTGAGGGGTCTATATGGCAGAAAATACCCAAAAGTGACAACATTCTAA
>JARQOD010000004.1:35430622-35581337 GCA_033576555.1 Oophaga sylvatica
ACCGGCAACTTCCCCAGCAGACCAGCAGGTATATGAAGGAAGCTAATTAACAAAACATCAATCGCAGCTGGGCGAGGCTGGTCTGTCCAGCATCGAGAGAGAAAGAATTAACTCCCTCAGTGCTGAAAAACACCCAGCACCAGAAACTCAGCTGTGCGAAGTCAGGGTGTGCAATAGCGACGATCTCCGCCGCGACACACCCGTGACAGTATACTACTCCTTCTGTCTTACAGTTGGCAGGTGTGAGAAGCACCTGTATATGATGTTTTGATCACTTTTTATATCATTTTGGGAGAATTATTTGTGAGGACCAAAACTATTAAAATTCTGTTGTTTTTTAGTTTTTATTTTGGCTTTCACTTTTTTTAGATTTATAATTTTTTATGTTTTATTAGTTCAGGAAAGTAGCAAAACCAAATATGTTATTTTTTTTTACATTTTGCTATTTACATTTAGGCATGATTTAAATTTTTACATTTTGGAATTCTTTCTACACTTTTTTTCTTACAAGTTTTTACATTTTTTTTTGTACATGTAAAACCCCTTTAATCTGTCATAGAGTAAGCAGTAGATCAGGCCGCGTAGTGGAGCCAAATAGAGTACAGTGCTCAGGCAGTGGTGGTGTAGAAGCATCCATTTAGGCTAGTATCCTGTTGCTGGAATCGGTGGCGTTCCCAAGGGTTGAAACCCCAAGCCATCACTAAGTTATCACCCAGTGTATATTGTAGATATGTGATAGAGGTTTTTCTTGGTAAAAGCCCCTGAAGTACACACGTGCCTGCCTAGTTGTACTTTTTCTTTCACAGTAACATGCTTCTTAATCCAACGAGAGTCAACGTTGACAAATTTAGCATATTCTATTGGAAATTTTGATATGTAGGAATCTGGAGACATCTCAGAGCTTAAGAATAGAAAGATATAGAAAAAAATAAAAAAAATAAATAATACCTCACTGCTTTCCTCTGCTGCTCTGTGTCCTCCATTCATTTCGCTCTGAAACCATGGGCATTTTCACACTAGGCCAAGTTTTCCCTCGTTATTGGCAATAGGAGCAAGAAGTTCCACATTCAGTGTGCGACATAAGGTGAGGGCACATGTTGTGACATCAGAGTGTCACTGCACCCTTACAACGCTTATTTGTAGATACGTTCCATGCATTGTCGTTGTGTACTACATTCCCACAGCGACGACAAGAAGAGACGCCAGGGACCATACTGGGGAGAGCCAGCAGCAGAAGTGAACTGAGGGTTAATTGTTGAGTATTAATATTATTTTTTAATCATTTGTCTTCCCATTTATGTTCAGCACCATTTTTGCTGAATTTTTGCTGAGCGAATCACAAAAAAAGTTCTACATTCTGAAAAATATGGATTTTTGCAACATTGAAGTAGAATTTGATTGCACACAGATACATTCTCTCAACTCTACTAAAAGGTATACTGTACCTATTTAAAATTTAATCTGTTATTAACATTTCTTGAACAGTATGTATTTGCAGGCCATGTAAAAATGACCAAAGTTTTGGGTGTAAAACACATGTCAAAGGTGGTTGACCTCAGCTCAAGAGGAATTATAATACAGCCATGGAAAACTACCTCTTGGCAGCAACTTCTTGAGCCAAATAAGAATTCAGTCTCTAAATGCCACAATGAAATTACATCATGCCTTGTCACACAGTATTGGAACTGCTTGATAGGATGGATAAAGGAATACCAATTTCTTTTTTAGTTCTCCATGGGCACAGACTTATGACAAATTGTTTAAGATTTTGAAAGTCGTAGGTTGAACCACAGGAATGTAATAAGTGGATGTGCATCTAAGAGATGGATGAAAACACAGTGTTACTTTATTTTCAGTCAGTCGTGGTTTATATTTTTTGGTTGATTCCTTTTCCTTCCAAGGGTCACCCTATCTCATTCCATTCTGTTGCCAAGTGCTATCTTCTGTTATGCCAAGCATGACAATATTAACACATTTGCACAGGCAAGATCTCGGTAGGAATTTCAGACGACAGAGGATGATTTGAGAAACTGTCAACTGAGTTATTACTATATGGTGGATGTGTTTACGAGAATAAACAAACAAAGCAATCAAATGAGAGAGATAAATCTGTATGTGTAATGCGTTCTCATCCTAACGTGATGATATGTGCTGATGAAGCAAGGGTGTTGCTTTGCCTTGTATGAGATGACACAAATTGGATAGAGGTTTGAAATATGTATTTATTAATTCTACAACATTTGATTATATTTCTTTTTTTTACCTTTCTAATAAAGATGTGGTTCAGCAGATGAGAATTTTATTGCATAGGGTTAAAACTCATGTAAATAAAAGTACAAGAAGCAGTTCTTATCCACGGCTCTTGTTCCAACCCTTAACCGGTCCTTGATGGCGTCCACATCATCATACCACTAAATGGTTAGACTCAGTTTCCATGTCAGTTGTGTCTGTCCAGATCTTTTATGCCCGATCCTGACACAGCTGATCACAAAGTTGTACACATTGCGCACAGATGAAGGGTCCATTGCGAGATCTGAAAACATGGCATTGTCAGTCATGATTCCACCACTCACAGTGTCCTAACAATGTGAATACAAAAAAATGTTTCAACGCTTTTTTGGAGTGTTATGTAACACAGAAATGTACCACAGAGCACATAATACTCTATGGTTGAGCAATTAAATCCTGAAAAATGTTTGAATGATTTTTGGGAGTGTTGTATAAAACTGAAATGTACCCCAAAGCACTTAATACTCTATGGGTGAGTAGCAGAATCCAAACAAAAGGTTTCAACCCTTTTTTGGAGTGTCATTTGCCACTAAAATTTACCACAGAGTATGTTATAGTATATGGATGAGTAATTGCAGAGGGTGCTGTGCACGAAACTGCATATTAAAGACTGTTGTATCTGAACTGTCCAGTAAAGTTGAATTTATTATAACGTACCAGTTGACCCCTGATGTGTGTGGCTGATTCTGGACCAAAGGAAGTGAATGCAGCAGAGGCCTATGGCCTGAAAGTGAGTACACGGCATTGTGCACAGCACAACATTGATGTACTGGGACACTGTGTGTTTGTGAGGGGACAGGGCATGGAGAAACAGCAGCTCACCCTTGGCTAAATTCTGAGCAACTTTCACTGGTAGTAGAAGATGGTTTCTGGATTGCACACAGGAGAAGATGAGAAGATAGTCTGCACTTAACTGATGGAGAGCCAAGTGGGAAGCATTGCTTGACTCTAAGAAATCACATGCTAACACCATGCAATGATACATGCATACTGGACTATTACCTGAGTTGGCTTTAAAAGGACTTGAATGGTGAAATCAGATGCATGCCAGGTAATGATACCCGACATGAAACAGCGCAGAAGAAGGTGATCAAAAAGGAAGGAAGTGAAGCACAGTGCTGGAGCCAGGACATGTGAGTAACAATAGTATTTGTATGGGTAAATTATATAATATAACATGATGAGCAGTGGAATGTGAAGTCCTGTAAGTTTAAGTCTAACATTTTTTTATCATATCACAAATTCTACATTCTCCATATCTGGCGAAGAAACTTGTTTGTGAAACGTACGTCGGGGACAGCTGGCCAGCACACTCTTTTGACTGCCGCAATGGGTATGCTTTGAAACTTTTTCTTTGATTATATCCATTCTCTTGAACCTTGGCACTTTGATTATCTGATGTGCATTTGTGGCATCGCTTTTCCTCATTGACATCCACGTTACCTTACTACTTTTTCTCATACCTTGTTAGATGTTCTATGGGGTAAAATGCCTGCTGCATTCTTCCCTCAAATATTATGATCATGATGGAGTTATTTTCTGCTATATCTTTGTACTATTGTATTGTTATTTCAATGCGCATCTATTTACAACTACATTTAGACATGTTTTTCTGTTTCACTGTAATTTTTTGCCTTACTACATTTATCGAAGCAGGCCTCTGTGTTTTGCTTGGATAATTGTCTGACTACCCTATACACATCTCTGTGCGGTCCGGCTGGCAGTTTTTTTCGGGTATTTGGTCATTGTACACCCCTCTTTTCTCTTAGACCCATCTACTTTGTTCATTTTAATGTGTTCTGTTGCTTTTTTTGTCTTTTTGTACTTTAATAAAATTTACTATTTTTTGTAGTTTTGACTCAGGTCCACAGCTCTACAGCTTATATGCTTTGGATCTTATTTGCATACAATTGCACTATGATTAATTATGTTCATTTGGAGAGTTCTTTTTGCATTTTTCATATCTGTGCTTGCTGTTCCTGACATAAAAGGTGGTATGGGAGAGGGGTAAGATTGGCGTTGCTCATGCGTGTAGTATAGATGGATCCGCTGCTGTTTTTAGAAACAAGTGGGTGCCATAGCTGCTCGTAGTGGCTGCTGAGAAAGAAAAATAATGAGGGCAGTTTCCGGCAGAACCAAATTGATAAAAACTGTAAGTTTATTGAATCAAGTCCATAAAAGTTAAAAACCTCAACGCCTTACGCGTTTCTGGTGCACTAAGGCCGGAATCACACATGCGAGAAACACGGCCGAGTCTCGCATGTGAATTCCCAGCCCTGGCGCCGGCACTCGGGAGCGGAGAGAGCGGTTGCATAGAAATACATGCAACCTTACACTCCACTCCCAAGTGCTGGCGCCAGGGCTGGGAATTCACATGCGATACTCAGCCGTGTTTCTCGCAAGTGTGATCCCGGCCTAAGATCCCCTTAATCCTATTATTCAATAAACTTACAGTTTTTGTCCAGTTAGTTGTGCTGGAAACTGCCCTCCTTTTTTTTCTCGTTCCCGCCATAGACTCTTGGTATATTTCAGTCTTTTACTTTATACTGATACCTCACAGTAAATCAAATATGGCTTCTTGCTATTTCTTGCAAAGAATAACTATCTCGCTCATTTTAATCTGTATACTTGGCCTTGCTAATGTATAAGAAGAATTTCAGATCTTGAAATGATATAAAGGGGATCTCCTTGCTTTTTGTAGTTCAACTTCCCACTCATATTCCAGAAAGTGACAGCAAGGTCAGTTTATGTTCAATGCCGTACAAGATAATGATGGCGGTTCTCTGCATGACCACTGAATAATATTAAAAAGCGATGCAGCGAGCAGGCAAAGGGCTACCATCCAAAAATGGGAGATAGATATCATTAAATTTCTTGAGCTAAATAGGTCAGATTCTTAAGTGTAGGAATTCCAGGTGAATATTTTTGTTACGATTTTTATTACCAGGAAAACTTTATTGAAAAAGGCTGTGCTCATCATAATTTATTTTAAGTAATGCAAATGTTCCATCCTTTGAAGCTTAGTAGCTGGGATATTTAGAATTAATAGTTCCAAGTACATCTTCTTAATCATAAGTTTTTGAAACTTCAAATTATATCAATGAAGAGATGTTGATGATGAGAGATACACAATCAATCCATGATTTTTTTTTAAATATTGAGTGACTGAGAGCCGTGACCCCTTCCTTGTTTACACAGTCACAGTCAGACTTTCACTATCTGTCCCCAGTTGATCAAACTTCAATAGCTTAAAGAGAAAGTATCAGCAGATTTTTTCTATGTAATCTGAGGGCAGCATGATGTAGGGGCTGAGACACTGAATGTGTCACTTATTAAGCTGTGTGTTGTTGTTTCTATATAAAAAATGTGTTATCAGCAGGTGATTATCACTGTCTGGACTACAGCTCACGTGATCACTGGTCCAACCATGCCCCCTCCTTTGATAAGCAGCTTTTCCTACATTGTGCTGCTCAAAATGAGGTAGCAAAATGCTGCTGACGTATTTCCTTTATTTGAGGACAGTTCATCGGGTCTGACTTTTTAACAATGCCATTCACCTGAGATAACTGTCAGCTGAGAGCTATCGCTCCTGACTCCTCCATACATTTGAATGCAAAACTCACTACAATTTTGTTTTTCTCAAAGTTTGCTGCTTTAGTTTTCATGGTGAAAATTTGCATCAATTCTAGATTGTTATGAAGCGTGACCAGTTAAATGGCAAAAAATTACAAAGTCATTTCTTGCTATGAAAATTTAATTCACAAAAATAAAACAATTCAAAGAGTGAGGTTCAATAGCTGTGAAGAAGTCTTTAAGGCACCCAAGTAAGTCCAGCAAGTAACAAGGCTGTCTAATAAAGAGGATTCAGCTACACCAGTGCAGAGCTTGCTCTGAACGGACAGCAGGCAGGTGTCAGTACATCTGCACACACAGTGAGGTGAAGACTTTGGGAAGCTGGCCTGGTGTCAGCAAAGTAGCCCCTGCTCTCCGTGAAAAACATCAAGGACAACCTGACACACTGGAGGAAGCTCAAGGATTGGACTGCAGAGGACAGGAGAGAAGTATTTTTCTCTGATGAAGTCCCCTTCAGAATGTTTGCGACAACTGGAAGAATGATTTTCCAGGGAAGATAAATGAATGCTACCACAAGTCCTGAGTCAATCCAACAGTAAAGCATCTTGAGACCATCCATGTGTGATGTTGCCTGTGATCCAAAGCAGTGGGCTCAATCCTAAGAACCTAAGAACACTGCTATGAATAAAGAAATGTGTCTTAACATCCTCCAAGAGCTATTTGGTGATGACATTTTTTTCTAGCATGCAGGCCCACCAATTCACAAGATAAAAGTCATAATTAATTGACTCAGTGAACAAAACATTGACATTTTGTCTCCACGACCAGATACTAACCAGATCGCAATCTCATTGAGAACCTTTTGTCAAACCTGAAGAAGTGGGTGGACAAACAAAAACACAAACATTTTGATAAACTCCAAGTATTGACAAGAATGGGTTACATTCAGGCCAAGAAGCAGATATTTAGTATTCCAAGACAAATTGCAGAAGTCTTGAAAAATAAAGAGTCTCAACACTGTAAATATTTAGTCTTTGCATAAACTTGATATATTTGCCTTTAAAATTTTAAAAACTTATGAAATAGTGATAATTGTCCTTCAGTAACCAGATAAACCTCTGACTAAAAGATCTAAAGACACCGAAACAGAAAACTTTGTGAAAACCAAAATTTATGTCAGTATCAAAAAATTTGGTAAGGACTCTATGTCAGTGGTGGACTGGACATACCAATGGTACAACTTGTGCAGTCGCACAGGGGCCTTAAGAGGTGAAGGGGTAAAGGGGCCCATTTTCACCTACAATGGATGTGGAATTTTGCATTACATATACCGTTCTTGTACTGGTGCCCTATTCTGTCTATGTCCATGACACGCCCACCAGAGCCGTGGGGTACTCAAAACCAGGTCAGACAGTTCTTTGGGGAAGTCACAGGGCCGTGACCCAACTCCGTGGCCCTGGCTGTGCCGTAAAATGGGGAATATGTATATGGGATGGCCGACGCTGCTAAAGGGGACCGCTGGGACTGATGGTGACGCAGCTGGGATGGTTCTGCTCCCCACATGTGGAGCGGGGCCCCAGGGCTACCGGTTCTGTTTATGTCAGGCTTCGTGTACCTTGTGATGCAGGTCTCAAGGTGCAAGAGATCACTGGAGGACACAAGGACTGTAGTTTTCTTTTCTTTTACTTGATGGTAGATAGTACAGACCTGTGCACTGGTAGCAGATCGTGATATAGAGCCGGGCAACCTGGAAGCAATTTTGGATGCATCTGACCAGGTAGGTACGGAGCAATTCCTTCTGCACTTTCCTCCCTTTTTTCCCTCACTGCCTAACAGCTCACCCTCCTGCAGCTAACAGTCTCTCCTTTTTTTTTTTTTTAAAGAAAACCGTTGCCCGCATGGCAGGCAGCTTGAGCCTATCACAGGTGCCGCTCCTTTATGTCAGCTCCAGGCTCTGGTATGCTGCGGTGCCACCGGGTATTAGATGGGGCCAGGAAACCTGCAGTCCCCTAAGTCTGGATTTAGCTGCCGTGACTTCAGTACCCGTGCAACCACGGACACCGGTATTTGGCCCCTAGCGCTCAGCTCTGGGGTGAGTTTAATTACAGCTCCATTCCCCAGGTTCTGCTCAACTTCTCTCCTACTGACACCTGGTAAGGGGACCCCTCCTTGCTTCCAGGCATGACATTCCTCCCTGTGAGGGAGGCAATGTCACTGTGGCAACCGGACTACTGGGATGCCACATCCGCACCTGCTCTACATACATGTAGGCACCGTCCCACGAATGACTAAGGGCCTGCATTTCTAACACATCAGAATCAGCAAGAGGATGTCAACACAGCTTGGTAACTACGCAGATGCTTGTATGTGTCCTATTTGAAGCATAGTATTACCAGAAATGTACCGTTAATCTGAAATAAGTGTAACGGCAGGGTGGTGGAACCACTGTGCCGAAGCCCAAGGAAGACCTGGAGGATCGTGACTAGGAACCTCATCCAATCTGACCACGGACATGCAGCGGCAAACGATACCGAGATCTGAGAGAGACAAGGGAGGTGATCCAGGTGCTACTCCAGGACTGATCTTGGGTAGATGGCAGCTGACCCCTAGGAACGGGTAGGTTGGGCGGCCCAAGGGAATGTCCAACAGATGCAGGCTGGCAGAGAAGATGACTGGAACTGCAGGAGCAGACAGGACCGGCTGACGGAGAGATTTGCACTGGTGGTTTCCAGCAGGCTCGGCTGCCATTGAGGTGAGCACTGGTGGGTGGAACTGGACCGGCTGCTGTTGATGCGAGCACTGGCGGGTTCAACTGGACCAGCTGCCGTTGAAGAGAGCACTGGGACCTGAGCATTGTCAAGAGTGTTAGGAACAAATTCACAACATTGCACAGACATCTCCATGTTGAAGGAGGTGCTTTAACCCCTTAACGACCAAGCCATTTTGTAGGTTAAAGACCAGGCCAATTTTTACATTTCTGACCACTGTCTCTTTATGAGGTTATAACTCTGGAACGCTTCAACGGATCTTGGCGATTCTGAGACTGTTTTCTCGAGACATATTGTACTTCATGATAGTGGTAAAATTTCTTCAATATAACTTGCGTTTATTTATGAAAAAAACAGAAATATGGCAAAAATTTTGAAAATTTTGCAATTTTCAAACTTTTAATTTTTATGCCATTAAATCAGAGTGATATGTCACAAAAATTAGTTAATAAATAACATTTCCCACATGTCTACTTTACATCAGCACAATTTTGGAATCAAAATTTTTTTTTGTTAGGAAGTTATAAGTGTTAAAAGTTGACCAGCAATTTCTCATTTTTCCAACAAAATTTACAAAATCATTTTTTTTAGGGGCCACCTCACATTTGAAGTGAATTTGAGGGGTCAATATGACAGAAAATACCCAAAAGTGACACCATTCTAAAAACTGCACCCCTCAACGTGTTCAAAGCCACATTCAAGAAGTTTATTAACCCTTTAGGTACTTCACAAGAATTGAAGCAATGTGGAAGGAAAAAATTAACATTTAACTTTTTTTCCCAAAATTTTTCTTTCGACACAATTTTTTAAAATTTTGTCAAGGGTATCAGTAGAAAATGAACCACAATATTTGTTGTACAATTTCTCCTGAGTACATAGATACCCCATGTGTGGGGGTAAACCACTATTTGGGCGCATGGCAGAGCTCGTAAGGGAAGCAGCGCCATTTGACTTTTTTGGCTGGAATTGAGATTGGACGCCATGTCGCATTTGGAGAGTCCCTGTGTGCCTAAACAGTGGAAACCCCCCACAAGTGACCCCATTTTGGAAACTAGACCCCCCAAGTAACTTATCTAAATGTGTTGTGAGAGCTTTTAACCCCCAAGGGCTTCACAGAAGGTTATAACGTAGAGCCGTAAAATTAAAAAATCATGTTTTTTCCACAAAAATGATCTTTTCATCCCAATTTTTATTTTCCAAAGGATAAAAGGACCCCAAAAGTTATTGTGCAATTAGTCCTGAGTACGCTGATACCCGATATGTGGGGTAAACCACTATTTGGGTGCATGGCAGAGCTCGGAAGGGAAGCAGCGCCATTTGACTTTTTTGGCTGGAATTGAGATTGGACGCCATGTCGCATTTGGAGAGTCCCTGTGTGCCTAAACAGTGGAAACCCCCCACAAGTGACCCCATTTTGGAAACTAGACCCCCCAAGGAACTTATCTAAATGTGTAGTGAGAGCTTTGAACCCCCAAGGGTTTCACAGAAGGTTATAACGTAGAGCCGTAAAATTAAAAAATTATATTTTTTCCACAAAAATGATCTTTTCATCCCAATTTTTATTTTCCAAAGGATAAAAGAACCCCAAAAGTTATTGTGCAATTAGTCCTGAGTACGCTGATACCCCATATGTGAGGGTAAACCACTATTTGGGTGCATGGCAGAGCTCGGAAGGGAAGCAGCGCCATTTGACTTTTTTGGCTGGAATTGAGATTGGACGCCATGTCGTATTTGGAGAGCCACTGTGTGCCTAAACAGTGGATACCCCCCACAAGTAACCCCATTTTGGAAACTAGACCCCCCAAGGAACTTATCTAGATGTGTGGTGAGAGCTTTGAACCCCCAAGGGCTTCACAGAAGGTTATAACGTAGAGCTGTAAAATTAAAAAATCATATTTTTTCCACTAAAATGATCTTTCCACCCCCAATTTTTATTTTCCAAAGGGTAAAAGGACCCCAAAAGTTATTTTACAATTTGTCCTGAGTACGCTGATACCCCATATGTGGGGGTAAACCACTATTTGGGCGCATGGCAGAGCTTGGAAGGGAAGCAGCGCCATTTGACTTTTTTGGCTGGAATTGAGATTGGACGCCATGTCGTATTTGGAGAGCCCCTGTGTGCCTAAACAGTGGATACCCCCCACAAGTAACCCCATTTTGGAAACTAGACCCCCCAAGGAACTTATCTAGATGTGTGGTGAGAGCTTTGAACCCCCAAGGGCTTCACAGAAGGTTATAACGTAGAGCTGTAAAATTAAAAAATCATATTTTTTCCACTAAAATGATCTTTCCACCCCCAATTTTTATTTTCCAAAGGGTAAAAGGACCCCAAAAGTTATTGTACAATTTGTCCTGAGTACGCTGATACCCCATATGTGGGGGTAAACCACTATTTGGGCGCATGGCAGAGCTTGGAAGGGAAGCAGCGCCATTTGACTTTTTTGGCTGGAATTGAGATTGGACGCCATGTCGCATTTGGAGAGTCCCTGTGTGGAAACCCCCCACAAGTGACCCCATTTTGGAAACTAGACCCCCCAAGGAACTTATCTAGATGTGTGGTGAAAGCTTTGAACCCCCAAGGGCTTCACAGAAGGTTATAACGTAGAGCAGTAAAATTAAAAAATCATATATATTTTCCACAAAAATGATCTTTCCACCCCCAATTGTTATTTTCCAAAGGGTAACAGGACCCCAAAAGTTATTGTGCAATTTTTCCTGAGTATGCTGATACCCCATATGTGGGGGTAAACCACTATTTTGACGCATGGCAGAGCTGGAAAGGGAAGGAGCACCTTTTTCAAATGCAGATTTTGATGGAATGGTCTGCGGGTGTCATGTCACGTTTGGAGAGCCCTTGATGTGCCTAAACAGTAGAAACCCCCCACAAATGACCCCATTTTGCAAACTAGACCCCCCAAGGAACTTATCTAGATGTGTGGTGAGCACTTTGAACCCCCAAGGGCTTCACAGAAGTTTATAACGTAGAGCCGTGAAAATAAAAATATCATATTTTTTTCCACAAAAATAATCTTTTTGCCCCAAATTTTTATTTTTATAAGGGTAACAGGAGAAATAGGACCCCAAAAGCTATTGTTCAATTTGTCCTGAGTATGCTGATATCCCATATGTGGGGGGAACCACTATTTTGACGCATGGCAGAGCTCGGAAGGGAAGGAGCACCGTTTTTAAATGCAGACTTTGATGGAATGGTCTGCGGGTGTCATGTCGCGCTTGGAGAGCCCCTGATGTGCCTAAACAGTAGAAACCCCCCACAAATGACCCCATTTTGCAAACTATACCCACCAAGGAACTTATCTAGATGTGTGGTCAGCACTTTGAACCCCCAAGGGCTTCACAGAAGTTTATAATGTAGAGCCGTGAAAATAAAAAAATCATATTTTTTTCCACAAAAATGACCTTTTTGCCCCACATTTTTATTTTTCTAAGGGTAACAGGAGAAATAGGACCCCAAAAGCTATTGTGCATTTTGTCCTGAGTACGCTGATACCCCATATGTGGGGGGGAACCACTGTGATCGCCTTACTGCGATCTTTGGGAGGCACAATGAACAAATCCACAAAAGGTGAAGAATTGGTTTTCTTTTTTACGCCGTTCCTCGTGCGGTATTAGTGATTAGGCAACTTTATTCCTCCGATCGGTGCGATTACAGCGATACCAGATTTACACCCTTTTTTCATGTTTAGCTTCTGTCACACACTAAAAGATGCTTTTTCTTGGAATAATTTTTTGTAAGAAAGTTTTGCATCGCCGTATTTTGAGAGCTATAATTTTTCCATATTTCGGCCGACAGAGTTATCTGTGGGCTTATTTTTTGCGGGACGAGCTGACGTTTTTATTGATACCATATTCAGGCACATAACGTTTTTTGATCGTTTCCTATTCCGATTTTTGTGGAATCAGAATGAACAAAAACCAGCAATTCAGGAATTGTTTTTTTTTTTTTTTTTTCCTCCGTTCCGTGTGTGGTAAAATTGATAAAGCAGCTTTATTCTTCGGGTCACTACGGTGACGGCGATTCCTCATTTATATATTTTTTTTATGTTTTGGCGTTTTTTACACAATAAAAAATTTTATAGAAAAAATAATTTTTTTGCATCAGTTTATTCCGCGAGCTATAACTTTTTTATTTTTTCGCTGATGATGCTGTATAGTGGCTTGTGTTTTGCGGGACAAGATGACGTTTTCAGCGGTACCATGATTATTTATATCTGACTTTTTGATCGCGTGTTATTGCACTTTTTCCAAGCGGTATGATGATACCGCTTGGAAAAAGTATAATTTACTACTTTTTTGTGTTTTTTTTTACGGCTTTCACTGAAGGGGTTAACTAGGGTTACGCTTTTATAGATGGGATTTTTACGGACGTGGCGATACCTAACATGTGTATGTTTTTTGTTTTTTATTTTTTTTATTACATAAAAATGTGTATTTTTTAGGGGATTTTTTTAAAATTATTTTTTAATATTTTTTTTACAATTTTTTTTAAAAAATATTTTTTTTAACTTGTCCCTATATGGGACTTTCACGTTTTTTACTTTTTATTGCAGTTACAATGCATTGCAATGCACTGGCATTGCAATGCATTGCAACTATAGTGGAAGCTGCTGTGACAATGATCACAGCAGCTTTCCGTAGTTAGATGACCCGGAGGTTGTCATGACAACCCCCGGGTCATCAAGGCAGAGACCGGGCCCTGCAAATACATTGCAGGGTGCCGATCTGAGGCAGAGGGAGCTCCCGACCCTCTGCCTCCCCCCCTGAGCTCTGCGATCGCGCTCGATCGCAGCAGTCAGGGGGTTAACAGCCAGGGGCGGTGGGGGCTCCGCTCCTGGCTGTCAGTGCAGGAAGCCTGGCCACTGCAGCGCCGGCTCCTGCACTGATCACGCTGGAGAAGCTGAAATTTCAGCTTCTCCTGCACGATCGCTGCTGTGTTTGGTCAGTCAGATTGACTGACCAAGCACAGCGCTGTAGGTGCGGGGACCGACGGCAAAGGTCCCCGCACCGCTTGCCATGCCTGTCAGCTGTCTGTGACAGCTGTCGGCACTGATCTACCACTGCGTGTAGCCATGACGTGCAGAGTCCGTCCTGGTGCCGGAACTGACACCTTGCCATGACGGACTCTGCACGTCAGTGGACATTAAGGGGTTAAAGAGTAAGTGTGCTCCAGCTATTGGCTGGGGACACTTTAGAGGAGAGCGCACAGCCCCATTAAGGAAGAGCACAGTGCCTGTGGACCTGCTTGCGGTGCACGCACCCCGGGCAGCAGCAGACCTGGTAGGAGCAGGAGCCGTGGCGGTGAGTATGCTGATGTCTTTGCAGGGAGAGAGGGACTGCAGGCGGAGATGCAGGAGCTACAATAGAACTACTTATGGCATGTACCAGACTAATAGAATTTTCTACGCTGTCAGGTGCCAGATTAATGGATATTTACTGTATCTGTAAAACATCTTGTCCAGTTTCTATATTTAATATTACTCAGTAACAATCCAAATAATTCAAGCAACACCATAAACACCAAGAAGAATAAAAATAATAACCGAATGCACAATTTTCTCTATCAATGAGAACAACAGAAAGTGATTTCAGAGTAAAATATAAGATATTTGCTGTATTTCATAATTGCTTTTGTTAATGCAAGCACTTACACAGACCGTAACATCTGTATCTTGTGTTGTGCATATTTGGGCAAAAAACGTTCAGTCACCCTCTAAGGTGATCTGAACGAAGAAAGGAAACCATTGCAACCTCTGTGAAAAGATTTAAAAAAAAAATGGAAAATGAGTCGGCAAGGAGGGAAAATAAGGAGATAATGCTGTTTCTCTTTCCAAGCCCCTAAAGAACAGGCTTAGATCACGTTTGGTATCGCACTGTGCATATGGTCTGATTTCTTTGTGCAATGCTTCGCAGGGAATAAGTGGACAAAAGCATAATAACAACGGAGAGAATACATCTATCCCTGAATTTATCTGGAAAAAAAACAACTGTTAGAAAAAAAGAGGACAAAGTATTAGTTGTCAGTTTGTGCTTGTTATTTTTTTAATTCCCGCCCCCACATTTTTTGTGCTCTAGCTCTCTAACCTTTCTCTTTTTTTGATTTTGTAATTTATATAAATGAACAGGAAAAGCTCACACACGGAATAATGATTAATTGCCAGTGTGGATTCATTATTTTGTACCCCTGCTGCCTGTTTCCCAGTGTCTATGGGAGGCATCAGGCACTTTTCCATTGGGACAATACTTGGCTAAAACCTCTTGTGCATTGCAGCCTGCCCTGTTGGAAATTCTTTAATTGGCCATAGACCAAGTCTTTTTTCCATTTAGTGTATATTGGAGATGGCATTGCTATTCAAGACTGCGGCATTCTAACTTGGCAGCTACACACGCAGAGCCCTCCTTCTCCTCCATCGAGCTTCTTTCTCAATCCTTGCTTATTTCCTCCCAACTGGTGCTCTTTATTTGTGGCTTTCTCGGTTTATCTTGCAACCCGCAGCAAAGAAGCGAGCATTCTGAGTCCATAACTTTTCTTCTCATTTCTATAATCTTACAAGTAAATGGAAATGAAAACTTTCTTGTACTTCCAAGCATGGCCACCACTGATTTTCCTACAGGGGGTTTAGTCCCAGAAGAAGTTAGTGATGCACATATTGTTTGCTCCTCCATTATTGGGTTCTGTTTAGATCTGCACGTGCTCCTTTAAGCGACCCCTGTGTTTTGGTCGTTCGACCCCGCGGGGGTCGCGACCCACAGGTTGAGAACCGCTGCCTTAAGGAAATATTTTAATATACTTGGAACTAGAGATGAGCGACTCTCCCTTTTTTCGGGTCGAGTCGGGTTTCATGAAACCCGACTTTCTCAAAAGTCGGGTCGAACGAAGTTGGCCGACTAACGGAAATGGTCAGTTTGGAGTCGAAAATCTGACCCCAATGCAAGTCAATAGGGAATAAAAGTCGGCAGGGAATGGAGGACAGTAAACACAGCTACAGTGCCCATTTTCAGAGCCGGCGGGTGGCTCAACCAAGGAGCGGTGCCACGCGGCTTTGAGCGGTGAGGGATTCAAATCCCCCGTCAAAGTGGTGCGGCACCGCTCATTGGCAGAGCCGGTGGGCGGGTCAGCCAATGAGAGATTCCGGCGCGGCTTTGGTGGGGGAGTTGAATCCCACGCGGCACCGCTGCCCATGTCATCTCGTTGCCCACAGTCCTTGCTCATTGGTGAAAAAAAGGCGCCTGCAAACAGTCGGGGGATATCCAACTTGGACACTCGGGTCGACGACCGCTCGGCCAACTGCACGCTATGGTCGGGTTTCGGCCAACGAAACCCGACTTTGGCTAAAATTGGCGACTTTTGAATCTGACCGACCTGTTTCACTCAACTCTACTTGGAACCTTTTAAGTTGCTCTAATAAATTTCAACAAACTATCGAAACGGCTGGATACCTTTGTTTATTTTGTCTGCATCTCAAGTAAAGCAGGGGTTTTCATTTTCCATCCCGAGGATCTTCACAGGCAATCTACAGGAGCTGGTGAACTTTGTACTTTGCGCTTATTACATGGAGAAGGGCTCTGAAATGTCAAGTAATTAACAACTGATGCTGTTCAGATAATCGTACGATTATTACCAGATTGCCAATTGGCAAATAAACCCTAACTAAAGACTGACTAGCTGCTGACTAACTACTGAAACAGCTCCTAGGTCTCCCTGACATGTTTCACCAGCCAGACTGGCTTCATCAGGAACTAAGGCTATAAATCTTCAGTCCCTGATGAAGCCTGTCTAGCTGGTGGAACATGTTGGGGGGGCCTGGGAGCTTGTTTAAGTAGCTATTCATTGTGTCTATGGGTCAAATTGGATGATTTAAGTAGCGGCTGTGCCAATATATCCTTACCTTCAAAAGAATATACTGTTGTTAGGACAATGAATATAATTAGGACACTAATAGAATTAGCAGAATATTTACGGTCACAGACATATACTGACTATGCAGGTTTTAAAATGTTTTTTCCTTTAAATTGTATTATTAAAAGTTATTTTTTATGGTTTTTAGTTAAGGTTTATTTGCCTTTTAGCAATCTGTTAATATCTGAAATCTCAGCTTACACAAAGCCTCAATCTTTCCCTACTTGTGTGTCAAGTTGAAAGATCCTGGCAGGGATGCAATCCTGTTTTGATAGTTCCAACTCATGAGTTTCATTGTCGCAGTTACTTATGGGTTACATTAATCACCGCAATGTTATTCTACAATAAGTACAACTCCAAAAATTCAACATATGTCAGTAACTTTTATAAGTTTATTGTGCAAAATGCAAACCAGCATTTGTAGCCATAAAATATGCAGTTATTTAATAGTGTAACAGAATTATTTGAGCGTCATCAAAGCTACGAAAAAGAGGCAAATTACGTCTTAGTTTTTATGTCATGCCTGGCTATGAGAAATTGAACAGTGTGATTGGTTGCTATCCGCTTCTTTTCTCATCTTTCCGCCACCATATGGCTAGCATAAACACAGTAATATTTAGCTACAATAAATTTGCACTTTTTCCAAGTCCTCTCAGCCTGATGAAGAGATATGTACAGTCATGGCCAAAAGTTTTGAGAATGACACAAATATTATATTTTCACATGATCTGCTGCCCTCTGGTTTTTATGTGTGTTTGACAGATGTTTTTATCACAGACAGAAATATAATAATTGCAAACATATGAGTAACAAAAGCTTATATTGACAGTTAGAATGAGTTAATGCAGCAAGTCAATATTTGCAGTGTTGACCCTTCTTCTTCAGGACCTCTGCAATTCTCCCTGCATGCTCTCAATCAACTTCTGGACCAAATCCTGACTGATAGCAGTCTATTCTTGCACAATCAATGCTTTCATTTTGTCAGAATTTTTAGGTTTTTGTTTGTCCACCCGTCTCTTGATGATTGACCACAAGTTCTCAATGGGATTAAGGTCTGGGGAGTTTCCAGGCCATGGACCCAAAATCTCTATGTTTTGTTCCCTGAGCCATTTAGTTATCACCTTTGCTTTATGGCAAGGTGCTCCATCATGCTGGAAAAGGCATTGTTGATCACCAAACTGCTCTTGGAGGGTTGGGAGAAGTTGCTCTTGGAGGACATTCTGGTACCATTCTTTATTCATGGCTGTGTTTTTAGGCAAGACTGTGAGAGAGCCGATTCCCTTGGCTGAGAAGCAACCCCACACATGAATGGTTTCAGGATGCTTAACAGTTGGCATGAGACAAGACTGGTGGTAGCGCTCACCTTGTCTTCTCCAATGAGGCGTTTTCCTGATGTCCCAAACAATCGAAAAGGGGATTCATCAGAGAAAATAACTTTACCCCAGTCCTCAGCAGTCCACTGCCTGTACCTTTTGCAGAATATCAGTCTGTCCATGATGTTTTTTCTGGAGAGAAGTGGCTTCTTTGCTGCCCTCCTTGAGACCAGGCCTTGCTCCAAAAGTCTCCGCCTCACAGTGCGTGCAGATGCACTCACACCTGCCTGCTGCCATTCCTGAGCAAGCTCTGCACTGCTGGTAGCCCGATCCCGCAGCTGAAACACTTTTAAGAGACGATCCTGGCGCTTGCTGGTCTTTCTTGGGCGCCCTGAAGCCTTTTTGGCAACAATGGAACCTCTCTCCTTGAAGTTCTTGATGATGCGATAGATTGTTGACTGAGGTGCAATCTTTCTAGCTGCGATACTCTTCCCTGTTAGGCCATTTTTGTGCATTGCAATGATGACTGCACGTGTTTCTTTAGAGATAACCATGGTTAACAGAAGAGAAACAATGATGCCAAGCACCAGCCTCCTTTTAAAGTGTCCAGTGGTGTCATTCTTACTTAATCATGACAGATTGATCTCCAGCCATGTCCACATCAACATCCACACCTGTGTTAATGGAGCAATCACTGAAAAGAGGTTAGCTGGTCCTTTTAAGGCAGGGCTGCAATGATGTTGAAATGTGTTTTGGGGGATAAAGTTCATTTTCTAGCCAAATATTGACTTTGCAAGTAATTGCTGTTAAGCTGATCACTCTTTATAACATTCTGGAGTAAATGCAAATTGCCATTAGAAAAAGTGAAGCAGTAGACTTTGTAAAAATTAATATTTGTGTCATTCTCAAAACTTTTGGCCATGACTGTATTCTTCAGGTGAAGTCTTCATAACTAAAAAAAAAAAAATTTGTAAAATTTTCTGGAAGTGAAGTAGCAGTCAATCATATTCAAGATTTTAATTTTTAGAAGCTTTTTTGAAAGATAGAATCTGGCTGGAATCGCTCACATTAGTGTATAAAAAATCAGTCCCACTCTCATTGAGGAGAGTGGGATGATTTCATTACACTTGTCATCTGGGTGGTTTCCATATGCAATCTGCTTTTTACTTAGCAGCAACCAATCTTTTACAGCAGTGTTCCCCAACTCCAAGCCTCAAGGCCACCAACAGGTCATGTTTTCAGGATTTCCTTGTTATTGCACAGGTGACACAATTATCACCTAGGCAATACTAAGGAAATCCTGAAAACATGACCTGTTGGTGGGCCTTGAGGACTGGAGTTGGGGGACTCTGTTTTACAGGATCATCGAACTGGATGCCATACTGATGGTCCATTTGACATGAAAATATTTTCTAGCACTCATCCGATTTTGGAGTGAAAATTGCAGCATTGCTGAAGACAGCTGAGAAAAATATGCAGATCTGCGCTGCCTCATTGAATCACATTGATTTGAGTGCAATCCAATTTTATTGGATTGCACTTGTCTGATTTATACGCAATTGTAAGTGAACGCTAACTCTTATAGTTTCCTTCTACACCAGTTTTCATAAAAACCCACCAAGAGGGATGGGATTATTTTTCAAGCGGAATCAAATTCTACTCAAATTTTACAAAACTCCAAATTCAACAAAATGTGAATTTTTTGTACTTGCTTCAGCATGGATTCAGCAAAACGGCAGCCAGCTAGCCACCATTTTGCTGCACCATATAGAGCTATCAATAGGTTAAAAAAAACACTTATGCTCATCTTACCGCTCACATCTTTTGGCTCTGTCCCTCCTCACTGTCCCCCATTCGGTCCTCATCACATATTCTTAGCAATGTCATGAGCGCTGAAATACTGGTCCTCTTCACACTAGGCCCGGATTTCTGGCTCTTAGCAGAACAAAGAAAGTTCCGCGCATCAGCGCATAATTCATGACATGCGCTATACCCTTACGTATGCATGTGCAGAACCATCCTGGTTGGCAATCTCTGCATGTGTTTAGGCTGTTGAACAGCCGCGAGACATACAGCCGCAGGGACTTGAACATATTATTTGAGCACACCGAGACACTCGGTTTGCACCTAAGCATGCTCAAATAGCACGTTCGCTCATCAATAGTTATAAAATCTTCATATAAACATCTTTAAAACCATATTATAAGAAAAACACTTTGTTTTAGGTTTGATTTTATTGGTTTATTGCCACTTTAATTGTTTTATCCTTAAAATTAGAAGTATTCTGAAATGCCATAAAAATTAACCAAAGGGTTTTGTTTCACTTAGATCAACTGATAACAATTGAAACAAAAAAATAAAACATTATTCAACACAAATGGCAAAAACATAACAACCCATATTAATGGAGTGGCAGCTGGTATGAATGGCATATTCAGAGGGGACAGATGGCACCCCCATAGACATGAACAGAGACAGAATGTGTTCAAGAGACTGTTGGCAGAAACTGTGGCCACATTTGGGTCCTTGAATAACACAATAAAGGAAAATAAAAAAAAAATGTAAACTTTTCTATCAATATCAGTTACCAATCAGTCAATAGCTAGCAATGCCCGTTTTGTTTTAGTTTACTCTCTGCAGTAGTCTGCTCCTCTGTAATGTGGTATTGAAATTATTTTGATTGTGTTTGCTTTTCGATGTTGTAGCCTTTATCTATGTCAGAACGTAGATACAGGATGGATAATTGGTGCAATCTGTGCCGCAGCACAAAGACTGAAGAGGTAAGGGGGTACATTTTCACCTCTAATATCAGGTGAAATTGTGCATTATTATGTGCTATTGGACTGAAAAGGGCCCATATTTTGTTCCTACAGAGGGGCACTTTTTCTGTCTGTGGCTGCCAGTGCGCAGATGCAATTAAAAACTATGATGGAGCAGCTAGCCATTGGTTCCCTGTTCCTGTATGTAATCATGTAAGCCAGACACAGCACTAGGCTTGTGGCCTAAAAGGGCACAAGGCCACAATTTTTAATATGGGGGATATTATTCCATGTTGGGCTGCAAGGGAGCATTATTATTGCTTAAGGTACTTTTGGATGGATAAAATATGTTATGATGTATTTGTAGATGTTACTGAATAGCAAAGGGGGTGCTGAAAAGGAGATTGACCAAGCATGTCAGTTACATACTGCAAAGGGGAGTCATGGATGTAAGAAGTCATACTGATGGTCTGGGCCTGTTTGAAGGGAAAAGGGAAAATAAGCAACTAGAATTATGAAGAAGGTCTCCTCAGAGTCACTGGATATATTTGTATAATATACACTTATATGGCCTGCAAAGCGCATGTGCAAATCAGGTATCTACCACTGCGGTCATTACCGTATTTTTCAGACTATAAGATGCACCGAGAATAAGACGCACTCCAAATTTTCAGAAGGAAAATAGGGAAAAAACATTAATATGTCAAATGGGGGTTCGTCTTACAGTCCAAATTCAGCTTACGCGGGGAAATCGGCACAGGTGGAGTGGTCACAGGGGAGCGTGGTCATAGGGGTTGTTCGGTGTTCCGGCAATATGATCCCCATCCCAGGTTGGTGCAATGGCCTCCGGGAAATCCCTTCCCAAGGCTGGTGCAGCGGTGGTGCAGGGGGCTCTGCGGGCATTTTGCGACAGGTTCTGCGGTGGTGCTCTCTGGTGCTCTCTGTTTCTCTGTGGTGTGGAGGGCTCCGCCAGCATTTTGTGAAAGCCCGGAGGCCCCCGCAGAGCCATTGCTGCAATGGGGTGGCCTCAGGGAAAATGTCCGCAGAGGGCGGCGCATGCTCAGATTGAGATCTCGGCAACGAGATCTTATCTCCCGAGATCTCAGGATGAGATCTTATCTCCCGAGATCTCAGGCTGAGATTTCAATCTGATGCGATGTGGTGGCCTCCGAGAAAATGGCCGCCGAGGGCGGCGCATACTCAGATTGAGATCTCGGCAACGAGATCTCAATCCGAGCATGCGCCGTCCACGGCGGACATTTTCCCAGAGGCCACCACATCGCAGTAATGTATCTGCAGGGGCCTCCGTGCTTTCACAAAATGCTGGCAGAGCCCCCCCACACCACAGAGCACTGCAGAGCACCACCGCCGAACCTGTCGCACCAGCCACACCAGCCTGGAAAGGGATGCAGCATAGCCTTGCAGCATCAGACTGGGACCACTGCAGAATCGCCTGACTCCTGCTACCGCCACAGTATTTGTAAGTATATTCCGACTATAAGACACACCTCCATTTTCCCCAAAAATTTTTGGGAAAAAAGTGTGTCTTATAGTCCAAAAAATACGGTATATGGTGGTAATATTAACAATACAACTAACAAAAGACTGCAGGTAATACCTGCTAAATTATCTATACTTACAGTTTTAATACTGTGGTATCTGTTGTGTTATGAAGCACTGCATGTGATAAGTAGAGATGAGCGAACCTTTCAAAGTTCAGTTCAACTCAGCGAACGATTAGACGTTCGCTGAACACATTCGACGAACGTACCCATACCCCATTAGATTTAATGAAAAATGGAAACACAACTTTCAGTTTCCACATTTCAAAAAGTTGTTTGTAACATCAGCAGTAGTAGAAACAGCAGGTACAGAAGACACCACAAAGATTGTATGGGCTGCAATAATGTGAGATCAATGCATGACACTAAAAACAACACCATAGACTAGTCTGGGATCTGGGGTGCAAAAGTCATTGGAGATCCATGACTTGTTCATTTTGATGAAAGTTAGGCAGTCTACACTTTCAGGAGACATCCAGATGCGCTTATCCATCAGGACTCCACCAGTAGCGCTGCAGACACGTTCTGAGAGAATGCTGACTGCTGCACATGACAAAACCTCCAAGGCGTGACAGGTGAGCTTAGGCCACTCTTCCATTTTTGAAGACCAAAAGGAAAAGGGTACAACCCCCGATGGTATTGATATTGAGCTCCAGATACTCCTGCTCATCTTCTCCAATTATTCACAGCGTGTCAGACTTGTACTCTGTTCTGCTGGTGCATGGACTGGTCTGAAAAATGTGTGAAAAGACTCACAGAAATTGCTTAAGCAACTTACTCTGCTGTTGTTGCTGCTAATGTTTTTGTGATTACACCTTGACTTTCCAGGGGTTAGAAGTTGGTACGTCTAGAACTGGGATACACACTGTGTGTCTCACTGCAGTCTTGGGGAAAACCACTCTTAAGATTGTCTAGGATTTCCATGGGGTTAAGCATCTGGCTAAATTTACACTTGTACCGTGGATCTAACAGAGTGGCAACCCAGTAGCCAGCACTATTTTTAACACTAAGAATACAGGCATCATGTTAAAGATAGTGCAGCAAGAAGGCACTCATGTGTCGGGCACTTCCATGAGGTCCAAGTCCATGGTGTGTTGGTGGCGGAGTAACACTTACCACCTCCGTCCCCTTTCGCCAACCAAGGACAACAGAGAGGGGATCATTATCCTCTTCATCTCCTGACTGTTGTGTGTTCATCACTTTATCCTCCTTCATTTGTTCCTCAGCACCTGCACCTTCACTAACAGATGGTCTGGTACCATGAACACCACTCAATCCCTGTAAGCCACACTCCCATGGCACCTGCCTTTGTGAAGACAGTTCAGAAATGTGAGATATTGTTATCTCTGCCGCATCCTTCTCTGTTTCGACCTTTTTCTCTGGGACCGCCACCTCCTCCCGCAGACTATTCAAAGTGCTCCAACATGTAAATGACTGGAATAGTAATGCTATGACTGCATCATCATTGCTAACCATCTTAGTAGCCATTTCAAAACTGTGCAGAAGGGTGCAGAGGTCCTTCATCTGTGCTCACTCCGCAAGATTGATTTCCATCACATCCAGACTGCGTCGGCCCAGGCTATGCAAAAGAACATACTGCACCAGGGCTCGTCACTGTTACCAAGGTCGCTGCAACATTTGCAGAGTTTAATTCCACCATATCGGAACAATGCAAATCGAACCGTTAACTGGTAGGCCAAAAGACCTATGTAGGGATGCAAGTCGATAATCTGCAGGTTGCGATCATCAGAAGTGAGCACATAGCGACCGTGCCTTCTGCAGCAGCACATCCAGGTCCGGATAGAGGTGGGAAAAATTGCTGTGCCACCAGGTTGAGGACATGAGTCATGCAAGACATGTGTGTTAGGTGGCCCAGATGTAGATGTGTCAACAGGTTTGCACCGTTATCATACACTGCCTTCCCTGGTTTCAGGTTCAGTGGACACAGCCATTGCTCTAATTTGAACTGGATACCTGTCCACAACTCTTGAGCTGTGTGACTGCGATCCCCAAGGCATATTAATTTGAACACTGCCTGATTGCTGTGAGCCAAGGCTGCACAGTAATGAGGTGAGGGGATTCCATCTGCTCTGATGGAACACGTGTTGGATTAAGGGTGAGGTTGAGGACACAGGTGGAGGCCCTAGAGGTAGTGGAGGAGCCAGAAGCAATGAAGGAAGTGTTAGATACAGAGGTTTATCCAGCAAGCCTTGGGGATTCAAATACTTGTGGAGAATTCCTTGACTGCCACCAGAGTCACTCAGTGCCCAGTCAGTGAGATGTAATGCCCCTGCCCATGTTTGCTAATTCAGGTGTCAGTTATGAAAAGTACCTTGGCAGACATAGATTTTTTCAGGGAATGGGTGATGTTGTCGATGACATGCTGGTGCACAGCTTTCTTAGAGAAATAATACTGTCTGGGCAACTGGTATGGGAGTAGTGCGACGGCATCAACTTTAAGAAACCATATGTATCCACCAGGTGGAAAGGCAGCATTTCCATAGCTAACAGATTGGAGATGGTGGAGTTCAAGCTCTTAGCTCTGTCATGTGTAGGAGGAAACATTCCTTTTCATGACCACAACTGCGGGGCCGAGGGCTTTTTTTGCTGTGTTGAGAGAGGGTGGAGAATGGAGAACAGGACAAACTGCTGGACTGTGAGTGAGTTGCAGGAGGAAATCTTATAGTGGATTGAGAAAGATGTGTTATGATAGATGACACAAAAGCAGCAGTCATGTCCACTTCCGTAATAGCTCTCACTCAGCCTGACTGTAGGGAGTAAACTAGTGGAGTTTCTGCGGCTGGAGAACTGTGTGAGAAGATTTGGAATAGTGATGGAGAAGGAAGAAGCAGCAGATAGGGTTGATGGGACAGCCGGTGGTTGGCAATGCCTGCTAGTTCACAGAGATTCCCACACTAAGGCACGTTGATCTCGCATGTGCTGGTTCATGCATGTAGTTGTAAAATTGTTGCATCTTTTACTGAGTATTTTTTTGCAAATTTGACGGATAATATCTGTTGGGTCATCCTTTGAAGCCTCAAAAACCACCCAGGCTAGGCAACCCTTGCCCTTCTGCGAGCTACACACTCGTGGCCACTGCTGAATGCAGAGCTTGTCACAGTTGCATCACTTCGTGCCTGTGTGAAAATCCACAGCGTCACCTACTCATCTTCCTCCTCCTCCACCTCCTCTGCTGAACTACTTAGCTGTGTACCTCTGGGTTCACACCAAGTGGGATCTACAACCTCATCATCAACCTCTCTTTTCTCTTACTCCTCAACCTGAGAGTCACCCTCCTCCTCTTCCTACCCTGACACTACAGTACAGCCTCTGGCATCTGAGTTTTATTAGTATCACCTCCTCCCTTGGTGGTTAACATCTGAAGCCGATGGTCGAGATTCTGCTAGGACCCTTGTTCGTTCGGCCCTGGATCCAACAAGAAAAATTTTTGGCCATTGGTGCAAATGATTTCCTCTTTTGGATTCTCTTATTCTTCAGAGCAGACCTCTGATGCCGTGGAATAGAATGTGGGAACAGCTCTGCAGAATGGCCCATCTATGGTTCCCCTCAGTCAGTTGGGCGCTTGAAAACTTTTGACGTGAGAGGAAACAAGGTATATTTGGTTGCCACTTCTGAGGATTGTACTGTCTGTGATGTTAAGATGGAAGAAGAGGAAGAGAGGCTACTGGATGAAGCACTTGCCATCCACTGTAGCACATGTTCTTTCTGAGCCTCATCTACAAGGCGTACCACTGTGAAGCTGCCAAAGAAAGGAAGTTGAGTAGCCCATCCAATAACGTCATGATGTTGTGGATGATTTCTGCGCCCTGATCGGCTGCCGGAATCAACACACATAAAGTTAAGGGAAAAAGACAAATGCATGCACCGCTCCTCTAAACTATCCACATGCTTCTCAAACCTCTCTACGCAACCTCCCCTCATCAGGCAGGTCTCCCTGTCACCCCCCACTCATCATACACCACCACTATCCTAGCCAAAATAGTAACAAAAGCTGTTATGATTTGGTAGCTGAGGAGAGCAGGCAAAAACGGCAATACACCAGAGAGGTTGGAATCTACTGGATTGCAGTACCCTGACTAACCACCACAACTAAAGGAAGCCGTGGAGCGTTCCTACGTTGGTCCTAGACGCCTCGTCACAGCCTGAGAGGTTAACTACACCTAAAGATAGAAAGAGGAAAGCTATCTGCCCCGGAGCAGATCCCCAAAGAACATAGGAAGCCCCCAAACATGTAACGGCGGTTAGACAAGAGGAAATACAGACACAGACAGAAAATAGTATGAGCAAATGTTGGGGCCCAATCTACCTGGACAGAAAAGGATAGGAAGGACACTTACTGCAATCCAAAAAAAACCCTAAAGGATACCAACTCTACTAATTGCAAAAACACCTGAGATCACACGACCTCTACCACCTAAATTAGTTCTCTGGTGTCACAAAACTAAGCCGCAGCCACTGAAAAAACTGGAAAAGGCAAATGAACAAATAACAGTGGCTCAGATAAACTGAGAGGAGCACAAGCCCCCGGAGGGGACCTGGCTGACCTCCACAGAAGTGCAGGGAACAATGCAAAAAGCAAGCACAAAAATAAAAGCAGAAAATATCTTATCTGATAGCAGAAGATGCAGGCAAGACTCAGCAAGCTTCCAAGTGAACCAGTGAACCAGGAACCACAGTTGAGACAAGAACAATTGATCACCGGCAACCATGATGGGAGGGAACCTCCCTTATATAAGACCAGTCTGTAACTCCTGACTGCCAATCCTCATTGAATGGTTCAGTACTATTTGTAACCACCAGAGGGAGCTTCTGCTCAGAATTCATTTCTGACACATTCACAACAGTACCCCCCCCCTTGAGGAGGGGTCAACCAGGTCGGTCAGGATGAGCTCTGTGATACGCACGGATCAGTCTCCTAGCATGGATGTCCGAAGCAAACACCCAAGAATTGTCCTCCTGACCATAACCTCTCCACTTAACCAAATACTGGAGTTTCCGTCTAGAAAAAGGAGAATCCAATATTTTCTCAACCACATACTCCAGATTGCCCTCAACCAAAACAGGGTCAGGAGGCGCATCAATAGGAACCACTGGCTCGACAAACCTCTTCAATAGGGTTGAGCGATACTTTCCGATATCCAAAAGTATCGGAATCGGAATGGTATCGCCGATACCATTAAAATATCGGCGATACCCGATACCGATACCGGAAGTCCCATGTAAGTCTATGGGAACAAAATATCGGAATTAAAAAAACCCCATTCTTGCCTTGTTGGTTAATTGTACATGAAGGAAAACAACAAAGAGTAATGTAGAATGTATTGGGGGAGGTTGAGGAGACATTAAAGGCATAGATGTTTAACCCAATCAAATGGAATAGCATTAATATTTTTTTTTTTTTAAAGATGTTCGGATTGCCGAATAAATTGACAATGTTGTTAACGTTTTTTCTATTTTGGCAAATATGTATATTTCACAACTTCCATGCTCTTCACCTTTTTAACTTTTCACACACTTTCTCCTTCATAATCTTCAGCAGCATCATCTTTTTCATCAAATTATTCTTCATCTTCACCTTCTTTATCTTCTTCTTAAACTTCTTGCTATTCATCTTTTTGTTAACATTACTCATATTCTTCTTATTAAACTATTATTCTTATTCATATTGTACTTCATCTTCTTCATCATATTCTTATTTGTGACAGAGAATCCTGTACTTGTAATCTGTCAAAGTATGAATTTTTCATCCTTCCGTTCTTGCTGTCACAAAAGATTTAAATTACCACAGTATTTGTCCGTGTTCAGTTTAGCCTGCAGCAGCAGGCATTTTCCAGGGGCACCACGAGGAGGAACGGACTCACCCCCATACACTGCTTAGTCTTCTTCTGCTTAGAATTTAGAGCATATATTTTGCTCTTCATTTTGGTCTTATACTTCATGTTCTTCTGCTTTTTGATCTTCTGCTTATTGTTCTTAAGTCTCTTGTTCTGTATCTTGTAGTTTGTCTTAACCTTCTTAGTCCTGTTTGCTAATCTTTTATTTCTTCTTTGTGATGGTGTTTAGGCTGGTTGGCTTGATGCTCGTCGTCCTTGTGGTCGTCATCTTCTTCGGGGTGGTCATCAGGGTCGTCGTCTTCATTGTTGGAGATCCAGAGTGATTACCCAAAAAAGCATTGAAAAAATCTTCAATTTGTAAATGTAGCAGAAGGTACAAGAGTCAATGCAAGTAACGAGGACCAGCTGACTGTGCTGGAACCCGGAGGGGCAGCAGAAGGAAAAGAGCCAATGGCACAACCGAGGACCAGCTGACGTTACTGGGACACGGTTACTAAGCAGGAGGTACCTGTGCTCCAAAGCACTACCAAGGACCAGCAGACGTTGCTGGAACTCGGATACCGAGATGGAGGCACCTAGGCCAAAGGCACTGCGGAGAACCAGCTGACGGTACTGGAACCCGGACGGGTAGCAGAAGGTACAAGAGCCAATGCAAGTAACGAGGACCAGCTGACTGTGCTGGAACCCGGAGGGGCAGCAGAGGAAAAGAGCCAATGGCACAACCGAGGACCAGCTGACGTTACTGGGACACGGTTACTAAGCAGGAGGTACCTGTGCTCCAAAGCACTACCAAGGACCAGCAGACGTTGCTGGAACTCGGATACCGAGATGGAGGCACCTAGGCCAAAGGCACTGCGGAGAACCAGCTGACGGTACTGGAACCCGGACGGGTAGCAGAAGGTACAAGAGCCAATGCAAGTAACGAGGACCAGCTGACTGTGCTGGAACCCGGAGGGGCAGCAGAAGGAAAAGAGCCAATGGCACAACCGAGGACCAGCTGACGTTACTGGGACACGGTTACTAAGCAGGAGGTACCTGTGCTCCAAAGCACTACCAAGGACCAGCAGACGTTGCTGGAACTCGGATACCGAGATGGAGGCACCTAGGCCAAAGGCACTGCGGAGAACCAGCTGACGGTACTGGAACCCGGACGGGTAGCAGAAGGTACAAGAGCCAATGCAAGTAACGAGGACCAGCTGACTGTGCTGGAACCCGGAGGGGCAGCAGAAGGAAAAGAGCCAATGGCACAACCGAGGACCAGCTGACGTTACTGGGACTCGGTTACTAATCAGGAGGTACCTGTGCTCCAAAGCACTACCAAGGACCAGCAGACGTTGCTGGAACTCGGATACCGAGATGGAGGCACCTAGGCCAAAGGCACTGCGGAGAACCAGCTGACGGTACTGGAACCCGGACGGGTAGCAGAAGGTACAAGAGCCAATGCAAGTAACGAGGACCAGCTGACTGTGCTGGAACCCGGAGGGACAGCAGAAGGAAAAGAGCCAATGGCACAACCGAGGACCAGCTGACGTTACTGGGACACGGTTACTAAGCAGGAGGTACCTGTGCTCCAAAGCACTACCAAGGACCAGCAGACGTTGCTGGAACTCGGATACCGAGATGGAGGCACCTAGGCCAAAGGCACTGCAGAGAACCAGCTGACGGTACTGGAACCCGGACGGGTAGCAGAAGGTACAAGAGCCAATGCAAGTAACGAGGACCAGCTGACTGTGCTGGAACCCGGAGGGGCAGCAGAAGGAAAAGAGCCAATGGCACAACCGAGGACCAGCTGACGTTACTGGGACACGGTTACTAAGCAGGAGGTACCTGTGCTCCAAAGCACTACCAAGGACCAGCAGACGTTGCTGGAACTCGGATACCGAGATGGAGGCACCTAGGCCAAAGGCACTGCGGAGAACCAGCTGACGGTACTGGAACCCGGACGGGTAGCAGAAGGTACCCATGGAAATTTAAGATGACAGGCCGCCAGCCGGCCGCAGTTACCGAATCCCACAGTACTACAGTGGGTGATTGTCCTATTGTCACAACGGAAACAGCCTTTATTTGCATATCCCGCAGCACACATAGGAAGCACCTAAACTCCAAGCACCATAGAGTCGGCTAACCCGACCGCAACACGACAGGACAACTTATTGGAGGCTAAGTGACGTTTACACTGAGAGGAAACAGATGGCGTGCTGTAACCAGTCTGGGCAGGAGTGAGTACCCGTGCCAATGACACTTCCGAGCAACAACTGGCGGTGTTTAGGCCAGGGATGAGAAGAGAACAGGGTGGAGGCAGCAGGACTTTTTGCCGTTCACACAGCAGGGGAACAGCTGACATTACTGAACCCCAGTAACACAGGAGCAAGTGTAGACTGTGCTAACAGCACTTCCGAGCTACAACTGGCGTTGTTGTAGCCCAGGGATGAGAAGAGAACAGGGTGGAGGCAGCAGGACTTTTTGCCGTTCACACAGCAGGGGAACAGCTGACATTACTGAACCCCAGTAACACAGGAGCAAGTGTAGACTGTGCTAACAGCACTTCCGAGCTACAACTGGCGGTGTTGTAGCCCAGGGATGAGAAGAGAACAGGGTGGAGGCAGCAGGACTTTTTGCCGTTTACACAGCAGGGGAACAGCTGACATTACTGAACCCCAGTAACACAGGAGCAAGTGTAGACTGTGCTAACAGCACTTCCGAGCAACAACTGGCGGTGTTGTAGCCCAGGGATGAGAAGAGAACATGGTGGAGGCAGCAGGACTTTTTGCCGTTCACACAGCAGGGGAACAGCTGACATTACTGAACCCCAGTAACACAGGAGCAAGTGTTCACTGTGCTAACAGCACTTCGAGCAACAACTGGTGGTGTTGTAGCCCAGGGATGAGAAGGAACATGGTGGAGGCAGCAGGACTTTTTGCCGTTCACACAGCAGGGGAACAGCTGACATTACTGAACCCCAGTAACACAGGAGCAAGTGTTGACTGTGCTAACAGCACTTCCGAGCAACAACTGGCGGTGTTGTAGCCCAGGGATGAGAAGAGAACATGGTGGAGGCAGCAGGACTTTTTGCCGTTCACACAGCAGGGGAACAGCTGACATTACTGAACCCCAGTAACACAGGAGCAAGTGTTCACTGTGCTAACAGCACTTCCGAGCAACAACTGGCGGTGTTGTAGCCCAGGGATGAGAAGAGAACAGGGTGGAGGCAGCAGGACTTTTTGCCGTTCACACAGCAGGGGAACAGCTGACATTACTGAACCCCAGTAACACAGGAGCAAGTGTTCACTGTGCTAACAGCACTTCCGAGCAACAACTGGCGGTGTTGTAGCCCAGGGATGAGAAGAGAACAGGGTGGAGGCAGCAGGACTTTTTGCCGTTCACACAGCAGGGGAACAGCTGACATTTCTGAACCCCAGTAACACAGGAGCAAGTGTTCACTGTGCTAACAGCACTTCCGAGCAACAACTGGCGGTGTTGTAGCCCAGGGATGAGAAGAGAACAGGGTGGAGGCAGCAGGACTTTTTGCCGTTCACACAGCAGGGGAACAGCTGACATTACTGAACCCCAGTAACACAGGAGCAAGTGTTCACTGTGCTAACAGCACTTCCGAGCAACAACTGGCGGTGTTGTAGCCCAGGGATGAGAAGAGAACATGGTGGAGGCAGCAGGACTTTTTGCCGTTCACACAGCAGGGGAACAGCTGACATTACTGAACCCCAGTAACACAGGAGCAAGTGTTCACTGTGCTAACAGCACTTCCGAGCAACAACTGGCGGTGTTGTAGCCCAGGGATGAGAAGAGAACAGGGTGGAGGCAGCAGGACTTTTTGCCGTTCACACAGCAGGGGAACAGCTGACATTACTGAACCCCAGTAACACAGGAGCAAGTGTAGACTGTGCTAACAGCACTTCGAGCTACAACTGGCGGTGTTGTAGCCCAGGGATGAGAAGAGAACAGGGTGGAGGCAGCAGGACTTTTTGCCGTTCACACAGCAGGGGAACAGCTGACATTACTGAACCCCAGTAACACAGGAGCAAGTGTAGACTGTGCTAACAGCACTTCCGAGCTACAACTGGCAGTGTTGTAGCCAGGGATGAGAAGAGAACATGGTGGAGGCAGCAGGACTTTTTGCCGTTCACACAGCAGGGGAACAGCTGACATTACTGAACCCCAGTAACACAGGAGCAAGTGTTCACTGTGCTAACAGCACTTCCGAGCAACAACTGGCGGTGTTGTAGCCCAGGGATGAGAAGAGAACATGGTGGAGGCAGCAGGACTTTTTGCCGTTCACACAGCAGGGGAACAGCTGACATTACTGAACCCCAGTAACACAGGAGCAAGTGTTCACTGTGCTAACAGCACTTCCGAGCAACAACTGGCGGTGTTGTAGCCCAGGGATGAGAAGATAACAGGGTGGAGGCAGCAGGACTTTTTGCCGTTCACACAGCAGGGGAACAGCTGACATTACTGAACCCAGTAACACAGGAGCAAGTGTTACTGTGCTAACAGCACTTCTGAGCTACAACTGGCGGTGTTGTAGCCCAGGGTCAAAGAGGATGTTTAAATACTATATCAAGTATTTTCCTTTTACGTGTCAATTAAAAATGTCTATACTCCAAACAAGAGAAATATAAACTTTAGTACCATAAGATGATGATTTAACTTAAAAAAATATATGTAAATTAATAATTTACAAACATAAACGCATACATTAACATGTTGAAAACAATGCAAACCACAATTAAAATAGGTTAAATAATCTGCTATACGGTTTAAAATAAAAGCATACAAGTACACATCAGAATCCATTAATGATGGGTAAGTAACAGTATGTACACCATTTTATTGTGTAGACAATGAATGGCTGACTTAAAAACATAATCAGCATTACAAGTTTTCTTTGACATTCATAAAACTTTACATTTGGTGAATAATATAACTACAATTTTTAAAAAATATCTAAAATTTCCATCATGTAATACTGATAATATGTGCCAATCATTTATATTAACAAAACAAAAATTTTAAAAAGTGCATAGTGCAGAGTGAAAACAGATATTTATGCCTGACTGTGGACTTGCAAGCATGACAACGGATAGATAAGGTATATATAGATGAGACTGCATAGCCACAGATGGTGAATGGCGATGTAATACTGTACCTCAATAAAGTGTGCGTTACTACTACATCCTTTTTTTTATCTAGCTTTATAAAAGGTTACGTGCATGTATGGTTGCGCCTCTGTTTGGAAGCACAGACTGGCTTCCTGCTGTGACGCGTTGGGTATTGGAGCGTCTGTACGTCTTATGACGCAGACTAACATTCACGGTGCGCATCGTTCATCATCGCAAGCGTACCGACAACACAAAGGCGTTGTCATGACTGCTTTACTCAGTAAACATGCACCTATGATGAAACATACACGCATGTGCCCTATTACATAACAAGCTACAAGAAAAACGAGTGTGAGGTGTGACACAGCTGTTTTGTTAAGGTACAGTATTATATCGACATTGTACAGATGTCGCTATTCAGTCTGATAAATATATATCATTCACGTATTCTATCAGTTATCGTTCTTTCAGCACCACTTACAGGTATATATTTTGCTATTGTGACTATGCACTATTGACTTTACCAAGGTAATGCATGATTTTTGTAAGCGATTATCATGTTTACATGAAGGACCTTTATGATATGGGCTGTTAACTTTCTAATCAAATATGTATTTTTTAAAATGACACAAATATAAGTAATGTTGAAGAGGACTATTCCTACATGCATTGTTTGCACAATATTACACGTGTACATCACGTCCCTTAATCAACATTGGATTATTATATTTACTTGTATGCTTTTATTTCAAAGGCAAGAACACTGAAGTATAACCTTCGCACTGCAGCAGTTGTCAAAGTTCAACCCACATTATGCACTTCCAACATTGCAGCATTGGAGTCATCATGATGTGAGTTGGATTTGTCTAAGCTATGGAGTGACAAGGTTGACCATCAGTATCCTATAGCATAAGTAGGATTTTGTGTTTGCATTTGTTTTCGACATGTGCATATCTGTAATATGTCACATTTATTTTGTTACAGATTTGTGACAAAGACTAATCATTTTATGGTTTGAAAGTTGACGTTTTAAATGTTTACAGCTTAGAAATCAGGGTGTAGCCTCATATCTATGTGTAGCACTAGACACTTTGAGATGTCAGTTTTTTTCACCATGATTAGGTAGCTAGCAGTAATTTTTGCCAGACACACAGCAGGGGAACAGCAGGCGTTACTGAACCCCACAAACACATCAGCGATTGTTTTCATCTGTGCATCTAACACTTCTGAGCAGCAACTGGCGCTGTTGAAGCCCAGGGTCAAGGAGGGTGTAGGCAGAGGCCTAGTATGAGACGTTTGAAGTTGAAGTTGTAGTTAGCAGCAGTAATTTTTGCCAGACACACAGCAGGGGAACAGCAGGCGTTACTGAACCCCACAAACACATCAGCGATTGTTTTCATCTGTGCATCTAACACTTCTGAGCAGCAACTGGCGCTGTTGAAGCCCAGGGTCAAGGAGGGTGTAGGCAGAGGCCTAGTATGAGACGTTTGAAGTTGAAGTTGTAGTTAGCAGCAGTAATTTTTGCCAGACACACAGCAGGGGAACAGCAGGCGTTACTGAACCCCACAAACACATCAGCGATTGTTTTCATCTGTGCATCTAACACTTCTGAGCAGCAACTGGCGCTGTTGAAGCCCAGGGTCAAGGAGGGTGTAGGCACAAAATATTGACTTATTGCCTTGTTACGTGGCCATTGGAAATGTATGTACTTCAAACAAGAATAAATTAAGTTTTACTAGGACAATAAAATGATGAATTTCAATTCCAAGAATAGAAAAATATTTATACTTGAGAGTCCTCTGTGGTTGATACCGTTTAATGGCTAACTGAAAATATGGTAACAAATTCAAAGCTTTCGAGACTACTCAGGTCTCTTCATCAGGCTAAGACTAAAAAAAAAATGGAAGAATCACATATTTGTACACACAACAGGACACAGGAATAGGTAAGACAAGTGAGGGAGGGACAAGTGAGGGTAGACCGGCCAAAAAATGAGAACAAGGATGAATTATCAGCGCCACACGATAAGACAAAAAATAATGGATTTACCTGTGGCAAAACACTTTTGTATGCCCGGTCATAGCATGATGGATATGGAATTACTGGTATTAAAATATAACTTCAAATATGACAAAGATACAAAGGTTTCAGAATATAAGCTCATCATGACCTTTGACACTGTTAGTGATGGAATGAATAGATCACACGGATTTATGTCATTCTATATCAATTAAGGAATCTGCGTCTCTGCCCTTCCAGGGGCATTAAAACACAAAACCAGACCCCAATCAGAGGGCAATAAAACTTTCTATCCTTATCTAGGAACTGTTCCAATATTTATGTTCATCCCTCTGTGATAATGACAGTTCTGCTACACGTCACTTACTTGTCTTACCTATTGCACTATTCCTGTGTCCTGTTGTGTATAGAAATATGTGATGCTTCATTTTTGTTTTAGTCTTTGCCTGATGAAGAGACGTGAGTAGCCTCGAAAGCTTGCAATTTGTTACCATCTTTTCAGTTATCCATTTAAAGGTATCAACCACTGTGGACTCTCAAGTGTAAATATTTTTCTATCTAATGGCTAACACGGTACGAAGATACACATGTTTCCTAACTTCAATAATAAAAATAAAGACACTGCAAATATAAACGCATATATGCACATGCCAACAAGGAATGGAACAACACACCACCCAAAAAATTGGTTACAAAATATAGTGTTGTAAATTTAAGAATAAAAGTCCATTTTTTGTATTTATGAATAATGCTTAAGGAACGCTATGTTAAACCATAACATAGTGAAGACAATGGATTTTGTAATCGTCACTCATCATCATCATCATTGCAATTTAGATGTGACAGTCACAGACATTTCAATTATTTAGGTTAATAAAATCGTTACTTTGTACAGCATGTATGACATGTCCAGCATGGACTCATCAATGTGATGACACAATAATGTACGATAAAAAATAATCATTTAAAAAAACATAATGCATTGTCACAATTTAAGTGTGTGCCTGCAAGTGTAGGTGAAAGAAAGGCTACGGATAGCAAAGGTATATTCTATGTCTGTATCAGACAGTGGACAGCCTCTGATGGGTAATGGCGATGTTATACTGTACGTCAATAAAGTCTGCGGCTGCAATCATGCATTTTTTGCTTGGACAGTGTTGAAGAGGGTAAAAGCATGTCTGGTTGCGCAAGGCTTTATCCGTCAACACTACCTTCCTACTGTCACGCGTAGGGTAGGGTAGCGTGTGTCAATTAGATGACTCTATAAAATGTGACGTTACGCAGCGTTATTGCGCCCTAGGGATGCCAAAAATACAACAGCAGTAATCATTTACTGTCTAATACTCCACCTATGACCAACAAAAAAAGACCGTTCCCTCTTTAACAATCTACAAGACTAACAAGCATAATGGTTCACGCTGACTTTATTGAGGTACAGTATTACATCAACATTGTCCATGAGTAACTATGCACTGTGATACCTATATACCATTATTAATTTATATCTGTTGTGGTTGTTTCAACAGCACTTGCAGGTATAACTAGTACTACCTATTGTCAGTATGCATGATGCACTTTCTAGATGTAATAATTTATTATTGCACATTATTACCAGGTTTAGATGCTGGCCATTTCATATATGGTGTGTGAAGTTACAGTTGGCATCAGTATGTGTATTTTATAATGTCTGTCATAAATAAAAATCGTGATGATGATGATGAGGATTTTATGATTTGTACATCCATTGACTGCATTATCTTACAGGTACAGATAAAGTTCCTTAAAAAGCATTAATTGATAAGTATGAAATGTACTTTTATGCATTAATTTCAAAAAGTGAAGACTATGTTTTAGTTTTTGTTACCATTTATAATAGACATGTGCAGATATGCGCTTTGATGACAAATTATTATTTGTCCATATTTGTCATAAAAATTTATCATTCTAGGCCTGGAAAACTTCACAATTTCCTGTTTTAACCCCTTACTGCCATCGGACGTACTATCCCGTCCATGGTACCTGGGCCCGTATGACCGGGGACGGAATAGTACGTCCAGCCCTTTAATGCGACATTGCGACTTAAGTCGCAATGATCGCATTAAAATTCCGACGCCATCTTACCTCAGGAGAGATGGCGCCGGCATCCCGGGGTCTGTCACCGCCCACCCTCACTCCCGATCGCTGTGATTGGCTGTTCAATTATGAACAGCCAATCGCAGCCTTTCTCACTGTTTCAGCCAATCCGATGGGCTGAAACAGTGAGATCCCAGGCTAGAATCGAGTACCGATGTACTCGATCCTAGGCCTGGGCATAGAAAGGAGCAGACCCCCCCTGGATTGGCGCGATCGCCGATCACATCGATCGCGCCAATCGCAGGGCACAGCCGCGGTGAATCCGCGCTGTGCCCTGCCTGTACCTGCCTGGATCGGTGCAGTAATAGCACCGATCCTAGGCCGGAGCCTAGGACAGGCCCAGTAGGGCCTGCAGCTGCTGATTGGCGCGATCGATGTCATCGACGATCGCGCCAATCACAGGGCACAGCAGCGGTGTGACCGCTCTGTGCCCTGCTTCCTGACCTGCCGGTGACCTGCCTAGGAATCGGAGCAGTGAGCTCCGATTACTAGGCCGGTGCCTAGCAACCGGCAAAACAAGGGTCTCCTCTGATTGGTGGGATCGATGTGATCATTGATCCCACCAATGACAGGTCACAGCAGCGATGTGACCGCTCTGTGACCTGTCTGCAAACTGGATCTGACCTGTCTGACCGCACTGCAGGGGTCCTCACACTTGCTGAGGATTCCTGCAGTGCGGTCACACGCCAGATCTCCTCCTGTGCTAGGCCTTGTGGTGCCACAGTAGCCTGTGACACCACAACTCCTGCTGAAGAAAGAAGAGAGAAGAAAGAAGAGAGAAGAAAGAAGAGAGAAGAAAGAAGAGAGACTACAAACGTGAGTTTTTGAGCCCCGATCCCTGCCCGATCCACCCCAATCCCCCCATTCCCCCCTCCCCCCTTCCCTTTCCCCCTCTTTTTACCTCCCCTTTGCACACATTTAGCAGCCGCCGAGCGTTGATTGGTGACGCAGTTCACCGATCAACACTCGTGCTCGTTTTTCTTTTGCACCCCCCTCCGTGCGCACTTCCAGCAGCCGCGGAACTTTGATAAGTGACACCAGTCACTTATCAGAGCTCGTTCCTGCAGTTTTTTTTTTTTTTCACCCCACTTTCCGCCACTCCCGTGCGCACATCTAGCAGCCGCGGAACTTTGATAAGTGACACCAGTCACTTATCAGAGCTCGTTCCTGCAGTTTTTTTTTTTTTCACACCACTTTCCGCCACTCCCGTGCGCACATCTAGCAGCCGCGGAACTTTGATAAGTGACACCGGTCACTTATCAGAGCTCGTTCCTGCCGTTTTTTTTTTTTTTTTTCACTCCCCTTTCCGCCACTCCTGTGCGCACTTCCAGCAGCCGCGGAACTTTGATAAGTGACACCAGTCACTTATCAGAGCTCGTTCCTGCAGTTTTTTTTTTTTTTTCACTCCCCTTTCCGCCACTCCTGTGCGCACATCCAGCAGCCGCGGAACTTTGATAAGTGACACCAGTCACTTATCAGAGCTCGTTCCTGCAGTTTTTTTTTTTTCACCCCACTTTCCGCCACTCCCGTGCGCACATCTAGCAGCCGAGGTACTTTGATAAGTGACACCAGTCACTTATCAGAGCTCGTTCCTGCATTTTTTTTTTTTCACTCCCCTTTCCGACACTCCTGTGCGCACATCCAGCAGCCGCGGAACTTTGATAAGTGACACCAGTCACTTATCAGAGCTCGTTCCTGCATTTTTTTTTTTTCACTCCCCTTTCCGACACTCCTGTGCGCACATCCAGCAGCCGCGGAACTTTGATAAGTGACACCAGTCACTTATCAGAGTTCGTTCCTGCAGTTTTTTTTTTTCACTCCACTTTCCGTCACTCCCGTGCGCACATCTAGCAGCCGAGGTACTTTGATAAGTGACACCAGTCACTTATCAGAGCTCGTTCCTGCATTTTTTTTTTTCACTCCCCTTTCCGACACTCCTGTGCGCACATCCAGCAGCCGCGGAACTTTGATAAGTGACACCAGTCACTTATCAGAGTTCGTTCCTGCAGTTTTTTTTTTTCACTCCACTTTCCGCCACTCCCGTGCGCACATCTAGCAGCCGTGGTACTTTGATAAGTTACACCAGTCACTTATCAGAGTTCGTTCCGTTTTTTTTTTTTTCACTTCCCTTTCCGCCACTCCTGTGCGCACATCCGGCAGCCGCGGAACTTTGATAAGTGACACCGGTCACTTATCAGAGCTCGTTCCTGCCGTTTTTTTTTTTTTTCACTTCCCTTTCCGCCACTCCTGTGCGCACATCCGGCAGCCGCGGAACTTTGATAAGTGACACCGGTCACTTATCAGAGCTCGTTCCTGCCTTTTTTTTTTTTTTTCACTTCCCTTTTCCGCCACTCCTGTGCGCACATCCGGCAGCCGCGGAACTTTGATAAGTGACACCGGTCACTTATCAGAGCTCGTGCCTGCTGGTTTAGACTTTTTTTCACAGGCATTTTTTTCCCTATTCTCTTTCTTTTCTTTTAGCTTTTTCCTTTCAGCATAGTTTGCACCAACCACTATCCCCCCCCCCCACACACACAGTTATAAATAAAGTTCACACAAAGCACCACATTCACAAAAAAAATGTCCCGCTCGTCACGTTCTTCCCAACAGCGCTATTCAGTGGAAGAGGCATACGCTTTCCTTGCCTCCGACATTGATAGCGAGGGAGAGGATCCCACATTTCTTTACTTTTCAGATTCTTCATCCTCTTCTTCTTCTTCCTCCTCTTCCTCATCTTCCTCCTCGGGTCCTGCGGAACCGCCACGCAGACGCCCCAGGACAGAAGATGAGGCAGCGCCCACCCCTGAAAATGAACCAGCGCACCCCTCTTCGGACCCCATATGCACCCCGCCCCCCGAAAATTACGAGCCACTGATTCCTGATTTTGTGGCAGAATCAGGAATCAAGTTTGACACCACGGGCCTCAGAGAAATAGACTTTTTCAAAGTCTTTTTCTCTGAGGATTTTATTAACCTCGTGGTGGAGCAAACTAATTTGCACGCTCGGCAATTTTTGGCGCAAAACCCAGTGTCATCATTTTCCAACTGGTCTCCTGTAGACGCAGGTGAAATGATGCAGTTTTGGGGCCTGGTCCTCCATATGGGGATCCTGAAGAAGCCAGAACTTCGGCAATATTGGAGTGTTGATATTTTATACAACACTCCACTGTTCCGAATGGTCATGGCCCGGACGCGTTTTGAGGCCATCCACAAATTCCTGCATTATAATGATAATGCACAGTGTCCCCCACAAAATGACCCCAACTTTGACCGTCTGTTCAAAGTTCGGCCGGTCATCGAACACTTCAGCAAAAAGTTTGCTGAAGTGTACGTGCCCCAAAGGGACATCTGCGTGGATGAGTCCTTGGTTCATTTTAAGGGACGGCTCAGATTCCGCCAGTACCTGCCCAGCAAGAGGGCAAGGTACGGAATTAAACTCTACAAGCTGTGCGAGAGTACCTCAGGGTACACGCACAGCTTTAGAGTTTATGAAGGAAAGGACACCAGGATTGAACCCCCTGAGTGTCCCCCCGTCCTGGGAGTGAGTGGGAAAATTGTGTGGGATTTGGTGCACCCACTGCTGGATAAAGGTTATCACCTTTACACCGATAACTTTTATTCCAGCGTCCCACTCTACAAATCCCTCTCTGCGCGAGGTACCGCAGCTTGCGGTACCGTCCGCAAAAATCAGAGAGGCCTCCCGAAGACGCTACTTGGGCAGATGCTCAGAAAGGGTGAGAGCAGAGCCCAATGTAGCGACCACCTGTTGGTGGTCAGGTACAAGGACAAGAGGGATGTCCTTCTCTTGACCACCATACATGGTGATGGCAGCGCCCTCAGCACTGTACGGGGTACCTCTACACAGGTCCGCAAACCGGACTGTGTACTGGGGTACAATAAATACATGGGGGGTGTTGATCTCTCTGATCAACTCCTCCAACCGTACAGTGCTTTGAGAAAGGCCAAGGTGTGGTACAAGAAGCTGTCCGTGCACATCGTCCAAATGGCAATGCTCAACGCTTTCCTGCTGTCACGATGTGCACGCAACAGCGATACGACGTACCTTCAGTTTCAGGAGGTAGTGGGTAAGGCCCTGATGTTTGGTGATCAGGAAAGAGCGGGCCCCAGTACTTCTGGAACTGAAGGTGCTCGTATCATACCAGGTCAGCATT
Source organism: Oophaga sylvatica (assembly GCA_033576555.1). NCBI lineage: Eukaryota > Metazoa > Chordata > Amphibia > Anura > Dendrobatidae > Oophaga > Oophaga sylvatica. The sequence continues at coordinate 35,472,097 of JARQOD010000004.1, forward strand.
TCCCGGGGGTGGTCCCGCCAACTGGAAGCAAAGGTAAGCCGCAAAAAAGGTGCCGAGTGTGTTACAAAAGGGGAATACGCAAGGACACCACTTACCAATGCGACACCTGCCCCGAAAAACCTGGCCTGTGTATGAAGGATTGTTTCAAATTGTACCACACCTCAATGCACTACTAATTTACTTTACAGGAAAGATTAGTTCCAGAAGGGGGGCACATTTAGAAAAGTTCCTTGGGAGTCTACTTTCCAAAATTATGTCACTTGTGGTTTTTTTTTACTGTTTAGGCACATCAGGAGCTCTGCAAACGGAACATGACGCCCGCAGACCATTCCATCAGTCTGCATTCCAAAACGTCACGACTTCCCTTCTGAGCCCCGACTTGTGCCCAAACAGTTTTTTCCCACATATGGGGCACCAGTGTACTCAGGACAAATTGGACAACAATTTTTGGTGTCCAATTTCTCCTCTTACCCTTGGGAAAATAAAAAATTGGGGACTAAAACATCATTTTTGTGAGGATAAAAGTAGGATTTTTTATTTTTACACCTGGGCATTATAAACTTTAGTGAAACACTTGGGGGTTCAAAATACTCACCACACACCTAGGTAAGTTCCTTAGGGGGTCTAGTTTCCAAAATGGGGTCACTTGTGGGGTTTCCACTGTTTAGGCACATGAGGGCCTCTGCTAACGGAACATGACGCCCGCAGACCATTCCATCAAAGTCTGCATTCCAAAACGTCACTGCTTCCCTTCTGCGCCCTGCCATGCGCCCAAACAGTGGTTCCCCCAACATATGGGGTATCAGCGTACTCAGGACAAATTGGACAACAACTTTTGTGGTCCAATTTCTCCTGTTACCCTTGGGAAAATAAAAAATTGGGGACTAAAACATCATATTTGTGGAAATATATATTTTTTTTTTATTCACGCCAGGGCATTATAAACTTTAGTGAAACACTTGGGGGTTCAAAATGCTCACCACACACCTAGATAAGTTAATTAGGGGGTCTAGTTTCCAAAATGTGGTCACTTGTGGGGGTTTCCACTGTTTAGGCACATGAGGGGCTCTGCTAACGGAACATGACGCCCGCAGACCATTCCATCAAAGTCTGCATTCCAAAATGTCACTACTTCCCTTCTGCGCCCTGCCATGCACCCAAACAGTGGTTCCCCCCAACATATGGGGTATCAGCGTACTCAGGACAAATTGGACAACAACTTTTGTGGTCCAATTTCTCCTGTTACCCTTGGGAAAATTAAAAAATTGGGGACTAAAACATCATATTTGTGGAAATTTTTTTTTTTTTTTTTATTCACGCCAGGGCATTATAAACTTTAGTGAAACACTTGGGGGTTCAAAATGCTCACCACACACCTAGATCAGTTCATTAGGGGGTCTAGTTTCCAAAATGGGGTCACTTGTGGGGGTTTCCACTGTTTAGGCACATGAGGGGCTCTGCTAACGGAACATGACGCCCGCAGACCATTCCATCAAAGTCTGCATTCCAAAATGTCACTACTTCCATTCTGCGCCCTGCCATGCACCCAAACAGTGGTTCCCCCCAACATATGGGGTATCAGCGTACTCAGGACAAATTGGACAACAACTTTTGTGGTCCAATTTCTCCTGTTACCCTTGGGAAAATTAAAAAATTGGGGACTAAAACATCATATTTGTGGAATTTTTTTTTTTTTTTTTATTCACGCCAGGGCATTATAAACTTTAGTGAAACACTTGGGGGTTCAAAATGCTCACCACACACCTAGATAAGTTCCTTAGGGGGTCTAGTTTCCAAAATGGGGTCACTTGTGGGGGTTTCCACTGTTTAGGCACATCAGAGGCTCCACAAACGCGACATGGCGTCCGTTCTCAATTCCAGCCAATTTTGGTTTGGAATAGTCAAACGGCACTCCTTCCCTGTTGAGCCCTGCCGTGCGCCCAAACAGTGGTTCCCCCCCACATATGGGGTATCGGCGTACTCAGGACAAGTTGGACAACAACTTTTGTGGTCCAATTTCTCCTCTTACCCTTGGGAAAATAACAAATTGGGGACTAAAACATCATGCTTGTGGAAAAAATATGATTTTTTTTCTTCACGGCTCTACATTATAAACTTGCGTGAAGCATTTGGGGGTTCAAAGTGCTCACCACACATCTAGATAAGTTCCTTAGGGGGTCTAGTTTCCAAAATGGGGTCACATATGGGGGGTTTCCACTGTTTAGGCACATCAGTGGCTCTCCAAACGCAACATGGCGTCCTTTCTCAATTCCAGCCAATTTTGGTTTGGAAAAGTCAAATGGCGCTCCTTCCATTTCGAGCCCTGCCGTGCGCCCAAACAGTGGTTCCCCCCCACATATGGGGTATCGGCGTACTCAGGACAAGTTGGACAACAACTTTTGTGGTCCAATTTCTCCTCTTACCCTTGGGAAAATAACAAATTGGGGACTAAAACATCATGCTTGTGGAAAAAATATGATTTTTTTTTCTTCACGGCTCTACATTATAAACTTGCGTGAAGAACTTGGGGGTTCAAAGTGCTCATCACACATCTAGATAAGTTCCTTAGGGGGTCTAGTTTCCAAAATGGGGTCACATGTGGGGGGTTTCCACTGTTTAGGCACATCAGTGGCTCTCCAAACGCAACATGGCGTCCTTTCTCATTTCCAGCCAATTTTGGTTTGGAAAAGTCAAATGGCGCTCATTCCATTTTGAGCCCTGCTGTGCGCCCAAACAGTGGTTCCCCCCCACATATGGGGTATCAGCGTACTCAGGACAAGTTGGACAACAACTTTTGTGGTCCAATTTCTCCTCTTAGGCTGGAATCACACACAGCGACTAAAAAAGCTGACCGTTTTAGTGGGACGATTATCGCAGCAAAATGTCATGAACAGTCATCCGTCTGGCATTCGATTTTCCAGGAAAAATGCGATTTAGTCGCATCTGACCATAGTTGTAACATCCGATTTACATCCGACTTGTGAGAATTTATCGCAGGCTTGCAAAACTGACATATAATGGATCCAAAAGAATATTATTTAAATCACAAAAGAAAGAATAGATATATACACATAGAACACAGATATATTATATATATATATATATATATATATGTCATTGTGACATATATATATATATATATATATATATATATATATATATATTTATAGTTCTTACACTTCTACATACTGTACTAGCCGCTAATTCAATTGCCGGCTTTAGTGAAATCCCAGAAGCCGACATGAAATGATACATTGTTTTGACACAGTTAACCATGTAATTTCAAGTATTTTGATATATGTTTTAAACTTACAATTACATAAGTATATTTGTGCAAAATTTCAGACATGTAGGGGTTAATTAAAGGTGTAAATTCGTTGTAAAAAAACCCTTTTTTTTCAACGAATTTACACCTTTAATTAACCCCTACATGTCTGAAATTTTGCACAAATATACTTATGTAATTGTAAGTTTAAAACATATATCAAAATACTTGAAATTACATGGTTAACTGTGTCAAAACAATGTATCATTTCATGTCGGCTTCTGGGATTTCACTAAAGCCGGCAATTGAATTAGCGGCTAGTACAGTATGTAGAAGTGTAAGAACTATAAATATATATATATATATATATATATATATATATATATATGTCACAATGATATATATATATATATATATATATTTATATATATATATGTGGATTCTATGTGTGGATATGTATTGATTCGATTCTTTATTAAAGCTGTCAGTGTGATTTTACAGTATAGGCAGGGATGAATTGCCGGCTTTTCTAAAGGACACTGATGCGATTTAATCGCAAGTCACACATGCAGTCCGTTTGTAATCAGATTTTTCATCGCTCCCATAGACTTGCATTGGCGATAGTCGACCCACAATCGGTGACAATCGCAGCATGCTGCGATTGCACTCGGACGTTTAAAACGGACCACAAAAAATCTGTTACTGGGAGCTGCTCCATAGATTAACATAGGTCCGACTGCAATGCGATTTTTCATCGCATTGCAGTCATCCGATTTTGTCGCCAGTGTGACCCCAGCCTTACCCTTGGTAAAATAACAAATTGGGGACTAAAACATCATGGTTGTGGAAAAAATATGATTTTTTTTCTTCACGGCTCTACATTATAAACTTGCGTGAAGCATTTGGGGGTTCAAAGTGCTCACCACACATCTAGATAAGTTCCTTAGGGGGTCTAGTTTCCAAAATGGGGTCACATATGGGGGGTTTCCACTGTTTAGGCACATCAGTGGCTCTCCAAACGCAACATGGCGTCCTTTCTCAATTCCAGCCAATTTTGGTTTGGAAAAGTCAAATGGCTCTCCTTCCATTTCGAGCCCTGCCGTGCGCCCAAACAGTGGTTCCCCCCACATATGGGGTATCAGCGTACTCAGGACAAGTTGGACAACAACTTTTGTGGTCCAATTTCTCCTCTTACCCTTGGTAAAATAACAAATTGGGGACTAAAACATCATGGTTGTGGAAAAAATATGATTTTTTTTCTTCACGGCTCTACATTATAAACTTGCGTGAAGCATTTGGGGTTCAAAGTGCTCATCACACATCTAGATAAGTTCCTTAGGGGGTCTAGTTTCCAAAATGGGGTCACATGTGGGGTGTTTCCACTGTTTAGGCACATCAGTGGCTCTCCAAACGCAACATGGCGTCCTTTCTCAATTCCAGCCAATTTTGGTTTGGAAAAGTCAAATGGCGCTCCTTCCATTTCGAGCCCTGCCGTGCGCCCAAACAGTGGTTCCCCCCCACATATGGGGTATCAGCGTACTCAGGACAAGTTGGAAAACAACTTTTGTGGTCCAATTTCTCCTCTTACCCTTGGTAAAATAACAAATTGGGGACTAAAACATCATGGTTGTGGAAAAAATATGATTTTTTTTCTTCACGGCTCTACATTATAAACTTGCGTGAAGCATTTGGGGGTTCAAAGTGCTCATCACACATCTAGATAAGTTCCTTAGGGGGTCTAGTTTCCAAAATGGGGTCACATGTGGGGGTTTCCACTGTTTAGGCACATCAGTGGCTCTCCAAACGCAACATGGCGTCCTTTCTCAATTCCAGCCAATTTTGGTTTGGAAAAGTCAAATGGCGCTCCTTCCATTTCGAGCCCTGCCGTGCGCCCAAACAGTGGTTCCCCCCCACATATGGGGTATCAGCGTACTCAGGACAAGTTGGACAACAACTTTTGTGGTCCAATTTCTCCTCTTACCCTTGGGAAAATAACAAATTGGGGACTAAAACATCATGGTTGTGGAAAAAATATGATTTTTTTTCTTCACGGCTCTACATTATAAACTTGCGTGAAGCATTTTGGGGTTCAAAGTGCTCACCACACATCTAGATAAGTTCCTTAGGGGGTCTAGTTTCCAAAATGGGGTCACATGGGGGGATTTCCACTGTTTAGGCACATCAGTGGCTCTCCAAACGCAACATGGCGTCCTTTCTCAATTCCAGCCAATTTTGGTTTGGAAAAGTCAAATGGCGCTCCTTCCATTTCGAGCCCTGCCGTGCGCCCAAACAGTGGTTCCCCCCACATATGGGGTATCAGCGTACTCAGGACAAGTTGGACAACAACTTTTGTGGTCCAATTTCTCCTCTTACCATTGGGAAAATAACAAATTGGGAACTAAAACATCATGGTTGTGGAAAAAATATGATTTTTTTTCTTCACGGCTCTACATTATAAACTTGCGTGAAGCATTTGGGGGTTCAAAGTGCTCATCACACATCTAGATAAGTTCCTTAGGGGGTCTAGTTTCCAAAATGGGGTCACATGTGGGGGGTTTCCACTGTTTAGGCACATCAGTGGCTCTCCAAACGCAACATGGCGTCCTTTCTCAATTCCAGCCAATTTTGGTTTGGAAAAGTCAAATGGCGCTCATTCCATGTCGAGCTCTGCCGTGCGCCCAAACAGTGGTTCCCCCCACATATTGGGTATCGGCGTACTCAGGACAAGTTGGGCAACAACTTTTGTGGTCCAATTTCTCCTCTTACCCTTGGGAAAATAACAAATTGGGGACTAAAACATCATGCTTGTGGAAAAAATATGATTTTTTTTCTTCACGGCTCTACATTATAAACTTGCGTGAAGCACTTGGGGGTTCAAAGTGCTCACCACACATCTAGATAAGTTCCTTAGGGGGTCTAGTTTCCAAAATGGGGTCACATGTGGGGGGTTTCCACTGTTTAGGCACATCAGGGAATCTCCAAACGCGACATGGCGTCCAATCTCAATTCCCACCAATTTTAGTTTGGGAAAGTCAAACGGCGCTCCTTCCATTCTAAGCCCTTCCGTGCACCCAAACAGTGGTTTTCCCCCACATATTGGGTATTGGCATACTCAGGAGAAATGGCACAACAACTTTATCCGTCCATTTTCTCCTTTTTCCCTTGTGAAAACAAAAAAAATGTTTGTAATAGATCATTTTTGTGACTAAAAAGTAAAATGTTCATTTTTTCCTTTCACATTGCTTCAGCTCCTGTGAAGCACCTGAAGGGTTAATAATCTTCTTGATTGTGGTTTTGAGTACCTTGAGGGGTGCAGTTTTTAGAATGGTGTCACTTTTGGGCATTTTCTACCAAATAGATCCCTCAAAGTGACTTCAAATGTGAGGTGGTCCCTAAAAAAAATGGCTTTGTAAATTTTGTTGTAAAAATGAGAAATCGCTGGTCAACTTTTAACCCTTATAACTTCCTAACAAATAAAAATTTTGTTTCCAAAATTGTGCTGATGTAAAGCAGACATGTTAGAAATGTTATTTCTTAACTATTTTGTGTGACATATTTCTCTGTTTTAAGGGAATAAAAATTCAAAGTTTGAAAATTGCAAAATTTTCAAAATTTTCGCCATATTTGCATTTTTTTCAAAAATAAACGCAAGGTATATGGAAGAAATTTTACCACTAACGTGAAGTACAATATGTCACGAGAAAACAATCTCAGAATCGCGAATATCCGTTGAAGCGTTCCAGAGTTATAACCTCATAAAGAGACAGTGGTCAGAATTGTAAAAATTGGCCCGGTCATTAACGTGCAAACCACCCTTGGGGGTGAAGGGTTAAGCATAACAATCAGGGTGACGGCTCTTCCCTATTTGGAGCATGTTCGACATGGGTTTTTCTGTGCATGTGTAGGGAACAGGAGACTTGTTGTCGGACACACAGCAGGGGAACAGCTGGCGTTACTGAACCCCACTAACACTATAGCTTGTGTATTGGTCTGTGGACACGACACTTCTGAGCAGCAACTGGCAGTGTTGTAGCCCAGGGAGTAGAGTTCAGGTGGTAGAAAGATGAACATAACAGGAGACATGGATAACGTTGCGAACCAGTTATTTAATCTGAAAACGGACAGACAAATTCTGGCGAGATCCATGCCTTGTTCATTTTCAGAAAAGTAAGCCGGTCTACATTATCGGAGGATAGTCGCATGCGACGGTCTGTTAGTACACCACCTGCGGCACTAAAGACGCGCTCCGATAATACACTGGCAGCAGGGCAAGCCAGCACCTCCAATGCATACTGGCTAAGCTCTGGCCATGTATCCAGCTTAGAGACACAAAACTTGAATGGGGAAGAGCCATCTGGGAGTACACTGAGAGGGAAAGACATGTAGTCTGTCACCATCTTATGGAAACGTTGCCTCCTGCTGACTGGAGCCGTCTCCGATGGTGTAGACATTGGTGGCGCTGCCACAAAATTTCGCCACATTTGGAACATACTGGTCTTGCCCTGTGCAGAGGCGCTGCTTGTGCTCCCTCTTGTTGCAGAGCTGTCTCCACTGCCTCGACGCACAGAGCTGCTTTGTAAAGCAGTAGCAGCAGCAGTGCTCTCGGCTGGAATGGAGAACATTATGGATTGCACCAGTATGTCTTGGTACTCCCGCATTTTACGCTCCCGGTTCAATGGTGTGATGAGGCTTTGTAAGTTGTCCCGGTAGCGAGGGTCTAGGAGGGTGTACACCCAATAATCAGACGTGGTGAGAATGTGGGCGATGCGGCGGTCGTTTCTCAGGCACTGCAGCATGAAATCAACCATGTGCTGCAGACTCCCAACTGGCCAAGAAACGCTGTCCCCTGCAAGAGGCGTCATCTCTGACTGCTCTGCATCACCCCACCCTCGCTCTACATACTGACTAGAGCGTTGTGTACCTCCCTCTGGAGCGATGTCTTCCTCCTCCATTGACTCCTCCTCATCCTCCTCACAAAGTGAACACTGCCCAGCCCTTTGTGAGGAACCACGTTGCGCTGACTGTCCAGAAGGTGATGGAATTTGTGACTCCTCATCCTCCACCTCTTCCAAAACCTCATCCCTTATTGCTTGCAGTGTTTTTTGAAGCAGGCAGATAAGGGGGACAGTCAGGCTGACTAGTGCATCATCTGCACTCGCCATCCGCGTTGACTCATCAAACGCACGCAAAACGTGGCAGATGTCCTTCATAGAGGCCCACTCAGTAGTGGTGAAGTGTGAACGACGCAAATTGCGAGTTGATTGCGCCTGATGCAGCTGATACTCCATTACTGCTGGCTGCTGCTCACACAACCGCTCCAACATATGTAACGTGGAATTCCACCTGGTGGGTACGTCACATATGATGCGATGTTCAGGAAGGCGAAATCTGCGTTGCAGAGCTGCAATGCGCGATCTGGCCATGCTGGAACGTCGCAAGTGAGCGCACTCTAGGCGGACCTTGTGCAGCAGTGCATCAAGATCCGGATAGTCCCTCAAAAAACTCTGCACGACCAAGTTGAGCACATGTGCCAGACATGGTATGTGAGTGAGGTTGCCAAGGCCAGAGCTGCCACCAGATTTCGGCCATTGTCACACACTACCAAGCCTGGCTGGAGATTCGCTGGCAAAAACCACACGTCGCTCTCCTGCTTGATGGCATTCCAGAGCTCCTGCGCTGTGTGGCTTCGATTCCCCATGTAAATTAATTTCAGGACGGCCTGTTGACGTTTGGCCACGGCTGTGCTCATATCGGTCGCATCAGGTAAGCGTTCACGGGTCCATGTGGAGGTAGACCGTGACGGCTCCTGCAGCGATGATTCTGAGGAACTGGAGTAGGAGGAGGAGTCAATGTGGACAGACTTGATTCCTGCAATCCTTGGAGTTGGCAGAACACGTACAGCGCCACTCGCAAGATCTGTACCCGGCTCCACAACATTGACCCAATGGGCAGTGAGGGAAAGGTATCGTCCCTGGCCATGGGTACTGGTCCACGCATCGGTGGTCAGGTGGACCTTGCTACTGACGGCGTTTAGTAGCGCATGTTTAATTTTTCCCTCAACATGCTTTTGCAGACCAGGGACGGCTTGCCTGCTGAAATAAAATCGGCTGGGCACATTTTATTGTGGGACTGCCAATGACATTAAGTCACGGAAACTGTCAGTCTCCACCAGCCTGAATGACAGCATTTCAAGGGACAGGAGTTTTGCAATGCCAGCATTCAGAGCCTGTGCTCGTGGATGGTTTGCCGAGTATGGCCGTCTTTTATCCCATACCTGTGCTACCGATGGCTGTTTTGTGGCCTGGGAGTGTGAGGATGACAGGGAACTTGCAGCTGTGGGTGGAATAACACTGGGTCTCTGGACAACAGTTACAGAGGTTCTTCCATGGCGATCCTGTGAGGAAGCCGAACCAGCTGTGTGTGAGCTGGAGGAAGAGGCTCCAACACGAGCTGAAGATGTAGGTGCAGCTGTAGGTTGGCCTACATCTCCAGTGTGTCTTTGTAACTCAGCTACGTGCTTTGTCCGTACATGTTTCCACATATTTGTGGTATTGAGGTTACTGATATTTTTACCTCTTTTAACTTTTTGATTACACAGCTTGCATTTGACATAGCAAATATCATCTGCAAGTGTGTCAAAAAAGGACCACGCAGTGCAAGTCCTGGGAGCGCCCGGTTTGGCTGTTGGAAGAGAACTGCTACGAACGGGTGCCAAACTGGAGGGTACAGGCAACCGAGTCTGCAGCCTACCTCTCCCTACTGTTTGGACCGTTCGGGCAATCTCTTCCTCAGAGCTGCTACCACCACCTTCCTGTTCCTCACGCCATGTTGGGTCTTGGACCTCATCATCTCCACTACCCTCTTCCAACACCTGCTGCTGTTGGGTGGTCTGGCCAGCACCTTGCTCAACAGAAAATGGCACCTGAGTCTCATCATCATCAGATGCGTTCTGCGGTGTGCTGACCATCGGCACTGGCTCACCCGCCTCTTCACATTCAGAGAGACACAGCTGTTGCGCATCACTGCATACTGCCTCTTCTTCACATTCCAGAATGCTGCTTGGCTGGGCCCCTGTTTCCAAGCCAACAGATTCTGAGAACAGAAGCAGAGACTCAGCTGGCTCCAGTTCAGAACTCTCTGACTGCCTGGGCAATTTGGCAGGCGGTGAAGAGACAGATGGTTGTTCAACAGTGCTGTGGTCCTGAGAGGAGGTGGAAGCAATTGAAGTCGATGCATTGGCTGCCATCCAACCAACAACGGCTTCAATTTGTTCTTCCCGCAGCAGGGGGGTACGCTGAGCTCCTACAAAAGTGCGCATAAAGGAACGCTCACAGGGAAAACTGGTGGATGCTGTGTCACTGGGTGCGGCAGCAGCCACAGAATCCCCACGTCCTCTCCCTGCTGAAACTCCACGGCCACGACCACGTGCCTTACTCCCTGCCTTCTTCATCTTGGTAGATTGATAAAGAAAGTCAGAAAAGTTATAAGGCCTAAGTGTGGTTATTCCTCAGAGACTGCAGTGAACACTGCAGACAACTGTTCAGTAGCTGTGAAAGGCCCCTTTGTGTACTTCTATAGTGTTTGCAACCAATGTATTGTATACGGATGGAAGCGCGTCACACTAATAGATTAGATTTTTTTCAAATATAATGGAGCAGCACCAATTAGAGAAAAATGTGAAGGATGAGGCAGTGACCACACGCTCAGCAGACTACAACCAGCAGTAGTTGAAGAACTAACTGGAGCGTGATCTGCACTCAAAAAATGAAAAGCTCACAGACTACAGTGAACACTGAAACACAACTGTTCAGTAGCTGTGAAAGGCCCCTTTGTCTACTTCTATAGTGTTTGCAACCACTGTATTGTATACGGATGGAAGCGCGTCACACTAATAGATTAGATTTTTTCAAATATAATGGAGCAGCACCAATTAGAGAAAAATGTGAAGGATGAGGCAGTGACACACGCTCAGCAGACTACAACCAGAGTAGTTGAAGAACTAACTGGAGCGTGATCTGCACTCAAAAAATGAAAAGCTCACAGACTACAGTGAACACTGAAACACAACTGTTCAGTAGCTGTGAAAGGCCCCTTTGTTACTTCTATAGTGTTTGCAACCACTGTATTGTATACGGATGGAAGCGCGTCACACTAATAGATTAGATTTTTTTCAAATATAATGGAGCAGCACCAATTAGAGAAAAATGTGAAGGATGAGGCAGTGACACACGCTCAGCAGACTACAACCAGCAGTAGTTGAAGAACTAACTGGAGCGTGATCTGCACTCAAAAAATGAAAAGCTCACAGACTACAGTGAACACTGAAACACAACTGTTCAGTAGCTGTGAAAGGTCCCTTTGTTACTTCTATAGTGTTTGCAACCACTGTATTGTATACGGATGGAAGCGCGTCACACTAATAGATTAGATTTTTTTCAAATATAATGGAGCAGCACCAATTAGAGAAAAATGTGAAGGATGAGGCAGTGACACACGCTCAGCAGACTACAACCAGCAGTAGTTGAAGAACTAACTGGAGCGTGATCTGCACTCAAAAAATGAAAAGCTCACAGACTACAGTGAACACTGAAACACAACTGTTCAGTAGCTGTGAAAGGTCCCTTTGTGTACTTCTACAGTGTTTGCAACCACTGTATTGTATACGGATGGAAGCGCGTCACACTAATAGATTAGATTTTTTTCAAATATAATGGAGCAGCACCAATTAGAGAAAAATGTGAAGGATGAGGCAGTGACACACGCTCAGCAGACTACAACCAGTAGTAGTTGAAGAACTAACTGGAGCGTGATCTGCACTCAAAAAATGAAAAGCTCACAGACTACAGTGAACACTGAAACACAACTGTTCAGTAGCTGTGAAAGGCCCCTTTGTCTACTTCTATAGTGTTTGCAACCACTGTATTGTATACGGATGGAAGCGCGTCACACTAATAGATTAGATTTTTTTCAAATATAATGGAGCAGCACCAATTAGAGAAAAATGTGAAGGATGAGGCAGTGACACACGCTCAGCAGACTACAACCAGCAGTAGTTGAAGAACTAACTGGAGCGTGATCTGCACTCAAAAAATAAAAACCTCACAGACTACAGTGAACACTGAAACACAACTGTTCAGTAGCTGTGAAAGGCCCCTTTGTCTGCTTCTATAGTGTTTGCAACCACTGTATTGTATACGGATGGAAGCGCGTCACACTAATAGATTAGATTTTTTTCAAATATAATGGAGCAGCACCAATTAGAGAAAAATGTGAAGGATGAGGCAGTGACACACGCTCAGCAGACTACAACCAGCAGTAGTTGAAGAACTAACTGGAGCGTGATCTGCACTCAAAAAATGAAAAGCTCACAGACTACAGTGAACACTGAAACACAACTGTTCAGTAGCTGTGAAAGGCCCCTTTGTCTACTTCTATAGTGTTTGCAACCACTGTATTGTATACGGATGGAAGCGCGTCACACTAATAGATTAGATTTTTTTCAAATATAATGGAGCAGCACCAATTAGAGAAAAATGTGAAGGATGAGGCAGTGACACACGCTCAGCAGACTACAACCAGCAGTAGTTGAAGAACTAACTGGAGCGTGATCTGCACTCAAAAATAAAAAGCTCACAGACTACAGTGAACACTGAAACACAACTGTTCAGTAGCTGTGAAAGGCCCCGTTGTCTGCTTCTATAGTGTTTGCAACCACCGTATTGTATACGGATGGAAGCGCGTCACACTAATAGATTAGATTTTTTTCAAATATAATGGAGCAGCACCAATTAGAGAAAAATGTGAAGGATGAGGCAGTGACACACGCTCAGCAGACTACAACCAGCAGTAGTTGAAGAACTAACTGGAGCGTTATCTGCACTCAAAAAATGAAAAGCTCACAGACTACAGTGAACACTGAAACACAACTGTTCAGTAGCTGTGAAAGGCCCCTTTGTCTACTTCTATAGTGTTTGCAACCACTGTATTGTATACGGATGGAAGCGCGTCACACTAATAGATTAGATTTTTTTCAAATATAATGGAGCAGCACCAATTAGAGAAAAATGTGAAGGATGAGGCAGTGACACACGCTCAGCAGACTACAACCAGCAGTAGTTGAAGAACTAACTGGAGCGTGATCTGCACTCAAAAAATGAAAAGCTCACAGACTACAGTGAACACTGAAACACAACTGTTCAGTAGCTGTGAAAGGCCCCTTTGTCTACTTCTATAGTGTTTGCAACCAATGTATTGTATACGGATGGAAGCGCGTCACACTAATAGATTAGATTTTTTGCAAATATAATGGAGCTGCACCAATTCCACAAAATCAAATAAAAAAAAGAGTCAGTGAGTGACACTTGCAGATGCCTACAAACAGCGGTGGATGCAGAGCAAACTGCAGCGTCACCTGCACTCTCACACACACCTTGCACAGAGCTGTTAAAACAACACTGGCAAAAGGAAGCTTTACACAGCGGTTGGTAAACTAGCCTGCCTAAAGCACAGTAGAGTACACAAAATCGCAATGTCTAACTGTCCCTCAGAGTCAGCACAGCAGCGTTCTGTCCCTAACTGAGTTCACAGCACAGTGACGCTAAAATGTAGGCGGCGCCTTTTATAGTGCATTCTGACATCATTTCAGCAGCCAATCACAGCCATGCCATTAGTTAAGATGACCGCAGCATTACAGGATGTGCCCACACTTCATAAGATTCCTCATTGGCTGACTAAAATCACATTGCCTCTCAAAGAATTATGGGCACTTCCGATTCCGGTATACGATATATGAAAAATATCGGAACTAAGTATCGGAATTCCGATACAGCGAATATCGGCCGATACCCGATACTTGCGGTATCGGAATGCTCAACACTACTCTTCAATAAGGACTTGTGGAACACGTTATGGATCTTAAATGTCCCTGGAAGAAGTAAACGAAAGGAAACAGGATTAAGGATCTCCAAGATCTTATAAGGTCCATTGAACCTAGGCTTAAACCTAGCAGATGCAACTCTCATAGGGATATTTCTTGAGGACAACCAAACCAAGTCCCCCACTTCAAACCGAGGACCATCAGTCCTATGCCGGTTGGCAAACCGCTGGGCCCTCTCCTGAGAGAGGGACAACCTCTCCACTACCTGGTCCCAAATCTGCTGCATACGCTCCACAACAGAGTCAATACCTGGACAGACAGAAGCCTCCGTCTGTCCCGAAGAAAATCGAGGGTGAAACCCAAAATTGCAGAAAAATGGAGACATCAAAGTGGCAGAGCTAGCCCTATTATTAAGAGCAAACTCAGCCAAGGGCAAAAAAGAGACCCAGTCATCTTGATCAGCAGACACAAAGCATCTCAGATAAGTCTCCAATGTCTGGTTTGTTCTTTCAGTTTGTCCATTGGTCTGAGGATGAAAAGCCGAGGAGAAAGACATTTGAACACCAAGTTTAGAACAAAAAGTCCTCCAAAATCTGGAAACAAACTGGACTCCTCTGTCAGACACAATGTTCTCAGGAATGCCGTGTAACCGAACCACGTGCTGAAGGAACAAAGGCACCAATTCAGAGGAGGAAGGCAACTTAGGTAATGGCACAAGATGTATCATTTTGGAAAACCTATCACAAATCACCCAGATAACGGTCATTCTCTGAGAAACAGGGAGGTCGGAAATGAAATCCATAGAGATATGGGTCCATGGTCTCTTGGGCACAGGCAATGGCATCAACAAACCACTAGAGCGAGAGCAAGGCTTGGAGCGAGAGCAAGTCCCGCAGGACTGCACAAATTCCCTGACGTCACGAGACAAAGTAGGCCACCAAAAGGACCGACTAACCAAGTCTCTGGTACCTAAAATTCCGGGATGACCAGTCAACGCGGAACAATAAATCTCAGACATCACACTCTTTTTCCACCGGTCTGGGACAAACAATTTCCCAATAGGACAGCGCTCAGGTTTATCCCCCTGACACCCTTCCAGAGCCAGTCTCAAATTGGGCGAGATGGCGGAAAGAACAACACCCTCTTTCAAAATAACAGCAGGATCAGATAACTCAGGAGAGTCCGCAAGGAAACTCCTCGAGAGGGCATCCGCCTTAACATTCTTAGTGCCAGGAAGGAAGGAAGCCACAAAATTAAAACGTGTGAAAAACAAGGCCCACATGGCCTGTCTAGGATTGAGTCGCTTGGCTGATTCCAGATAAACCAGATTCTTATGGTCCGTGAGGACCACCACCTGATGTTTGGCTCCCTCCAGCCAATGTCTCCACTCTTCAAAAGCCCACTTCATGGCCAATAACTCCCGATTACCCACGTCATAATTACGTTCAGTTGGAGAAAATTTTCGAGAGAAAAAGGCACAAGGGTTACTTTTAGAGGTCTCTGGATCTCTTTGGGACAAAACGGCACCTGCCACAATTTCAGAGGCATCAACTTCCACCTGAAATGGCAGAGAAACATCAGGCTGCCGTAGAAAAGGAGCAGAAGTGAATCTCTGCTTAAGTTCCTGAAACACAGAGACTGCCTCAGGAGACCAATTCACCACATCAGAACCCTTTTTGGTCAAATCAGTCAATGGTTTAACAATAACAGAGAAATTACCAATAAATTTACGATAAAAATTGGCAAAACCCAAGAATTTCTGAAGAGCCTTTAATGAAGTAGGTTGGACCCAATCACAGATGGCCTGAACCTTGACCGGGTCCATTTCAATAACAGACGGAGACAAAATGAATCCCAGAAATGAGATCCTCTGTACGCCAAAAAGACACTTTGATCCCTTCACATACAGAGCATTCTCTCTCAAAATCTGGAACACAGTCCGAACATGTTTCACATGAGAGTCCCAGTTATTGGAAAAAAACAAGATATCATCCAAATAAACAATCAGAAATTTATCCACAAAATCCCTGAAAATGTCATTCATGAAGACTGGAAGACGGAAGGAGCATTAGTGAGCCCAAAGGGCATCACTAAGTACTCAAAATGCCCCTCTGGGGTATTAAACGCCGTCTTCCATTCATCCCCGTGCTTAATGCGAATAAGGTTATACGCCCCCTGAGGTCAAGCTTGGTAAACCAAGTAGCATTTTTCACCCTGGAAAACAGGTCAGAAATCAAGGGTAACGGATATTGATATTTCACAGTGATATTGTTCAAGAGACGATAATCAATACACAGCCTTAATGAACCATCCTTTTTGGCCACAAAGAAAAAAACGGCACTCAAGGGTGAAGAGGATCGTCTGGTATGACCCTTCTCCAATGACTCCTTGATATAAGACCGCATAGCGTCATGTTCAGGTACAGACAAGTTAAAAAGGCGACCTTTAGGGAATTTGCTACCAGGCACTAATTCAATAGTGCAGTCATAGCTCCTATGGGGGGCAAGGATGCAGATTTACTTTCGCTAAACACATCAGAAAAATCAGTCAAAAAGTCAGGAACATCCTGAGCCTGGGGAGAGGCAGAAAAAACAGGAGTGTTGGCATTAACACATTGACAGTCACAACTGGTCACAGACACAGATTTCCAATCCAAAACAGGATTATGAGACTGTAACCAAGGGAAACCAAGTACAATAATGTCATGCAGATTATACAGCACCAAAAATTTGCAACTCTCCTGATGATCAGGTTCAACCCTCATTATCACCTGAGTAGAGAACTGGGGTTTATTCTCAGCCAAAGGGGTAGAATCAATACCCAGTAAGGGAATAGACTTCCGTAGGGGTATCAAGGGAAACCAACAACGTTTAGCAAAATCAAAATCCATCAGGTTAATAGCTGCTCCCGAATCAACAAAAGCCTGAGCAGAAAATGTGGACAGGGAGCAAATCAGGGTAACAGTCAACAGAAATTTAGTCTGAACACTACCCAAGACAACTGAGCGTGCAAAACGTCTTCCCTGCTTAGGGCAGACTGAAATAGCATGAAAGGCGTCACCACAGTAAAAACATAACCCATTGCGTTTTTGAAACTCATGACGCTGTGCCCCAGAAGCCACTCTATCAAACTGCATGGGTTCAGAAGCTGGTTCACAAGGCAACACTACTCCACGCATACCTCTACGCTCACGCAAATGTCTGTCAATTTGAATCGCTAATGACATAGAATCATTGAGACCAGAGGGAGCAGGGAAACCCACCATAACATCTTTTACATTCTCTGACAGACCCTTCCGAAAAAGGGCTGCCAAAGCATCATCATTCCATTTGGTCAGGACTGCCCACTTTTGGAATTTCTGACAGTACAACTCAGCGCCCTCAAGCCCCTGATTTAATGCCAACAAGGTTTTTTCAGCTTGATCAGTGACATTAGGTTCATCTTACAATAACCCCAGAGCCAGAAAAAATGCATCAACATTACTCAAAACAGGGTCCCCAGGTGTCAGGGAAAAAGCCCAATCCTGAGGATCGCCGCGCAGGAGAGAGATGACAATTTGAACCTGCTGTGCTGCGTTCCCTGAGGACTTAGGTTTTAAGGCAAAAAACAACTTACAGTTATTTTTGAAATTCAGAAATTTAGCTCGATCCCCAAAAATAAATCTGGCATGGGGATCCTAGGTTCCACAACCGGCAACCTAGCAAGATAGGTAGCAATACTCCGAACTTCAGTGGCAAGCTGATCCACACGGCCAGACAACTGTGCAAACTCCATTGAGAGAAAGAAAAAAAATCATCCTCAGCACCCAGAGAAAAAGAGGGAAAAAATGCAACAAACAGAGAAAAAAAAATTTCTGACAACTTCCCTTTTTCTTTTTCCTTTTACTATTTTTCCCTTCTGTTGAGTACCATATAATTTTCAGTTTGGCCGGTGATACTGTTATGATTTGGTAGCTGAGGAGAGCAGGCAAAAACGGCAATACACCAGAGAGGTTGGAATCTACTGGATTGCAGTACCCTGACTAACCACCACAACTAAAAGCAGCCATGGAGCGTTCCTACGTTGGTCCTAGACACCTCGTCACAGCCTGAGAGGTTAACTACACCTAAAGATAGAAAGAGGAAAGCTATCTGCCCCGGAGCAGATCCCCAAAGAACATAGGAAGCCCCCAAACATGTAATGGCGGTTAGACAAGAGAAAATACAGACACAGACAGAAAATAGTATGAGCAAACGTTGGGGCCCAATCTACCTGGACAGAAAAGGATAGGAAGGACACTTACTGCAATCCAAAAAACCCTAAAAAATACCAACTCTACTAATTGCAAAAACACCTGAGATCACACGACCTCTACCACCTAAATTAGTTCTCTGGTGTCACAAAAATAAGCCGCAGCCACTGAAAAAACTGGAAAAGGCAAATGAACAAATAACAGTGGCTCAGATAAATTGTGAGGAGCACAAGCCCCGGAGGGGACCTGGCTGACCTCCACAGAAGTGCAGGGAACAATGCAAAAAGCAAGCACAAAAATAAAAGCAGAAAATATCTAATAGCAGAAGATGCAGGCAAGACTCAGCAAGCTTCCAAGTGAACCAGGAACCACAGTTGAGACAAGAACAATTGATCACCGGCAACCATGATGGGAGGGAACCTCCCTTATATAAGACCAGTCTGTAACTCCTGATTGCCAATCCTCATTGAATGGTTCAGTACTGTTTGTAACCACCAGAGGGAACTTCTGCTCAGAATTCATTTCTAACACATTCACAACAAAAAGCATTAGTGGAAACATAATTTATCAAACTGTGACCAAATTTTGCTGACTTTGAGTAAAAATGCTCATGAAAGCGAACATGAATCTGAATTGTTGTGAATGTGTTAGAAATGAATTCTGAGCGGGAGCTCCCTCTGGTGGTTACAAACAGTACTGAACCATTCAATGAAGATTGTGAAGATTGGCGATCAGGAGTTACAGACTGGTCTTATATAAGGGAGGTTCCCTCCCATCAAGGTTGCCGGTGATCAATTGTTCTTGTCTCAACTTTGGTTCCTGGTTCTCTTGGAAGCTTGCTGTGTTTTGCCTGTATCTTCTGCTAACAGATAAGATTTTCCTGCTTTTATTTTTGTGCTTGCTTTTTGCATTGTTTCCTGCACTCTTGTGTAGGTCAGCCAGGTCCCCTCCGGGGGGCTTGTGCTCCTCTCAGTTTATCTGAGCCTCTGTTATTTGTTCATTTGCCTTTTCCAGTTTTTTCAGTGGCTGCGGCTTAGTTTTGTTACACCAGAGAACTAATTTAGGTGGTAGAGGTCGTGTGATCTCAGGTGTTTTTGTAATTAGTAGGGTTGGTACTTTTTAGGGTTTTTTGGGATTGCAGTAAGTGCCCTTCCTATCCTTTTCTTTCTAGGAAGATTGGGCCCCAACGTTTGCTCATACTATTTTCTGTCTGTGTCTGTATTCCTCTTGTCTAACCACCATTACATGTTTGGGGGCTTCCTATGTTCTTTGGGGATCTGCTCCGGGGCAGATAGTTTTCCTCTTTCTATCTTTAGGTGTAGTTAGCTTCTCAGGCTGTGACGTGGCGTCTAGGACCAACGTAGGTACGCTCCACGGCTGCCTTTAGTTGTGGTGGTTAGTCAGGGTACTGCAATCCAGTAGATTCCAACCTCTCTGGTGTATTGCCGTTTTTGCCTGCTCTCCTCAGTTACCAAAACATAACACTGAATGTGCCGAAGTTTGTGCCGAATTTGAAATTGGCGAACATTTTCCGAACACGTTCGTTCATCTCTACAAAGTGTTGTTATAAATCTTGAAAAATCACAATTCCTCAACATCAACTTCTCCCAAAGCAGTTCTCCTAATCAAAGCTCTCACTTTCCTGACAATATGCAAACACAATGATAACAATGTATACAGTGGGTTTGGAAAGTATTCAGACCCCTTTAAATTTTTCACTCTTTTTTTCATTGCAGCCATTTGGTAAATTCAAAAAAGTTCATTTTTTTTCTCATCAATGTACATTCTGCTCCCCATCTTGGCTGAAAAAAACCAGAAATGTAGACATTTTTGCAAATTTATTAAAAAAGAAAAACTGAAATATCACATGGTCATAACTAGTATTCAGACCCTTTGCTCAGACACTCATATTTACATCACATGCTGTCCATAGCCTTGTGATCCTCCTTGAAATGGTTCTACTCCTTCATTGGAGTCCGGCTTTGTTTAATTAAACTGATAGGACTTGAATTGTAAAGGCACACACCTGTCTATATAAGACCTGAAAAATTTAAAGGGGTCTGAATATTTTCCATACCCACTGTATGCTAGAACATACCACTGATATCTGAATGTGTTTCACAAGTACTTGTGTTCAGATTTATAGTTCTACTAATACTACAGTTGTGCAGCTCATCAGAACTGTCACTTAAGGAGTTGAGCCGCCCTGCTAGAAATCAGGTAATAGGGTAACTATAAGGAGAATATCCCTGTAATGTGCATTTCATTTTTCTTATAGCTACTTTTATTTTATGGGGGAGGAAATGGAGTGTAAATAGTTAAGGTCTTCAAGAGGAGCATGGTTAGTAAAATAAAAGGTGTGCATTTGCAACCTTACTGATTCACTCCTTCAAGCAAATTATCAAATGTTTGCAGGCAAGGTTTATTTTCAAGAAAATAGATATACCTGTACATCCCCACCATGGTCAGCATGTGTGGAGGTAGCTCAGAAGCTGAACCAGCACTCACGCACCACATGATGGCTGTATTATACAGTCAGTATCTGCTCATAACAGCAGGGACCAGAGAAAACGTCCATTGGCCTCCTGCCACATTATTGCCCGGAACCAATGGGTCACCAAGGGAGCTGGGGGCCTACTGAAGGCTAACTTCATAGAATACCTTCATTTACACTATATACTGCAAAACCTGTGTTATTGCAGTATGAAGAATAAATGATGAAAGGATCAATGGTTCAAGTCCATTTAGAACGCTAAAATATAAAGAAAGCTTTTAAAAATCAAAAATTTGGAATCTACCCTCTTTTCTCAGCTTAAAAATAAAGAAATAAAATATGTCTGGTATCAAAAATTTTATTTATCAAAACATAAAAGTTTTTAACTAATATGATAAATTCTATAAAGAAAATGAAAAGGCAGAATTGCCATTTTTGGCCACTGCAAAAAAATTATAGCTCTTGGAAAATTGGGATGAAAATCTAAACGTAGAGAGAGTTTCTGAAAAAAAACAATACATGAATTTCACCTCACGCATACAGTAAGAATGTAGAGTTTTCTATTTTTTAATTTCTGTTTTTTTCAGCATAGAAAATGTCGGTCATTTCCTCGTAATGCCAGATCATATTACTGGACTATTTCTCTTGACATTAATGTTTAGCCAATGAAAATGAATGCAGCAAAAATTGCTTTATTTTAGAGGTTTTCGAATAAGCTCCAGTTACTTTACACTTACAATAAGTGCTATTTTATTTTTCCTGGGCACTGTGTTGTATAGTTTATTGACAATATTATTTTACAAGATATTACATTTCCATTAAGGTAGGAAATAGTACGAAGGAGCCATTGAATTTAATAAAATAAACATAATTATCCTCAATGACTATAGGAAAGTTTATTGCAGCAATTGTGCGTCTGCTTTTTAATGGGAAAGGAACATAATTTCATAGCCATCCTTAGTACTGCCAAAGACAACATGTACGTATGTCACTTTCCTATGCTCAACACAAGGCATATGGTATAACTACATCTAATTATTTGCAGTGAAACCATATGCCATGTGATGAGCATAGGAAAGTGATGTGGGCAATATGGTGCTTCAGTGGTTAGCACTGTAGTGCTGGGGTAATGGGTTCAAATCCCACAAAGGATGACATCCGTAAAGAGTTTGTATGTTCTTCATTGGGCTCCGGTTTCTTCCCACACTCCAGGGACAGACTGATAGGCAACTTGGATTGTGATGATTATGTAAAGCGCTGTGAACAGTATCTTGTCTCTATATAATTACATAATATAGAAAGACCTTATGAATTACTTGCAGCCACCATAGCTACAGAAGGGTCCAAGAGCAGTTAGATGCCAGAGAAGACCTGAGATAAGTAGAAGATCCATGGCCTGCGCCTGTATCAATGCCAGTAGAAGATCCGTGAACAGTGCCAGTAGAAGATCCGTGACCAGCACCGGTAGAAGTCTGTTAGCAATGCCAGTAGAAAACTGTAAGCAGCTCCAGTAGAAGACTGTGTCCAGATCCAAACCAGGCTCGGGAGACAATCCGGCTGTGTCAGAGGACTATTCCTCTGGGCCGTTACTTTCAGCACAGACGTACCCTATAGGGTGTGGTCTGGGGCCGTACTTCAGGGAACAGAGATGGGCAGTGCGATAAGCACACCACATACCCAATAACTCGCATATCTAGGATTTGTGGCTTAACGGGACATACCGGTGACCCCCACTAGGGCTAGTGTAATGATCAGATGAGGGAACAGAGACTTTATATACTTTAGAAATAGATTTCCCTTCTGAGTTAGTCAAATAAATAGTGTTGGTTTAGTACCAATGTCGACTCATTGTCTGCGTTGTTGCATCCAAGCAACCTGCTAACATTAGCAACTGTTAAATATTAATTATTGGTTATGGATTTATACACTCAATTCTGTACCAAGCACGTTAACGTTCGCTGACATTACAGATGCTATTTCTGTATGGTAGAGTGTCATCTCCATATACAGAGACCACGTGATCTAAGGGACTTTTATATAATGGCTACACGAAGGGGGGTCTCTTGCTCGCTCACTCACTCCACAGACACATGGGACAAGGACTATGATGAATGAACAGCCAGCTGCCATGTAACCACGTGTTGCTTCTCCGAGACACTCCTGACAGAGAGACAGAATGTCATTTTACCATTCAGGACACCAAGGAAAGATGTGTACAAGTTTTGCTATGGACAAATGGACAATCTTTTCGTAACTATTTCACTCATTTTATGTTTTCCTGTAATGATGTTTTTTTTGATGGACAGTCCAATAAACCACTACATTTTTTTTATAAGAAACGTGACATTTTTTTTTAAAGTATAGCATCTGGTAACAAGTCCTTGAAAAATATACTTAAAATAAGCATTTTTAACAGCAACCCATTCTGCTCCTTGTGATTACGTTGCATGGAAGCGGAAGGGTACCAGGGTTGCCAAGTTGATTTTTATTTTTTTGGACGGCTCATTAAAAAATGACGTACAGACAATATTTTTTACAGACGCATTGAAAAAATACAATAATTCACTATAATATAAGTGATCCATGCCTACCACCCACAATTCTGATATGAAGACATCATCAAACTGTAAAATTATGATAACTACAGTCAGAATAATCTTTATTAGTTTCTTCAGCTTCAAAAAATATCAAGGATGCATTAATTTTTTTTTTACTGGACAAAAACATGGCCTATTTTTACGGATTGTCCTGAAATGTCTGGAAAATAGGCAACCCTAATGACATCCATGCTAGATCCAGGCACTGAAATGAATTTAACAGGTTAACAGCAGCAATCTGTTAGAGGAAAATGTCAGCTATATAATATAGTCAGCATCTGCCCCATGTATAGCGGGCTTTGTCTACAGTACCTGACACTGCTCACATGCGTGCCTGCGCCCCGGCTGTTACTGTGTTGAGTGCCTGCGGCCAGAGGAAGATGTCAGGCAGGCGCAGGCATTCAGCAATATCATTTATTTAATTTTTGTTCAAAGGAACCACCCCTCGGGTAGGCAGATGACTAACCCTTGTCCCAGCCCTGATAACCACTCTTGTGATTGTGGGTGTATTGTCAGTGAGGCCACTAGCTATCAAAAACTTTTTACAGTTCCTGTGGATAGGTTATAAGTGATCATGGGAAAACCCCTCTAAGCAGAATACTTTGGAATCAACATACATTTAAGAACATAAGATGATGGTTATGTTTATCTTTCATATTTCCATAACTGCATAACATACAATATCTCCTGTGTGACTAAGCGATTGGGCATATTGAAGTCTAACATGCTCGATTCTTCTCAACCCGTCTTATTCCATGGTTTAGAGACTGTTGACAGGTTGACTGTTGACAGGTAGTGTTGAGCATTCCGATACCGCAAGTATCGGGTATCGGCCGATATTCGCTGTATCGGAATTCCGATACTTAGTTCCGATATTTTTCATATATCGTATATCGGAATCGGAAGTTCCCATAATTCTTTGAGAGGCACTGTGATTTTAGTCAGCCAATGAGGAATCCTACGAAGTGTGGGCACATCCTGTACTGCTGCGGTCATGTTAACTAATGGCATGGCTGTGATTGGCTGCTGAAATGATGTCAGAATGCACTATAAAAGGCGCCGCCGCCATTTTAGCGTCACTGTGCTGTGAACTCAGTTAGGGACAGAACGCTGCTCTGCTGACTCTGAGGGACAGTTAGAGATTGCGATTTTGTGTACTGTGCTTTAGGCAGGCTAGTTTACCAACCGCTGTGTAAAGCTTCCTTTTGCCTTGCAGTGTTGTTTTAACAGCTCTGTGCAAGGTGTGTGTGTGAGAGTGCAGGTGACGCTGCAGTTTGCTCTGCATCCACCGCTGTTTGTAGGCATCTGCACGTGTCACTCACTGACTCTTTTTTTCATTTTATTTTGTGGAATTGGTGCAGCTCCATTCAATTGAAATTAACAGTGATCTATTAGTGTGACGCGCTTCCATCCGTATACAATACATTGGTTGCAAACACTATAGAAGTACACAAAGGGGCCTTTTACAGCTACTGAACAGTTGTCTGCAGTGTTCACTGTAGTCTGTGAGCTTTTCATTTTTTGAGTGCAGATTACGCTCCAGTTAGTTCTTCAACCACTGCTGGTTGTAGTCTACTGAGCGTGTGTCACTGCCTCATCCTTCACATTTTTCTCTAATTGGTGCTGCTCCATTCTATTTTAAAAAAATATAATCTATTAGTGTGACGCGCTTCCATCCGTATACAATACATTGGTTGCAAACACTATAGAAGTACACAAAGGGGCCTTTTACAGCTACTGAACAGTTGTCTGCAGTGTTCACTGTAGTCTGTGAGCTTTTCATTTTTTGAGTGCAGATTACGCTCCAGTTAGTTCTTCAACCACTGCTGGTTGTAGTCTGCTGAGCGTGTGTCACTGCCTCATCCTTCACATTTTTCTCTAATTGGTGCTGCTCCATTCTATTTTAAAAAAATATAATCTATTAGTGTGACGCGCTTCCATCTGTATACAATACATTGGTTGCAAACACTATAGAAGTACACAAAGGGGCCTTTTACAGCTACTGAACAGTTGTCTGCAGTGTTCACTGTAGTCTGTGAGCTTTTCATTTTTTGAGTGCAGATTACGCTCCAGTTAGTTCTTCAACCACTGCTGGTTGTAGTCTACTGAGCGTGTGTCACTGCCTCATCCTTCACATTTTTCTCTAATTGGTGCTGCTCCATTCTATTTTAAAAAAATATAATCTATTAGTGTGACGCGCTTCCATCCGTATACAATACATTGGTTGCAAACACTATAGAAGTACACAAAGGGGCCTTTTTACAGCTACTGAACAGTTGTCTGCAGTGTTCACTGTAGTCTGTGAGCTTTTCATTTTTTGAGTGCAGATTACGCTCCAGTTAGTTCTTCAACCACTGCTGGTTGTAGTCTGCTGAGCGTGTGTCACTGCCTCATCCTTCACATTTTTCTCTAATTGGTGCTGCTCCATTCTATTTTAAAAATATATAATCTATTAGTGTGACGCGCTTCCATCCGTATACAATACATTGGTTGCAAACACTATAGAAGTACACAAAGGGGCCTTTTACAGCTACTGAACAGTTGTCTGCAGTGTTCACTGTAGTCTGTGAGCTTTTCATTTTTTGAGTGCAGATTACGCTCCAGTTAGTTCTTCAACCACTGCTGGTTGTAGTCTGCTGAGCGTGTGTCACTGCCTCATCCTTCACATTTTTCTCTAATTGGTGCTGCTCCATTCTATTTTAAAAAAATATAATCTATTAGTGTGACGCGCTTCCATCCGTATACAATACATTGGTTGCAAACACTATAGAAGTACACAAAGGGGCCTTTTTAACAGCTACTGAACAGTTGTCTGCAGTGTTCACTGTAGTTTGTGAGCTTTTCATTTTTTGAGTGCAGATTACGCTCCAGTTAGTTCTTCAACCACTGCTGGTTGTAGTCTGCTGAGCGTGTGTCACTGCCTCATCCTTCACATTTTTCTCTAATTGGTGCTGCTCCATTCTATTTTAAAAATATATAATCTATTAGTGTGACGCGCTTCCATCCGTATACAATACATTGGTTGCAAACACTATAGAAGTACACAAAGGGGCCTTTTACAGCTACTGAACAGTTGTCTGCAGTGTTCACTGTAGTCTGTGAGCTTTTCATTTTTTGAGTGCAGATTACGCTCCAGTTAGTTCTTCAACCACTGCTGGTTGTAGTCTGCTGAGCGTGTGTAATGTATGTAGTACAGTTCATATAGCGTCTTGTGCTTGGGTGCGATGAAAACACAGGAGTCACAGGTTTGATATAGAAAAGTCCTGTATTACTTCATACAAGTTGGCAGAAATAGTCACACAGTTTGCAGACACAGAAACAGGAGACACAGCAGGCCAGAGTAATCCAAGCTCAGCAATCACTCTCCAATACAGATTCAGGATCTTCTTCTCTGTTACCGTAAGTCCATGCAAACGTGGGTCTTTCAAATAGCAGGGTTCAGAGTCCACAAGTGCTTCAGAGTTCCTCAGTAGGAATAGCTGGAGTACAAGGTCCAAGGCTTACAGGAGTCAAGTCACAGGTTCACTGCAGGCTAGATTCTGAAGCACTGATTGCTCAGCTGTGGCTGCTTAAGAAGCAAAGGAGAGAATCAGGACGGGAACATGCAAGCTGGAAACTCCATTTTGACTGAGGGCAAGATAGCTGCAGCAAGACAGAAAGTAAAATGGCTGACGAACAAACTGAGTTTCAGGAATATATACATAGAACCTTACATTACTCCCCCCTTAAGGACAACCTCCGGATGACCTCAGACCAGGCTTGTGTGGGTACCTCTGATGAAACTGACGGAGCAAGCGAGGAGCATTAACGTTATTGACCGGTTCCCATGAGTTGTCCTCCACTGGGTAGCCCTGCCATTTAATCAGATATTGTAACTGATTTCTATACAACCTGGAATCTAAAATCCTTTCCACCACAAATTCTTCCTGACCATCGACTAGCACTGGGTCAGGGCAAGGAGAGGAACGTCCAGGAAACGTATTGGGTGTCGCAGCCTTTAGTAGGGATACATGAAAGACAGGGTGGATTCTCATAGTTCTGGGCAGTTGAAGACGACAAGCAACGGCACTTATAATTTTACTGATTTTATAGCGTCCAATGTACTTATGTCCCAACTTAGACGATGGAATCCTTAACTTAAGATTTCTGGTTGACAGCCAGACCAAGTCTCCTACCTTGAAAGCTGGTGCAGGTTTACGAAATTTATCTGCTGCTTTCTTGTACCTTTCTTGAGCCGATTCCAGATTTTCCTTTAGAAGATCCATATTCTTCTGTAAAGACGTGATTCTTTCAGCCACTGCTGGTAAAGGCGTTTCTATGGGAAATCGTGGTAGAATGTTAGGATGATAACCTAAATTGGAGAAAAAGGAGACTGCTTAGTGGAGGCGCTCTGAGAGTTGTTATAAGAGAACTCAGCCAATGGAAGTAGATCCACCCAATCATCCTGTAGGTGGCAGATAAAGCAGCGAAGATACTGCTCCAGGGTCTGATTGGTTCGTTCGGTCTGTCCATTAGTCTGGGGATGAAAAGCAGAAGAAAGGTTTACTTTAATGTCCAATGCTGCACAGAAATTTTGCCAAAACCTAGAAGTGAATTGAACCCCTCGATCCGAAATAACCTCATCCGGTACTCCATGTAAGCGAAACACATCTTTAATCATCAAATCTGATGTCTGTTTTGCAGTGGGTAAGCCGACACAAGGGATAAAATGAGCTGCCTTTGTTAGACGGTCAACCACCACTAGAATGGTGTTCTTCCCCTGAGAGGTTGGTAACTCCACAATGAAGTCCATAGAAATGGATCCCCACGGGCGGGACGGGGTGGGAAGAGGCTGTAACAGACCAGTTGGTGAGGAGCGAGGTGTTTTGCATCTTGCACAGACCTCACATGAAGTGACATAATTCAAAACATCCTTCCTGCAAGTGGGCCACCAAAAGAAACGAGAAAGAAATTCCTGTGTCTTTAGAATTCCTCTATGCCCAGCTATCTTGGAATCGTGAATGAGTTGCAATACTCTTAATCTGACTGTTTCAGGAATATACAGACGTTGTCCCTGAATCCACACACCATTCTTAAAGAAAAGACTTACGTCCCTTGGGGGTTGTGCCAAAAAGGAATCCGCATGGTATGCTTCCTTGATGTCCTTAAGTAGGTCTTGATTATGAATTACTCCTAGGAATCTAGAGTCAGGAAGAATAGTCTTAGGAGGAGTAATTGGACGTGTCTCTGCTGAGTAAATCCTAGAGAGTGCATCAGCCTTTCCATTGCGCGATCCTGGTCTATAAGAGATGATAAAATTAAATTGGTTTAAGAAAAGATTCCAGCGAGCCTGGCGAGGAGTCAGGCACTTAGCCGACCTGATAAACTCAAGGTTACGATGGTCTGTCAGGACGACTATTTGCTGTGCAGCTCCCTGAAGAAGGTGTCTCCATTCTTTGAAGGCGGCAATAATGGCCAACAACTCTCTATTGCCCACATCGTAGTTCCTCTCAGCCGAAGACAACTGCTGGGAAAAGAAGGCACAGGGATGCAAGACATTCTTCTCACCTGTTCTCTGAGAGAGTATAGCTCCAACGGCACAGTCTGAAGCATCCACCTCTATTATGAAGGCAAGCTCGGGGTTGGGATGTACTAGGATAGGTGCAGTGGTAAATTTATCTTTTAGACGGGAAAATGCTTCCTGGGCTTGGGGAGTCCAGGAAAACCTAGACTCTTTCCGGGTAAGTTGAGTGATAGGTGACACTACCTCAGAGAAATTTCTAATGAAACGTCTATAGAAGTTGGCAAACCCGATGAAGCGCTGTACCTCCTTCACATTTCTAGGACTTGGCCAATCCTTGATGGCTTGGGTTTTGCTTCCATCCATACTAATTCCTTGTGTAGACAGTACATACCCCAGGAATTGAATTTCGGTCCTATGGAATTCACACTTTTCAAGTTTGATGTAAAGATGATTTTGTCTTAGACGTTCCAAGACCATTCTCACATGTCCATGATGTTCCTCTGTGGAGTTAGAAAAAATTAGAATATCATCCAAATAAATTACCACGAATGTATCTAGGAGATCCCTGAAGATGTCATTCACCAAGTGTTGGAAAGTGGCTGGGGCGGTACTCAGACCAAAAGACATAACTAGATATTCAAAGTGTCCATAGCGTGACCTGAATGCAGTCTTCCATTCATCCCCAGGTCTAATACGGACTAAGTTATAGGCCCCACGAAGATCTAGTTTAGAAAAAATTTTGGCATGTCGCACTCTCTCCAATAACTCAGGGATTAAAGGCAATGGATAACGGTTTCTAATAGTAACCTTATTGAGTTCCCTATAGTCTACGCATGGTCTCAGAGATCCATCTTTCTTCTTTACAAAGAAGATGGGTGCACCTGCAGGAGATGAAGAGGGGCGTATGAAGCCCTTGGCTAGATTTTCATCTATGTAATCCTTTAAAGCCTTTAGCTCGGCCCCCGCCAGGGGGTAGATCTTACCAAAAGGTATCTCTGCTCCAGGCAATAATTCAATTGGACAATCATATGGACGGTGAGGAGGAAGCTGGTCAGCGTTCTTCTTGTCACATAAATCCACATAGTCCTGGTATACAGCTGGTAGTTCAGGGACTGACATGATTCCTTTAGGAACAGAGCAAGCTGAAACTTTTGGACTCATCTGTTTCTCTGGAAAGTGTAATTCCTTGGTCTCCCAGTTAATGGTAGGATTCTGAGCCTGCAGCCATGGTAGCCCTAGAATAATGGGAAAGTGGGGAGAAGAGATAAGCATAAAGGACAGTTTCTCTTGATGATCTTTACCCATAAGAACCCTCAAAGGCTCTGTTTCCTGATCCACTGGTCCAGAGGTCAGCAGGGAGCCATCCACAGTTTCCATCTGTACTGGAGTAGCCTTCTTCACTGAACGTATTCCCTGTTTCAAAGCAAAGGAGACATCCATAAAATTTCCACTTGCCCCTGAGTCGATCATAGCAGAGCTAGACACCCAAGCTGAGTCAACCCAGAGTTTGATGGAAAGAAAGCAATGAGAATTGTTTTTCTTACAACTCAGCTGGGATACCGCTGAAGAAACTTGAAAAATGGCAGCGTTTACACAGTCAACGTCCTCAGAGGTAACGGAGTTTAAGTCCGAGAAATCAAGATCTGTTGCTGCAGATCTCTCTGGAGCCTGAGGCTCGGACCTGACAGATCCCCTCTCGCAACACTCACAATGAATGAGTGCTGCAGTAGTCTTACGAGAACGGCTGGGGCAGTTTATAATGAAGTGCCCTGACTTACCACAATAGAAACATAGATTCTCCTTAAAACGATGTTCCTTGCGTGCATCACTAACCCGTCGTTGTAAAGAGTCTACCTGCATGGGTTCAGGTTCAGGTTCCCGTGTAATCCTACTCAAAGGTTCCTTAGCTGGAGAGGAAGGTAGGAAAAGGTTAGTACGATTGCTTTCGAACCATCTCTCTTGCCTGCGTTCAGTCAGACGAGTATCAATACGGATGCAGTAGTTAATAAAGTCACCTAACGCAGTGGGAGGGTCGGCACGAGCAAGTTCATCCTTAATCAGTGGAGATAACCCCTTTCGAAAAATAGATTTTTTGGCGGAACTGTCCCAGGTGGTATCAAGGGCCCATCTCCTGAAATCCAAGGCATATTCAGCTACCGAGTGCTTACCTTGGCGCAAAGCTAACATGGCTGCTTCAGCTGTTGCACCTCGATTGGGGTCATCAAACACCTGCCCCATGGCTGAAATAAAATCATCAAGGTGATTCAAACAATCATCCTCAGTCTCAATCAGAGGGTTTGCCCACATTAAAGCCTTGTTGGTAAGCAACATAATTATAGTAAGCACCTTAGATCGTTCAGTGGGAAATTGTGAAGCATGTGCAGAAAAAAAAAGATTGCATTGATTAATAAATCCCCTGAATTTCTCACGTTCACCGCCAAAACGAAAAGGGGGCAACTTGGGAATCCCAGCACTCGGGGCTACGGCAGGAGCCTGGACTCGCCCCTCTAGAACCTCAATCCTGGCTCGCAAATCCTGGGTAGTCTGTCCAACCACTTGCAAATTGTGATTATTGAGGTCCTGTAGATTTGTAAAACGGGTCTTTATATTCTGCAAATCTGCAAGGATATTATCAGTCACTCCGCAAAGTTCCTTTATGCGGGCCACCATTTTCCAGATCTTTTAAGACAGGATTACTGGAAGAAGAGGAGAGAAAAAAAAAAACAATAGTGTTCACCTGTGGCAACACTGCAGAGAGAAAAAAAAAATTAAGGGAACTGCTCACCTGGAATGGTTGTGAGAAGTCACAACCACTATCATCACAGAAAGTTTCAACCAGACATCTGATATCCAGAGTTACAGCAGACAAAAAAGAGAAAAGAAAGGAAAAAAAAAAAAAAACAATAGTGTTTACCTGTGGTAATACTGCAAAAAGAAAAAAAACTTAAGGGAATTGCTCACCTGGAATGGTTGTGAGAAGTCACAACCACTGTCATCACAGAAAGTACAACCGGACGTCTGATATCCACAGTACAGCAGACACAGCCTTCCAGACCCAGCAGACGCTAACGTTTGGCTTCAGAATCTTGTAATGTATGTAGTACAGTTCATATAGCGTCTTGTGCTTGGGTGCGATGAAAACACAGGAGTCACAGGTTTGATATAGAAAAGTCCTGTATT
This sequence comes from Oophaga sylvatica, assembly GCA_033576555.1. Lineage (NCBI taxonomy): Eukaryota > Metazoa > Chordata > Amphibia > Anura > Dendrobatidae > Oophaga > Oophaga sylvatica. The sequence continues at coordinate 35,504,243 of JARQOD010000004.1, forward strand.
ACTTCATACAAGTTGGCAGAAATAGTCACACAGTTTGCAGACACAGAAACAGGAGACACAGCAGGCCAGAGTAATCCAAGCTCAGCAATCACTCTCCAATACAGATTCAGGATCTTCTTCTCTGTTACCGTAAGTCCATGCAAACGTGGGTCTTTCAAAGAGCAGGGTTCAGAGTCCACAAGTGCTTCAGAGTTCCTCAGTAGGAATAGCTGGAGTACAAGGTCCAAGGCTTACAGGAGTCAAGTCACAGGTTCACTGCAGGCTAGATTCTGAAGCACTGATTGCTCAGCTGTGGCTGCTTAAGAAGCAAAGGAGAGAATCAGGGCGGGAACATGCAAGCTGGAAACTCCATTTTGACTGAGGGCAAGATAGCTGCAGCAAGACAGAAAGTAAAATGGCTGACGAACAAACTGAGTTTCAGGAATATATACATAGAACCTTACAGCGTGTGTCACTGCCTCATCCTTCACATTTTTCTCTAATTGGTGCTGCTCCATTCTATTTTAAAAAAATATAATCTATTAGTGTGACGCGCTTCCATCCGTATACAATACATTGGTTGCAAACACTATAGAAGTACACAAAGGGGCCTTTCACAGCTAGTGAACAGTTGTCTGCAGTGTTCACTGCAGTCTCTGAGGAATAACCACACTTAGGCCTTATAACTTTTCTGACTTTCTTTATCAATCTACCAAGATGAAGAAGGCAGGGAGTAAGGCACGTGGTCGTGGCCGTGGAGTTTCAGCAGGGAGAGGACGTGGGAATTCTGTGGCTGCTGCCCCACCCAGTGACACAGCATCCACCAGTTTTCCCCGTGAGCGTTCCTTTATGCGCACTTTTGTAGGAGCTCGGCATACCCCCCTGCTGCGGGAAGAACAAATTGAAGCCGTTGTTGGTTGGATGGCAGCCAATGCATCGACTTCAATTGCTTCCACCTCCTCTCAGGACCACAACACTGTTGAACAACCATCTGTCTCTTCACCGCCTGCCAAATTGCCCAGGCAGTCAGAGAGCTCTGTAAAGGAGCCAGCTGAGTCTCTGCTTCTGTTCTCAGAATCTGTTGGCTTGCAAACAGGGGCCCAGCCAAGCAGCATTCTGGAATGTGAAGAAGAGGGAGTATGCAGTGTTGCGCAACAGCTGTGTCTCTCTGAATCTGAAGAGGCGGGTGAGCCAGTGCCGATGGTCAGCACACCGCAGAACGCATCTGATGATGATGAGACTCAGGTGCCAGTTTCTGTTGAGCATGGTGCTGGCCAGACCACCCAACAGCAGCAGGTGTTGGAAGAGGGTACTGGAGATGATGAGGTCCAAGACTCAACATGGCGTGAGGAACAGGAAGGTGGTGGGAGCAGCTCTGAGGAAGAGATTGCCCCAACGGTCCAAACAGTAGGGAGAGGTAGGCTGCAGACTCGGTTGCCTGTAGCCTCCAGTATGGCACCCGTTCGTAGCAGTTCTCTTACAACAGCCAAAACGGGCGCTCCCAGGACTTGCACTGCATGGTCCTTTTTTGACACACTTGCAGATGATATTTGCTATGTCAAATGCAAGCTGTGCAATCAAAAAGTAAAAAGAGGTAAAAGTGTCAGTAACCTTAATACCACGAATATGTGGAAACATGTGCGGACAAACCACGTGGTTGAGTTACAAAGACACACTGGAGATGTAGGCCAACTTACAGCAGCACCTACATCTTCAGCTCGTGTTGGAGCCTCTTCCTCCAGCTCACACACAGCTGGTTCGGCTTCCTCACAGGATCGCCATGGAAGAACCTCTGTCACTGTTGTCCAGAGACCCAGTGTTATTCCACCCACAGCTGCAAGTTCCCTGTCATCCTCACACTCACAGGCCACAAAACAGCCATCGGTAGCACAGGCATGGGATAAAAGACGGCCATACTCGGCAAACCATCCACGAGCACAGGCTCTGAATGCTGGCATTGCAAAACTCCTGTCCCTTGAAATGCTGTCATTCAGGCTGGTGGAGACTGACAGTTTCCGTAACTTAATGGCATTGGCAGTCCCACAATACAATGTGCCAAGCCGATTTTATTTCAGCAGGCAAGCCGTCCCTGGTTTGCAAAAGCATGTTGAGGGAAAAATTAAACATGCGCTACTAAACGCCGTCAGTAGCAAGGTCCACCTGACCACCGATGCGTGGACCAGTACCCATGGCCAGGGACGATACCTTTCCCTCACTGCCCATTGGGTCAATGTTGTGGAGCCGGGTACAGATCTTGCGAGTGGCACTGTACGTGTTCTGCCAACTCCAAGGATTGCAGGAATCCAGTCTGTCCACATTGACTCCTCCTCCTACTCCAGTTCCTCAGAATCATCGCTGCAGGAGCCGTCACAGTCTACCTCCACATGGACCCGTGAACGCTTACCTGTCGCGACCGATATGAGCACAGCCATGGCCAAACGTCAACAGGCCGTCCTGAAATTAATTTACATGGGGAATCGAAGCCACACAGCGCAGGAGCTCTGGAATGCCATCAAGCAGGAGAGCGACGTGTGGTTTTTGCCAGCGAATCTCCAGCCAGGCTTGGTAGTGTGTGACAATGGCCGAAATCTGGTGGCAGCTCTGGGCCTTGGCAACCTCACTCACATACCATGTCTGGCACATGTGCTCAACTTGGTCGTGCAGAGTTTTTTGAGGGACTATCCGGATCTTGATGCACTGCTGCACAAGGTCCGCCTAGAGTGCTCTCATTTGCGACGTTCCAGCATGGCCAGAACGCGCATTGCAGCTCTGCAACGCAGATTTCGCCTTCCTGAACATCGCATCATATGTGACGTACCCACCAGGTGGAATTCCACGTTACATATGTTGGAGCGGTTGTGTGAGCAGCAGCCAGCAGTAATGGAGTATCAGCTGCATCAGGCGCAATCAACTCGCAATTTGCGCCGTTCACACTTCACCACTACTGAGTGGGCCTCTATGAAGGACATCTGCCACGTTTTCCGTGCGTTTGATGACTCAACGCGGATGGCGAGTGCAGATGATGCACTAGTCAGCCTGACTGTCCCCCTTATCTGCCTGCTTCAAAAAACACTGCAAGCTCTAAGGGATGAGGTTTTGGAAGAGGTGGAGGATGAGGAGTCACAAATTCCATCACCTTCTGGACAGTCAGCGCAACGTGGTTCCTCACAAAGGGCTGGGCAGGGCTCACTTTGTGAGGAGGATGAGGAGGAGTCAATGGAGGAGGAAGACATCGCGCCAGAGGAAGGTACACAACGCTCTAGTCAGTATGTAGAGCGAGGGTGGGGTGTGCAGAGCAGGCAGAGATGACGCCTCTTGCAGGGGACAGCGTTTCTTGGCCAGTTGGGAGTCTGCAGCACATGGTTGATTTCATGCTGCAGTGCCTGAGAAACGACCGCCGCATCACCCACATTCTCACCACGTCTGATTATTGGGTGTACACCCTCCTAGACCCTCGCTACCGGACAACTTACAAAGCCTCATCAGACCGTTGAACTGGGAGCGTAAAATGCGGGAGTACCAAGACACACTGGTGCAATCCATAATGTTCTCCATTCCAGCCGAGAGCACTGCTGCTGCTACTGCTTTACAAAGCAGCTCTGTGCGTCGAGGCAGTAGAGACAGCTCTGCAACAAGAGGGAGCACAAGCAGCGCCTCTGCACAGGGCAAGACCAGTATGTTCCAAATGTGGCGAAGTTTTGTGGCAGCGCCACAAATGTCTACACCATCCGAGACGGCTCCAGTCAGCAGGAGGCAACGTTTCCGTAAGATGGTGACAGACTACATGTCTTTCCCTCTCAGTGTACTCCCAGATGGCTCTTCCCCATTCAAGTTTTGGGTCTCTAAGCTGGATACATGGCCAGAGCTTAGCCAGTATGCATTGGAGGTGCTGGCTTGCCCTGCTGCCAGTGTATTATCGGAGCGCGTCTTTAGTGCTGCAGGTGGTGTACTAACAGACCGTCGCATGCGACTATCCTCCGATAATGTAGACCGGCTTACTTTTCTGAAAATGAACAAGGCATGGATCTCGCCTGAATTTGTCTGTCCGTTTTCAGATTAAATAACTGGTTCGCAACGTTATCCATGTCTCCTGTTATGTTCATCTTTCTACCACCTGAACTCTACTCCCTGGGCTACAACACTGCCAGTTGCTGCTCAGAAGTGTCGTGTCCACAGACCAATACACAAGCTATAGTGTTAGTGGGGTTCAGTAACGCCAGCTGTTCCCCTGCTGTGTGTCCGGCAAGAAGTCTCCTGTTCCCTACACATGCACAGAAAAACCCATGTCGAACATGCTCCAAATAGGGAAGAGCCGTCACCCTGATTGTTATGCTTAAAACAGGAAATTGTGAAGTTTTCCAGGCCTAGAATGATAAATTTTTATAACAAATATGGACAAATACTAATTTGTCATCACAGCGCATATCTGCACATGTCTATTAGAAATGGTAACAAAAACTAAAACATAGTGTTCACTTTTTGAAATTAATGCATAAAAGTACATTTCATACTTATCAATTAATGCTTTTTAAGGAACTTTATCTGTACCTGTAAGATAATGCAGTCAATGGATGTACGAATCATAAACATCCTCATCATCATCATCACGAGTTATATTTATGGCAGACATTATAAAATACACAGACTGATGCCAACTGTAACTTCACACACCATATATGAAATGGCCAGCATCTAAACCTGGTAATAATGTGCAATAATAAATTATTACATCTAGAAAGTGCATCATGCATACTGACGATAGGTAGTTATACCTGCAAGTGCTGTTGAAACAACCACAACAGATATAAATTAATAATGGTATATAGGTATCACAGTGCATAGTTACTCATGGACAATGTCGATGTAATACTGTACCTCAATAAAGTCAGCGTCAACCATTATGCTTGTTAGTCTTGTAGATTGTTAAAGAGGGAACGTGCTTTTTTTGTTGGTCATAGGTGGAGTATTAGACAGTAAATGATTACTGCTGTCGTATTTTTGGCGTCCCTAGGGCAGAATAACGCTGCGTAAGGTCACATTTTATAGAGAGTCATCTAATATACACACGCTACCCTACCCTACGCGTGACAGTAGGAAGGTAGTGTTGACGGATAAAGCCTTGCGCAGCCAGACATGCTTTTACCCTCTTCAACACTGTACAAGCAAAAAATGCATGCTGCAGCCGCAGACTTTATTGACGTACAGTATAACATCGCCATTACCCATCAGAGGCTGTCCACTGTCTGATACAGACATAGAATATACCTTTGCTATCCGTAGCCTTTCTTTCACCTACACTTGCAGGCACACACTTAAATTGTGACAATGCATAATGTTTTTTTAAATGGTTATTTTTTATCGTACATTATTGCGTCATCACATTGATGAGTCCATGCTGGACATGTCATACATGCTGTACAAAGTAACGATTTTATTAACTTAAATAATTGAAATGTCTGTGACTGTCACATATAAATTGCAATGATGATGATGAGTGACTATTACAAAATCCATTGTCTTCACTATGTTATGGTTTAACATAGCGTTCCTTAAGCATTATTCATAAATACAAAAATGGACTTTTATTCTTAAATTTACAACACTATATTTTGTAAACTAATTTTTGGGTGTGTGTTGTTCCATTTCTTGTTGCCATGTGCATATATGCGTTTATATTTGCAGGGTCTTTATTTTTATTCTTGAAATTAGGAAAGATGTGTATCTTCGTACCGTCTTAGCCAGTAGATAGAAAAATATTTAGACTTGAGAGTCCTCAGTGGTTGATACCTTTTAATGGATAACTGAAAAGATGGTAACAAATTGCAAGCTTTCGAGGCTACTCACATCTCTTCATCAGGCAAAGACTAAAACAAAAAATGAAGAATCACATATTTCTATACACAACAGGACACAGGAATAGTGCAATAGGTAAGACAAGTGACGTGCAGCAGAACTGTCATTATGCCAGAGGGATGAACATAAATATTGGAACAGTTCCTAGATAAGGATAGAAAGTTTTATTGCCCTCTGATTGGGGTCTGGTTTTGTGTTTTCATGCCCCTGGAAGGGCAGAGACGCAGATTCCTTAATTGATATAGAATGACATGAATCCGTGTGATCTATTCATTCAAGCACTAAGAGTGTCAAAGGTCATGATGAGCTTATATTCCGAAACCTTTCTATCTTTCTCAGATTTGAAGTCAGATTTTAATACCAGTAATTCCATATCCATCATGCTATGACCGGGCATACCAAAGTTTTTTGCCACAGGGGGGTCTGGAAATATGGATTGTAATATCGGGCATCTTTTTGTAGTAAAGGTTGTAGTTTCCGTGTAGCTCCCCTTAGCACCTCCAGATTTAGATTGTAGGTGACCACTAGAGGCACCCGGTTATTTTCTTCTTTACCTTTGTAATGTAGCAGGTGATTCCTTGATATTCTGTTGGCTCTTGAAATTTGGTTTTCAATTGTTCTTGGATGGTATCCCTGGTTCAAAAAAGTCTTTCTGAGGTGACCCCCCACTACTGTGTTTTAGGCAGCCCCCAAATGTAAGAAGCATCATTGTCAGAAGCTCCCTGTCCTCCCCAACAGCTGCAGGAACCTTAACTTGCAACCATTAGAAATGTAAAACCTGTGCATCTATAATGACCACGGACAAGATAAAGATCCCCTACTCCCATCAGGACTACAAGATCAAAGGTACTTTCAGCTGCATCACATCTAATGTGGTGTACCTAATTATATGTACAAAATGTCCAACTGGGGGTCTGTATGTGGGGGAGACCGGCCAAAAACTGAGAACAAGGATGAATTATCATCGCCACACAATAAGAGAAAAAATAATGGATTTACCTGTGGCAAAACACTTTTGTATGCCCGGTCATAGCATGATGGATATGGAACTACTGGTATTAAAATATAACTTCAAATCTGAAAAAGATAGAAAGGTTTGGGAATATAATCTCATGATGACCTTTGACACTGTTAGTGCTGTAATGAATAGATCACACGGATTCATGTCATTCTATATCAATTAAGGAATCTGCGTCTCTGACCTTCTAGGGGCATCAAAACAGAACACCAGACCCCAATCAGAGGGCAATAAAACTTTCTCTTCTTATCTATGAACTGTTCCAATATTTATGATCATCCCTCTGCCATAATGACAGTTCTGCTTACCTATTGCACTATTCCTGTGTCCTGTTGTGTGTAGAAATATGTGATTCTTCATTTTTTGTTTTACTCTTAGCCTGATGAAGAGACCTGAGTAGTCTCGAAAGCTTTGAATTTGTTACCATCTTTTCAGTTAGCCATTAAACGGTATCAACCACTGAGGACTCTCAAGTATAAATATTTTTCTATTCTTGGAATTGAAATTCATCATTTTATTGTCCTAGTAAAACTTCATTTATTCTTGTTTGAAGTACATACATTTGCAATGGCCACGTAACAAGGCAATAACTCAATATTTTATTTCAAAACCCTCCTTGACCCTGGGCTTCAACACCGCCAGTTGCTGCTCAGAAGTGTTAGATGCACAGATGAAAACAATCGCTGATGTGTTTGTGGGGTTCAGTAACGCCTGCTGTTCCCCTGCTGTGTGTCTGGCAAAAATTACTGCTGCTAACTACAAATTCAACTTCAAACATCTCATACTAGGCCTCTGCCTACACCCTCCTTGACCCTGGGCTTCAACACCGCCAGTTGCTGCTCAGAAGTGTTAGATGCACAGATGAAAACAATCGCTGATGTGTTTGTGGGGTTCAGTAACGCCTGCTGTTCCCCTGCTGTGTGTCTGGCAAAAATTACTGCTGCTAACTACAAATTCAACTTCAAACATCTCATACTAGGCCTCTGCCTACACCCTCCTTGACCCTGGGCTTCAACACCGCCAGTTGCTGCTCAGAAGTGTTAGATGCACAGATGAAAACAATCGCTGATGTGTTTGTGGGGTTCAGTAACGCCTGCTGTTCCCCTGCTGTGTGTCCGGCAAAAATTACTGCTAGCTACCTACACATGGTGAAAAAAACATGACATGTCAAAGTGTCTAGTGCTACACAGATATGAGGCTACACCCTGATTTGTAAGCTGTAAACAATTGAAACGTCAGCTTTAAAACCATAAAATGATTAGTCTTTGTCACAAATCTGTAACAAAATAATTGTGACATATTATTTCAGATATGCACATGTCGAAAACAAATGCTAACACAAAAGCCTACTTATGCTATAGGATACTGATGGTCAACCTTGTCATCTCCATAGCTTAGACAAATCCAACTCACATCATGACTCAAATGCTGCAATGTTGGAAGTGCATAATGTGGGTTGAACTTTGACAACAGCTGCAGTGCGAAGGTTAGACTTCAGTGTTCTTGGCTTTTAAATAAAAGCATACAAGTAAATATAATAATCCAATGTTGATTAAGGACGTGATGTACACCTGTAATATTGTGCAAACAATGCATGTAGGAATAGTCCTCTTCAACATTACTTATATTTGTGTCATTTTAAAAAATACATATTTAATTAGAAATTTAAGAGCCCATATCATAAAGGTCCTTCATGTAAACATGATAATCGGTAACAAAAATCATGCATTACCTTGTTAAAGTCAATAGTGCATAGTCACAATAGCAAAATATATACCTGTAAGTGGTGCTGAAAGAACGACAACTGATAGAATAGGTGAATGATATCTATTTATCAGACTGAATAGCGACACCTGTACAATGTCGATATAATACTGTACCTTAACAAAACAACTGTGTCACACCTCACAGCGTTTTTCTTGTAGCTTGTTATGTAATAGGGCACATGCGTGTATGTTTCATCATAGGTGCATGTTTACTGAGTAAAGCAGTCATGACAACGCCTTTGTGTTGTCGGTATGCTTGCGATGATGAACGATGCGCACCGTGAATGTTAGTCTGCGTCATAAGACGCACAGACGCTCCAATACCCAACGCATCACAGCAGGAAGCCAGTCTGTGCGTCCAAACAAAGGCGCAACCATACATGCACGTAACCTTTTATAAAGCTATATAAAAAAAAGTATGTAGTAGTAACGCACACTTTATTGAGGTACAGTATTACATCGCCATTCACCATCTGTGGCTATGCAGTCTCATCTATATATACCTTATCTATCCGTTGTCATGCTTGCAAGTCCACAGTCAGGCATAAATAGCTGTTTTCACTATGCACTATGCACTTTTTAAAGGTTTGGTTTGTTAATATAAATGATTGGCACATATTATCAGTATTACATGATGGAAATTTTAGATATTTTTAAAAACATTTTAGTGATATTATTCAGCAAATGTAAAGTTTTATGAATGTCACAGATAACTTGTAATGCTGATTATGTTTTTAAGTCAGCCATTCATTGTCTATACAATAAAAATGGTGTACATACTGTTACTTATCCATCATTAATGGATTCTGATATGTACTTGTATGCTTTAATTTAAAACCGTAGAGCAGATTATTTAACCTATTTTTATTGTGGTTTGCATTGCTTTTCAACATGTTAATGTATGCGTTTATGTTTGTAAATTATTAATTTACATATATTTTTTAAAGTAAAATCATCATCTTATGGTACTAAAGGTTATATTTCTCTTGTTTGTAGTATAGACATTTTTAATTGACACGTAACAAGGAAAATACTTGATCTAGTATTTAAACATCCTCCTTGACCCTGGGCTCCAACACCGCCAGTTGTTGCTCGGAAGTGCTGTTAGCACAGTCAACACTTGCTCCTGTGTTACTGGGGTTCAGTAATGTCAGCTGTTCCCCTGCTGTGTGTACGGCAAACAGTCCTGCTGCCTCAACCCTGTTCTCTTCTCATCCCTGGGCTCCAACACCGCCAGTTGTTGCTCGGAAGTGCTGTTATCACAGTCAACACTTGCTCCTGTGTTACTGGGGTTCAGTAATGTCAGCTGTTCCCCTGCTGTGTGTACGGCAAACAGTCCTGCTGCCTCCACCCTGTTCTCTTCTCATCCCTGGGCTCCAACACCGCCAGTTGTTGCTCGGAAGTGCTGTTAGCACAGTCAACACTTGCTCCTGTGTTACTGGGGTTCAGTAATGTCAGCTGTTCCCCTGCTGTGTGTACGGCAAACAGTCCTGCTGCCTCAACCCTGTTCTCTTCTCATCCCTGGGCTCCAACACCGCCAGTTGTTGCTCGGAAGTGCTGTTAGCACAGTCAACACTTGCCCCTGTGTTACTGGGGTTCAGTAATGTCAGCTGTTCCCCTGCTGTGTGAACTGCAAAAAGTCCTGCTGCCTCCACCCTGTTCTCTTCTCATCCCTGGGCTTCAACACCGCCACTTGTTGCTCGGAAGTGCTGTTAGCACAGTCAACACTTGCTCCTGTGTTACTGGGGTTCAGTAATGTCAGCTGTTCCCCTGCTGTGTGTACGGCAAACAGTCCTGCTGCCTCCACCCTGTTCTCTTCTCATCCCTGGGCTCTAACACCGCCAGTTGTTGCTCGGAAGTGCTGTTAGCACAGTCAACACTTGCTCCTGTGTTACTGGGGTTCAGTAATGTCAGCTGTTCCCCTGCTGTGTGTACGGCAAACAGTCCTGCTGCCTCAACCCTGTTCTCTTCTCATCCCTGGGCTCCAACACCGCCAGTTGTTGCTCGGAAGTGCTGTTAGCACAGTCAACACTTGCTCCTGTGTTACTGGGGTTCAGTAATGTCAGCTGTTCCCCTGCTGTGTGTACGGCAAACAGTCCTGCTGCCTCCACCCTGTTCTCTTCTCATCCCTGGGCTCCAACACCGCCAGTTGTTGCTCGGAAGTGCTGTTAGCACAGTCAACACTTGCTCCTGTGTTACTGGGTTCAGTAATGTCAGCTGTTCCCCTGCTGTGTGAACGGCAAAAAGTCCTGCTGCCTCCAACCGGTTCTCTTCTCATCCCTGGGCTCCAACACAGACAGTTGTTGCTCGGAAGTGTCATTGGCACGGGTACTCACTCCTGCCCAGACTGGTTACAGCACGCCATCTGTTTCCTGTCAGTGTAAACGTCACTTAGCCTCCAATAAGTTGTCTTGTCGTGTTGCGGTCGGGTTAGCCGACTCTATGGTGCCTGGAGTTTAGGTGCTGCGGGATATGCAAATAAAGGCTGTTTCCGTTGTGACAATAGGACAATCACCCACTGTAGTACTGTGGGATTCGGTAACTGCGGCCGGCTCGCGGCCTGTCAACTTAAATTTCCATGGGTACCTTCTGCTACCCGTCCGGGTTCCAGTACCGTCAGCTGGTTCTCCGCAGTGCCTTTGGCCTAGGTGCCTCCATCTCGGTATCCGAGTTTCAGCAATGTCTGCTGGTCCTTGGTAGTGCTTGGGAGCACAGGTACCTCCTGCTTAGTAACCGTGTCCCAGTAACGTCAGCTGGTCCTCGGTTGTGCCATTGGCTCTTTTCCTTCTGCTGCCCCTCCGGGTTCCAGCACAGTCAGCTGGTCCTCGTTACTTGCATTGGCTCTTGTACCTTCTGCTACCCGTCCGGGTTCCAGTACCGTCAACTGGTTCTCCGCAGTGCCTTTGGCCTAGGTGCCTCCATCTCGGTATCCGAGTTCCAGCAACGTCTGCTGGTCCTTGGTAGTGCTTTGGAGCACAGGTACCTCCTGCTTAGTAACCGTGTCCCAGTAACGTCAGCTGGTCCTCGGTTGTGCCATTGGCTCTTTTCCTTCTGCTGCCCCTCCGGGTTCCAGCACAGTCAGCTGGTCCTCATTACTTGCATTGGCTCTTGTACCTTCTGCTACCCGTCCGGGTTCCAGTACCGTCAACTGGTTCTCCGCAGTGCCTTTGGCCTAGGTGCCTCCATCTCGGTATCCGAGTTCCAGCAACGTCTGCTGGTCCTTGGTAGTGCTTTGGAGCACAGGTACCTCCTGCTTAGTAACCGTGTCCCAGTAACGTCAGCTGGTCCTCGGTTGTGCCATTGGCTCTTTTCCTTCTGCTGCCTCTCCGGGTTTTCCCGCACAGTCAGCTGGTCCTCGTTACTTGCATTGGCTCTTGTACCTTCTGCTACATTTACAAATTGAAGATTTTTTAAATGTCTTTTTGGGTAATCATTCTGGATCTCCAACAATGAAGACGACGACCCTGATGACCACCCCGAAGAAGATGACGACCACAAGGACGACGAGCATCAAGCCAACCAGCCTAAACACCATCACAAAGAAGAAATAAAAGATTACCCAACAGGACTAAGAAGGTTAAGACAAACTACAAGATACAGAACAAGAGACTTAAGAACAATAAGCAGAAGATCAAAAAGCAGAAGAACATGAAGTATAAGACCAAAATGAAGAGCAAAATATATGCTCTAAATTATAAGCAGAAGAAGACTAAGCAGTGTATGGGGGTGAGTCCGTTCCTCCTCGTGGTGCCCCTTGAAAATGCCTGCTGCTGCAGGCTAAACTGAACACGGACAAATACTGTTGTAATTTAAATCTTTTGTGACAGCAAGAACGGAAGGATGAAAAATTCATACTTTTACAGATTACAAGTACAGGAATCTCTGTCACAAATAAGAATATGATGAAGAAGATGAAGTACAATATGAAGAAGAATAATAGTTGAATAAGAAGAATATGAGTAATGTTAACAAAAAGATGAATAGCAAGAAGTTTAAGAAGAAGATAAAGAAGGTGAAGATGAAGAATAATTTGATGAAAAAGATGCTGCTGCTGAAGATTATGAAGGAGAAAGTGTGTCAAAAGTTAAAAAGGTGAAGAGCATGGAAGTTGTGAAATATACATATTTGCCAAAATAGAAAAAACGTTAACAACATTGTCAATTTCTTCGTCAATCCGAACATCTTTAAAAAAAAAAATATTTATGCTATTCCATTTGATTGGGTTAAACATCTATGCCTTTAATGTCTCCTCAACCTTCCCCAATACATTCTACATTACTCTTTGTTGTTTTCCTTCATGTACAATTAACCAACAAGGCAAGAATGGGTTTTTTTTAATTCCGATATTTTGTTCCCATAGACTTACATTGGATTTCCGGTATCGGTATCGGGTATCGCCGATATTTTTTGGGTATCGGCGATACCATTCCGATTCCGATACTTTTGGATATCGGAAAGTATCGCTCAACTCTATTGACAGGTACAAATTAATTATATTTAAGGAGTTTAACATTGATGGTCTATCCTTAGGATTGGTGATCATTGTCAATGTCTGATCAGTGGGGTGCGACGCCCCAGCCAATCAGCTGTTCCTGGTGTCAGCAGCAGCCTAAACTCACAGCACCGTCGACTGTATAGTGGCCGCGATCGGGTACTGCACATCCGCCACCTATTTAAATCAATAAAGGGTGGATGTGTTGTACTATGGAGTTGATTGAGCTGCATAACTGGGAAGCTCTAGCTGCCACTAACATCAAGAACACCTGAAAAGCTGGGGTGCCAGTTGTCGCACCCCTATGATCAATAATGACATATCCTAAGGACAGGCCAGCAATGTTAATGTCCTGGACAACTCTTTTAACTTGCTTAAAGGGGTTAATATCCTGTCTTCTCTTTTCAAGAATGCATCACTCCCCAACCTTCCAGCCTTCTACTTACAAGCACTCTTGCATGTTGACAATGTAGACCATCGGCATTGTTGCCCCACTAGCCCAAACTCTGTGCTCTCCCTGCTGTAATATGAGGCATCCCTGCATCTTTAGCCTTGGAGAAGCACAGTTGCTCTAAAGCTGGCTGAGATTGGGAGTTTACAGAGTGTGCTAACAATCCTGGCTTGCTTCAGTGCAGTGCTTACAAGCTCAGTAGGAAAGAACTTGTAAGCACTGCATATGTCTGACTACTGCTGCTAGAATGCTAGAGTGCCGATTACCAAGGCAGTGAGCTATAAACAATAAAAAGCGATACTAATTATATAGGTGAACAGTGAATAATTTTAGTAAGAAGCAGAATGAGAAGGTAATAGATTTTACAGGCACTTTCCAATTATATCCATCCTGTAAAATGGGAATAACCCTTTAAGTAATTGGCAGCATAGGTAGTTTATGGTACTTTTCCTTTTAGGTCCTTGCAAGTCTAGGATTAAAGCTTTTTGACAGTAGCAAGACACCAACTATTTCCAGCATAATGAAGTATTATTATATAAACTGTTTACAGTGGCAGATTGATTAAATATCTCACACTTCTCCCTGCTTTAACAGTAAATATGCTTCTGTCAGATGATACAATGAATTTCTTGTAGCCAGAACTGCAAACTCGGTCTGTCTGATAATACAGTGTCATAAACTATCCTGCCAGGAAACGCTATAACAATAAGTCATTGTCTTTAATTTAGCTACCCTATTAAAGTGCTTTATTATACCCACCAAAGTTGATTAACTCAGTGGGATATCTAGAGTTTATGAAGTTGAAGAAGTGCAACTTCCCTGGCAAAGAAGCAAATGAAAGAACTCACAGTTTTCCTTCTATAGTGTCAATAAAAAAATATCTAATTTTTTGACTGTACAGATATGACACTTAAAACAAGAAATAACAAAGGTATCAAATATGGCAGAATAAGTATAAATGGAGTATTCGACCTAGATGTAATCAGAGCCCTTAAATTAAGTTTGAATTAACTCTTAATTTTAATCATCTTACCTTTCAACATTTCCAGTCCTCTGGGTGCCTGCTGTTACAGTTTGTCATTTCAGCTGGATAAAATATCATCCAGCTGGAATTACATGATTTCTGGAAAGACTTATCAGTTAGGATATTTCATCACTATGGCCAGGTATCATGAAATCTTAAAGGAGTTGAACAGTTACACCAACTTGATGACCGATTCATTGCATACGTCATCAATATTGGATCGGCACCCAGACTGATCCGCTGTAATTTGATCCAGAAGTAGACACTTTGAATGAGCTGCAATTAGTGATGAGCGAGTATACTCTTTGCTCGGGTTTCCCCGAGCATGCTCGGGTGGTCTCCAAGTATTTGGAAGTGCTCGGAGATTTAGTTTTCTGCTGTCTCATCTGCATGATTTGCGGCTATCTGACAGCCTGAGTACATGTATTCACACTGTCTAGCAGCCGCAAATCATGCAGCTGCGGCAACAGAAACTAAATCTCCGAGCACTTCTAAATACTCAGAGAGCACCCGAGCATGCTGTGGAAAACCCGAGCAACGAGCATACTTGCTCATCACTAGCTGCAATGTAGTAGCCACTGCCTGGTGCTGTAGAAAATCTCTTATTCAAAAGAACTAAGCTGTTCTGAAGTACTTGGAAGTGACAGATATACTTTGAATTTAACTGTGCTTTGCAGCTTTGTTCAAAGTGCTTTCGTTCAGCAGTAACGAAAGCAAATAACAGAGTATCATTAGGGGTGCTGGGTGTCGGGCTTCCACTGATCCAATAATGAGGACCTATTCAATGGATAGTGTAAATGTAAAAATTTGCTACTCGCCTTCATTAGTGGTAAAGTTGATTTATTAATATAATCCAAAAAATTAGTTGACATTTCAGTCCTTTGTCTGGATCTTCATCAGAAAAAGGCTGATTGCAAGGAAGAAAGCAATGTAGCTGTTATGATAGACTAGCAACTCCCTCTGAAAAATAGTTAACAAACTAAAAAATTCAACTGACCCTGCCAATTCCTGTGCTGACTAGAGATCCTGAACAGAAGTCCCTAAAGTTTAGTGAATGGGCAGAGAAAGACCTAACCACAGATTAGAAGATTGCAGCTTGGACCTTTGCTCCCTGAAAGGCCATCAAGCACTGTACGTTCCTCTTAAAGAACCTGAGGGCAGAGCAGAATGTGAATTACCTACAAAAGAGAAAGTGTGCAGAAAAAAAGGAAAAATCCCAGAGTAAGTAAAGTAAACCATAAAATACAAAATAAACTATAAAGTACATACTGTTAGATTATATGCTACCTACTTACTAAAAAGAAACAAAACATAGGTGCAAAGTAAAGAACAGAAATAGCAAGGAGATAAATCCTAGTTAGAATTTCATTGACTGGCTTTAATCTTTAATAGAATGGCTCAACATTCAAAATAAACGATCACTAGCAGAAAATGCCAGCAGGGGATAGAATATAAAGCTGCACCTGAAAGGTGATAGGACAGACAAATGAAAAGACCTGTATAATGCTAAAAAGACTGCAGGCAGAATAACAGAACCTAAACATCTGGAGAAAAGGTGTGTCTGCTGTGCCTTCGAGGACAGAGAAGCTGACCACAAAGCACAGGCTCAAGGGTTCGAACCCAGAAGCATGACAGTACCAAAATGGAAAGGTGTAGCTAGCGCAATTGTAAGATCAACATCCATGCCATACATAAATCTTATGCGATGCTCACAGTGATGGATCTCGCTCTTTCCATTGTGTTATCTACAAATTTCTATTCTGGAACATTTCCTTTAACCCTGAAATCCGCCTCATTCTTATGAAGGTTCAGACAAAGGACTGAAACATCATATCATAACCTTTTTTGGATTATATTAATAAATCAACTTTACCGCTGGTCAAGTTGAATGCCGAGTACTCGCATTTATACGTATAGATGGATTGAAACCCTACTGGGTCACCTTTCCTATAGCAGAAGAAGAAGGTGCAGCTCTATGGAGTAGAAATCTTTTCTTTATTAGTGAAAGAATACAAACCCAGTCGTAGAATGTAATAGATAAAAATCAGGTACAAAGTCCACAGTTTGGTAGACAAATGACTGACCTGGAGATCAATGCATTTCTGGTGTTATATACCTTTAGTCATACTAAGAATGTATGACACCAGAAACACGTTGATCGCCCATTTGGTCATTTGACTACTGATCTATGGGCATTGTACCGGGTTTTTAGCTATGAAATGCTTTGTTTTCACCCTCATTACTGGATTTTTATTCTTTCACTACCAAAGTAAAGGTTTTCCCCCATTGAGCTGGATCTTCTTGTGCTGTTTCTTTTGAGTTCAAGCAAAGATGCCGTTCATGCTTTGGGATCCGATGGACATTTATAGTCCTGAGTTGCTCCATTTATTCTTTGATTGTCATTTTCAACATTACAAATTATTATTCAATTCATAAGTAATCAATTTGTTGTGCCCTCACAACCTCTTTAAGTGCTGAAGTGATAGAGGATTTGTAAGTTGAGTATGTGAGAGAATGATTGTCTATTACAGTCAGTGCTGATGCTGCTGGGATCACAAGACTTTACAAACATTCAAAGTTCCTGTAATTCTCAAATTGAGCAACATTCTTCAGTTGGTATGGTCGTATCTCCGATACTCTCATAACATTGAGGAATTAAAAAGCTGCAGAAACAGGGGTCGTATATAGAAGTCATGGGGACCCATAGCAAAAGTCTGAATGCCCCCCCAAAAAAACTGAATAAAATGAACAATATTTCCCCCCACCCTCTAAGGTGCAAACTGCAGCCACTGGTTTACCCCAGCCTCCACCCTGCAAATTGTGTGCAAGGGTCTTCAGGCAGAATATTCCCCTCCTCCCCTCCAGCACCCCCACACTATAAGGTACAAATTGCAGCAGTGCAATCACTACAGTATTGACCCCCTCCAAACTGTGTGCAGCAGCCAGACATATTATTTTCTAAGAAGTGCAAGCAAAGTGACACATTAAAAAAAAAATTCACCACCGGGCCCAGCTCATAGTCTTGCGTCTCCACACAGCCTCAGCTCCTCATGCTCCGCCTCCAACAGCCGGTAGCCCTCCTCACAACATAGTAACATAGTAACATAGTTATTAAGGTTGAAGGAAGACTTTAAGTCCATCTAGTTCAACCCATATCCTTTCCTAACCTGCCCTAACATGTTGATCCAGAGGGAGGCAAAAAAAAATCCAAGTGGCAAACAGTAAGCTTCACATTGGGGAAAAAATTTCGTTCCTGACTCCACATACGGCAATCAGATCAGCTCCCTGGATCAACACAATATCTAGGAAACTAGTGAATATAACCTGTAATATTATACTTTTCAAGAAAGGCATCCAGTCCCTTCTTAAATTTTAGTAAGGAATCACTCATTACAACATTAGACAGCAGAGAGTTCCATAGTCTCACTACTCTTACAGTAAAGAATCTGCGTCTGTGATTATGACTAAACCTTCTTTCCTCCAGATGTAGAGGATGCCTCCTTGTCCCCGTCACAGGTCTAAGAGTAAAAAGCTCATTAGAAAGGTCTTTGTACTGTCCCCTCATATATTTATACATTGTAATAAGATCACCCCTAAGCCTTCGTTTTTCCAAACTAAATAACCCCAAGTGTAATAACCTGTCTTGGTATTGCTGACCCCCCAGTTCTCTAATAGCCTTGGTCGCTCTTCTCTGCACCCGCTCCAGTTCAGCTATGTCTTTCTTATACACCGGAGACCAGAACTGTACACAGTATTTTAAGTGTGGTCGCACCAGTGACTTGTATAGAGGTAAAATTATGTTCTCCTCATGAGCATCTATGCCTCGTCTAATGCATCCCATTATTTTATTTGCCTTGGCAGCAGCTGCCTGACATTGGCCACTAAATGTGAGTTTGTCGCCCACCCATTCACCTAGGTCTTTTTCAGTGACAGTTTTGCCCAGTGTTTTAAAATTAAGCACATAATTATACTGTACTCTGTTTGTTCTACCCAAGTGCATGACCTTACATTTATCCCCATTAAAGCTCATTTGCCATTTATCAGCCCAAGCTTCTAGTTTACATAAATCCTCCTGTAATATAAAATTGTACTCCTCTGTATTTATTACCCTGCAGAGTTTAGTGTCATCGGCAAATATTGAAATACTACTCTGTATGCCCCCTACAAGGTCATTAATAAATATGTTAAAGAGAAGCGGCCCCAATACTGACCCCTGTGGTACCCCACTGCTAACAAGTGCAACTACTTCTGGCCGGGCCCTGGATACACTGCACTTTCTGGCTGGAAAGCTATGTCAGCCAGAAGCCGTGGCATCCTTTTGCAAATCCATCCAGAGAGTTCAGTCGGGAGCAGTGCAGGACTAAAAAGGAGGAGTTAGGAGGAGCCAGGTACAGAGTGACGGCAGCGTGCACATTTAATTAAAGCAGGGGTTGGGAACCTTTTTCCAGCAGGGGCCATTTGGAAATTTCTACCATCATTTGGGGTCCACACAAAAATGATCACCTTGAAAATTACCTCGATATATTTAGTCAATTAATTATGGTAACTCACCCTTAATGTGATGGCTGGACCTGCTTCTCTTTGGTGCAGCTGTGATGTTAGATGATACTGATCATGTTGCTTCTCACAGCTGCTTTTCCAGGTTTGTGTCGAACAGGAGAGCAGTCAACTTTTTGTCATAAGTTTTGTAAATCATATACATTACATAGAAGACGCTGAGACAGCTTTATATACACCACATATGAGATGATGGGACTGCTATATAAGCATGATAGAAGAAACACTGTGACTGCTGTCTATACATCACACAGGAGATGCTGGGACTGATGAATATACATCACATAGGAGACACAGGATTGGTGTATATACATCACATAGGAAACACAGGGACTGCTGTAAATACATCACACAGGAGACGCTGAGACAGCTGTAGATACACCACATAGGAGATGATGGGACTGCTATATAAGCATCACATAGGAGACACTGTGACTGCTGTCTATACATAACACAGGAGACGCTGGGACTGCTGAATACACATCACATAGGAGACACAGGGACTGCTATGTATACATCACATAGGAAACACAAGGACTGCTGTATATACATCACACAGGAGACGCTGGGACTGCTAAATATATATCACATAGGAGACGCTGGGACTGCTGTGTATACATCACATAGGAGATGTTGGTACTGCTGTACATACAAAACATAGGAAACAATGAGACTGCTGTATATGCATCACAGGAGACTCTGGGGTCATATAAATTACAGGATGAGATGGGGGGGCATAGACATCACAGGAGATGCTGGGACATATTCATCACCGGGGAGACTGGGGGGAATGGACATCACTGAGGGGCTATATACATCACTAGGAAGCATAGACAGCTCTGGGGGGTATATATGTCCCAAGGGGCAATATACATCACTGGTGGAGTCACATATATCACTGGGGGCTATATACAGCATTGGGGGCTATATACATGACAGGCAGGGGGATATACAGCACTGCGGCCATATACAGTACTCAGTGGGATATACAGCACTTCTGGGGCAAATGTACCACTGGGAAATATACATATCACTTGGAGCACATACAGCCCTGGGGGGTATACAGCACTTGGAAAGGGGGGATATACAGCACTGGGGGGACACACATCGCCAGGGAGGCACGTGGTTCACCGGGTGGGGCTCATAGATCACCGGGTGGGGCTCATAGATCACGGGGGGGGCACAAAGATCACAGGGGGGCACAAAGATCACAGGGGGCACAAAGATCACAGGGAGCACAAAGATCACCAGCTGGTGGCATGAAGATCATGGGGGGCACAATTCACAGGAGGGCACATAGCTGGGGGGACATAGCTGGAGGGTAGAGAGATCACAGGAGGTATAGAAATCACATGGGAGCACAAATATCACAAGGAAAGTACATAGCAGGGGGCCCAGGGATCACAGGTGGGCACATAGATCACAGGGAGGCACAAAGCTTGGAGCCACAGATCACATGAGTGCACTTAGCTCTGGAGCACAGAGATCACAGTGGGCATATAGCTGGAGGGCACAGAAATCACAGGAGTGCACATAGCTGAGGAGCAGAGAGATCACAGGGGGAACAGAAATCACAAGGAGGCACATAGCTGGGGCACAGAAATCACAGTGGTCACAGAGATCACAGGGGGTCACATAGCTGGGGCCAGAGAGATCGCAAGGAGCACATAGCTGGAAGGCACAGAGATCACAGAGGGGCACATAGTTGGGGGGGGGCACAGAGATCACAGGGGGGCACATAGCTGAGGCCACAGAGATCATAGGGGGTACAGAGATCACAGGGGGGCATATAAATCACAGGGGGCACAGAGATCACAGGGGGGCACATAGCTGGGGCCACAGAGATCACAGGGGGAAGCAGAGATCACAGGGGGCACATAACTAGGGGCACAGAAATCACAGGGGGCACAGAGATCACGGGGCACATAGCAGGGGCCACAGAAATCGCAGGGGCCACAGAGATTACATGGGGACATATACTGGGGAGGCACAGAGATCACAGTGGGCATATAGTTGGAGGGGCACAGAGATCACAGGGGGGGGCACATAGCTGGAGCCACAGAGATCACAGGGGGCACATAGCTGGGAGGCACAGAGATCACAGGGGCATAGAGTTGGAGGGGCACAGAGATCACATGGGGGCACATAGCTGGGACCACATAGATTTCAGAGGGGGCACGGAAATCACATGGTGGCACATAGCTGGGGGGCACAGAGATCACAGAGGGGTCACATAGCTGGGACCACAAAGATCAAAGAGGGGGCACAGAGATTACATGGGGGCGCATAGCTGGGGGGCACAGAGATCACAGGGGGCACATAGCTGTGGGGCACATAAATCACAGGGGACACAGAGATCACAGGGGGCATATACTTGAGGGGCCCAGAGATCATATTGGAGCACAAAGCTGAGGGGGGCACAGAGATCACTGAGGGCAAAGATCACCAGCAGAAAGGCACAGAGCTGCCAGCACAGAAATCACCAGCAGACAGGCATAGAGCTGCCGTCATGCACAGAAATCGCTCTGGACTCTGTGGCAGCTGCTCCTCTTCCGGGACAGGAGGATGGGAGTGCATTGGGTGCTAACCCCGCCCACCCGGACACTAACCCTGCCCACCCTGATGACATCAACATTCATGTGCAGGCAGGCAGCGTTCTGTAATGAACGCTGTAACTTGCATTTGGGAGTTAAAGGGCCGGCAGCTGACAGGATACGGCTGCCGCCCGAGGATTGCGGAACCTGGGTACCTGCCCATGGGCCACATGCGGCACGCGGGATGGAGGTTCCCCACCCCTGAATTAAAGGCACACGGCACAGCACAGCCATTGCGGTCTGACTCCGGCAGGCCCCCTCATCCCTTGGAGCCTCATAGCTGTCGCGTGGTCTGCCGCCATTGGCCGTAAGCCACTGTGCAGAAATTCAAGTTCCCTCCTACTATGAGGAATGTGGACCGTGAGCAAATTAAGTTGAACAGAACAACCATTTGCTCTTTTGTAGCTTCAAAACCTGAAAATGACCAAATCTAATTTACACAAAGGCAAAATAAAATCAGAAATTTACTTTATAATAAAATTATACATATCAGTCACAACAACTGGTTAAAATCCTACATATTATCATTGAGTTTTACTCATACGTACTTGATCCGTAAAAGAAACTTTGATTGCAGGTTCTAGCAGAGTAGATCAATATCCAAAATAAGACATGTAAAATTGATTTTAATGGTGTCTGCTTAGCATTGCTGTACAATACTATTTCTTTCCACATACTGACCTTCTCCATCGAGAGGTCGACATTAAAGAAGAGGTTTGATGTTTTTTCGCTTAAGAAATATTAGCAATATTTGCTGAAACATTAATTGGGGGTGAAAGCCAAATCTCCGGTCCAAAACCCTGCAAATTGATAGAGTTTTCTGTGTAAGTGAATATTATTTTCTTGACATGAATTTGACATTGGAATTGTTACCAACAGATCTAATGGTGTTTCTCCTCCATCCGCTAACAAATGTGATTGCCAGCCTCCAATTTGTGAGCAAAGAGTTTGAACACAAACCTTGTAGTCTCAGAAACTGCCCACTGGGAATAAAAGCAATATTTGCTGCACATGGAAGAGTTCCTTATGTCTGTGTCGCTCTAATTCTCTGACTTAAGCAGAAACTTGGAGGAATGTCACAGTTCTATCCTAGAAATAAATAAAAGCGGGAACCGAAAAAGCTGCATATGTCATACTACATAGAGAACATGAGGAAATGGAAATTCGCTTATATGTATACATTTATAAATATACAGTATGTACTGCACACACATGTATGCATACACATTCATAAACACATTCTATATGCACATTCATATATTCAAGTATGGATACATATTAACTTATATAGAGACATGAGCGTATACATACACATACAGTATACAGAGACATCTGCACATATAGTGGGTATGGAAAGTATTCAGACCCCTTTAAATTTTTCACTCTTTGTTTCATTGCAGCCATTTGGTAAATTCAACAAAGTTCATTTTTTTCTCATTAATGTACACTCTGCACCCCATCTTGACTGAAAGAAAACAGAAATGTAGAAATTTATTAAAAAAGAAAAACTGAAATATCACATGGTCATAAGTATTCAGACCCTTTGCTCAGTATTGAGTAGAAGCACCCTTTTGATCTAGTACAGCAATAAGTCTTCTTGGGAATGATGCAACAAATTTTTCACACCTGGATTTGGGGATCCTCTGCCATTCTTCCCTGCAGATCTTCTCCAGTTCCGTCAGGTTGGATGGTGAAAGTTTGTGGACAGCCATTTTCTGGTCTCTCCAGAGATGCTTTATTGGGTTTAGGTCAGGGCTCTGGCTGGGTCAGTCAAGAATGGTCACAGAGTTGTTCTGAAGCCACTCATTTGTTATTTTAGCAGTGTGCTTAGGGTCATTGTCTTTTTGGAAGATGAATCTTTGGCCAAGTCTGTGGTCCAGAGCACTCAGGAAGAGGTTTTCATCCAGGATATCTCTGTACTTGGCCGCATTCATGTTTCCTTCAATTGCAACCAGTCGTCCTGTCCCTGCAGCTGAAAAACACCCCCATAGAATGATGCTGCTACCACTATGCTTCACTGTTGGGATTGTATTGGGCAGGTGATGGGCATTGCATGGTTTTCTCCACAAATACCGCTTAGAATTGTGACCAAAAAGGTCTATCTTCGTCTCATCAGAGCAGAGAATCTTATTTCTCATAGTCTGGGAGTCCTTCATGTGTTTTTTAGCAAACTCTATGCGGGCTTTCATATGTCTTGCACTGAGGAGAGGCTACCATCGCCATAAAGGCCGAATAGTGGAGGGCTGCAGTGATAGTTAACTTTGTGGAACTTTCTGCCATCTCCCTACTGCATCTGTGGAGCTCAGCCACAGTGATCTTGGGGTTCTTCTTTACATCTCTCACCAAGGCTCTTCTCCTATGATTGCTCAGTTTGGCTGGACCACTAGGTCTAGGAAGACTTCTGGTTGTCCCAAACTTCTTCCATTTAAGGATTATGGAATCCACTGTGCTCTTAGGAACCTTGAGTACTGCAGAAATTTATTTGTAACCTTGGCCAGATCTGTGCCTTGCCACAATTCTGTCTCTGAGCTCCTTGGCAAATTCCTTTGACCTCATGATTCTCATTTGGTCTGACATCTGTGAGCTGTGAGGTCTTATATAGACAGGTGTGTGGCTTTACAAATCAAGTCCTATCAGTTTAATTAAACACAGCTGGACTCCAATGAAGGAGTAGAACCATCTCAAGGAGGATCACAAGGAAATGGTCAGCATGTGATTTATATATGAATGTCTGAGCAAAGGGTTTGAATACTTATGACCATGTGATATTTCAGTTTTTCTTTTTTAATAAATTTGCAAAAATGTCTACATTTCTGTTTTTTTCAGTCAAGATTGGGTGCAGAGTGTACATTAATGAGAAAGAATGAACTTTTTGAATTTACCAAATTGCTGCAATGAAACAAAGAGTGAAAAATATAAAGGGGTTTGAATACTTTCCGTACCCATTGTTCATATACCGTACATATACGCTAATATATGGTCACACAAACAAACATAAATTACCACATAAACACATGCATATAAACATCAAAACATTCCTCTAGACCCCATATGTCAAAGTCAAGGCCCGCGGGCCGGATCAGCAGAATTGATTATCTATGGCCCCCTGGATGATATTTAATTACTATTAGATCCGGCCCGCAGGCCACAGCCGCCTGCTGGTGTTTTGCACGCACCAACCAGGGCCGGCGTCAGCACCCGGCACACCCGGGCAAGTGCCGGGGCCCTGAGCAGGCGGGGGGGCCCACTCGCAGTCTGGCACCCCCCCGCCCGTTAGCGGAGGAGAGCGGTGTCAGCGCCGCCACTGGGCCCCCCCCGCTTGCTCAGGGCTCCGGCATCAGCTGGCACAATACTTACCTCTCCCGTGCCACCGCTGCCGCAGCTCCGGGCTCCAGGGGGCGCCGGCGCTTCCTCTCACAGCAGGCCACTGAATGACGTCATCATTCAGCGGCCGGCTGTGGCACAGAGCGCGCGGACGTCGGACAGGTAAGACGTGTGTGTGTATGTCTCTGTGTGTGTCTGTGTGTATGTAGTGCGGTGCTTTGTGTGTGTGTGTGTATAAGTATGTGAGAGAGTGCTTGTGTGCTGTCTGTGTGTGATGATGGGCAGGCATTGCTGATAATGGGGAGGCATTGATGATGATGATGGGGAGAAGATGATAATGGGCAGGCATTGCTGATAATGGGGAGGCATTGATCATGATGATGGGGAGAAGATGATAATGGGCAGGCATTGCTGATAATGGGGAGGCATTGGTGATGATGGGGAGAAGAATGATGATAATGGGCAGGCATTGCTGATAATGGGGAGGCATTGATGATGATGATGGGGAGAAGATGATAATGGGCAGGCATTGCTGATAATGGGAGGCATTGGTGATGATGGGGAGAAGATGATGATAATGGGCAGGCATTGATGATGGGGAGAAGATGATGATGGGCAGGCATTGATGATGATGGGGAGGAGATGATGATGGGCAGACATTGCTGATAATGGGGAGGCATTGATGATGATGGGGAGAAAATGATGATAATGGGCAGGCATTGATGATAATGGGCAGGCATTGATGATGGGGAGAAGATGATGATGGGCAGGCATTGATGATGATGGGGAGGAGATGATGATGATGGGCAGGCATTGATGATTATGGGGAGGCCATGATGATGATGGGGAGGCAATGATGATGATAATGGGGAGTCTTTCCACAGCGCCCTTTCCTGAGCTGTAACAGTGCAGAACGCAGTACAGTGCAGAGGAGAGCTCCATATTTTGTATGGAGCATTATATGGGACCAGTATCCTGTATGGAGCATTATATGGGGACCAGTATCCTGTATGGGGCATTATATTGGGTCCAGTATCCTGTATGGAGCATTATATTGGGTCCAGCATTCTGTATGGAGCATTATATGGGGGGTGACATCCTGCATGGGGTATTATATGGGTGATGAGGGGGAGACTGTGGTGCCCATAATATTGTATGGAGGACTGTACTGTCCAGTCTGTACTGTGCGCTGTGAGGATTTGGCGGTTTTTGAGCTATTGTACAATTTACAATAGATATCACTCATGTAATGTAAGAAGAGAAGTATTTGGCATTGTACTGTACCCATATTTCTCTGCTGTATCTGTGCATCATGAATCGTGGTCTGTGTTAAAGGGGCCCACTGAGGCTCTTTCGCCCGGGGCCCATAAAAACCTGGAGCCGGCCCTGGCACCAACACTACATTTCCCACAATGCACCGGTAGCAGGGCCGGCGTCAGTCCGGCCCTCGGCTTGTAGCAAATTTGTTTTTTTGGCCCTCGGTGTGTTTGACTTTGACATCCCTGCTCTAGACATACATATTTTAAGGTGCCCCATACTTTAATCTCTTCAGCAGGTGTTAGGGAGTCTCTG
Organism: Oophaga sylvatica; assembly: GCA_033576555.1. Lineage (NCBI taxonomy): Eukaryota > Metazoa > Chordata > Amphibia > Anura > Dendrobatidae > Oophaga > Oophaga sylvatica. The sequence goes on from JARQOD010000004.1 coordinate 35,530,873, forward strand.
GGCACTGTATCTCTGGGGCCACAAATAGAATAGAATGTCATAATGAATCTTTATGCTTAAAGGTGAGCAGATCTATCCACGGAGGATTGAGTTTGAATCGTATTTTCTGAAAATCATAGCTTCATGCGAATTCAAACACTTTGAAATTCAATTTGTTGTTCGCCAAAAAAAAAAGAAAAAAAACATTTGCCTATCCAAATTTCCCACAAAGCTGAAGCATCAGAGTGGGGCTAATGTAATTTTGAGTTCATGCATGGGGTTTCCCATAATACCCTGCAGCTATGACATCTTACAGATTATCATACCTTGTACAGTGTTTGTTCAGAACCTGGACCATCACAGATCAGCGTTACCAGTGGAGAACAGTATGAACGGAAGAGTCATTTTCCATTTCCAGAGTCACTGGAAAAGTTTCTCTCTCCTGTAGAGTGTAAGTTTTTATGGTCAATTGGGTCCTCTCTTCTATGTGTAAACTCTGATGATCAGCGGGGTTCTCTCTTTCTTTCTCCTGTGGAGTGTAAGTTCTTGTGATCAATAGGGTCCTCTCTTTCTCTCCTGCAGAATGTAGGCTCTTATTGTCACCATGGTCCATGCTCCTGTACAGTGCAAGCTCTTATGATCAGCAGGGTTATCTCTTTCTCTCTCGTATAGAGTATAAGCTCTTTTGGTCAATGGTATCCTCTCTCCCTTTCTTATGCAGAGTGTAAGCTCTTAAGTAGTGTTGAGCATTCCGATACTGCAAATATCGGGTATCGGCCGATATTTGCTGTATCGGAATTCCGATTCTGAGTTCCGATATTTTTGTCATATCGGATACCGGAATCTGAGTTTTCCTGTAAAGTCTATGGGAGTTCCTGTGTCACAGAACAAAGTACGTGACACAGGAACTTCCCAAAACTGTCACTGTCAGTGTCGGTCGGGTCTGTCAGGTGTCAGGACATAGCAGAGTCAGCACTTACCTGGCAGAAGATCCCTTCCCCGGTGGTCACGTCCTCCTGGATGGCCGCCATTACCCTGTCCCTGGCGGTCACATGCAAAATCTCGCGATAACTGCAGTGACTGCCGGGTACTGGGTAATCTAGGCCAGCTGTACTCTCGCGACAGCTGGCCGTAAACCAGTCCGGATGACGTCACTGCCGGGGAAGCAGCTCTGGTAAGCAGCTCTGCTCTATGTGGATGTCAGGCTCAGCCTGTCATCCAGATGTAGCAGAGCTGGACTCGTCGTGGGACACTCGTGATTTTGGACTGCGTCGGACAGGGAGTATTTCTGTTGGTTTGTTATTTTTGTTTTTTTACAGAACGATGGCGTCGCAGGATGAGCGTGTAATAAAAATAATGAAAACTGTGTGGTGTTTTATTTCATTAAAAGACTTTTTTCTGGCTGTGTCTTTTTTTAAAAATTTTCAAACTATGATTAATAATGGATCGGTGTCTTATTGACGCCTCTCCATTATTAACCGGGCTTATTGTCACAGATCAATCAAAGGTGACATAACCCTTTATTATCCCGCTTGCCACCGCTACAGGGCAAGTGGGAAGAGCCGGGTAAAGTGCCACAATTGGCACATCTTTGGATGCGCCATTTGTGGGGCTGCTGCAGCCTGGTATTTTTAGGCTGTTGAGGGCCAAAATCCATGGGCCTTGACAGTCTTTTAATACCAGGCCGCAGCAGTCTGCATTTTACTTGGCTGGTTAACAAAAATAGGGGGATCCCCACGCCATTTTTTTTCTCGAGGGGATCCCCTATTTTTGTTAACCAGCCAAGCTAAGCAGACTGCTGTGGCCTGGTATTATCAGGCTTGCAAGGTCCATGGATATTGGATCCTTACCAGCCTGAAAAACCAGGCCTCAGCAGTCTGCTTCATCTGGCTGGTTAACAAAAATAGGGGGGACCCCACGCCATTTTTTTTTCGAGGGGGTCCCCTATTTTTGTTAATCAGTTCACTTCAGGTCAGCCGGGATTCCCTCTGATACTGTGGGTGTCCCTGGCTGACCTGAAGTGAAAGTGGGAAGCAATAAATTATGCTAACCACTTCCTCTCCTGTCAGCCAGGAGAGGAGATGATTGAGTCGGGGGTTTACTGTGAGACTGTCAGCATTAGCTGCGGTCTCTGCAGTAAACATTAACCCTTTCAGAAGGATTACATCGGGGACCTAACTGAACATCGGATAGGTAAGAATAATGTTGCTTTATTATTTTATTTTTATTACAGGTGAACAAGGACTTCGCAAGGAATTGCAGTAAAATAAAATATGGTCAAAAACTGATTTATTTCATTAATGATTTAATAAGTGTGCGTCTTTTATATTTCTTTCATACAATAGGATTAATAATTGATAGTTGTCTAATTGACAGCTCTCAATTATTAACCTGGCTTAAACTCACCTTTCAAAAGCAAGGTGGCTTTATCCCCTTATTAACCCATTCGCCACCCCTATAGGGCAATGGGAATAGACGGACAAAGTGCCAGAATGGGCGAATCTAATTATAGATTTGCCTTTTTTGGGGTGTCTGGGGGCAGATGTTAGTAGCCAGGGGGGGCCAAAAATAATGGTCCCTCTCTGGGCTATTATTATCTGCCCCACTCGCTGGCTTTGTCTGTCTGGTTGAGAAAATAGGGCGGGAGCCCACACATTTTTTTTCAACAATTTTACACCTCATATATATATATATAACATGTCATTGAATTTGTGACACATATATATATATATATATTTATATTTATAGTTCATACACTTCTACATAGTATAATAGCCGCTAATTCAATTGCCGGCTTTTGTGAAAATACAGAACCCGACATGAAATGACACATGGTTTACATAGAGTTAACCATGTCATTTCATGTAGTTTGATATATTGTTTTCACTAACAATTACATGAGTGTATGTGTGCAAAATTTGACACATGTAGGGGTTAATTAAAGGTGTAAATTCGTAGCAAAAAAATGCGTTTTTTTACAACGAATTTACACCTTTAATTAACCCCTACATTTGTCAAATTTTGCACACATGCATTTATGTAATTGTTTGTGAAAACCATATATCAAACTACATGAAAAGACATGGTTAACTCTATGTAAACCATGTGTCATTTCATGTCGGTTGGTTCTGTATTTTCACAAAAGCCGGCATTACCCGGCAATTGAATCAGAGGCTATTTTACTATGTAGAAGTGTATGAACTATAAATATATGTATATATATATATATATGTCACAATGACATGTATATATATGTATTCTATGTGTGTATATCTAGTGTTTACAAGGAAAGAAAGAGGTTTTTTTAGTTCCGATATTTCTGTCCCATTGACTTGCATTGAGTTTCCGGTATCGGATCGGCGATACCCAATACTTTTTGAGTATCGGGCCGATCCAATCAGATCCGATATTTTAGGATATCGGGCAGTATCGCTCAACACTACTCTTAAGATAGGCAGAGTTATCTTTCATTCTCTTTCCTATAGAGTGTAACCTCTTATAGTGAGCAAAGTACTCTCTTTCTTTCTCTTGTGTAGAATGAAGCCTCTTATCCTTAGCAAGGTCCTCACTCTCTCTCTGTTTCCTGTAGAGTGTAAGCTCTTATAGTCAGTATGGTTCTCTCTTCTCCCCAACGCATATTTTCTGTGCAAACACAAATTTTTCAGTATTGAAATACAAGCAAAATTATTCACTATGATTCAATTTTTTGTAAATAATTTGGCAAAGTCGGCAAATTCAGAATTCAAAAGAAGATTTGTTCGTCTCTGTTTATGCTATTTTCCATAATCACTCAGAGGGCTTCATGTATTACAGTCATGGCCAAAAGTTTTGAGAATGACACAAATATTATATTTTCACATGATCTGCTGCCCTCTGGTTTTTATGTGTGTTTGACAGATGTTTTTATCACAGACAGAAATATAATAATTGCAAACATATGAGTAACAAAAGCTTATATTGACAGTTAGAATGAGTTAATGCAGCAAGTCAATATTTGCAGTGTTTACCCTTCTTCCTCAGGACCTCTGCAATTCTCCCTGGCATGCTCTCAATCAACTTTGGACCAAATTCTGACTGATAGCAGTCCATTCTTGCACAATCAATGCTTTCATTTTGTCAGAATTTTTAGGTTTTTGTTTGTCCACCCGTCTCTTGATGATTGACCACAAGTTCTCAATGGGATTAAGATCTGGGGAGTTTCCAGGCCATGGACCCAAAATCTCTATGTTTTGTTCCCTGAGCCATTTAGTTATCACCTTTGCTTTATGGCAAGGTGCTCCATCATGCTGGAAAAGGCATTGTTGATCGCCAAACTGCTCTTGGAGAGTTGGGAGAAGTTGCTCTTGGAGGACATTCTGGTACCATTCTTTATTCATGGCTGTGTTTTTAGGCAAGACTGTGAGAGAGCCGATTCCCTTGGCTGAGAAGCAACCCCACACATGAATGGTTTCAGCATGCTTAACAGTTGGCATGAGACAAGACTGGTGGTAGCGCTCACCTTGTCTTCTCCGAATGAGGCGTTTTCCTGATGTCCCAAACAATCGAAAAGGGGATTCATCAGAGAAAATAACTTTACCCCAGTCCTCAGCAGTCCACTGCTGTACCTTTTGCAGAATATCAGTCTGTCCATGATGTTTTTTCTGGAGAGAAGTGGCTTCTTTGCTGCCCTCCTTGAGACCAGGCCTTGCTCCAAGAGTCTCCGCCTCACAGTGCGTGCAGATGCACTCACACCTGCCTGCTGCCATTCCTGAGCAAGCTCTGCACTGCTGGTAGCCCAATCCCGCAGCTGAAACACTTTTAAGAGACAGTCCTGGCACTTGCTGGTCTTTCTTTGGTGCCCTGAAGCCTTTTTGGCAACAATGGAACCTCTCTCCTTGAAGTTCTTGATGATGCGATAGATTGTTGACTGAGGTGCAATCTTTCTAGCTGCGATACTCTTCCCTGTTATGCCATTTTTGTGCATTGCAATGATGACTGCACGTGGTTCTTTAGAGATAACCATGGTTAACAGAAGGGCAGCACGGTGGCTCAGTGGATAGCACTGCAGCTTTCAGCGCTGGAGTCCTGGGTTCAAATCCCACCAAGGACAACATCTGCAAGGAGTTTGTATGTTCTCCCCGTGTTTGCGTGGGTTTCCTCCGGGTTCTCCAGTTTCCTCCCACACTCCAAAAACATACAGATAGGGAATCTAGATTGTGAGCCCCTTTGGGGACAGCAACGATGAAGTGTGCAAACTCTAAAACACTGCGGAATATGTTAGCACTATATAAAAATAAAGATTATTATATTATTATTAAACAATGATGCCAAGCACCAGCCTCCTTTTAAAGTGTCCAGTGGTGTCATTCTTACTTAATCATGACAGATTGATCTCCAGCCATGTCCTCATCAACACCCACACCTGTTTTAATGGAGCAATCACTGAAAAGAGGTTATCTGGTCCTTTTAACGCAGGGCTGCAATGATGTTGAAATGTGTTTTGGGGGATAAAGTTCATTTTCTAGCCAAATATTGACTTTGCAAGTAATTGCTGTTAAGCTGATCACTCTTTATAACATTCTGGAGTATATGCAAATTGCCATTAGAAAAAGTGAAGCAGTAGACTTTGTAAAAATTAATATTTGTGTCATTCTCAAAACTTTTGGCCATGACTGTACATGTGTCTCACAAGAGGCAATCTAGCCTATACTATGTAAAGTTGAAATTCCATTTTTCAAACTTTATAGGTGGTAAAAATATTAGACAATTTCATACAAAGGTGTAATAGGTGGCTAACCTCTTCACATCTGCTTGCCACATGTCTTACTTGCCCATGTACGTATCTGCTGAGTGTGAGGTCCACATGGTCCCTCTGTTTTTCCATCATCCTGTCATCCTGGTGGAGTTAAATTGTCCCTTTTTGTTTTCTCGAGGCCTCTGTCTTCTTAATAATTGCCCAAATGAAGAAATCTGAGCACCGCCTTGTCATTTATTTGTAAGAAAATATTTTATACTACCATGATTTTGGTAATTTAACAAAAAACAACATCCTTGTGTGAGACAGTGAGAGCGTATGTATTGAATGGGGTGTACATGTCACAGGTACTTTGCTGACTTGTATACGGGAAATGTGTGCCTTTGTAAAACTAGTGGTGGAGAAAGGTCATTACACCATCCATTCAAGTACACGTTTGCAGCTCAAACCTGTGGCCACTCAGGTGATAATTAGGAAACCAGAAGTAGGTGTCTGGGAATACAGACGGGGAGCTAGTTTAGTCTGGACACAGGAAGGTGTCCCGGCACAAGAAACAGTCTCCAAGAGTGTGGGAGCTAGTTTAGTCTGGACACACAGGAAGGTGTCCCGGCACAAGAAACAGTCTCCAAGAGTGTGGGAGCTAGTTTAGTCTGGACACACAGGAAGGTGTCCCGGCACAAGAAGCAGTCTCAAGGAGTGTTAGAGCTGGCTTAGTCTGGACAGGGAGTCCAGGCACAAGAAGCAGTCTTCAGGAGTTTGAGCTATCTCAGTCTGGGTGCAGGAAGTACCCCGGACACAGGAGTAGTCTCAGTGCGAATCCGTGCGAATAACGGCTGAATAGGAGTGGATCTCTCTCAAGTCTGGACGCTGAAGGGGCCTTCAGACACAAGGAGGAGTATCTGTGAAACTCCATACTGGTAACATATATCATATGTGTTGTTTTGGGTCAGGCTGGTAGAGCCGGGACCCGGATAGACAGGGCAATCTATCTATGTGTAATTAGTGGCTAGACAAGCCTAGGTTTTCTGTTTATGCTTTATTTTTATCTGTTTGCTGTGGACTTTAATAAAACTGGTTGCGGCCAGTTTTACACCAGAACTGCTGTCTGAATGAACTGTTTTTGTGCCATTCTGTCTACCCAGACAGCGATCCTAGAGCTATATCCCCTGGAAATGCTACAATTGGTGGAGAATGCTGGGGCAGCGCAGTGACTGATACAGTTAGTGCTGGAGTGTGCATGCAGCACGGTGGCTTAGAGACAGCAATAAAGGTGAAGTCTGTTGAAATAGCAGCAGAGAAAAAAAAAGTGTGTGTGTCAAGAGAAACGTCTGTTTGGAGCAGTCTTAAAGAGACAGTAGCCCTAATAGACTTTGCAAAGAAAAAAAAAAAAGGTGTCTGCACAGCAAGGCTGAATTTTCTGTGGAAAAGGCTGTGGAGTGTGTATGTCTTGAGTGAAGACTGCCGTTGTTGAGACAGAGAAGTCTGACAGCATGGACGACGAGTGTGGATACAAGCATCTTGCTGTGACTCAGTGGGGTCACGAAGGCATCTTGCTGTGACTCGGTGGGGGTTACGAAGATTGTCGTCGCACTCAAATCCGGTTTTCAGCTGCAACTCGGCGGGGTTGTGAAGATTGTCTTCGCACTCAAATCCAGTTTTGCTGTGGCTCGGCGGGGCCACGAAGATTTTTCCAAGGGAAAGCGGTGAAGTTCTGGTGTGAACAGTGCTCCGCGATGGCTGTGAACGGAGCAGCGAATGGGTCTGACAAGTCGGACCGCATATTTGAGAAATGTCTACTGGACATGCAACTGGACATGGTGCGGGAGCTGTGGGCACCGTATGGAATGGCGGCAGTGGACCATTCTATTGACTCTCCGGGGGTGCCAGTGTTGTCACAGAGTGCCCGGGGAGGTGGTAAGAGATGTTGTGAACTGAGTCCTAAGACTACTGCTGATTTTTTGTGTAAAAATTACCCTGCCATTGTGGTTGTTAAAAAAGGGGGCGGAGTCTAAAAAGGGGCGGATTTTCACAAGAGTGTAGAGTGTGGAAAACTGAAAATTATTACTGGTTGTGGGTTGGTACCTCCTAAAAATGACAATGTGACAGTTGATAACGGGGTAGCTCCAGTAGAAGGGGGTGACGTCAAAGTGGGAGGTGACCTGTTAGTCCACAACACAATGGGGAGTGACACAGACCCCGTAGCTGACTGGGACACTATGAAAGTAAAAAGTGAGTTCAGTCAGGAGAGGCTAGACGAGGGAAGAGAGTCCTCATCTCGTCGTAGACGGCGCAAGGGCCACAAAAAGGTTGTTCCGGTAGTACTCGCTGAAAATGAAAATGAAGAGAATGTAGTACTGTCTGCCTATGCTTCAAGTGTGGATTCTCCTTTAGAGGTAGAAGAGGAGAGGGCCAGTCATGGCCAAGAGCTGGAACCTATTCGGCTGCAGTATCAGAGTGACATGCTGCAATTATGTGAAAACCTGGAGGACGTGTCCTCAGACCAGCGAGGTCTAGAAGGAAGCAACGAGGAAGTTATCCTGTGGCAGAATATGTTCTTTGCCATTAAAGAGGACCGCCGCAAAATCAAGGAAGAGGTTTTGCAGTTGAAGCGGGAGAAGGAGGCGCTGCAGGATGGAGTTTCTGGAAGTAAACAAATCCTAGAACGACTGCGCGAACAGCTCAACCAGGAGCTGTGTGACTCCAGGAAGGAGTGTGGTGAACGCAGTAGGGAACTGCAACAGATGAAGAGAGATTATGTGGATCTTCTCAGGGTCAAAGAAAAACTAGAAGAGGATAAGAGGGATGCAGAGCAAATGCGCCAGGTGGTTGAGACCACTCTGCAGGACACCCGTGAAGAAAATGGTGATCTGCGCAGAAAGACCCTAGGTCTGGAAGCTCAGGTGAAGGAGATACAGATGTCCTATGATACTCTCCAGAAGGTGGAGATGCGCCTTAAGGAAAAGCTCAGCCAAATGGAAGCTGAGCGGGAAAAGATGGAGGAGTCCATCAGAGAAGCTACAGACCAGGGCCAGGAGTTGGCCACTGGAGATGAGAGGTGTAAAGCAGATACTTCCTCGAGTGCTGTGAGTTCGGATGATTCGGTGGATGTCGGAGCCGAGATCAAGGAGCTCAAGGAGTGGGTACAAGCCCATTGGACGCAAGAGAAGCTTCAGAGACGGGCAGCTGAGAGGCGAATGGCGGAACTAGAGGAAGAAGTTCTCGGGCTTAAAAGTCGCCTGATACAGTGTTACTCGGTGAACAAGGCCTCCTTGGAGAAAGAAAAGGGCAAACACGTTGCACTCGCTCCCTTTTGCCAGGAGAAAATAGACCTGAGGAGAGCTAAGAGTGTGGTAACGGAAGATAAATGTGAAATGGAAGTGGTCAGGACAGAAATTCACGAATTTGTAGCTGTGAGTCAGCTCAGAAGAAGCATAAAGGGGGAAGAAACTGACAGTCAGTTGTCCCTGAACCCTGAGCTGATTGATCGTCTGGAAACCACTGGTGAGACAGAAACGTGTCGGTACAAGTGCCTCGTAGATGTACCCGAGGACTTGAGAGAAGAATGCACCCGTGAGTCTGTGCGTGAAGCGTTTAGGAAGGCCGTGGGAGCCTGTAAGGTGTACTCGACTTCAGGAGCTAAACATCTGGTGGTCTTGTCCACGACCGAAGTTACAGTGAAGAGGGTGGCAATCCTAAGTGACATGCACTGGCGATGTATTCGCACAAAGCGGTTTCTCCGGTTGAAGACAGAACAAACCGTTAGACAACTAAAGCTTATGAGAAAAGCTCACAGTCTACAGGAAGAGGTCATCCGGGTGCCTCATGTTCTGGTGAGAAAGCTGATTGGGAGAAATGGCCGAGCCATGCAGATAATGGTGAAGAAGTCTGGTGTGGTGAAAGTAAGCAGTCCACGTGATCGTCGGGACTGGATACCAGATGAAGACGGCATGGTGTCATTCTACGCTATAGGAACGGAAGAAAGTCTTGAATATGTGCGCATGCTGGTGGCGTACCGTGTGACCTACCTGCGAGAGGTAGAACAATTGAATCTCGCTAGACAGCGAGTAGATAGACAGCATCATCTGAGCAGCAGAAGATGGCAGCCGTCTAAGAATAGTGAGACCCGACAGAGAAAGGGCCCCCTAAATAACAGAACAGCTACGGCTGAAGTTAGGGACCTTACAAGATGTCCTGAGGGTAGTGGGCGTGGGTTTAGAGGTAGTGAGACCTCCAGTAACTCAGGTTTGAGAGGCCCATACAGACGACCCGATAAAGTACAGGACAGTACGGAGTCTAACCGGACCTTAGATACCCAGGCAAGACCTGACAAGGTTACGATTGACCACTGGGAGCGAAGGGGAGACCTGACAAGATTACGTCCCAGGAATGTGACTGGATGAAGTCTGTGACAATGACAGACGGTAGGTCCCTAAGGAATGAGCGAATGTCATTGACTAATATTCCGGGGCTGAACAGAGCAAGGGACAAGTACATGGTCTCTGTGTGAACTGTGGGTTGAGGTGATTGGATATATTATGTGTTCAACCCCACAAGCTTAAACTTATGTGATGATCATGATAATGATGATGATGATGATAATGATGATGATGATCATAATAATGATGATAATGATGATGATGCTAATCATAATAGTGATGATACTGATAATGGTGATGACCGTGATAAAGATTAAATTCCTTTGCAGGTGATGTTGGGAGACGAGGATGGTGGTTCTCGGGAACCGAGTGTCCCTGGCCTGCTTGTGTCCAGTGACAATTTTGGGAGTGAGCAGTTGCGAGACCCCACTCTTAAAACGGCACAGGAAAATATAAGTGTTATAAATGAGGTTCCCCAAGAGCCTGGCTCTGAGGAGAGGTTTCCTCATGCTGCCATGAACAATAACCTATTGTATAGGGACACTGAAGTCCAGGGAGAGGTCGTGAGACAGCTCCTGGTACCTGACCTATATAGAAGTATAGTGCTGATGCAGTGTTCGGAGTTCACTGTCTCTTTTGGATTGTTGACCAGCCCTCCGGTCTGGATGACCAGCCCTCCGGTCTGGAGAAGAGGGGGGGGATATGTGAGACAGTGAGAGCGTATGTATTGAATGGGGTGTACATGTCACAGGTACTTTGCTGACTTGTATAGGGGAAATGTGTGCCTTTGTAAAACTAGTGGTGGAGAAAGGTCATTACACCATCCATTCAAGTACACGTTTGCAGCTCAAACCTGTGGCCACTCAGGTGATAATTAGGAAATCAGAAGTAGGTGTCTGGGAATACAGACGGGGAGCTAGTTTAGTCTGGACACAGGAAGATGTCCCGGCACAAGAAACAGTCTCCAAGAGTGTGGGAGCTAGTTTAGTCTGGACACACAGGAAGGTGTCCCGGCACAAGAAGCAGTCTCAAGGAGTGTTAGAGCTGGCTTAGTCTGGACAGGGAGTCCAGGCACAAGAAGCAGTCTTCAGGAGTTTGAGCTATCTCAGTCTGGGTGCAGGAAGTACCCCGGACACAGGAGTAGTCTCAGTGCGAATCCGTGCGAATAACGGCTGAATAGGAGTGGATCTCTCTCAAGTCTGGACGCTGAAGGGTCCTTCAGACACAAGGAGGAGTATCTGTGAAACTCCATACTGGTAACATATATCATATGTGTTGTTTTGGGTCAGGCTGGTAGAGCCGGGACCCGGATAGACAGGGCAATCTATCTATGTGTAATTAGTGGCTAGACAAGCCTAGGTTTTCTGTTTATGCTTTATTTTTATCTGTTTGCTGTGGACTTTAATAAAGCTGGTTGCGGCCAGTTTTACACCAGAACTGCTGTCTGAATGAACTGTTTTCGTGCCATTCTGTCTACCCAGACAGCGATCCTAGAGCTATATCCCCTGGAAATGCTACACTTGATACACATATATACTAAATCCCTAGATTGGGGAAAAGTAACAAAAGCAAATAGGGGCAATTCCCTCTATAGATAAATCCTTCAAAAGGTTTGGAGTATTGTGCCCCAACATATGTGAATAAGAATGAAATATAAAAAAGCACAGTAAAACAAACGTATAAAAATACTCTGTTGTAGTATAGTAACAGTAAACAGAAAGTGCTAGTAAAAAGATGATTAAACACAGGGTATTTGGTTGATACATTTTTTCCAAAAATGTATACACTGTGTGCAGAATTATTAGGCAAGTTGTATTTGAGAGGATTCTTTTAATTATTGAACAACAACTATGTTCTCAATCAACCCAAAAGACTCATAAATATCAAAGCTTAATATTTTTGGAAGTTGGAGTGGTTTTTTTTTATATTTAGCTATCTTAGGAGGTTTGTGCAGGTAACTATTACTATGCAGAATTATTAGGCAACTTAATAAAAATCAAATATATACCCATCTCACTTGTTTATTTTCACCAGGTAAACCAATATAACAACACAAAATTTAGAAATAAACATTTCTGACATTCAAAAACAAAACAAAAAAAATTAGTGACCAGTATGGCCACCTTTCTTTACGATGACACTCAAAAGCCTTCCATCCATAGATTCTGTCAGTTGCTTGATCTGTTTACGATCAACATTGCGTGCAGCAGCCACCACAGCCTCCCAGACACTGTTCCGAGAGGTGTAATGTTTTCCCTCCCTGTAGATCTCACATTTTAGGAGGGACCACAGGTTCTCTATGGGGTTCAGATCAGGTGAACAAGTGGGCCATGTCATTATTTTTTCTTCTTTTAGACCTTTACTGGCCAGCCACACTGTGGAATATTTGGATGCATGTGATGGAGCATTGTCCTGCATGAAAATCATGTTTTTCTTGAACGATACCGACTTCTTCCTGTACCACTGCTTGAAGAAGGTGTCTTCCAGAAACTGGCAGTAGGTCTGGGAGTTGATCTTCACTCCATCCTCAACCCGAAAAGGTCCCACAAGTTCATCTTTGATGATACCAGCCCATACCAGTACCCCACCTCCACCTTACTGGCATCTGAGCCGGAGTGGAGCTCTCTGCCCTTTACTGGCCCATCAAGAGTCACTCTCATTTCATCAGTCCATAAAACCTTAGAAAAATCAGTCTTAACATATTTCTTGGCACAGTCTTGACGTTTTATCTTATGTTTCTCGTTTTTTCAACCTTCCTTACGTTGGCCATGTCCCTGAGTATGGCACACCTTGTGCTTTTTGATACTCCAGTAACGTTTCTGCTCTGAAATATGGCCAAACTGGTGGCAAATGGCATCTTGACAGCTTCACGCTTGATTTTCCTCAATTCATGGGCAGTTATTTAGCGCCTTTTTTTATCAATACGCTTCTTGCGACCCTGTTGACTATTTGCCATGAAACGCTTGATTGTTCGGTGATCACGCTTCAAAAGTTTGGCAATTTCAAGACTGCTGCATCCCTCTGCAAGACATCTCACAATTTTTGACTTTTCAGAGTCCGTCAAATCTCTCTTCTGACCCATTTTGCCAAAGGAAAGGAAGTTGCCTAATAATTAAGCACACCTTATATAGGGTGTTGATGTCATTAGACCACACCCCTCCTCATTACAGAGATGCAAATCACCTGATTTACATAATTGGCAGTTGGCTTTCAAGCCTATACAGCTTGGAGTAGGACAACATGTATTAAAAGGATGATGCGATCAAAATACTCATTTGCCTAATAATTCTGCACGCAGTTTACTAAGCCGCTCTACCAAACGTCAAGGTATACCCATATCAGAGCCGTCCGTGGCTAATGTATTTAATCCCTAACTGATGTATTTAAAAAACTTGTCATGTGTATAGTACCTATATATGAGCAGGATTCAGAAAGGTAATGTCTAATGTGGACACGCTGCAGAGATTGGCCTATATGTGCATGGCTCACAAAGAAGGGGTGGAAAACCTCCCTAATCTTGCAAAAGCAAGAAACAAATTAAATACAAACACATGAGCCATGCACACAGTGAACAAGCCTGTAGGGACATTGTTCACCCCACCAGAAGACTGAAACAAAAAAGCACAGAAAAACAAACGTACAAAAATACTCTGTTGTAAATAAGTAACAGTAAACAGAAAGTGCTAGTAAAAAGATGATAAAACACTGGGTATTTGGTTGATACTTTTTTGCAAAAAACGTATACTAAGCCGCTCTACCAAACGTCAAGTTATACCCGCATCAGAGCAGTCCCTGACTAATGTATTTAATCCCTAACTGATGTATTTAAAAACCTGGTCATGTGTATAGTACCTACATGAGCAAGATTCAGAAAGGTAATGTCCAATGTAGACACACTGCAGAGAACGGCCTTTATGTGCAGGGCTCACAAAGGAGGGGTGGAAAACCTCCCTAATCTTGCAAAAACAAGAAACAAAATAAATACAAACATGTGAGCCATGCACACAGTGAACAAGCCTGTAGGGACATTGTTCACACCACCAGAAGACTGAAACATAAAAAAGCACAATAAAACAAACTTATAAAAATACTCTTTATATGTTTGTTTTACTGTGCTTTTTATGTTTCAGTCTTCTGGTGGTGTGAACAATGTCCCTACAGGCTTTTTCACTGTCTGCATGGCTCATGTGTCTGTATTTAATATGTGAATAAGAGTAAAAATCAGATTGTTAAAAGTTACAAAGCTTTATTTCTAATTTATATAAAAAGCAACACATACAAAACATGATGGGTAAGTAGTGATGCGACAAGCGGCACCATGTAAAGATATTTGATATCACTGTATCCATTAGCTTTAGACTCAAAAGAGTTTCATCTCGCGTGTGTCTTTAAAAGCAAGAATACTTTGTAGAGAACTAGGAGTAGGTAACATGTGCACCCATAAATAAATGCATTCACATAGCCCAATGGCATAAGAATCATGTCTCAAAATGCACCCACAGTCCTAATATACACTGCAATCAGAATAGACACACAGAGAAAAAAGTGTAGATGCCTGCATATGAGTAAAGTGTTGAATATAGTGTTTACCCATGTGGAATAATAACTAGTGAGCGCTGTAGTCCGTAGCCCTGATGCACGTTTCATGCTATGGGCTTCCTCAGGGGGGTTATGATTTTGTTATATTCTGAAAAGTTTTGTATCATTGAAACTTTTAAAGTGAATGGCTTAGACCTGAAGCTTGATCATAAAAAGGGTACACCATTTTACAACTCTAAAAGTAGCAGCAGTTACTGCAAGAATTTGTAAAGGTGCAGAAGTGCATGGTAAATTTGCTAAAGTTAATGTCCAAGGCTGAAGATGTTTGGAAAATTGGCATGGTAGTGGGTGGATGATGGGATGACCCACCCTCTATGAACATGGGGATGAAGCACAGTAATCAAGAGGCTCAACATACCCATGATTGGTTGAGACCACTGATGAACCATTGAGAAATTTCTTTGCCAAGTTATTCAGTAAAGTTTGTACTCTTATGCAAGGATCTAGTGTTACTTTATGATTATTTTCACTTGGATATAAGAAGATATTCCATATGTCTAGAGGAAAGATAGTTTCCACATAGAAGGTGTTTGTTACTGTAAGAGCAGTAAGATTGTGAAATTAAGAAGAGGGGGGATGTGCAGTCAGCTCACCATGTCCCATGTACCTCAGGTAAGATAGATAGTCCACACATGGAGCCGCCCTGGTCATGTGTGTTTCTTGAGACAGAAATGCAAAGGAATGATTCTCCAACGTAGAAGGAGTAATAAAACTTCAGGTTTATTGAATATTCTTTTAAAAAGACATGTTGGGTACACCAATAAGGACACTGAGGGATACAGGACTGACAAGTATTGACCAGATAGTCTTAATCATGGTGTGAAGACACGGGGGTCAGCAGGCGCGCTGGTCCGCTAGCCGAAACCGCATGAACCAGGGATCATCCCACCGTGTGCTCTCCCTTTAACATGGGCAAACTGTTACACAGACAACACAGAGTGAGGGTAAAACAGTGTGGCAATGCTTTATTGAACAACAAAATGGGCAGATAACACATAGAACAGTCCTATCAAAATACCCCAAGATAGTGCACATTATAGAGTCTCACCCTTCCGCTGACCCACTGGGATAATGACAGCTGTTACTTCATAGCTCTCAGGGTCGACTACCCCACCATTGCATTCACACAGAGAGGAGGTAACGACAAGTATAGGAAGATGACAGTCCATTCAGGTTCAAGGCCAGTTGATCAGAGGGTCACAACCTGGCTTCATCTTACAGGGTCGACAAACCCACCTGTAGCACACACACACAGAGGAGGTAACAACAAGCATAGGAAGAAGACAGTCCATTGAGGTACAAGGCCAGTTGACCCAAGGGTCACAATCTAGCTTCTCTGAGCATCTCCATGGAGCCAGGCGACTGGCAAGTCCCAATCCTGGCTTCCTCCAAATGTATCCATGGCTCAGCGATGTTCAGTGGAGTAGATCTGTATTCTTCCTACTGGGGCCAAGGTCCACTAGGTGGTTTCCTGTAGAATAATAGATCCATGTCTCCCTTGTGATGGAGCCATGAGTTATTGTCAGCAGTCCTGTAGGGTCTCCTGGATGTTTGGATGTCTTGGCAGAATCTCTGGCTGTCTCTCTCTCTGTCTCTCTCTATAGAGGCATGTAACCTCTTTTTATACTTAACACGTGCTCTTCATTCAGTATTGACATAAAGGGAAAGGATAGATATGAGATCAAGTAGCATTACTTGATTATTTAATCTATTTGCATAGCTTTTCCTCCTCTGTTTTCAAAGTCACCAAACTATCTGGTCTATGCAATGCATAATTAGCATATAAGTAAACATCACTAGTCATCAAGGATAAGAGCACAATATGTTATTTGAAATTGCAATATTACAGGCTTATACAAGCAAAAGTCTGTTTTCTTGACCAACACATAAATTCAAAAGTCAACATACAGATAACAGTCTATTCTTCTTGGTTTGTTAAAAAATAGTTGTCTGGTTAATTAAGATACAATGCTTTGTCTCCACACATGGTCTGTGACAAAGACTATAGAGTCAAAATTTGATGGTCCTGTATCCCCTAGGATTCTTATTGGTGTACCCAACATGCCTTTTTACAAGAATATATAATAAACCTAAGATTGTGAAATTCTATCATGAATTGTTGAAATTTGTTAAAACATTGTAAAAAGATGAGATAAGTCATTGATCAAGGAAAGAAAATATGTGTCTGCTTTCCTCTTAGTCAACATTGCAGAATAATAGGTTAAAATTTGAATCTTATCCTAGTCTCTAAGGGCAGACTTTTGTAGCTAAGAAAAGTTCTAACACATTATTATTCTGCAGAAGATATGCCAATTCCTGTGAAAAATAATGGCTGAAAGAAAATTTCTGCAAAAAATTCAAGAATTCTGTCTATATTTTACGCTTGCAAAGAACTAATGTAATTCGGCACAGCAATATTGGAAAGGACACTTGAAATAATATTTAAGATTCAGCATCCTTAAATAGTTATAAACCATCGTAAAGTGACATGCCATATCTCGTATGTACTTAGGCTGAGTTTCTTATTTCAGTAAGATTATACAAAAAGAGAGACTTGTGTATACGAATAAATCCAAATAATGGGGTAATCACATCTAACTGTTTAGCTGGAATTCCGCACTCAAGATTTTACAACGTGCTGGGCTCCAAAGCAATGAAAAATATCTGGAAAATGTATTGGAGCGCCGCTACTGAAAGTATCTCATAAAGACCCTCTAACAACCGTCATCTCTGCCTGTGAATTGGGTTTAATTCAAAATAGATGAAAACTGTCTATCATTACAGGTTCCTGATTGCTATCGCAACAGAGTTAATTAATATACAGCTCGTCTGAGCTCTTCACCAATAGTTCCGGAGCTGCAAGCGAAAGCAGAGCGCTGCGTAGGAGAATGGATTTAACTCCTTTAACGTGGCTTCACTAACTTAGTGATTCTTAGCATGAATTTCAGTCAACAGGGGAATACAGGATGAAAAGACAGAATATAGAAACATTTTATAGATAGAATAATGAATACTAAAAGGAATTTTTCAGTAGGATCAACCCTTCTAAGCCATCTATGTGGACATAAAGGTCATAGAAAGGTGAATAAAATGATCCCTTGATATGTGCGATCCGATGTCTTATTACAGAGAAATTAATGTTTTTTTTAATATGTAAATGAGCTGTTAAGATCTATGGGCTGGATATAGATCTCCCCGAAAATCTGCCTCCAGATTATATATTAAATGAAAGGAGGCGTTACTATTGTGAGACACATAGATCAGGAGAGCAGACTAACACTGGTAGTGCCCCTTGCATTTAAAATAAGCTTTGAAGGTAGATTCTAAGGTAGATATGTGCCCCACCAATGCATCTTACCAGGTCAGATACATATAAAGAAAAATGTAGATTTCTCTAAAATAAGATATTGGATCCTAGATATCATGGTATCATTTTATTCAGCTTCCTATGAACTACATACCCACATAGATGACTTAGGATGGTTGATCCTACTAGCTGATTCCTTTTACTATTACCTATCCATAGAGTTTAATTTGGCAGTCTTAAAAAATCATCTGGTATATGGCCAGTGAGCTTCACCTGTCTTCTTACTTATTGCACTCAAATCGATGTGGCATCTGCTCAATATCAGGGAATATTAGTTGTTATAATAAGTTTCAGTGTAAAAGAGACACTAACTTACTGTAACAGAAGGGTCTTTATCAATGGTGGCAATAATATTGGCCTGATTCATCAATACTAGCGTTGTTAACGTCAATTTTGATTAGGGGGAATTGATGGAGTCAGAGGAGGCTGAATTATTTTGAGGTTTTTCATTTCCTGTTTTCTTTGCCATTTCCTTTTCTTTTTGCAGAAGTTTCATGACCCATAAATGACTGTAATAAGCCAGTTATAGAGTCTCCAAAAGCCAAGCAGAACCGGCAGTAGCATCGGTGTCACTTAGGGTAACCATTGTTTGACCATATTATATAGCAATATGCCATTAATTTCTTATGTGAGAAAACTATTAAAATTATTAATTCTTTCCCAAAAAAAATTGAATGGATGAAAGCTGCCTAAATTGTACCTAAATTTACAAGCTTAAACGTGATGCATTATGCAACCACTGTACCTACATTACCCAACTCAAAGAAGGAAAATAGAACTTTTATTCTATTTTCCACCTAGGCTTTTATCTTACAATACGTACACATCTACACCAAATCCTACAGATGGCTGGTTATTCTAGGCTTTCTCTGAATATACTATATTTTCTCCATAGCAGAAGATCACAGTGGGAACTAAAAAAAAAGAAAGTATCCCGTCCTCCCAGTTGAACAAGCACAAACATTACAGCATCTCCAATTGAGCATTTGGAGTCTTGTAGCATGTAGCAAAGGGATAATTGTTTGCAATCTGTAAAAGCAGGAGAAAAGTCAATATGGTTATTATTCTACCGCTCAAATACTTCTAAAAGGTTTCAGGGCGAATGCAATTGACTGTAATTTGGAGATTTTTCAGATAAATGTTTTAAGACTTGATAGGATCACCTCTGTTTTGTTCAGGGTTAACTTCTGCAAGTTAGTTGCTTTACTTTAATGCACACGTCTCCAGACTTTGATTCACTTAAACAGAGCGACGTCAGCTTTTTTTGGGTCTAATCCATATTTCTAAGAATTTTGTTTATCAAGCCTCTAACAGTCGTCATTCCTAGATTAGACATGGTTGGTCTGTACATGGCTGCATATCAGTTAGTTTTTCATTTCTGAAACCAGTGCTGCACAGATGTCCAGGAGTTAAGGGGGCCACATCCACGTCCTAAGAAGGTAGAATTTTGTATTGCGATGAGCTATTGGACTGCAAAGGGCCCATATACTTTTTTTGCACCGGGGGCCCTTTCTTGTCTGTGTCTGTCAGTGGTCTACCATGTAATGCCCAAACATCAATGTAAGACAATTAAAGATTTCAAACAATTTAAGAATACACATTTATAGAGAAATCAGATGGAATAACTATCTAAAATGTATTTCCACATTCAGAAAAAACATAAATTATTATTATTATTTATTTATATAGCGCCATTAATTCCACGGTGCTGTACATGAGAAGGAGTTACATACAATGTTATAGATATCGTTTACAGTAAACAAATTTACAATGACAGACTGATACAGAGGGGAGAGGAGCCTGTACTTGCGGACTTACATTCTACGGGATAATGGGGAAGAGACAGAAGGTCGGGGGTGCGGCAGCTCTGGTGGTCGTGGTGAGGCGGCAGCTCTGGTGGTCGTGGTGAAGTGGCAGCTCTGGTGGTGGTGGTGAGGTGGTAGCTCTGGTGGTGGTGGTAAGGCGGCAGCTCTGGTAGTGGTGGTAAGGCGGCAGCTCTGGTGGTGGTGGTGGTGAGGAGGCAGCTCTGGTAGTGGTGATGGTGAGGCAGCAGCTCTGGTGCTGGTGATGGAGAGGAGGCAGCTCTGGGGGTGGTGGCGAGGTGGAATCTCTGGTGGTGGCAAGGCGGAAGCTCGGGTGGTTATTGCAGGCTGTAGGCTTTCCTGAAGAGATGGGTTTTCAGGTTCCGTCTGAAGGATCTGAGAGTGTTGGATAATCGGACATTTTGAGGTCTGGAATTCCAGAGGATGGGGGATATTCAGGAGAAATCTTGGAGGCGGTTGTGTGAGGAACGAATAAGTGTGGAGGATATTGCAAGGTCTTGGGAGGATCGAAGATTACATGAAGGAAGATATTGGGAGATTAGTTCAGAGATATAGGATGGTACAGGTTAAATCTGTCTAGACCCAACAAACCTGCACCAGAATGCATAAAGAGGTTATGCAAATTTCCTATCCTATACATTCATCCAGTAAAATCTTGCATTTGTTCTTTAATGTAGTGCTGTCTATAGAAGATTCAGTCATGTCTTGTTAAAATTTAAGCGTTTACCTTTAATGGTAATCTGTCACCATGTTTTAGAGGCATCGATTCTCTCAGGACTTGAACCCAGCAGCTGTTGTGCACCAGACTGCAGCTCTTCCCTCTGAGCTATTCAGCACACTTACCAGTTCCTCACTAACCCAGATACTAGTAACTGTATTGTTTCTGATTGTCTCCACTAGGGATGAGCGATATTGCCCGATATCATATCGGAATTCCGATTTCCGATATTGAAAAAATATCGGATATCGGAATTTCCGATTTACGATATCAATGCAAGTCAATGGGAGAAAAAAAACATAATTACAAAATGACCACTACAGTGGTATATAATGGATAAAATGGAGGGGAAACACCTCAGGATAATGGAGAAGTAGTTTGCAGAGGCAGAGGAGCAAAAAAATCGTTAGAAAAATGCACAGAGCGAAACCTGTAGCAGGAAAACTGGTTGCCATCTTGTTAACAGTGATGTTTTTTCTTTGGGTTAGGATTAGTTGGGGTAGGGTTAGTGTTTATGGTTAGTAGGGTAAGGGTTATGGTTAGGGGTTAGGGTTAGTTAGGGTTATGATTAGGGGTTAGGGTTAGTAGGGTTAGGGTAAGGGTTAGGGGTTAGAGTTAGTGGTTAGGGTTAGTGGTAAGGGTTAGGGGTTAGGGATAGTTATTTTACATTATTAAATTAAAACTGACGGTGGTGGTGTCAATATGCCCTTTGACTGACATGTGTCCGCGTTCAGCTCACCCTGCTTTGCAGGGAGTTTCCAGGAGCACCACGTGGAGGAATGGATACACTCCCTTTAAACCATGCTTAGTCTTCTTCTGCTGATTACATTCCTGTTATTCAGTAATTCTGCATATTTATATTCTGCTTTTGGTTCATGTACATCTGCTCCTACTGCTTCCTAAACCTCCATCTATGGTTATTCTGCTATTGGCTGGTCGCAGAATGTCCCAAACCCAGAGGAAATACGCAGAAGTAACAGTAGGCACAGGAACTTGAGAGAACCAGCTGGTGAGTCTGGAACCCGTATAGGCAGCAGAAATCAGCATAAGAGCCAATGGAACTAACGGGCACCAGCTGACGCTACCGGAGCCCGTTAACTAAGCAGGAGGTACCTGTGCCAGAATGCACTACCAAGGACCAGCAGACATTACTGGAACTCGGATACTACAAAGGAGGGACCTAAGCCATTGACTCTACTGAGAACCAGCTGACGTTACTGGAACCCAGATAAGCAGCAGAAGGTAAAAGTGCCAGTGGCTGTACTGGGCAACAGCTGACATTACTGTAGCCCGGATACCACAATGTAGTAGTGACATAAGCCAAAAGCACTGCCGAGAAGCCCAAAAAAATCCCACAAAGACGCAAGTTCAAGAGCAAAAAGACAGGAGTCCGGGGACATCTCCATCTGTCTTCTTGTCTTGGGTCTTCTGCATCTGTCTTCCTGTCTTGGGTCTTCTGCATCTGCCTTCCTGTCTTGGGTCTTCTGCATCTGTCTTCCTGTCTTGGGTCTTCTGCATCTGTCTTCCTGTCTTGGGTCTTCTGCATCTGTCTTCTTGTCTTGGATCTTCTACCGGATTAATGTCTTCTCGGCAGAAGGTGCAAGAGCCGCATTTTCCCCCGAAACCCGGACACAGTCTTCTTTACTCCGCAGTCGCAGCAGGGGAGCCCGGCCTACTGGCACTGTCGAGACCAGCCTTGAGCGCCAGGTCCCGTAGTCCACATAGGGGGCTCCTACGCTGCTGACACCACTGATAACAGCAAACTGAGCCGGAATGATGTACGGCGGGGCGTGGAACAGTGCGGCGGACACAGCCGTGTAACGGCGAGCGTTGTCGAAGCACGGTTTGGAGCAGGAGGTACCCGTGCCCCTGGGCACTCCCGAGAACCAGCTGGCGATGCTGGAACTCGGTTTACCCCTCGGGGAGGCACCTGTGTCTGCATTTCACTGCCACGAAACAGCCGGCTTGGCTGGATCCCGCCTCTTGTGCTTCTGCCTATAGGTGTTTGGCATCTGTCGTCCTTTTTTTCCACTTTGGTCTAACGAGGTAACACAGCATGCTGTGAAAGTGGCAGTCACGGAAATGGGCACTAGCTGGCAGTTCTAGATCCCATGGAAAACAGTATGAGGTGAAAGAGTCAGTCACAGAACCAGGTGCTAGATGTTGGTAGTAGAGGCCAGAGCACGGGCATAACAGATGACGCTGTGTGCAATATAGGCACATGACAGAGCATGCATACTGCTACCAACCATGCATGTAACCTGTGTACTCTGGCCCAGGGCAGCAAAGTCACCAGAAATCCAGGCCTGGTTCATTTTTAGGAATGTAAGCCGGTCCACATTTGCAGCAGATAGTCGGGTACGTTGGTCTGTTAGTACATTGCCAGCTGCACTAAAGACGCGTTCAGAAATCACACTGGCACCAGGACAAGCCAGGACCTCCAAGGCATACTGGCTAAGCTCAGGACATGTATCCAACTTGGAGACCCAAAACTTGAAGGGGGCAGATCCATCCTGAAGCACACTGACAGGGGTGAAGAGGTATTGTGCCACCATGTCACGGTAACATTGCACTGTCTGTGCTGATGGTGCCCGAACTGTTTGCGGGTTCAGAAACCGTTGGAACAGGTTGGGTTTACTGAACCTGTCAGTAGCAGATGTACTGCTTCTGCTACCGGCTTCTGAACGGATTCCGCTGAGCCCAGGACGCACTGAGGTGCCTGCTAGTGCACGCGCGTCACTGCTATGCGGTGGAAAAGAGTACATGAGTGAATTAACCAGTGCGTCTTGGTACTCCTGCATTTTACGCGCCTGGTTCAATGGTGTAATTAGGCTTTCAAGGCTGTCCTGGCAGCTGAGTTTCATCATCATCTGCTGACTGGGGTCTGGTCACTGTGGGCACTGGCCCATCCTCCACTTCTTCCTCAGACGCACACAGTGGTTGTGCATCTATGCACACTATCTCTTCTTCAGCTGCAGGAATGCTGTCTGGCTGGCACACAGATTCCAAGCCAACAGATTCTGAGAAGAGGATTAAGGTTGGCTCCTGGCCCTCTGAATGTCTGGGCAATTTAGTGGGCGGTGAAGAAGCAGATGGGTGCTGCTCTTCAGTGGCCTGACCCGATGTGGTGGAGAGGTCCTGGGAGGATGCTGCACTCATTGAGGTGGATACCTCAGCTGCCATCCAACCAACAACGGTTTCTACTTGATCCTCTCTTATCAGCCTATGGCCCTGCGCTCCTAACAAGCTGCGCATAAATGACTGTTGCCGGGTGAAAGTAGGTGCCGAGTGACTTGGGCCTGCTGCTTGCTCTGGATGTGCACCATGTCTAGCTGCTGATGCACCTCTTTCGCGGCCGCCGCGGGGACGTCCCTTACTCCCTGCCTTCATCTCTATTGATGGATTCAGAAAGGCAAGAAAGTAATTATTAGGGATTAGTGTGCTTATTCCTGTAGGACTACAAACAGGTATAAGAAACACTAATGGCACTGTATGATGGTGTGTCTGCTACACTTTATTTGAATCTAGTGTGGCCTACACAAAGAGTAGCGTGTGTTTGTGGTGTTGGTGTACACGTTACGGTCGGATGTCACAGCACAGTAAATGACACTGCTGTGATAAAAAAAAAGGATTCTCCGGGACTGGGCCAGGTGCTGTGTGGCACCAGCCACAGAGGTTGTTTGGGCCCTCACAGTAAAATCCCTATATAGTGTTTAACTTTAATCTCAATAGATGCTGTGAGGTAAAGTAACACTTATAGGTTCACTGAGAGTGAATTTACTGGTGAAAAATTTGAGGGTGCGCTATAGAACAGGCCGCACTAGGGGTCCTGCAGTCTGATGTGACTACAAAGACTGACCTAGTGGGTGCTGCACTCCCCAAAAAAAAGCACACAGGCGGTCTGCACAGGTGACTAAACTGTGCAAAGCGTACCCGAGCACCAGGAAAATTGAGGGATAAATGGGGGTAAGGGATTGGAGGAAGGGTTCGGGGGGAACCCCTCACTTAAAAATCACTATATAGCGTTCACCAAAATGTACTGGAAGGTGAAGCTACACTTTTAGGAAAAAATAGGGGAAGGGGATTTAAGGGATGAAAAGAAAATGCTGTGAAAAAGCAGTGAGACACACACCACACAGTTCTGCAGCAAGAGGAGCTGCAGCAAGAGGAACTGCAGCATCTGCAGTGAATGTGCGCTGCACTGTCTCACTAAGAACCTCACTGAGAGCCTGCATAGCACAAAAAATGAAACTGAGCGGGGTCAGTGAGGAAAAAGACTGCTTCTGTAACACATAGGGGCTGCTACAGTCGCTGAAAAACAATTTCTATCGCTATTCGATCCGAGATCTCTCCCTATCTCCAACAGCAACCTATCCCTATCTACTTTCACATTTCCTTTGCTGTCTGCATTTTTCGTTGTCTTATCTTCACTGTAGGGGTGCTTTACCATACCATATTCTTTGGTTTCTGTTCATTTTTCCGGATGGTCTGCCATCCTTTTTTAGGAATTTTTGGGGTATAATTTTATTATTATTGGTATAATAATTTTTTATTATTATTCAGGTTTTATTATTATTTTGTATTATTTATCTCCAATTTTCCTATTTCACCTATTTTACTGTGTTTTGCATAGGTTTTTTCTTGTTACCATTGGATATGGATTTTAAGAGCAGGGAAGCATCCTGGCAGGGTCAGGTAAACGATGTGTTTGGCAGCATTAGTTCCACCAATACAACTAATATGGCACAAACGAATGACTCTCTGTGTAAATCTCTTAGGAGATTACTTTTTAAACGTACACGGATATGGTGGACCAAGGCATTTTTGTGTAATTATATTGAAAAAAAAGTTTATACCAAGAGGCCTAAGAATAAGAGTCACTCCCTCATTTGTAATTCAGGATAATGAGTTTGTCACACAGTGGGAAACAATTTGTAATGAAACCTCCAGGAAATTGATGGAATTATTAATTGGCCTGAATATGAAATCTATTCAGGAGGTTGATGGACAATTAGATGAACTTTTTGTTAAAGCTAAGAAAGATATGCCCACTGATCAATTCAAACAATGTAATGATATGTTGGATAAAGAGTTGGAAACATTGATGCAGGATATCCAAAAAAGACACACTAGCAAACTAATGAGGGATCAAAATGACTATACATCAGGAAAAAATTATAGATGGAAGAGAATTTCTTCTGTGAACCGTGAACAGTCTCCATCAAGGATCTCCCATCCCTCTATCAGTGACATCTCAATGGCCTCTTCTTCCGTCTCTGCATCTTCGGTTTATACTCCTAAGAGGAAGAGAAATCTGCGTTTTCTTCCGAATAAACGAAATTTTTCTCCGGATCCTGGCAATAGTCAACTAAAGGTAATCAATCTTAGCTCCCATGTATTTTCATCAGCAGAGATTGATATTCTCACTAAGGGATTGAGTTTCTGTCCTACAGCATCCTTTGACTGCTTCACTGCAGTCAAAGACCTTCATTTATTTGCCAGAAAAATTTTATTTAAACGTTTTTTTTTTCAATAAAAATAACCATGACTTGTTTTCTACAGAGACGGAACAGGAGGCGTTGAGTATTTTAGAACAGCTGGCAAGGGAACATGATTTACCTTTTGAAGGTGAGGTCCCTAATATATTAAAGAAGAAATCCAATAAATTTCCCCCACTATCTTCTTGCCCTGCAATTGATGTATTTGTAAAAGCCGTTAGCTGTGAGTTGGGTAACATTCCAACATATCCCTGTATTGATAATTTAAACAAGGAAGAGAAAGTTGGTCTTAGAAAACTTATGGATATACAAGATGTGGTCTTTAAATCAGCGGATAAGGGTGGGAATGTAGTGGTCTGGCCTAAAGAATTATATGAAGGTGAAGCTCTCCGCCAATTGAACAATGTGAACTGCTATAAAAAACTAACATTCAATCCCTTATCTAAATTCCAAACACAACTAAAAGAATTTCTACGTGAAGCAAGGGATGATGGCACGATCACTAATGATCTCTTTTTGGCTTTGCAGGTCAGTGAGCCCACCATTCCCACCCTTTATTTGCTACCTAAAATACATAAAAACCAAAGTAACCCCCCTGGTAGGCCAATTATTTCTGGTAGCAATAATTATTTGGAAAATGTCAATAAATATATTGACACAATATTGCAACCTCTTGTGACAGCGCTTCCTTCTTATACTAAAGATACAAATGACTTTTTAAAAAAGATTGATGGGTTACATGTTGACCATGATGCCATCCTGGTCACATGTGATGTGGAATCACTGTATACGAATATTAGGCACACTGACGGATTGGCTGCTGTTATGTATTTTCTACAACATTCTACATTTTCACGAGATTTTATTATGTTTTTTATTAATTTACTTGAGTTTGCCTTATCCAAAAATTTTTTCATATTTGGCGGGTTCTTCTTCCTTCAAGTCCAGGGAACAGCGATGGGAGCGTCCTTTGCTCCATCGTACGCCAATCTGTTCCTTGGACTTTGGGAGAGGGACCTGTTCTTTTCTGGTGACTTTGAAGGTATCGAGCACGTTAATTTATGGACTCGTTATATTGACGATGTTTTTTTAATATGGCAAGATACTGCTGAAGCATTGTCTGCCTTTATCAGCAGGTTAAATTCCAATAACATTAACATGCACTTTACCTTCAATCAACATACTCACACTATAGACTTTTTGGACGTGTGTATTACAAAAGACTCTGATGACTGTCTTCAGACAGATCTTTTCAGGAAAAATACAGCAGTCAATGCGTTAGTGCATGCATCATCATCACATCCTAGGTCCTTAATCAATTCCATTCCGATAGGACAATTTTTAAGATTGCGACGCATATGCTCCAATGACAGTGATTTCTTTCAACAGGCTGAGATAATGAAGACTAGGTTTTTGGAACGTGGTTACAGCCATAGATCAATCAAAAGGGCGTTCAATAGGGCAAGGCACACTAGTCGGCATAATGCTTTATATACTAATCAAACATCAACACAATCTGATGTAGTTCGTTTTATCACTCAATTCAATGGTCAGAGTGATCGGGTCAGATCATGCTTGAATAAACACTGGCAAATTTTGAAGACTGATCTGATCATATCTAAATTCATAGGAGACAGACCGCAAATTACATTTAAAAGATCACTGAATTTGAGTGATAAATTGGTTAAAAGCCATTATGACAGCAAAACTACAACTAATTTTATTGCACCAGTCAGGCTAAATTATGGGTGCAGACCGTGTGGTTCGTGCGTGGCATGTCCCAACGTGATAAGAGGACACAGTTTTCATAATTCTGACCAGTCTCGTGAGTTCAACATTAAACATAGTATTACATGTACATCATCCTCTGTGATTTACTATGCAATGTGCCCTTGTGCACTGATTTATGTTGGACTCACCACTAGACAGTTGAAGGTCAGAATGAGAGAACATGTGCTGGGCATCCGGGCAGCTAAGGACATTGAGGATGTTTCTTCCCTAAAAACCATCCCCAGACATTTCAAAATGTATCATAATTGTGACTCAACATTGTTGAAGGTCTTGGGGATTGATAAATTACCTGGCAATATCAGGGGAGGAAACATCAGCAAACGCCTTGCCCAATTGGAATCTAAATGGATATGGACTCTTAATACGGTGTCCCCGAATGGTCTTAATGAGAGTCTTTCTTTTATATCTTTTTTATAAATAAATATTTTAATGCTTTTCTTTTATGCATTTTAGTTACCATGGATTTGTGAAATTAGATATATCCCTACTACATGAAGTATTCTGAAGACGTCTTATGACAATTGCACTTTTTTTATTTTCATATTTTACATTTTTTATGTTCGTGTCTTAATAATTTTTTTATATATATTTTTTTATATGTATATATTCATTATTATTTTTGTAATTTGTTGATTATTTATTATTCATTATTGGTCATCATTATTTTATATTATATTAATATATTTTTTATGTATATATATATTGTTATATTTATATTATGTATAAATGCTGTTAATATCAATTTAATTTTCTGTAGCACATTGCACTTTCACTGTTTTATATGTATATGATGATCAATTTAACTTTCCGTAGTACATTGCATTTTCACTGTATTATTTAATATGTATACCATGTTATTATACACTATGTATATTTTTCTTTATATATGTCATATATACATTTTTCATGAATTGTTTCGTGCACTGTTAAATAATTATATGAAGATTTATTATGTTATAATGATTTATATCTATTAATTATCATCATATTACTATTTTGGTCCTACTATAAGCACTTTTTTATGTATAGTTAGAGCGTCATCATATGATTAGATTCCTGTTTACTTCATGTTGCCATCGGGACTGGGTAGTGCGCATGCGCGCTCTGATGAGCGGGTCGTCCGTGGCGACGGCGTCTATACGTCATCAACATGTCGGGTTCGACCCGGCATCACTTGATCACGTGACGCCTGATGCAGCAGAGCTTCCGGTTCATGACGGAAGCGCATGCGCACTTAATACCCAGTACCTGATCGCGGTCCACTATATATAGCCCACCATTCCTGGTTAATACTATCCCCCTGACGAAGGTTATATACCGAAACGCGCGTCGGGGCGCGTGGTCGAGATCCCTTTGTGCTGGCTTTTTGCTCCCAGGTAAATTTTGCAGTCCATGCCTATCGCTATATACCCTAATTGGGGTTAGCAATCTTATTATTTCTGGCTTCCACAGCCTTTTCTTTTTTATCACATTTATTTGCACTATGTGATTTGTGTACACAGTTTATTTTGTTTTCACTTTGTTGCACATTATTTGGAATTAATAAATTTTTTTGATTCATGCTGCACATTCGCATATAAGTTTGCTATAGCTCCCATAGAGGTCATTGGGCTGGTTGTGCATATTCTTCTGTGCACACTTATCTGTGCACACTTATCTGGTTATATATATTTTGAGCATTTCATTATTTGTATTCTCCAGCACATATAGATTGGGTCTTTCATTTTATTCAATTTTTAAACATTAAAATATTTATAGTTTGTATTGTATTTTGCTGTGCCATCAATAAATATTCTTATTGGTTTATATTTCCTTTGCTGTCTGCATTTTTCGTTGTCTTATCTTCACTGTAGGGGTGCTTTACCATACCATATTCTTTGGTTTCTTTTCATTTTTCCGGATGGTCTGCCATCCTTTTTTAGGAATTTTTGGGGTATAATTTTATTATTATTGGTATAATAATTTTTTATTATTATTCAGGTTTTATTATTATTTTGTATTATTTATCTCCAATTTTCCTATTTCTTCTATCTACTTTCACAGTAGAGTGAGGCTAAAATGGCAGGCGCAGCCTTTCATACTGCCTGATCACACCATCCAGCCAGCCAATCACAGCGCAGCCCCTAGCTAGCAAGTTTGGACGCCTCCTACCAAGCTTAGGGGAGTTACACAATGTTGTCAGCAATTCTTCAGCTCCTGATTGGCTCCACGGAGCGCTCAGAGGCTGAAGGATTATGAGATTTCCGATTTCCTATGTGAAAAAAATATCGGAATCGGAAATCGTATTTCCGATATCACAAATATCGGGCCGATTTCCGATATTCCAATAACGGAAAGCTCATCTCTGGTCTCCACCTTGAGTTCTGGATTGGCTCCACCCTGTTATCTCCTGATTGAACAAGCTACTTAAACCTGGCATTGCACCTCCTTCCTTGTGAGATTATTGAGCTCCCAGACTTTAGTCAGGCTCTCCTTTCACCTGCTGCTTCATCCAAGATTATACTGCTGCTACCGTGCACCGACCTCTGGCTATTCTTGACTATGCAACCTGCTGATCCTTCAACTATACTGCTGCTCCTGTAAACTGACATCTGTCGATTCCTGAGTACCCTACCTGCCGGTGCTGCCTCTAGTGGCTGCAATTCCAGTAATCCAACCCAGGTCAGTCCATAACACCCTGATTACAACAATGTGTCACTTACTAAATGGCTTGTTGTAATTTTAATCAAATTAGAGTTTTATCAGCATGAGATTAACAATACAGGACAAGTAAAACTGCTGTGAGGAGATAGACATATTGCCCTGTTTCCCCTGAAGACATCAGTGCTGTGAACAATGTAAAGTATAATGTGATGCGCTATTGTGAGGCTGATGTTTAATGTGAATTGTGGTGTGATGCATTGTAGTGTTCTGCCCAGCAACAACTAATGAGTAAGGTAAGAGAGAGTTAAGTGTTGAGATTAGCCCGTAGTGGGGGGGCTAGTGAAAGTGATGGACACAGTTTCCAGTTAGTAAGTTAGTTAAGGCCCAGCAAGTGACAAGGCCGAACCCAAGGTCCAGTGCTTGCAGTGCCGCAGTTTGTGGGTGTCCCTTTGTTGAGAGAGGAGATCAAAGCAGAGGATATTAAGATTCTGAATACCAGCAGAGAGAGAAAGAGTTATAGAGTGCTCAAACTGAGACGGCAGCAGACTGAGAGGAGGATTAGGAGACTGAGTGAGATGGATCCTGGTACTTGGCTGCCCAGAATATGGAGAGAAGTAAGACTCCTGAGTGGGAGTTCATTAGGCGTCAAAAAGCAACAAGCTAGTTTTGGCCATATTGCTGAGGAACCGTGAGGAACCGTGGAAGGAAAAGGTGACTTTCGTGAGCTGTAATGTAGTACTGGCTGAATTGTGCAGAAACAGTGGGACTATTGGAGACTGCAACCAGAAAAATGAAGGAATTGAAGAGACTATGTATATAGATGTCCTTTTGAAATGAAATGTCAGAGATAAAAAATGCCAACTACCTCATATACAGTGGGTACGGAAAGTTTTCAGAACCCATTACATTTTTCACTCTTTGTTTCATTGCAGCCATTTGGCAAATTCAAAAAAGTTCACTTTTTCTCATTAATGTACACTCTGCACCCCATCTTGACTGAAAAAAACAGAAATGTAGAAATTTTTGCAAAATTTATTAAAAAAGAAAAACTGAAATATCACATGGTCATAAGTATGCAGACCCTTTGCTCAGTATTGAGTCGAAGCACCCTGTTAAGTTAGTACAGCCATGAGTCTTCTTGGGAATAATGCAACAAGTTTTTCACACCGTTGATTTGGGGATCCTCTGCCATTCTTCCTTGCAGATCCTCTCCAGTTCCGTCAGGTTGGCTGGTGAACATTGGTGGACAGCCATTTTCAGGTCTCTCCAGAGATGCTCAATTGGGTTTAGGTCAGGGCTCTGGCCTTGCCACTCAAGAATGGTCACAGAGTTGTTCAGAAGCCATTCCTTTGTTATTTTAGCTGTGTGCTTAGGGTCATTGTCTTGTTAGAAGGTGAAACTTCGGCCAAGTCTGAGGTCCATAGCAACCTGGAAGAGGTTTTCATCCAGGATATCTCTGTTCTTGACTGCATTCATGTTTCCTTCAATTGCAACCAGTCATTCTGTCCCTGCAGCTGAAGAACACCCCCATAGCATGATGCTGCCACCACCATGTTTCATGTCGGGATTGTATTGGGCAGGTGATGAGAAGTGCCTAGTTTTATTCACACATACCACTTAGAATTATCACTAAAAAGTTCTATCTTCGTCTCATCAGACCAGAGTATCTTTTTTCTCATTGTCTTGGAGTCCTTCATGTGTTTTTTTTTTAGCAAACTCTATGTGTGCTTTCATATCTCTGACACTGAGAAGAGGCTTCCATTGGCCACTCTGCCATAAAGGCCCAAATGGTGGAGGGCTACAGTTATAGTTGACTTTGTGGAACTTTCTCCCATCTCTCTACTACAGAACCTTGAGTACTGCAGAAATTCTTTTGTAACCTTGGCCAGATCCGTGCCTTGCCACAATTCTGTCTCTGAGCTCCTTGGCCAGTTCTTTGACCTCTTGATTCTCATTTGGTCTGACATGCACTGTGAGCTGAGAGGTCATATATAGACAGGTGTGTGCTTTTACAAATCAAGTCCTATCAGTTTAATTAAACACAGCTGGACTCCAATGAAGGAGTAGAACCATCTCAAGCAGGATCACAAGGAAATGGACAGCATGTAACTTAAATATGAGTGTCCGAGCAAAGGAAAAAAACAAAAACATGCAGAGATACTTACCTGTTTAAATAGGCCTCAATACAAATGCACTGACAGGGTGCAGCAGACCCAAGTAAAATGACAACTACACAGGTGCATTAATACCAAATGAAACAGCCAGTCTTCAATCAGGGATTGGCCGTGTGGCACACCAGTGCACAAAAATATAATCTGCATGTGGTGATGTTCACACTAAGAATGCAGAGCATCTTGTTCACAGCCTATTAATAACTCCTTATGGCGGGCTGCCCAGTGCTAGCTATAATGCATCCAGTGTGAATAGAGGCCGCAGTGTACAGAACCATTAGTGCCCAACTGCATCCCGAAAAAATATAACTTGCACAAAAACATATCAATATATGTAAGGTATTGGTTGATATTCTGGCCAAAATATGTAAGCTGGCAACCCATGTCACGGATCCTTACGCTTGCCAGTGCTACTCTAACATCAAAACCACAGAAAGTGGGCTAAAAATCCTCCAATATTCAAGAAAAAAACAAAAACAGGCAGAGATACTTACCCGTCTAAATAGGCCTCAATACAATGTCCAAGTAAAAGGGTCTGAATACTTATGACAATATGATATTTCAGTATTTTTAATAAATTTGC
This sequence comes from Oophaga sylvatica, assembly GCA_033576555.1. Taxonomy (NCBI): domain Eukaryota; kingdom Metazoa; phylum Chordata; class Amphibia; order Anura; family Dendrobatidae; genus Oophaga; species Oophaga sylvatica. The sequence goes on from JARQOD010000004.1 coordinate 35,564,155, forward strand.
AAATATTTCTACATTTCTGTTTATTTTTCAGTCAAGATGTGGTGCAGAGTGTACATTAATGAGAAAAAAATGAACTTTTTTTGAATTTACCAAATGGCTGCAATGAAACAAAGAGTGGAAAGTTTAAATGTATCTGAATACTTTCTGTACCCACTGTATATAGCTATTTTTAGACTTTTGTTCAGCATGAAGACACAAGGGTTCAGGGGTTGCCCTATTCCGCTAGCCAAACCACACTAACCAGGGATCATCCCACTGGATGCTTGCTTAGGAAGCTGACAGTCCATTGAGGTACAAGGCCAGATGACTGGAGGGTCACATCCTGGTTTCTCTGAACATCTCCATGGAGCCAGGTGACCGGTGGGTCCCATTCCTGGCTTTCACAAATGTATCTGTGGGGCCATGGTCCCCTAAGCTGGCATAATGTAATTTATGACAAATTGGTGTCCTTCGTGATGAAGCCATGATCTGTCAGCTATCCTGTATAGTGTTCCTGTCTGTGTTTTTGTAAAGAGTCTCTAGTTCTTTGGATCTCTGGATATATTGGCTCTCTAAATGTCTGGATGTATATTGATAGAGACATATCCCACCTATATAGTTGACAACTGTTGTCCTTAAAACCAGCATCCAATGGTCAAGAGAAAGATGTAATGAGGTTAACACACATTGTTTGACGATTTAATCAATTTGCATAGTTTGTACTCATCTGTTTCCAGTCAACAAACTTGCTGGGCTGGACAATGAGTAAACAAAATATCAGCTAATATCATTGCTCAATTATCCAGCATCTCAGTCATCCTGGATAACAGAACTATATGTTTCAACAAACGTTAACTTAAAAGTCAATATTACAGGCATATACAAAGAAAAGTCTGTTTTCATGACCAACCTAAGAACAAACACATAAATTTAAAAGTCAACATATACTGTAGATAACAGTCTATGCATCCTGGCTTACTGAAAATAGATGTCTGGTTAATCAAGATAAAATGCTGTGTCGTCACATTCAGTAAAACTACTTTTTAAAAAACTGTTGATCTCTCTCCTTGAATTGTCAAACATTTGGTCCAGGCAAACCAGTAACACTGGTTACATGACGCCTGCATGTGCATAGCGCCCTCACAGCATAAGCCCACACACCCAGACAGGGCCCTCACTTTCATGCAGCATGTCAGGGTACAGGAGATCAAGAGATGAGTTAAATCGATTTATTTTATTCAGTTTCAATTGTAAAAATGCAAGAGGTCATGCATCATGTTAATACCGGATATACCGGTGAGAAAAAGTGCCTGACTGAAACTGTACGTGTTTTGAACACACACGTGTTCTTAGACTCAGACTGAGTCCAAATAATACAGGACAGAAACCACTCAATTTCCTGCTATATTATATGCTGGTCTGTAGGTCATACCAACCAGAAGTTCGATTTAGCTCTTCCGTGATCCTGCTAGTTGGTCCGAGAAAGGCTCTGGTTCAGTGTTGTAACTCATAGTCTTATGGAAACATGATTTAAAGTTACATCTACCATCTTTTCAGAAATTTTTACGCTCTACATTATTTTTATTTCAGTGATTTCTGAGAGTTTATGACCAGCCAAAAAAGCAGGAAAAGCAGCAGCTTATTATCTGAACATTAATGCAGAAACATGGAGTGTGTCTAATAATATGTTTTCTAACATGTTGAGCATGGTACATTTTACTAAGCCTATTTCTTTTCTAAACCTTCTTAAGGTTTTGCTCCTTCGGAGCACCCTGCCTTATTCTATTCATTCCTACTAATTCAGTTACAGCCCCCCCAAGGGCTAAAGTCTCTTACAGTCCATCCTTACCCGAGTCCCAACAAGACTAATGTCATTCACAGTCCAAGAAGTGCACCTAAAGTTGACCTACACTAGCACCAAAAATACTCTCAACCCACACAGCTCTGACACTCAACAGAGCTGAAGGTATTCTCACCCCTTCCCACCTAGTATCATTTCTTACCCTAACTTCTGTCCAATAACAATACTCTATGTTCCCTACACTGCACCACAACAGTGCTTTTGTTCTTTAATTCAATGCAGAGTTCGAGGATCAAACATTCCAGGAGCACAACATTTTCTTTTGTACTAAAGTACCCAATCTGGCATCTAGTCCACATACCGTATATACTCATGTATAAGCCGACCCGTGTATAAGCTGACCCCCCTAATTTTGCCACAAAAAACTTGGAAAACTTATTGACTCGCGTATAAGCCGGGTGTATAAGTTTCCGTCCTGCTCTGTGCTCCCCCATCCAGCTCTGTGCGCCCCCATTCTCCTCTGTGCTCCCCTCCTCCTGCTCCATTATACTGTCCTGCTCCATGCTTTCCATCCTCCCTGTCCTGCTCTGTGCTCCCCCATCCAGCTCTGCACTCCCACATTCTCCTCTGTGCCCACCCCCGTCCTGCTCCGTGCTCTCCATCCTCCCCCATTCTGCTCCGTGCTCTCCGTCCTCCCCCCGTTCTGCTTCGTGCTCTCCGTCCTCCCCCGTCCTGCTCCGTGCTCTCCGTCCTCCCCTGTTCTGCTCCATGCTCTCCGACCTCTCCCCCGTTCTGCTCCATGCTCTCCGTCTCCCCCGTTCTGCTCGTGCTCTCCGTCCTCCCCCCATTCTGCTCCATGCTCTCCGTCCTCCCCCCCATCCTGCTCCGTGCTCTCCGTCCTCCCCCCCGTCCTGCTCCGTGCTCTCCGTCCTCCCCCGTTCTGCTCCGTGCTCTCCGTCCTCCCCCGTTCTGCTCCGTCCTCCCCCTGTCCTGCTCCGTGCTCCTTGTCCTCCTCCATGCTCCCCCCATCCTCCTCCATCATACTCACCCTCCCCGTGCCATTGCTGAACGTCCCGCCGGCAATCCTGCGTTCTCCCCGGATACCTGCAGCTCTCCAGCGCTGAGCGGTGACGTAACACGGCTCATTAAGGCCATGAATATTGAGGCCACGCCCATGGGAGTGGCGTCGCATCCATATTACATGACCTTAATGACCGTGTATTACGTCACCGCTCAGCGCTGGAGAGCTGCAGGAAGCCGGGGAGAACGCAGGATTGCAGGGACGTTCAGCGATGGCACGGGGAGGGTGAGTATGATGTCCCAGCCACCGGCTCCTGCCGCCGCATTCCCACCCCCGCTCGTTTCTGCCCTATGACTCGTGTATAAGCCGAGGGGGCATTTTCAGCACAAAAAAAGGTGCTGAAAATCTCGGCTTATACACGAGTATATACGGTAGTCTTTGGCCACCATTGTCAAGCCACTCTGACCTACCAACACTTACATGACAGGTCACAACAAGCCTACAGTTAAAAAACCTGAAACTATAGGAAAGCTGATTTCAACAAATTAAGGGAAGAGCTTAGTCAAATAGACTGAGATCATGTCATGATAACTGGGGATACTGAGCATAAATGGGTCATGTTTAAGGAAATACTACTATAACCTTGTAGAAAACTTATACCCTCTAGTAATAAAATGTCAAGGAATGAAAAGAAACCATTATGTATAAATAAGATAGTACAAAGTTTAACAAGACAGAAACCAAAGGAATTCAGAATCCTGAAAGCAGTGAATGCAGAAATAGCATTTCAGGAGTATAAAGGTCTAAATAAGAAATTTAAAAAGAAATCAAGCAGTAATGTTATCTACAAAGAAACAAATCGCCAGTGATATTAAAATGAATCCCCAAAAAATTTATAAATACATCAGTTCCAAAAGTAAAAAACAAATGGTATCGGCCCCTTTTTGCACGTTAATGACCGGGCCAATTTTTACAATTCTGACCACTGTCTCTTTATGAGGCTTTAACTCTGGAACACTTCAACGGACCTTCGCAATTCTGAGACTGTTTTCTCGTGACATATTTTACTTCATTTTAGTGGTAACATTTCTTCGATATAACTTGTGTTTGCTTATGAAAAAATTGGAAATATGGCGAAAATTTGGAAAATGTTGCCATTTTCAAATTTTGAAATATTATTCCCTTAAAACAGAGAAATATGTCACACAAAATAGTTACTAAATAACATTTTCCACATGTCTACTTTACATCAGCACAAATTTGGAACCAAAATTTTTTTTTGTTACGAAGTTATAAGGGTTAAAAGTTGACCAGCGATTTCTCATTTTTACAACAAATTGTACAAAACCATTTTTTTTAGGGACCACCTCACATTTGAAGTCACTTTGAGGGGTCTATATGGCAGCAAATACCAAAAGGTGTGTGGTTAGCACTTTGAACCCCCAAGTGCTTCACGGAAGTTTATAACATTGAGCCATAAAAATAAAAAATCACATTTTTTTCCACAAAAAATGTATTTTCGCCCCCAATTTTTATTTTCCCTAGGGTAACAGAATTGAGAATCAGATGCATGTCACGTTTGGAGAGCCCCTGATGTGCTAAACAGTGGAAACCCCCTAATTCTAACTCCAACCCTAACCCCAACACACCCCTATCTCTAATCTCAACCCTAGCCATAACCCTAATCCTAACTTTAGCCCCAACCCTAACTTTAGCCCCAACCCTAACCCTAATGGGAAAAAGGAAATAAATACATTTTTTTAAATTTTATTATTTTTCCCTAACTAAGAGGGTGATAAAGGGGGGTTTGATTTACTATTTATAGTGGGTTTTTATGTTTGGCAGCTGTCACACGCTAAAAGATGCTTTTATTGCAAAAAATAGTTTTTTCATCATCACATTTTGAGAGCTATAATTTTTTCTTATCTTGGCCCACAGAGTCATATGAGGTCTTATTTTTTGCTGGACGAGTTGACGTTTTTTATTGGTACTATTTTCGGGCACATGACATTTTTTGATCGCGTTCTATTACGATTTTTGGGAGGCAGAATGAACAAAAACTAGCAATTCATGAATTTCTTTTGCGGAAGGCGTTTATACCGTTTCGCGTGTGGAAAAATTGATAAAGCAGTTTTATTCTTCGGGTTAATATGATTACAGCGATACCTCATTTATATCTTTTTTTATGTTTTGGCGTTTTTATGCAATAAAAACAATTATATATAAAAATAATTATTTTTGCATCGCTTTATTCTGCGAGCTATAAATTTTTTATTTTTTTGCTGATGATGCTGTATGGTGGCTCGTTTTTTGCGGGACAAGATGACATTTTCAGCGGTACCATGTTTATTTATATCCGTCTTTGGATCGCATGTTATTACACTTTTTGTTCGGCGGTATGATGATAAATCATTGTTTTTTTATCTTTTTTTTTAAGAGGTTCATTAAAGGGCTTAACTAGTGGGACAGATTTATAGGGCGGGTCGTTATAGATGCGGTGATACTAAATATTTGTACTTTTATTGTTTTTCTTATTTACATAAAGAAATGAATTTATTGGGGATTATTTTTTTTTCTTTATTTAGGATTTTTTTTTTACACATGTTATTTTTAACAGGCAGTGCAGGAGGCTATCTCAGTGCCTGCTCTGAGAAAACAGAGACCAGCGCAGGCCCCAGAAGAGGGACCCTGCTGACCTCACTCAGAAGGGCAGCAAAAAACAAAAAAAAGCAAAACCACAGAAGAAAGGCAGAAAATAACTTATCTGAATTTTCGAAGGAGACAGCAGAAAACCAGCTGACTTTCAAACTAGACCAGGAAGAGAAACTAATCACCGGAGAGGATCATGGGAAGGCAGCTCACTTATTTCTGCCCAGTCCGTCCCCCCTGATTGCCACTCCTCGCTCCCTGGTGATGGACCTCTGTCATTCAATACAGCTTCAATACCATCAGCAACTACCAGAGGGAGCCCCAGCTCAGAAGTCATCTCCAAAGTGTTCACAACACAACCCCATCTGGAGAATCCCATTCTGCTGAAAGAGCCATAAACTACTAATTTGTGATCAATAAATAAAATCTTCCATTTTATTTCTTTCTCTGTTGACATTATGAAATTCCAACAAATTTCTCACAAACTGTCTTTTCAGAGTGGAAAAGTACTAGAACTTAAGTACCACCTATAGGTAGTAGCAATCCTAGAAATCAATGTCGACCCTTTAACATGCCTTGTAACACGACTTAGGATAAAAGCCAAACCAGAATCTCAATTTGCAGACACTGTGTTTCTGGGTGCGGCCCCTCATCAGTGCAAAGTGTGAGATTTCTAGATGAAAGGCATCTGACTGGGATCCAAGGAGTAACGTTTCTGCTTACGGAGAGAGGCATGTCAAGCATGCCAAGATGAGGAGACTTTTAAGCTGCAATGCTTCTCTGGGAAATATATAAATTGTCTTTTCAGAGAGGAAGAGGACTAGAACTCTAGTGCCACCTATAGGAAGTAGAAATCCTAGAAGTCAATGTCGACCCCTTTAATGATCCTTGTCACATGACTTAGGATAAAAGACAAACCAAAATTTCAATTTGCGGACACTGTGTTTCGGGGTACTCTGCAAATTGAGATTCTGGTTTGGCTTTTATGTTAAGTCATGTGACAAGGCATGTTAAAGGGTCGACATTGACTTCTAGGATTGCTACTTTCTATAGGTGGCACTGGAGTTCTAGTCCTCTTCCTCTCTGAAGAGACAATTTGCATATTTCCCAGAGGAGCATTGTGGCTTAAAAGTCTCCTCAACTTGGTATGCTTGACATGTTGCTCTCTGTAAGGAAAAATGTTACCCCAACAAATTTCACAATTTTTAAAACGATTGGGATTTTTAGAAAATATGCCTCCTATGCAATCTCTTGAGAATCCCTCTACCAACCCCCACCCTCACCCCCAAAAAAACAAAGAACACATTAATAGAGCATTATATGCAAAGTTAAGTTTCAAACTAACTTTTACTGGCACATTGTCTGACCAATCATTTTTAAGTGAAAAAAACTCTCACTAAAACAGTAGTTAAATTGATCTGGCACTTAGACAAGTTTCCATTGTATGAAACAATATGGCGCTGCTTTACATAATAATTGAACTGCCAATCATAATGTTTGAAATAAAAGAAATTCCATAAATCTGTTACATGCCTCAAAGTCTTAACTTAAGTCCTCTATGAAAGAAAGACAAAAATGTTGGCGAATTAGTGTTCCATCTCATTTGCATTGAAAGTGGTGTAAGAGGACGTTGAATACTTTCTATGCCACCCAGATGGAGATAAAATTAAAGTCCAAAATTCTGGCACTGTTCATTTTCAGTGAGACAAAATTACACTTAATATATATGCTAAATCTTAAAGCTTCCCTCTAGTTTAACAAAAATACTTAAATGGAATCTGTCAACAGGTTCTTGCCACCTAATCTGAGAGCAGAATAAAATTGAGGCAGAGCAGCTAATTCCAGCGATGTGTCACTTACTGGAATGCTTGCTGTAGTTTTTATACAGTCACAAATTATAACCAAAGGACTATTTTACCTACTGCCATGTAGTCCTCCATATTCATGAGCTCTGTACAACCCCATCCCAACACGATTGGCAGAGTTCTGCCTATGCACAGTGTACACAGAAATCTGCCAATCAGTGGTGTGGGTGGGGTTATACAGCTTTCAGTGAATTCGTAGACCTGTAGCAGATAATGCTTTGATTTTAATCACAACTACATCAAACAGCTTAATTAGTAATAATTACTGGAATGGGGGTCTCTGCCACTGTGTCATGTTGTTCTCAGATTATTTGTCAAAAACCTGGTAACAGATTTAATTTATTGGCGTTGTTGGCTATTTTGTTATTGGCGCGTTATCCTAGATAGGTCATCAACACTAGATAAGAGGGGGTCCAACCTCTATCAATTTCACTAGTCAGCTCAGCAGTCATCTCTTATGGTGACTTTCGAATATAAGCAGTGTACAGAGTGGAACATCACAGCTCCGCACACTGTTTAGTGGCTGATGCCAGGTCCTACAGATCAGTTATTATCATATTTAATTGAAGCTGATTTGCAGGTAGGAGCATGATACTGGCTATAGTCACTTCTCATAGAGATGCCATGAGGCAGGGAAGTCTTGAAGTCTGGAATCAAATACCAAGAGTTTACGTCAAAGGCAGAGAGGCAGAACAAAAAGTTTAATGGTCACAGTTCGAGGTCATAGTCCAAAACAGTAGCGTCTTGAAAAAAAGGGCTAGGCAAGAGATTACTCAAAAGGCAAAGTTCAAGGTCAGGTACGAAAAATCAGAACATCAGAACACGGAAGCACCAGACACACACACCATGGAGTAATACCATATCGGGCACCATTGCCAACCAGCTATATAGCGAAGCAATTAACCTGAAAGGGTGACACTATGGGTATAGCCCACAACACATCAGGCCTTGATTGGGCGGCTGGACTATCCCAAATTAACCTGAGGATAGTCAGCACGCCCCAATCCATGACTTGGCATGCTGGGCTATCCCACAAACATTACTGGCAGCCAAGCACGCCCCTGCAATCTATTGAGAGGCTTTGCTGTCATTCACTGCAATCTCTATGGAACAGTGAGCTGCAGATTTGTGATAGAGAGAAGTTGATTTGATACTGATCTTAACCTAATGAACAAGAACAAGCATTATTCTAAACAAACCACCAAGAGAAACATAGAGCTGTTATTTGTGGGCCAATTCTAAAACATTTTATTGTTATTTTTTTGAGTTGCGCAAATATGCTGAATTTCAATTCACCAGCTTTTTTTAATTCTGCCAGGAAATTTAATGTGTGGTTGAATTGCTTATAAAATTATTATGATCTTAGGTTTCTCCAGACCTCAGGGCATAATTAAAATAGGATCTTTAAATTAAAAAAAATTATACTCGTTTCAATTTTCACCTATCCTGGTGCCACAGCTTCCCACCTGGTTCTCAGCTAGCTTCCTAACCCTGACTCCAAAGTGTGACCCGCTGCGCATTGCCTACAAATGCCAACTTTTCAATATACAGGTTTTACATATACCTGTCTATCTAGGACTTATGATCCCAAAGAGATATGCAGCGCAGGTACATATAAAAAACTCTATATTCTTTATATAGAAATTTTACCAATCCCCATGGATGTTGTGCAATAACTTCTGCAATTTTATTGACAAAGATTCTGTGTGCACAATTAGAACCTACGGAAAGTCCATTTATGAATGAAACTTTGGGACCTTGTATCTGTACTCATTTGTCCGATTTACTAAAGCATCACTTAGCACCAGTTCAAAACCCTAACTATGACATACAAAGCCATGCACAACCTGTCTCCTCCATATATCTGTGACATGGTCTCCCGGGACTTACCCTCGCGCAACCTTCGATCCTTTCAAGATCTCCTTCTCTACTCTCCCCTTATCTCTTCTTCCCACAACCGCATACAAGACTTCTCCCGTGCCTCCCCTATACTCTGGAATTCTCTACCCCAACACATCAGACTCTTGCCTACCATGGAAATCTTCAAAAAGAACTTGAAGACCTACCTCTTCTGACAAGCCTACAACCAGCAGTGATCCTCAGTCTACTGAACCGCCGCACAACCAGTTCTACCCTCTCCTAGTGTATCCTCACCCATCCACTGTAGACTGTGAGCCTTCGCGGGCAGGGTCCTCTCTCCTTCTGTACTTATGTGCGTCCTGTATTGCTCATATTTATTGTACCTGCCTATATTCGCCCCCTCTCACATGTAAAGCACCATGGAATAAATGGCGCTATAAAAAAGAATAAGAATAAATATTTCGTTTGATACCACTTATGTTCTGAATTAACCCTGATAATCCTGGCTCTAGTCTTCTCCGCTGTCTTAAGTCTTCTTCACTCCTTGGTACTTCTGATGAAGACTAGACCTCAAGAGACATTTTAATTTGCAACATCCTGTGATTATATGACATCTTTTGAGGCCTAAAAATATGAAGATGCGTTGGACTCCATGTGGTTGCTGCTCAGGCAGAATCCCACTCCAAAATAATACTGTGAAGAACCCGGCACTCAAATGTTAGATGCAAATAGAGGATGAATTTATTTGCAGATCATGCAATCCACTATATCACTGTAACCTTTTGGTCATCCAATGGACCTTCATCAGACGCTAACATGAAAATAAGATATGCAAAAAAAAAACTCAATGTGGATGCATGGGAAAATAATGACACAAAATATATTAATAAAAGCGCTCAATAATTCCTAGAGAAAAAAAAACAATAAGATAATACAAAGAGTAAATACTTTATAGCATAGAAAAAATGGGGTATGTTTTATTATTAAGAATTAGAACAATGGAGGAACATTATAATTGAGCTGCAGGTCTCTCTGAATAATAATTATATTTTTACCGCTAAAATGTTGTTTAGCCCCAAATTTTTAATTTTTGTAAGGGCTAATGGACCACACAGTTTGTTGTGCAATTTTTCCTGAGTGCACCAATACCCTACATGTAATTGGGAAATATTTTGCTGGCACATTGCAAAGCTGAGAAGGGAAAGAGTGCCAAATTATAGTGCAGATTTTACTGTTCTGGTTTGCGGGTGCCATGACCCACTAGGAGAGCCCCTGAGATGCCATAAGAGCAGAATTTTCCATAAGTGACCAAATTTTACAAACTACTCCTCTAAATTAATTCATGTAAGGGTGCAGATATCATATTGACACCACAGGTGTGTCACAGAATTTTAAACTATTGGGCAGTGAGGAAAAAATAATTAAATTTTTACCACAAGAATGTTGTTTTAGCTCCAGATTTTACATTTTCAATGGCACCAAAATTTGACCGACAATTTCTTCTGAACATGGAAATACCCCATATGTGGCTATACAGAATTACTTACCTACATGGAGAAACTCGAGAGAGATGGAGTGCTATTTGCCTCCTGGTGTGCAGATTTTCCTAGAATAGTTTGAGGACTCCATATACAGAGCCACTATGTGCTAGAAGAGCAGAAGCCTCCCCTCAAGTGAAAATTATTCCCCTGCCAAACATGCTGAAACTACAGTGTGTATAGAAAGTATTCAGACCCCTATAAATTTTTCACTCTTCCATTGCAGCCATTTGGTAAATTCAAAAAAGTTCATTTTTTCTCATTAAAGGGAGTCTGTCACCCCATTTTTGGAGTATGAGATGAGGCCACCGCCACCAAGGGCTTATCTACAGCATTCTGTTACCTGAAAGATGAGAAAAACAAGTTAGATTATACTCACCCAGGGGCGGTCCGCCGTCCGGTCGGGTCCAATGGGCGTCGCGGTCCGGTCCGGCGCCTCCCATCTTCTAACAAAGCCATCTTCTTCTCTGCATCCCGTCGCGGCTCCTGCGCAGGCACACTGATCTTTTTCCCCATGTATCCAAATTTTTGAGTTTTTTTTATATCTCTTATATAAATAAATATTTTGTTTGTATACTACAGTGTCTGACGAAGATCTACTGCATGACCGAAACAGTGATTCAACGGACTGCATGATATGTTAATAAATTCATCCTCTATTTGCATATGACATTTATGCGTCTGTTTCTTCATAATTAGAGATGAGTAAATATGTTCGGAAAATGATCACTGAATCTGAATTTGCCAAATTCTTGCCATATTCATACCATATTTATGCCGAATTTGTTTAATGATCATTTCCGAACATATTGGCTCATCTGTACTCCCATTGACTTCAATTGCGTTCGGTTATGTTTGGCGAATATTGCAAACATGCGATCATAATTTGAACCGAATATTGAAATATTCGCTCCTCTCTATTCATAATATTAATTAAGGCAAAGTCAGCATCGGAGCTGCCCAAGAGTGAAGAATGGAGGTGAGAAAGTGAAGGACCAGGGCAGGTAAGGGGGGAGGAGTTGTAAATATAGTGATTTTTTTTTATTATTTTTAACTGCCATGTTACTTGATGTAAGAAAACTAAATAGCAAAAAAAAATTGAGTTCAATTTTTATAAAAAAATTGAAAGTGAATTTGATTGACTCGCTAATCTCTACTATATACACACTATACAGTATGAACGGTGACCCATCTGGCTAAATATTTCCCGCTGATAATCAAAAGAGCATGTCTTCTCTACAGTCAATACAAGCTATTAGCGATGGACTTGTTGCTAAAGTGCTTTTTTGTTCATATTGATAAATATTAAGAAGTCTAAAAAGTGGCCATTATGTTAGCAGTGGCTATTACATTCGTTGCTAATAGCTTGTATTGACTGTAGAGAAGTCTTGTTCTTTTGATTATCAGGGGAAATAATTCGCTGGATGGTTCACCTTTAATATATCTTCTTGGAACCTATATGAAAACAAGTGCATTGCTATTTCTACGCCAAAAATAAAAAATTTTAACAATAGTAAGCCGTAATCATTAAACGGGTCAAGATATCGCTAGCTTGAATGTCGTATATATTGACTTCTACCTGCAATTATGTCCCTGATGGATAATCAGGTGTAGACAAAGGTAAGGCAGAGACAGATACATGAGAAAGATAGATGTATAGTGTCAAATAGGAAATAACCAAATAATTAGCACTCAAATTTGTTTACAAGTTTTAATAGGCTCATGGTCATATATGGCGGTGATCAAAGAGTATGAGCGATAACAAGCTGAATAAACTACATTGTATCCCTTTGAAGTGACTATCACAAATAGCCCTTAGTCTTCTCCCTGACTGTGTTCATTATAAACAGAAGTCACATATCTTCTCTCATCCTATTGATTCATTTGTTGAAACTGAAGTTCTAATGAAAAAGTGTTTTTCCCCAAAGCATCGGCACCTCGTTAATAGCTGATCGCCTGATGCGAAAACTAGCCGGCTGGTTACATTGTGTCATGTAATAAAGCAATATTCCAAAGTACACGGATCTGTCCTAAATCCACACAGCTAAGATTAGCACTTGTATTCCGGATATCCACAGTTGTCATAAAATATCTGACTTGGATGTAAATCCTAAAAGAAAAGGGATTAGATATATGAAAGTTTGGTCTTATTTGCTTTGTAGACGGGAGATGTGCTTATCCAATTGTTTGCGACTATTTTTCTAAGCTTCAATTAACTCTTAAAAAATACGAAGTTTTGAATATAGATTTCATTGTGGACATATAGTGACATTGAAGTGTTGTTCTCATTATAACATGTCATCAGTAGTGATGAGCGAGTATGCTCGTTGCTCGGTATTCTCGAGCATGCTCGGGTGTCCTACTAGTATTTAGGCATGTTTGAACATTTAGTTTTTGTCACCAAAGCTGCATGATTTGCGGCTACTAGACAGCCTGAATATATGTGTGGGTTTGCCTGTTTGTTAGGAAATCCCCACATGTATTCAGGCTGTCTAGCAGCTGCAAATCATGCAGCTGCGGCGACAAAAACATCACTAGACTCATGCACAGGGTGAACAGAAAAAGGGTGGGTCGGCTCACCACTCCGGACAGGGAGGCTCCAATAATCCAGGTAACTTGCGTGGACAGGCCATAGAGATCCCAAAAAAGATTAGCAAGCAGATAGAAAGGTCCAGCATAGAAAGTGTGTCCCGAGCCTAACTTCTCTTTTGTTGTTTAATACACTAAAGTAAGTCAAGTAGCAAAATCTATGCGTTTCAGCAGGTAGCATTAGTCATGCCGAAACTTGTAGGTTTTGCTGCTTGGCTTGCTTATATTTGGAATTTTTAATGTACAAAACAGTAAAAGTGAAGATTTAATATGCTCAGGACACACTTACTATGCTGGACCTTTTTATTTGCTGGCTTATCCACTGGACCTTTTTATTTGCTGGCTTGTCTGCCACTGATTAAGCAGTTATGACTGCTTAATCAGTGGCAGACAAGAACAGAGCTACAGTATACGGCTCATGTGCACTTCCTCTGCATTCAAGATCTATGGGACTGAAGGGAAATCTAAATTTTTACTTGGCTATCTATGTAGACTTTAAATACAGTGGGGGACATGGGATCCCCATTTTGGCAATCAATAAAGGTCCAAGCAGAAAAATAATTTGTTATAACTAGAATACTCTTTTAGGCTTAATTTTATATAGAATTGGTGTAAATGAAAAATAAAGGTTGCAAAAGAATTTTGTGGCTTCTTATATTTTGATGCCATTTTTGCTCAGCTTTGCTAGCATGGGCCAAGCTGTGGAGGACTGGGGACATGAAGCCACAATACATCTAATTGATGACGAGCAGTGGTGTATCAGAATTCTAATGTGCTTGCTACTTTTCAGATTATCAGATATTTTAGGATTTCCTTGATGACGTCCTGAATCAATTGCTATGATAAACGCAGGGACAAGTGTCAAAAGTGACATAATCAGGGTGCAGTGTTAGAAGCAGGGTGAGTGACAGGAGCATCAACCAAAATCCTCTGTCACTACCTCAAAATGGAATGTCATTAGAAGGCAGGGCTGCTGTCAATCACCCTGCTTCCATCACTGCTCCCTGATGACATGTCGTTTTAATTAAATGCAGTTGTGTCATGTCGGTGATGTCTCCCTTTATCACAGCGATTGGATCTGGGATGATGGTGACAGAAGCTGTGGTAAATGACCACAGGGCTTCCACATGATAAAGTATTGTTCCACGGGTCGGGGGGGTGAAAGAATCTGTGGGGATGTCACAGGAAGTTAAGAAAAAACAAATATAGGGTATCTATTAGGAGGCTGGTAGAGATGTGAGAGCGTAATTCTTCTATGAAAGCTTGTATCCATCCCACTTGTCGGCTGTGTATGTAGACAAGACTAACCGCGAACGGAATCACATACACTGTGTGAATGTGTAAGTCTCACTGTAGTATTGTTTTTCTCAAGCATCAGAGAACAAGCGGCTAGAGTTGAGCGATACTTTCCGATATCCAAAAGTATCGGATCGGAATGGTATCGCCGATACACACAAAATATCGGCGATACCCGATACCGATACCGGAAATCCAATGTAAGTCTATGGGAACAAAATATCGGAATTAAAAAAAACCCATTCTTGCCTTGTTGGATAATTGTACATGAAGGAAAACAACAAAGAGTAATGTAGAATGTATTGGGGAGGTTGAGGAGACATTAAAGGCATAGATGTTTAAACCAATCCAATGGAATAGCATTAATATATATATTTTTTAAATACGTTCGGATTGACGAAGAAATTGACAATGTTGTTAACCTTTTTTCTATTTTGGCAAATATGTATGTTTCAAAACTTCCATGCTCTTCACCTTTTTAACTTTTGCCACAATTTCTCCTTCATAATCTTCAGCAGCATCATCTTTGTCATCAAATTATTCTTCATCTTCACCTTCTTTATCTTCTTCTTAAACTTCTTGCTATTCATCTTTTTGTTAACATTACTCAGATTGTTCTTATTAAACTATTATTCTTCTTCATATTAACCCATAAAGTGTAAAGTATAACCTCTTTCTATGAATTTAATTTCCATTTAATTTAATTTAATTTCTTAAATAATTCAGGGATGAGAAGAGAACAGGGTGGAGGCAGCAGGACTTTTTGCCGTACACACAGCAGGGGAACAGCTGACATTAGTGAACCCCAGTAACACAGGAGCAAGTGTTGACTGTGCTAACAGAACTTCCGAGCAACAACTGGCGGTGTTGGAGCCCAGGGTCAAGGAGGGTGTAGGCAGAGGCCTAATATGAGATGTTTGAAGTTAAATTTGGAGTTACCAGCAAAAATTTTTGCCTGACACCCAGCAGGGGAACAGCAGGCGTTACTGAACCCCACAAACACATCAGCGATTGTTTTGATCTGTGCATCCAACACTTCTGATCAGCAACTGGCGTTGTTGAAGCCCAGGGTCAAGAAGGGTTTTAAATTTAAATATTGAGTTATTGCCTTGTTACGTGGCCATTGCAAATGTATGTACTTCAAACTATAAAAAATGAAGTTTTACTAGGACAATAAAATTATGAATTTCAATTCCAAGAATAAAAATAAACACCCTTAAAATATAAACGCATATAAGCACATGGCAACAAGAAATGGAACAACACACCACCCAAAATTATTTTTACAAAATATAGTGATGTAAATTTATGAATAAAAGTCCATTATTTAGGAATGATGCGTAAGGAACGCTATGTTAAACCATAACATAGTGAAGACAATGGATTTTGTAATAGTCACTCATCATCATCATTACAAGAAATCTGTGACAGTCACACAGATTTCAATTATTTCACTCACGAAAATTGTTATTTCGGACAGCATTTATAACATGTCCAGCATGGACTCATCAAAGTGATGAGATGACGCACTAATGTACGATAAAAAAAAAAAAAAAATTTTATAAAAAAAACATTGTCACAATTTAAGTGGGTGCCTGGAAGTGGAGGTGAAACAAAGGCTATGGATAGCAAAGGTATATACTATGTCTGTTGTAGACAGTGGGCAGCCTCTGATGGGTAATGTCGATGTTATACTGTACGTCAATAAAGGCTGCGGCTGCAATCATGCATTTTTGGCTTGTAGAATGTTGAAGAGGGTAAAAGCATGTCTGGTTGCGCAAGGCTTTATCCTGTAACAATACCTTCCTTGTGTGACGGGTAGGGTAGCGTGTGTCTATTATATGAGTGTCTGTAAAATGTGACTTTACGCAGCCTTAGTCTGCCCTAGGGATGCAAAAAATAAGACAGCAGTAATCATTTACTGTATAAAACTCCACCTATGAGCAACAAAACAAGCACGTTCCCTCTTCCGGTTCCTGCGCTGACATGTGAGGAGGGAGTTTGGAGACGCTCCTGAATTTCTCCCAGGTGTCCAAGCATATCGGGCCGATAGGAGAGCATTAAAACCACCCCCGTTCGTGACTTAAATACGGTGAATCGAACCAGTGATGAACTGTAGGTCGATGCGAACGAATGTGCGATCACATGACACACGTTTATAACCCTTGCTAGACACGAATAACTTTGTAGAATTTTGGAGACACCTGAACCCAGATGGCAGTGAATATTCCTTCTATTCGGCGCCACATGACTCTTGGTCCAGAAGAGATAATATATTGCTATCACAGGAGCTAGTAAGGGAGTGGAAGAGGCAGATGTGCACAAAATAGCTATATCTGACCACGCGCCCGTATCAGTGACCCTGCCAGATATGGTTCAGATGGGGCCAGACCAAACTTGGAGCTTCCCTACCTATTTGTTAATGGATGAGAAGTTTCGACATCAGGTGAAGCAATGGTGTTTGGAATATGTAAGTGATAATGGAGATAGTAGGGATAGGCCGGAACTTTTATGGGCAGCAGGGAAGGCATTAATGCGCGTGAAACTAATAGGTTATCAGACAACGCTAAAAAAGAAGAAGCGAC